>JAQMYJ010000040.1:4432842-4454256 GCA_030014305.1 Clarias laeviceps | reverse complement strand
TTCTAATGAAGAGAAACTGGGACTCATCCATTATCAAGCTCTTTAACGTTCAGCAGTTGAACTTAATTATAACGAAACCGGAGCTGAGATGACAAAGTGACCTCAGTAAAGGGCCATTTGCATGTGTGAATACTGAACAAGGAGACACAAATGAGCAACAGTCAAATCTGGTCTCTCTCTCTCACACACACAATCACACACACTCTTCTCATCACAGATTTTGCATACACCAACATTATGTGTTTTTTTTCTTTTCTCCTTGCACTCCAAATACTCAATCTTTTCTTTTCTTTTAACACACGTTCCCTCGCTTTAGCAGCGGATATTTTAGTCTTTTTAGAAAAGCAAAAGAAAAAAAAAGTGAAAAATACTAAGACAGCCAGGAAAAAGTTTTTTTAAGATTTGGTTGAATGTTGAATGAAACAAAAAAAATCATATATTAAAGACTATTCATCTACTTTTTTTTCTAGTGAATTCTAATTTGCATAGGATTTTTTTGTGTGTGTATATATGAGAAGAAAGATGAAAAAAAAATCCTGACCCTTTTAAAAAAAAGCTGAAGCTGATCTATAGAGAAAGACCTGAAATTTAATACTGACTTCAGCAGTGATTTATGATAATTATAAATCGGAAAAAATACAGATCGCACAAAGTCCTCGAACACATACAGATGATGATTTTAAAATGACGTGCTACCTTGTTAAAGTTGCCGGAGTTCTGTCTTCTCCATGATTGTATTTAAAATACAATCACTGGGAAAAAAAAAAGAGACTTAAGTGTTTTTGTTGTTGTTGTTGTTGTTGTCCATCTCGGTTCTTTTAAAGAGCAAAAGAACAGGATTAGGATTGTGTGTTTACATGAGAGCTACCGGGTTCTGCTTCGGACTCTTAACGTCTATTAAACAAGCCTCATCTCGCCACTTTATGCGCCCAGTGTTTATACACTTATGTATGTGTGTTTTTGTGTCGGTGTGTTAGACTAGTGTGCCTGGACTAGGCCTGTCATTATTCATCTCCTTTAAAGTCAAGTCCTCCATTTTGGAAGAGAAGGTGTCTTGGTATTGAGACAAATCCGCAGACCTGGAGCAAAAAAAAAGAGAATAAAATGACTTATTATACAACCGTAACCATAGCAACAAGAACGTTATGCAACAGATTAATAACTAGATTGTCTACTTCACTCATTATACTCTGATGTGTGCAAACACAGCTTGTGTAAACTCTATCTTAATGAACTTCCTCTCCAGCTCACCGTAACGGATGTCCGTGGAACGTAGCGGACTGGGGCAGGTGTGTGTACGCCGTGTCTCCCTGAAACGACTGCGTCTGTTGCTTGAGCGGTGGATGCGGATGTGAAGTATGCAGCGATGCTGTGGTTCGTCTGCGCTGAGACGGCGCCACCTCCTGGCCTTTCCCGGGGCACGCTGTGCCCGGTTGCCCCAGTGCGTTACGCAGGTACCAGTCCCTCAGACCCTCGAGCGCCAGGGCCTTGTGCAGGTTGCGTGTAGGTTCATCCTGGGGGGTGGAGCCAGCAGACAGATCTGCGCTGTAGTTAGGGAGTCTCTGCCTGGCCTGAAACTGTCCCATTCCGTTGTGTCCGTTAGCAACAGGGATTTCTGTGTAACCTTGCTGGACGGGAATGAACGGCCCGCAGGATTTGGTTCGGCTCACTTTGACCCGCCGAGGCTCTCCCGGTTTACCCCGCAGCATCAGTGGGCTGTAGGCTGGCGGTCCTGAGCCCAGAATCAGGCCCTGATTTGAGGAGAAGCCATTCACATAAGGTGGAGGGGGTATAGAGGGCGCTTCGTGCCAGGCTCTTGGTTTTACACCGTTTTGAGCCTGCAGTCTCTGCTGCTGCTGTTGCTGCTGCGCCATTTGCTGCATCTTCTGCTGCTTTCCCAACACGTAGTCCAGCAGGACGTCATTGTAGCCCCCGCTCGAGCCGCTCGTCCCACGACCACCTGATACAGAGCGGACGCGGGTGACCTCCGTGTGTCCGTTCACCTGTTTCAAACGGCCGTCCAGCAGCGCCTCCGAGCTCTTATGAGACCCGTTTCGGACCATAGGACCTGATAGCTGACATTCATCCACACAACGGTCCAGCAACGCATCCGAGCTGTTGCTGCGTCGTGTTTGGGCGCCGTAAGAGCACACCAAGTGCCCAGGAGATAAAACATCCTGAGATGCACCAGGCACCGCTTGGGTTACTTCGGGATTATCTGATCGCTGCTTTAATGCTGAAGTGCTACTGGAGGATTCAGACCTGTAAAAAAAAAATTGAAAGAAGATATGTAAACCATAAACGCAGCCATCGACTTTGAAATGAAAAACTGGTGTTTTATGAAATTGAGAGTTGAAAAAGCAAACAATAATGGATGTTTGTTTCATCTGAAAATTAACCCTTTGGACTCGCCAAAATCCCTTTGTATTGGCTGACGATTTTTTTTTAGCATTTATGCTTTGATGCAAATGCTGGAAGTGTTTCTACACAAGGTCTGCTAATGCTGCAAAAACGACAGCCGTGACCATGACAACCGTATCGATTTAACAAACCTCTGTACGGCACTTAGCTCAGTGAAGATGTTTCGTCTTCATCTTAATGAACGATAGAGTAGATGACGATATGACAGCACGCAGTTCAGTCAGCCAGGTAATGAGAACATGAAGTGTGTATGTGTGTGCGTGTGTGTGTATGTGTGTCAGACTGTGCATGAGGTACAGACCTGACATGCACGCCGATCGGGCCGTTCCGGGTCAGCTGGGGCGTCGCCGGGACGCTCCTGCCCTCCAGATTGGACATGCTGCGCGGGAGAGAGCGACTCGGACTGGGAAAGAAACGTCAGGCTTATCTTAGAACGTGCTGTAATACTAAACAGAACGTTTAAGCTAACACAAAAAGTAAAGGGCGTCTCCGTGTCACGGCTGGATTTGCATGTAATTGCGGCACCAATTAGCGCTCTAATTACAGCTGTTGGATGTGGCTTGCTGAGAATGTACAGTACACGCAAATAATCATGGAGATCCCACATAATTAACACGTACGTTAACATATAGGCTGTGCAGTGAAAAAAACTCGCCAGGTTTTTTTTTTTTTCCTTTTTTTTCCAGTGATGCTTGTGATTAAGGTTTTTAAATAGCACATAGTCTGAAAGAAGGCTGAAAAAGTGTGTGTGTTCCATTTAGCTGGAAGGTGTTCCCTTAATATGAAACTCATTACGTTTACAAAACTAGAAAATGCAATTTTTTTGTTTCATTTCTTCTATTATTTTCTTATAATAATAGCCACATGTTTGTAAAATGATTTCATCGCATTTCATTGCACATACACATTTATATTAACCTATTTTCAAAAAACATGGACATTTCTTATGCGTAGTCTCTCGGTCCATGCAGTTGGCATGTTCGCATGCAATCAAAAAAGCTAATTTGTTTTTGATACTAGTTTCAGTCCTCTTGCATGACATTCGCTTTTCTTGTGATTGGATCTTTAAGGACTTGGAAAAACCTTTATGAATTTCAACTGAAATATACAGAGATTTTTCCTCCTCATTTGGAGGAATAAGGCGGTGGGTCATCCTTCCTGTGCCCTGCAGCAGCACCACGTTTATGAATAATATATATATATATATATATATATATATATACACACTTCAGATCTCACTCACACTGCATAACCTTTAATAACAACCAGACATTCTATAGTCAGAGCACAACAGCAATTTAGTTGCATGGATTTTATTTCATTTTTTTTGGAGCGACCTTACTGTTTTGGAGCTGAAATGCACGGATCACGATGAAAATATTTAATATATATGGACCCACATCTTATAAGTTATGGTTTATAGAATGTTTTCAAGCAAAAGATCTCTAACTGTAACATAAATTCATAAGATTTTGTTTAAAACCAGATGAGGCTAAAGGTTTCATGACCGAGGTTAAGGTTAGGGTTAGATTTCGGAGAAGCACAGCATTAATTAAGTTACGCTAATAATTTAATATGTGTGAGAGGGGCGTCTGTTTCGGCTGTACCTAGCTGAGCTGGACACAGAGTTGCGTCTGGCTTTCATCTCGTAGTAGATCTCCACGGGGGAGAGTTTCCGACAGAACCTGCTGTCTGGGCTCCCCGGGACCAGCCGGGGCTGAGACGGAGACGGACCATCGGAGACCTCCTCTAAAGAGCCGAAGAGGACGAAATATAAAAAGAGGGAAGAGATGTAATGTGTGAGTGTTCGTCTGGGTCATTCGCAAGAGCTCGTCAGCTGCAATTTACTTCCTGAGCTCAGTTTTTTTTAAATAGATAACTGGGTCAATGTGCTCCAGAAACCTGGAGCTTACAGTACAAATGTTCAGGCAGCTAGTACTCTGTTAATGTTACCATTCAGTGCTACTGAGGAAAACACGCCATTTTATCACATCACTTGATTATCGATAAGTTAAATAAACAATTACTAATGAAATACTACATTCTGAGGGGCGTTCAAGTCAAACCAAGACTTTCATTGAAATATCATGATTGAATGAAGGCGTTTAACCGACTTCAAGCTCATTACGGTGATGAGACTGTTAGACGCATTAAAACATTTGCATTATGTTTACATGAGTTATTGTCACTTCCCCCATACGGTCCATTTCCACATGTTTGGGCCATTAAGGGAGTTCCTGGGAGGCCAGTGTTCCAGACAAGAAGCAGGCAGTCCGATCAGGAGTCTGGTGTACTGAGAAAACTTTCTACCTTGAAGTTGTCCAAGCCGTAGTGAAACAACGTGATAAGTGCATTAGTGTAGCGGGGGGTTATATAGAGAAATAAAGGGAGTTTTTATTCTCTGAACTGTGTTCTGTTATTCTGCACAACCACGTGTCCCAGATTGACTTGAACACCCCAAATATACTGTTTTGTAGTTCTTATTAAACATGATTTTATTCAAATTATTTTTTTGGATTGTTTTATATTTGATGCTTTCTATTACTGAATTACATTGTCAAATCATAAAAGGCGCCTTATTGAAAAAAAACATCATCATAAATATTTTCGTCTATTATATTGAGATAAAGTAACATAAACTCCAAAAATCGAATCATTGGGCTGGTAAATGTTCAGACAGTAATATAACTCCTGTAGCGCTGATATTACTGATATGTATATCGTACTGTATGACACCACTCATTAATAGATAATAAATTGTATAGTAATTGTTGGTGTATAAAACATCATTATTGGATAAACAATAATCTTCAGGATGGGTAACAGTAGGTCCCCTTCGCAGCACCACCGCAGAAATCACCTTGCCGTGGGTTATTTTCCTGTAACAGCACGCCCCCAAGTGTTTTACTCTGTACATGACATGCAGATAAGATGTAAAAGCCTATACACAGTGCTGAGTGCAACACATACACTATATGAGATCAGTCACATGGCCGAAGCTTACCGGTGTCCTGGCTGGTGGAGTCGGACGTGGAGCTGCTCTCGGACCTCACCGTGTTCTCTGGAAAGACGTAAACAACACAACAGCGTGTTTCTACAGCATGTCAATGTGTATAATGAGACATATCAGCAGTTAAAAAGTAAAAAGTTTTAAAGCCATGTATATTGATAACTTAAGATAAACACTGCAGGAGAAATTCTTAATCTAAGGAAATCGAAGATTATAAGTATGAGGTATAAATGAAATGATGCATTTGTGTATTTTCTGTCATTGTTTGTGTTTCACATGAATAATGAAAGGAAACAACTCGTTTACGCTAAACGTCCTTTGCTCCTCGCTTATCTAACGTGGACTTTTTCCTGGGTTGTGTGTGTGTGTGTTTGAGGGAAATTAATTTCACCTCGCACACACGATTCCAGATTTTGTCACGCACCAGAATAGGAACCCGTACCTGTAAAGTTAAAGTCATATGACCCATGTTTACCCCAAGCTGTGAGCCTCTCATCTCTCTCTCTCATCTCTCTCACACACACATACTTATATGCCGACACCCACACGTCTCTGATCGCTCTGACGCTTCATTCAGAGCGTTTTATCTCAACACACCGACACACTGTTCTGGGGTCAGTCGCACAGAGCGTGTAAACCATACGCTGACTCCGCTGCGCTGTCCTCAAGCTTGACAAAAGGTCAGAGAGAACAATGGATCTGAGGTCTTGCGTGACCTTACAACACTCCGTCCTGAGTCACAGCGGTTCCTGTTTTGCTTCTGCTAAATTCCGCCTCAATCCCACCTTGTTCAGACGAAGGACAGCGTGATCTAGTTGACTAAACTGAATTTGAGCCTGGAGCTTTCTATATGTGAGCTGCACACGAAAGGAAAATTATTTACACTACAACACTGTTGAATTCTGGATTCTGATTGCTCAGAAGCTGGTGATTCATTCTCTATAAATATGTTATCACTTGCACTTGTGGATCCACACCACGCTCATACTGATTATTTTATTTTCTACAACACAACAAGTGTTAGTCCTTCCGTTATAATGCCTCCTTTAGTCTCACCTGTGTGACATCCTCTATGAACCGTCGTCCTCTTTCCATGAGCCAGCTGTTGCTCCGCTTCTATGTGCCTCCGGAGGGCGCCGCTGAACAGAGTCTTTTTCGATTTGCGCTGACACGCATCCTCCTCCTAAATCGCAGCACAATCAGAATGTGTACTGACATAATATGCCATAAATTGACATTATGAGAAATCCACACACCTCGCTTTTCAGGTTGCTCTTGGAGCCGGCGCGGGCCGAACCGACTCTTCTGCGCACGTGAGGTGGGTTTTCACCTGCTTCTAAAGGAAACTCGTTCGGCAGCGCTCCAGTCAGTTCCTGCAATAATAGTCGATGTTATAATGCAGGGTTTCATTTTAAAGGAATAGTTTAGTTGCAATTGAAAAAAAGCGTTCAAGTCAAACCAGGACTTTGGATTGCGCAGAATAACTAAGTGGAGTAAAAACTATGTTTAGTTCTTTATATAATCTGATACACTAACGCACTTAACCCAGATTTTCACTAGTGTTTGGATACCATCAAGGTAGAAAGTTGTCTCAATACACCGGCACCATGATCGGACCGCCTGCTTCAGGTCTGAAACACTGGCCTCCCAGGAACTCCTTTAATGGCCCAAATATGTGAAAATGGCTTGGAGCGAGGTCAGGCCCGTACGGGGGACATGGCAAAAACTCCTAGCCGAGTTCCTGTAATGTGCAAGTGGTGTTGGTGAATAATTGCGTGTACATTTCAGACAGACATCGATTCTGAAAGTTGGTGACAAGTTATCCGTCGTTTTTTAAGGAATCGGCGTTCCACTCTCGCTGAATTTTCACTAGTGGGCTCTCGGCCGAGATTGTAAATTCATGAAGACACAGACTTCTCACAACCATTTAAATGTTTTACTGCTGCTAAGAGACCGTTTTGAAGTCAATCGGCTTCAATCACGAGAAATCCCGGTTTGACTTGAACGCCACTCATAATCTGCATATATTAAATACCTGCTTCAAAAATAACAACATTACGCTTCGTAATCCTGTTTTATCAAACAGCAAGGAAAGCACATATTTAGAAATTTCAAATTTAAAATGAGTCAATAATATTATTCTCATAACATCGAGATGGTGAAACTATTCCTTCAGCCGTTTCTTTACCACATGATAGACGTAGTTTGCCACGAGACACTGCGAGCTTTTTAAGCGAAAAGCAAAAGTCCAGCGAGTGTATTTGGCAGCACGACAGCCTGATCAGGAGTGTTGCATGTGAAGCATTTGCACTGAGAGGAAGCACAGCGGGAATGCAGCACTTACGCCCAGTTATCCAGCACCACATGGTGATAGTGTTACTCACAGACAGCAGGCTACAGCACAGAGTGCACCAGTGGCCCATCACTCCATAGCTCGGGAGTGTGATAATGAGCTGTGTGTTTGAGAGCACATGTCTGTGTGTGTGTGTGTGTGTGTGTGTGTGCATGACAGTGGCTAGCTCCACATGCCAAAGAGATGTCACTCTGACAGGAAACAAGTGTCATACATTTATGTCACTGTGCATGTGTGTGTGTGTGTGTGAGACACTCACCGCCTCCTGGAGACACACACGCCTGAGTTCAGCCAGACGGGCACTGAGTAAAGCCTGAAGGCTCCTCCGTCTCTCCTGCAGGTCGACCATTCTTTCGGCGCGCTGCTTAGTGTCCGTGGAGCCCTGCAGCTCTACACATACACACACACACACACACACAAAGATAGAAAAAGACAGAGACCTTTCAGATAAATAAGCATTTTCCCTGATTCTATCCAAAACTGTTTAATTCTCTATTCTGACTGGTCCGGAGGTGATGATTTACTTCCTATAACAGCAGCTCTGACAGTATTTCCACTCATAATTCAATAATCCCAAGTTTTACTTCATGATGCTGGTTCAAATACATCATCGTTTCCATAGTAACAGTCCGTTCACAGGAACTTGTATGGTCAAGGCTAATAATAAACGAATTAAAAACTGCTGCACTCATACAGGCTTACGTGTGCTCTGGGAATAAATGCGTTGTGTTCTGCAAAGGGGAAGCGGTAATCCTTATTAACAATACAACCAATACATTCTCTAGTGTTCTTACAGAAAATACAAAAGCTCAGAAATAGAAAAAAAATCGAAGCGAGGTGTTTGTTCGTATCACGTGACCAGATCTGCTCTTCAAGATCTCCCTTCAAGACTTGGAACTTGTGCAACATTTGTCTTTTTGTCCTATTGCCTATTGATGAGTGTGTCTTTGTTCAAGTGTAGACATCTGTCACGAATAAAACACTGCTGTGCTCACCATGCCCAGTGATTAGGTGACCTTTGACCTCCATGTCATGTGTCTTGCTGATTGATTGTGCCTTCACCTACATGGAGAAAGAAGGCACACTAAGGCTTTTGTGCAATCTAGGTATTTTAAAAATGCACCATCATCATCATCATCATCAAGGAAAAAAAATGATTTGCAGCCGTGTCTATGTTTTTTTCCGGACTTTTTCTCACCGTCCAGCCGTGCTCATGCGTGCTGCAGCGTGTCGGGCTCGTGGCCATGCGCCACCTCTACAGAACGTCCTGAAGGGGGAGCCACTGTGCTGCTGCTCGATTCTTTCTGAACTCGATGCCCTGCAAGAAGCACACACACAAACGCACATGCACACATCAAAGCGGAGTGAGTGATGCAGCCTTAGACAGCGAGCATAAGGGTCCGGGTTATAAGACTGGCTTTGAAAGCAGACTGATAAGGGTACAAGTGGGCTCTGTGGAGTTAACACATAAGTGCGATACCTCAGTTGCAGTGGGGGTTATAGAGCCTAACGGTTCTCCGCTATCGTAAAGATAGGCAAAGCTGGCACACCAGGACCAGGTGCAGGAGGAGAAACAGGCTGGAGCTTTGAAATGGGCTTGTTTTTGTTTCAGAAGGTTAACTACTGCCTGTGGGATTGGACTGGATATAAAAACTGAATCCACATGTTCATGTTAAACCGGGACTTTTGATTGTGCAGAATCAAGTAGAGAGTAAAACCTCACTTTACTTCTCTATATAATCCCCTGCTACACTAATGCACTTATCCCAGCGTTTCACTAGTGCTTGGGTTATCATCAAGGTAAAACATTTCTCAGTACACCAGAGCCACGATCGGACTGCCTGTTTCACATGTGAAACGCTGGGCTCCCAGGAACTCCCTTAAAGGGCGAGGGATGTGGCAATAACTCCCAGCCGAGCTCCTGTTATGTGCAAATGATGTTAGTGAATGATCGTGTGTACAGTTCCCACAAACAGACGCATCTCTTTTGAAAGTTGTCGATAAGTTATTTGTCGATTTTCAAAAATCAGGTGTACCACTCGTTAAATGTTCACGGGAACGACTGCAGTGGGCTCTGAACCACCAGGGCTGCAATCGTCATCCCCGGACATTCAGCCTTCTTTAAAATGCTCGCACAATTCGAATGTTGTACTGAGGCTAAGAGTCTCAACACCGTACCGTCTTCACTGAGATTCATACCATACATAATTTAAGTCCATTAAAAAAAAAAAAAAACTAAAAATCTGATGTTATGTATAAACACTGCTGATGTGAAGATTTTTGTAAGGAGATGTTTATGTAAAAAGTTTAAAATAAGGTTGTTGATGCAAGTTTTTCACCTCAAAGTGGAAGGACTTGAAAAACATTTTGTTTCTTGCTTCAAGCAGCAGTTTAGAGAAGAAAAAAGAATCTAAATAATAATAATAATAATAATAATAAAAATATTGAATGGGGATATTTATGAAACGGTGATACTTATAGTATCGCAATACAAATTGAATCGGCGCCTTTGGTATCGTGATAGTATCGTATCGGGTGATCCCTGGTGATCCCATCCCTAGAGCTAAGATGCACCTCATGGTAATATTTCTGAAAGAAAATGAAACAGCGAAGTGACATTACAATACTGAGAGCTGCGTGACATGAGACGCACATGCTGTGTGTGGGACGCTGTTGTGTCTGTCCCAATCTCCGATCTTAAGGGACCGTGGATGTAGTGAGACGTTGTGTGAATGGATGTTAATCAGCATAAATGCTCCAGATAAAGGTTCAAATTGCATTGTTTGAGGTTGTGTGTTTGCAATATCTCAACGTCATTTTATCGAAGTCATTTTAACTTTTATAAACACTGACATATTCCTGCTGTCGAAAGTTATTGAGGTTGAATGTTGTTACAACTAAATTACAGTCATCCAGTGTTATGGTTCGTGCTGTATTATGTTTATGTATATTAACAACTGGCTGGAGAAAGTTGTACAAATGATAATATCTTGGACACTTTTCAATTCTCATCACTACCAATCTGTATTCAATTTGAGGAATTTGCACTTGAAATGACAAAAATATGTAGTCGCTTTTTAATTTACAGGGTGATAAGATGAGACAAAAGTCAGTCGATTACAGTGAAAGTTTTATACTGACAGGCGGTGATAAGTAAATAATAATACACCTCATAACTCTTTGAGTCGTAAAGATTAGACAGTGCGAAAGTCGTAAATCTTCCAACTGCATCCAACTTCCCTCTCCACCCACTGGTCTGTCCGTGAGAACTGCAGACAGGAAATTGAGCTCCAAGAGCAGGAAATGGCTCATAATGGAGGAAGTGAGCTAGGGAAGCAAAAAGAAAAAAGGGGAGGCTCAAACAATATCGAGAGTGAGAGTCTCAGATGAACAAACCAGTCACAAAGCCTTAGAGAAGAAACAACGACCAAAACTTGTGTTTCATTTCATCCAAAAGGTCCACAGAACCACTTCCTGTAAACATTTCCTTCACCGCAGGCACCGCTGAATTCTTCGTTTTTAGCTTCAGAGCCCAAAAACAAGCTTCTCTGTTTCTCATGGTGAACCGACACACAGTGGCTTTTCCCAAACAGTCATTATGTGTGGACTGAAGGACAGTACACAGCACAAACAAGTCCTTTTGTCAAGTGTAAACGATGAGTGCGCTCGAAAAAAATGTAGCATGCTGTCGTCAGAAAGCGGAGAACAGCACGCTAATTTCTCTTGAGGTGGATTGTTGTTGGCTTCGTTCAGAGAGAAGCTCTACGGTCATAATTTTAGACAAATAAAAATATATTTATCACGTTCATTAAACCTTTATTTTATATATATATTTAGCAACACAACCTGACAAATGTGCTGAAAGACACATCACCACAGACACCTGCATGCTAATGATGCTAACATCCTCCTTTCTAATGCTTCATTTCTTTTTGTTTAAGTTTACTTTTTTCAACCTACTTTTTAATCCATAATCAGGCAACTTTTTATACTTTCTTAATAATAAATAAATTAGTTACCAATGTATTTCTGACTATAACTGCATATAAAGTAAATCCAAAGCATTCTGCCACAGACCTAGCTAGCTAGCATGGTACTTTAAGACAGTTTGATAGCTTAAAGAACGATATCTACAATAGCTTGAATTCATCATTGATACACTAACACACCTTTAATAACTCTTAACTGTGTATCATGGTGTTAACAACCTTTTATTAAATTTAATGGCTTGTTTGTGGAGTTGTGGGTTTCTATGCGTCTTCTGTTGCTAAATGCACTTAGACAGCAAATTTGCTAACTAGATAGATTAGAGGTGACACGGTGGTTAGCACTGTCACCTTCTTCCTCCAGGGTCCGGGCTCAATTCCTGCCCTCTCCTCGTAATTCCTCCTGGTACTCCAGTTTCCTCCACACAGACTAACTGGTGTTCCCAAATTGTCCGTAATGTGTAAATGAGCATGTGAGTGTGTGCCCTGCGATGGATTGATACCTCGTCCAGGGTGTAGCCCAGGCGTGCCCTAAGTCTCCTGGGATAGACTCCAGGCACCCCGTAACCTTGAATATAGGATAAAGCGGTATAGACGATGTGAGTGAGATAGATTGGATTAGATCAGATTACTCACATTCTCTATAGAACTTATTCTGTACAGGGTTGCAGAAGGCCTGGATCCTATCCTAGGGCACTAGGCCAGGTGTTAATCCATTACAGGGCATGAGAACACACACTTACAAACTCGTACACACAATACAGGCAAGTTGGAAACACCAATTAGCTTAATCTGCATGTTTTTGGATTGTGGGGGGGAAACCCAGCAAACACAGGGAGAACATGCAAACTCCACGAACACAGACCCAAAGGCAGGACTTGTACCTTCAACTCTAGAGGTGCAAGGCCACACTGGTAGCCTCTATGATGCCACTTAGATTAGATTAGTCACTTAATACTGATAATGTTAAGTCATATATATCAAGTATATCATATATATCAAGTCATTCCAAAGAATTCAGGGATGATACAGGCATGACATGGCTAGGTGCAAAGCTTTGTATGACATATTAACTAGTATATAAAACTAATTAAGAGCTCATACTTAGTAAAGGTTTGAAACCAGATTGCTAGATACTTTGGATAGCCAAATGAGCCAGCTAGCTGGATAATTCAACAAAATGTCCTCAGTAGACAAATTTCATGCCAGGTCATACATTGGTCAATACATTGAGATGGTACGATTGAAACGTCCAGTTTAGCTGAACTATTAGGCAGTACTGTATTATGTATTTTTGCCAGAAAAGAATGACAAGATATTAAAAATGACAAACAATGAATACTGACCGCCAACTGCAGTTAGATAAATCACACCCTTAGGACAGAAATGGAAATATTAAACAATCTGATTTTAATCAAAGCTCTGCCACTGTTGCCACATCGTTAGCACTTAATCATGTCTTCTCCACTTCCTAAATCTTAATATATACAAATGTGTCTATCAAAACGAAAAACTATGGAGTGTATGAAGCAGGAACACAAAGATACTGGGTCAGAAAGGGACGTCTGAAAGTGATCCACCTGATGACCTCAACGCAAATAATCACATGCTGGTAGAGCAAACACAGGAGACGTGCCTGCCTCCGTTTGCTTAGTGTAGGATTTCAAGGAGTCCCTGCTGTTGTCTGTCTGAGTGAGTGAGACGAAGCGCATTTCAAACCCTTTAAGAAAACAGGACTACAAGACAACACGGTATACATTGAAACCACAAACAAACAAGAGACAAAGAAAGGCTTGAGAGAACATATGTGTGTCTATGTATGTCATGTCTCTGACTGTGTGTGAGTATGTGAGCAAATGTCGAGACAAATGGTCTGCGGTCCTCGGTAAGCTTGCCAGCATTCCGGCACCTCCACTTAGTCATGTTGGAGCCTGCATTACAGTTTCGGAACAGATGTTGGGCCAGTCCATCCTTCATCATTTCTCTGTCTTTTTCTTCTCGCTCCATTCCCCTCCATCTGTCTTTTTCTCCTTACCTCAGCACAATCCTGTAAAGCAGGTCTTGTCCTCCCAGACTTGTCACCTCCGTTTCAGACTGAAGCATAACTGCAACTTTCCCCGCGCACACCTCTGTGGCTGCTGCTGTCGCCTAGAGGGAGACGACTTAGCCCTCGAATCGCTCTTTCATGCAGAAAAAAATGCCTGACGCACGAACTCAGCAAATTTCTCCTCCCAGGACTGTCTGCGACCTCTCTGATCCCAACAGGCGCTGCTGGATACCCCCACACTTACACACACTACCTTGTGTAATTAATCTGGCACTAACGAGAACATGTGGACACAGCTGTTTTGCGCACATGCCTCACACGTAACCCCAGAATGCAGCGATCCACACTGATACAAGGCTGATACACTAAACAAAAACATTAATGACTGCCTCGAAGAAAAAAAAGTAAACATAGTCAGGTATCAGTACTGCTATAATATAAAAGTGACTTTCATTTTCCACGCCATAACAAGTAGCTAAGTGATCAATGCTTCCTGAAGAAATTATTTTAATAACTTTAGCCCTTCAACTTTTTGGTTGAGGAAATTTTGAGTTACTACATCATATTAAAAAATGTGTTGAACCTTGAGCCATCTCTACCACTTGCTTGAGATATGTTATTCTAAAAAATATATATATATACACAATGGTCTGTCTTTTTCAGTCACCTCTTAGCATACCATAAGAAATATAGTTGATCTAATTACCAAAAACTGTTTCACCGCCATCCAGAACATCAGCTTTTTATGTAATTTTTCTGCTTGTTTGGAAGGATTTGTAAATATATTAATACTTTTACCATGATGTGACTTCTCAACCATTTGGAAGAGGCCTATACTGAAGACTATGTAAAACATTTCCATTGATGGTTGTTATTACTACTCTAAGGGGGGGGGAGGGGGGACGAAGCATTTTCTAGTAAAGATGTTTAAGGTTTAAAGTAATCTATACTTTAACATTTGGTCAGATGAACAAGTTAGAAAAACTAAAGTGTAATTACTGGTTAATTATTGTGGTATAAAAGGAATAAAACAGGAATATAACGCAGGTATGCTGTTAGAAGAAAACAATCAATTATAGGGGTAGCAAAAGTATAAACCCTGCTTTATATTAGCCTATATCACATTTTCCTGTCGTTGATTACTTTCCTTAGCGTTCTTCAAAATGCTGAATTGTTAGCCTTGCTTTTTTCTCTCTCTCTCTCTCTCTCTCTTTTAAATATATATGTTTGGAAACATCAACTGCATTAAATGCAACTGTATCATCATGAGTCTACACAAACCTTACAGAATAAATCATATGTCTAAAAACACTCATAATCTACAATAATATTTTTTTCGTTTTTGTTTTTGTGCTGCATAGATAGTTAATCAAAGCCTTGCTAGTTCATGGTGACATCTCGCTGGGAGATAAGCTGAAACAAAGCCAACCTACTTCAAGTGGACAGTGAGGGCTGGAGGTGATAACCAGAAGCCGTTATGGTGCCACAATGTGTACAGTACACTCTTCAGCATGAAGGACAACGGTTGTCAGAGAGAGAAATGAGAGAGAGAGAGAGAGAGAGAGAGAGAGAGACGGAGTGCCAGTATCCTGCAGGTTTTGGCACCTCTCCATTCCAATCAGAAAGTGTCTTCCTTTTGTCCCTATCCAAATATTGAATGTCAAAATCTCAAATTTATAAGATCTCTAAAAATAACTGAGGACCTGAGAAGTAATCTGAGAAGGAACTGAGAAATTTCCAAATAACAATGATAAGAAAGAGAAAAAGGCAACATATGAGCTCAGGAATCTTAATCAAGTAAGGTCCAATGTGTTCAATTTCATAAGAAGTAATATAATTAGAAAAAGAAATGCTAGCTAGAAACAGACTGTGAGCTTGTGGACGCTGTAAAACTATTTAGTTGCAGTGAAGGTCAATGCAAGACGCTAGATGTCCATTTTTACTCTAGCAATTGCACAAACGTAAGTTGCATATAATTACTTCTGATTACATGTAATTTTCATCCACTGTTTTCACTTTCAGAGACTTAGGTCATGAACAAACCTCTGTAAACAGTGCAGGGCTGCTGTCAGTCTTAACGCTGAACAAGCAGAGCAGACAGGAAAACTTTAATTACAGGTAAAGTACTCCTTGTTCCTAAAACTTCCTCCCAATTTTTTCCCCCAAGCTTCGACTTCCCCCACCTAATGTCTAAATCCTTCCTTACTGTAAAAGACAATCTTTTCATTCAAATGAAACCTTTTTCAGGTGGCTAAAAATGCCCAGAGATGAACATGCCCGTGATGGGCTGGCCTTGCCGTGACTGACAGAGCCTTGTTTAAAGATTAACAAAATAACGCTAGAAATGTAGAGCAATGTTAGTCTCCACTCATCGTTAGTCAATTCAGCATTTTTGGGTAAAGTAATCCTTTAATGGTAGGTCTTATTGAAGTTTTCCTTACACCTGCATTGCTTTCAGGTGTTCCCTGGAGGCTAGGAGTGACTTTTTCACCAGAACGATGGTGAAAAGAAGGCAATACACCTTCATAACCCCGTGAGGGTGGAGGTCAGGTCCTGGCTTTTATACGTCAGTCAGGTGGTGCCGTGTCGCTTTCAAGGGCCCCTAAGCTTCTGGTACAATCAAGTCTGACAGCCACATTCACCGAGATTGATTGAAGCACAAGTCAAACAACTGGCAACATGCAGTCTGCATGGCTACGACTGCAAAATTTTCAACCCTGAGGCTAAATGGGGGTTTCGACACGTCAAATGTGACACAGATTGACCCAAACTCAAAGCCACAGCAAGGGAATAAAGATGGGGTTGGGGTTTGATGGGCATTCCCTATGGAGATCACCTTCATGCCCTTCACTCTCCATTTCCATGTTTCTCTCTTTTGTTCTTTCACCCCAAAAATCTGCCCCTTTCGCACCCCCCTTAGTACACCAGGTGGAAGCCACATTTCCTCTGACTGGCAGGAACAGCAGCTACAGCAGGGAGCAGGCCGAGAGGCTGCAGACAGCAGATGGCAGGAGCACATGTATGCGCTCCGGTCCACCCGTTAACCATCCGTCCACTGATAAACTATGCGCTTTTAGAAATGCTGCTATGCTGCTACAAAATCGTTGTTATTCTATATCAAAAACTGAACAAAACAGAGAGAGAAAAAAACCACTGTTACACAATATTCTCATTCTTTAGTGGCCACTAGTGTTTCAGGCTCTTGTTTACTTTCTCCAGCTGTCAGATCAGTTCCGTTGCTCTGCTCTGTCTGCTTTTTTCAAACGTCACCTTATTGTTAACTCACTTGGTACCAGTAATCATTTGGAGATTTCGATTGTGGCTGACAAAAGATGGGGCAGAACAAGAAGAACAAAGCTAGCACAGGATCTTGCATAGTGTTCCCTCAGACTAGTTAATGTTATCATGAGCACCTCTGCTAGCAAGATGCAAATTCACTGTAGACAAGTATCTCTGGAATAAGTTTACACAGCAAATGTAAAAAAAAGATTTGTACCATCCTTTCTCCACTCTCCTAACTAGCTTAGTCCAGGATTCATAACGATAGCTTAAACAGCTATTTTAAAATAGATCGATATAAAGTCATGTAAAAAAAAAAAAATTTTAAAAAGAGCCTTGTAATATCACAAATTCATTCCTACAATAGCTACAAAAAAAAAAAATCCTCATACAAAAACCAAAAACCTCAAAACAGATGTTAAAAATGTCACTTGGACAGCCTGGCCGAAAAAAAATATGCTAGTAATGCTAATAACTTTATTATTTTAATTTGCAAAGTAAGTTAACTGATAAGAGACCGGTTTTAAAAAAACATCATGAAAAACCACTAACTGTTACTTAAAGATGGATTACACAAGTATAAGTAGAATTTTATAAACACAGCCTGCTTGAAACCTGACACATCCTTCATGCTAACCATGCTAACCATGCTAACCAGACAAGCTAGAAGGTGGCAAGGCTTGTTTTTTGTTATACACCTTTCTATTGGAACCAGCATTAACCTTTTCCTTAATTTGATCTACAGTAGCTCTTTTTTATTGAATCGGACTACACGGATCAGCCTTCACTCTCCATGTGCATCAGTAAACCTTGGCCACCCATAACCCTGTCGCCTCTTCACTGGTTTTCCTTCCTTGGATCA
Source organism: Clarias laeviceps (assembly GCA_030014305.1). Classification (NCBI taxonomy): domain Eukaryota; kingdom Metazoa; phylum Chordata; class Actinopteri; order Siluriformes; family Clariidae; genus Clarias; species Clarias laeviceps. The sequence goes on along the minus strand of JAQMYJ010000040.1, from coordinate 4,436,298 downwards.
CTTTTACTATGTCCTGACCACTGCAGCCCACAAACATCCCACAAGAGCTGCAGTTCTGGAGTTGCTCTGACCCAGTCATCTAGCCATAACAATTTGGCTCTTCTCACAGTAGCTACATTTTCAATATCTCGTCACAATGGCGGCTGGAAGTGAGTGGGATATACAGTATTAGGCAGCAAGTGAACTTTTTTTCCCTGTATTGGAAAGAGACAAAATTGGGCAAGCATAAGGACTTGAGAGACTTTGACCAGGTTGTGATTGTGATGGTTAGATGACCGGGTCAGACCAACTCCAAAACTGCAGCTCTTGTGGGATGTTCCCGGTCTGCAGTGGTCAGGACAAACAAAAAGTGATCCAAGGAAGGAAAACCGGTGAACCTGCGACAGGGTCATGGGTGGCCAAGGCTCACTGATGCACATGGAGAGTGAAGGCTGGCCCGTGTAGTCTGATCCATTAGAAGCGCTAGTAGTATTGATCAAATTGATGAAAAGTTTAATGCTTGTTGTGATAGAAAAGTGTCACACTGTTTCGGTAGACATACTACAGTCTATAAAGTTACAGTTAGTTGATAGACTCTTGATACATAGCTTGCAGGCTAGTTATACAGCTAACGGGAGAAAAGATGCTAATAAAGAGTTTGTTGAGGAAATATCTGTTTAAAGCTGCTACGAGGTAAAAGATGACAAGAATAAGACCGTTTATGATTACGAAAGTGTTGTCTTTAATAAACTGTATTAAATGTAATCTTTGGCAAATTGTTTTGAAATAAGCAGAATGAAAAAATCAAAGTAATAGCAGTCGATCGACTTGGCTTCGTCGCACCACTCAGAGCTTTTTTATTTTACCATAAACTGCAAGCCCTGAATTATTATTATTTTTTTGGTATATTTAGTGCTGAGTATCAAACAAAAGGTGGGACAGGAAGTGTGGCGACTGCTTTTGGACAAAAACCGAGTCTTACACAGGCAGCACTGGCACAATGCTGACCAGCTGAACAGGAACAAGCATGTCGGGTTACGATACCGGTGCCAAATCCTCACCGTAACAGTGAAGACGTCCAACTAAAGGCTATTAATAGCTTACCTACAAAAACACACACCATGGGCTAGTGCATGGATAATCCCAAGAAATCCATGTGTGAGGTGTTCCTTAAAAATTCTAACAGGGCTAAAAACTGGTCTCTCGGCTGCACCGGTCTCCAGAGACAACACGAAGCATTCAGGAATGCCATTCGTCAAGGTCAGCTCCTTCTTCAGGTAATAAACACAATATTTATCAGCCTTATTGCCTTCCACTGTTTCAGCTCTCCTCGCTCCTAAACCTACAGTAGTCTCTCTAAGCTAAACATTTTCCTCCTTGTTCATATTCCTGGAATGTGTGACGCTGACACATCTGGGTTTCTTTTTTTTTTTTGTCCTGTTTAGAACAAAAAGCATGTAGAAAAACAGCCATGGAAACCTCGGTGTACTTGTGGGAACCGCAGGAGGCAACACTGACTGCTGAGCTAGAATGGGTTCACAAAGCGAGGACGCCTGTGGGATCCATGACGAATACCGACAGCACCCGGGATTTTTTATTATTAAGATATAGAGAAAATTATTGAAGTTGTTTTATTATATATATCATGTTAGGTTTTTTAAATATCTCATTAAGATTGGCTTAATTATTTTCACAGTTAAACAATGGAGTAAACTCAATTGATGGAAAGTGCTCTAATAAATTAATATAATATAGTAATATAAAATCTAATATAATAGTTAACTTTCCTAATATGGCAATTTTACACTTCAAAAAAGCACGTCTTAAATTATGCGATCATGATAAGCATCATAAATAAGTTTATTTGGATACATATAATCCTGATTCCACCTCCAAATCAAGCCTCACTTGTTAAGCGTACAGACTGCAGAATGGCCCCCCTTTGTTCTCTTATCGCTTCAATCTGCTTACGCATCTCAAATCCACGGGGCTCGTCCAAAAGCAGGTGATGGTTAGGATGTAACGCCCGTATGAGGGATAAACATCAGTGCATGCACATCTGGTGGGCACATGCTGCCTCTAATTTACCTCTTTGTCTGCAAGTCAGGGCTGAATTCAAGGAAACAGCAAATACACCAACATCATACAGTAGACCTTAGTATCCAGGTGTGAAAAGTTTGTAAACCATATGGCTGTTTATAAACTCTTTATACTGTATATTAAATATTAATCCACAATAGAAATAATGGGGAGCAAGGAAAACCCTTGCTGTGTTTAAACATACCGGGTGTGTGTACATATTGTAGATAATGTCCATGGCAAGGCGTCTCATTGATGATGTCCCGCCTTGAGGATACTTTTTTTGAAATCCATCACTGATCCTGTCTTCAAAGATCTCACCAAACAAAAAAAAAAAAAAAACAGAAGCTGTTTTAAATCAGAGCGTGATCCGTAGCAGCGCGGCGGCCTCTTTTACAACCGAACGACGAGGATTTTACGGCTTTTTTTTTTTTCTTTGGCTCTTTGATCTCTCTGCAGCTCTTGGAACATTACAGCAATGAATCCAGGAAGGTTCAGCCGGGTAAAGCCATAAAGAGAATGTGCGAGAGCAGCAACAAGTAACGCGGAGACGTCGGAAGAAAGAGAAAGTCGGGATGGGTGTGGGCGCGACACAGGGAGCATGAGCTAAGTTACGATGCTCTAGGGTACGGAATTAATAAATCTTTTTTTATTTTATTTAATTTTTTAAAAAAGAGAATAATTAAAAGAGAGACTATGACAATGAAAAGAGGATGAAAAAGTCAGGATGGTATTAGTTGCACTGCAGGATTAGAACAGAGAGAATGAGTCCATTTAAAAGGAAAAGAAAAAAAACAAACAGCCAGCAGCGGGATGCTGGAGATGCAAATCTAAACCCAATTTGAATATTAAAAGCTAGAGAGAAGGACGGTACACGTTTTATGTCGAGACTCGAATCCTATCGCTTCCTATCGAATAAACAGATTGATATCCTCTCTATATAATTTACTTCCAAAGATAAGGAAGTAAATCAGAGAGTTACACCTGCAGGGCTGCTTGTGTCCTGAGCTGAACTTACACTTACAGCTGCTTTTTGAGCACATACAGCAGATACACATCCGGGGTCTGGTCAAACGTAATACCCAGAGGACGGTGTCCTGTTGAACTCTATTTTAAGACGAATGAGGGGATTGTATTCCCAAAGCATCTCAGAGGTATAAGGAATCAAATCTTAATAATTACAACTGGTCCGGATTAAAAAAAATTTTTTTTTAAGGATTTTTCTCCCTAATTTAGTCGTGTCCAATACCTCCCCGTCACTAGGGGGCTCCCACATTAAGGCTACGACTACCACTCGGTCAGGGAGGGCCGCAGACTATCGCGTGTTTCCTCCGAACCACGTGACGCCAGCCGACCGCATCTTTTCGAACTGCTCGCTCACGCACCGTTGGGGGCGGA
>JAQMYJ010000040.1:4412449-4432742 GCA_030014305.1 Clarias laeviceps | reverse complement strand
GAGAGAGCTCGGCCAATCAGCTCTCTCTAGACCTCCGGCTGCGAGAGGTTACAGCATCACCCGGGAATCAAACTCGCAATCTCCGGATGATAGAGCGAGCGCACTTTACCACTGCGCCACTCGGAGGCCCATACCTGGTCAGGATTTTTTAACTGAATTTATATTTTGATATAATACTAAACACTTTTTTCTTTTTAATCTGGTAATTAAAATAAATAAATAAAGAGTCACAGACCAAATACTAGATTTTTACTAAGTAAAGAATGAACCATGGACGAGCAAGACTTCCTCTGACATCTTCCACGTTGAAACTGGATGACTGATACGACCAGTAACCAAAGTGACAGCTAAAAAGGAAAGACATGGGAGGGCAATGGGGGAAACACAAATGCATTTCACTATCATCATATCACTACCCAAACAATCTCAGATCCATCCAAGGTCAGGAGTCTAGACGGCAGAATTAGCCATGGGAGGGATGCCACGTTCTCTCTTCTGTCAATCACAGCATCACTGGCCAACTGAAGATGTCCATGAGAGCACGCATAAATGCACGGAAGGGTGTATAGTGCTTTCCTCTGACTGTCTCATGCTACCCAGGGACATACTACAAGCACTGAGTTGAAAATAAAATGCAGTGGCTTCACTTGTCTCTGAGGAAGCATGTGTTAGGTTTCACTCTCCCCGGTTGGTAGCTGTGGTGTGATCGGGAAGAGCTGGGGAGAAGATGGGAATTGGTACATGGCCAGATTGGTAGAAAATGGGATGAAGAAATTGCTTGTAGATGTCCAAGAATGACATCGGGGTTATCTCCATAGACAACTGCAAATAGTTTGTACATCAAAATGTGTCACAAACAATATTTATGCGCCTTTAGCTTTGATTTCTATTCATGTGTGAAAATGATTCCTTGTGCTTCCTAGTTCCACTCTTTTACTATTTAACCCCTGGAATATGCCCGTGCCATCAGGAAATAAAAATATTGCATAGATTATTATTATTATTATTATTATTATTACCTGGTCAGCTGAGCACATAACGGTGCTGAACATACATGTAGACCTGAGCGACTGAAACAACCCCAGATCATAACACTACAGTATGGGCACAATGCATGATGGGTGCATCACTTCATCCACTTCCCTACTTACCCTGATGCGTCCATTCCTTTGGACTTAGCAGACCACATGACCTTTTAACATTGATCCAAAGTCCAATCTTTATGCTCCCTAGCAAACTTAAGCCTTTTTCTCACTAACAAGTGGTTTTCTTACAGACACACAGCTGTTTAGTCCCAACCCTATGAGTTCTCGTAACATTGCGTATATAAGGATTCCTTATATACACAATGTTATGAGAACTCATAGTGTTCCTTATTAAGGAAATGCTCTTACTTTCACTATTAAACATGGCTCTGATTTTTGTTCCTTGATTTTTGTTTTTTACAATCCACTTTACCAATTGTTTACCTGATCTCTGTTCATGATATTTTTTTCCGACCACATTTCTTCCAAAGGTTCACAGTTCAGCACTATCCTTCCAGGTTTTTAACCCAGTTCCAATCATTACAAATGTCCTTAGCTGATGATTTCTTTGCTTGATGCTGGCCAATAATTTAACCCTTTTAAAATAAACAAGTCACAGGAAACAATAGTGTGAAAAAAAACTTACTGAGGTGGAAACCTTGCGCGAAACCATTACCAGTTTCATTCTTACACACATGATAACAGATTAATACCTGTTTCTTTGTTTGATTATATTCTGTACATAACCTTGTAAAAAAAAAAAAAGGACAAGAAATCCCTTACAGATATATAACGGTTTTAACACTATGTAACGTTAACACAGCTTCCCGGACTGCTGGTATAATATTATTTCCAAAAAAAAAATAAAAAATACCAATTACTAGTCAGCGCTATGGCCCTGTGATAATTACTACTCACACGTTTTTTTTCCCCCTGAGCTAACACACTTGATTCAGATTATCAGTCATGTGATGCATCCTGGGTGAGACGCACCACCAAAGCTGATGCTATAGAGAGAGCGCGGTTAAAGATGTATTTATTTCATTGTCCCTTAATTATCTGTGTAGTTAAAACAGTTTGGTCCTCGAGCCAGCGATAAGTCGAATAAAGTGGTCATCAGAGAACGCTGGCTGCAAAACTAGAACCGAGAGCCGGTTGTTCCGAGAAAACAATGAGCTCATCGTCAGCTTTAATTACATCACCCGTAGAACAGGAAGCAAATCTGACAGCCAGATAACAACTCGATGACTAATAAATATGCAAACACTTTACAGTACATTAACCTGAACTTTAGGTTGTCCTGTCATGCCTGTGTAATCCTTCAACATAACTACAAGGGGTGTTCAAGTCAAACCGGGACTTTTGATTAGCCAGAATAACAGAAAAGTCCTGAGAGTAAAATCTCCCTTTATTTCTCTATATAATCCCCTGCTACACTAATGTTCTAATCCCAGTGTATAAAGGAACTCCTTTAATGGCCCAAACATGTGAAAATGGCTTAAACAGAGGTCAGGACTGTATAGGGGGCACTGTGGCAATTACTCCCAGCCCGGTATGAGGCTGTGCATTGTCCTACAAAAACCAGGCTGTTATTTTCCAGTAAAGTAAACGGCTATTAAAGGAGTTCATGGGGGGCCGGCGTTTCAGACGTGAAGCAGGCAGTCTCATCATGGCCATGAGGCACTGAGAAAACTTTTTGCCTTGATGGTATAAAAGTTTGCATTAGTGTAGCAGGGATTATACAGAGAAAAAAAAAAGGTAAAAATTGTATTCTTTTAACCGTGTCTGTGAAAATCGAAAGTCCCGGTTTGACTTGTAAGCCATTACAATATTATTATAACAACATAGCCCGAACGTAATTAATGGTACGAGGATTATATTATTAATTGGGATGATAATTGTAACTTTGCAACTATAAATGTTGATTATTCACCTGTAACAGCATGCTCCTAATTATAAGATATGATTCTCCAGTTTACATGAAAGTATCACCCTGATATGCACATCTGATATATTTTACTAAGTTTGACACAAACCTCATGGATGGCAAAGCCCAACAGGTTTCGCTTGCTTGTTTCCTCCCATGCAGAAATGTTCCCCTTCGGTCAAGAGCGCTCTGTTTGTTTGTGATGCTCATGCAGGACAGGATGAAGCATCAAGCATCATCTCAGACTGCACGACACCCTATCGATCTGCATGCACAACGAGCAAATCAATAGGGTATAAACTGCGACAAACTGATACCGCCAGACCTGATTACCCAAAAAAAAACAAAAAAAAAAACATGCCTAACATCTCAGCGAAAGACTGTCACGCTGTATCAATGAGCGCTCTTATACTGTAGGAGCAACGCGCCACGCAATATACACAGCTGTTACGCTGCTGATATGGAATTCCACTAAGCAATTTAGCTGTCTAAGGAAAAGACATACTTGCTTAGGTCCAGCCCATTAGAAATCCTAGCTATGTGTGCACTCCGCAGCTGATTATGACGAGAATGACATCAATCGTCCATTTGGCTTTGGTATGTACAGTATGATATATATTATACGATGCACACCGTATATACTGCTTATTGTACGTTAGGTGTAAGGTTGTCCAAGAGAAACACAAAAAAAAGCAAACCCTTTCCAAGCGGTTCCGTTGTGTCAGGACTGGAACAAAAGGGTGACAAGACACAGACACGGCGTGTGCAATGCTTTTATTAACCTGGTAACGAGATAAAGATGCATTAACGAGATAAAGACGCATTAGCTCTCTTTTCAATAAAAAAAAAAAAGAAAAAATGTGTTTAAGCTGCACTTGGCTGCGTGCCACAGTAAAAAAAAAGGGGGGCCTGGTTTCTAGGTAGCTCTCCAAACACTTCAGTAATCTCCTTCCTACTAAGCAACCGGACCGTCCGAGCAAACGCAGCAGGAAGCCGAAACAAAGAGTTATCATTCCTGTTTAACTGCGATCCGATTGTTGTTTCTTTTTCCAAATGCCGTAAACAGAGCGAGCGCTTATAAGGAAAAGGTCAGCTCTTGAATGAGGACAGCAAGAAGGAACAAAATGCAAAGTGATAAAAAAGTAACAAGTGATGAATTTGGATCTACAGACTGTAGCTGTATGCAAACTGACCGCGATGCTCGTACCTCCTTCTGACGGACATCCTTCTGACATTAACTGTGGAAAAAGTAATCATCTACGTCTACTGTACATCCACACTATCCGGTGTCACCCAGAAGACGACGTCTTCCCTTTTGAGTCTGGCTCTTATTAAAGCTTCTTCCACATGTCATCTTAAAGAGTCTTTTCCTAATATCTGGCTTGTTCAATAAATACGGCTCTGAATACGCGGCTACGCTCGGATTTCTGTAAATCTCCTCCGTGACGGGCGAGGCCTGTTCTTAAAAGCACTTTCCAAATGAAATGGAATTGAATTAACACAAGCGAATGATATTACTGTGCTTTTTTTTCGGCTTTCGTCCTTCTGCGGTTATGTTAAAAGACAACGAGAAACGTCGAGATAATCGCATGCAGATGACAAGCTCCAAACCGAACGCTCAACGCTGGGAACACGAAAGAGCCATTTCATGTTTTCTCGCTGAGTAAGCAGAGCAAGCTGCGCTTTTGTGTGAAAATCAGCACCGCTAATACGAAAAGTAAACGACGCTATCGGCTCACAAAAGGGTCAGGGTGGAAATATGTTTGAGGTCTGCCTGCGAACCTTGTGCTACAGTAAGTCCTCACTGATAGACAGGATTACAGTACATTCACTTAAAGCTGGGTTTAAAACTCTAGGCAGAGAAAGAAGTGGAGTGGAGATCGTCAGACTTGGATATATAAAGTGTATAACAGCGTACAATGTGATGTTTATTACAAATTCTGAGTTTGAGATCTGGTATGTCGCTCGCCAAAAAAGACCTCCGATAGAACAGAATGATGCAAAACTGGCAAAATAAACACAGGTATCGTTGTCATTTTTCTAACCTCATGATACAAGATCTTCATCATGTAACCTGACATGTTACTGCACAGTCTGTTGTTACAGAGTTCGGCCAAGATTTTCTTTTAAAGAGTGATAATCTTAAAAAAAACAAAAAAGGCACACACAAAAAAAAACAGTCATACAGGCTTTTAAGGTCCATGCTTGAGTGTAGGAAAGTAAATGATTTGATGAAACGAATGGTGTCGGGACGTCTAGCCTCGTGGCGTCAGACAGGCCCTCCTCCATAACCCAGCCATGACCAAAGACCTGATAAATTATGCAAAGACACCGTCGTCAGGTCTCGGCCCCCTCAGGGCTGGAAACAGCCAGGACTGTCATCCTAAAGCAGGAGGAGGAGGAGGAGGAGGAAAGGGAGGACTTTGTGCAGATGTATCCGCAGCTTTAAAACAAACAGAGCTCGGTGTCATAAATGTGCTGTGCTGCGTGCTGTACATTAAGTTCCGTGAGCCGTGATCAAGGCCAGATTTTAACTGCACTGTAGGCTGATGGTATCACTTTCAGAGTTTTGGATCCTGTGTAGGTTTAAACTCAAAAGCAAGAGCTGCAAGAACAATACGCAGTTCGTACAGCAACGTTTGTTGAGCGTAAAGGTCCTGGAGACGATCACTGTTATTCATTATTGGATGATGAAAGTTTCTGAGCAATTATGCCTTGTGAAATGCCCTGGAACTCCTGACCGCTGAGCTGAGTCAGGTTTGAGTTTATCCAAAAATGATCCATGAGTCACTTTGTAGCTCACATGGAGAGGATGGATGCTTATGGAAAGCATTTTTAAATCTCTTTTTAATAGCCTGGACATTTTAAAGTACATTTCATCTCTAGATCATTATTTTGTTAACAAAACTCACTGTAATCCATCCAGCCATCTATCCATCTAGGAACCTCTGTAGTCCAACTAGAGACTCTGGAGGCCAATGGTGACCACTGTATTTATTCCCATTTTTAAGACCGTGGTAGGACCTCCGGTCAACATTCACACGCGCATCCCACAGGCAATTTGGGAACGCCAGTTACCGTAATCTGCATGTCTTTGGCTAATTCCTCTGTGGGAGGAAACCAGAGTACCCGGAGGAAACCCACCAAGCACGGAGAGAACATGCAAAATCCTTGCACACAGATGGCGGGGCAGGAATCGAACTTGGACCCTAAAGGTGTGAGGCAACATTGCTAACCACTAAGCCATTGTGCCACCACTTACTATAATAATAATAATAGTGTATAACAATAATGTTTATTAATAAAGTTAACTATTATCAAGTTTCCCTTGAACTTTATCGTCTGGTCGTCGCTACAGAGGACAGCCAGGCACAAGAACAGTTTCTTTAACAGTTAAATGTTCTTCCCACTGTGCAATATTAATATGTGCAATATGTGCAACACCACGGATATTTATTTGATAATATCCCATATGTTATTCCATTTCTTGTTAATTGGTTTTGTGTGTGTGTGTGTGTGTGTGTGTGTGTGTGTGTGGTGTTGTCTCTGGAAGCTTCTGTCACCAACACAAATTCCTTGCATGTGCAAACGTACTTGCCAATAAAGCTCTATCTGATTCTAATAATAATAATAATAATAATTCTAATGGTTAGTGGTTAGTTCTGTGGCTTCGCGCCTCTAGGGGTCTGTGTGTATGCAGTTTGCATGTTCTCCCTATACTTGGTGGGTTTCCTCCAGGTACACCAGTTTCGTCCCACAGTCCAAAGACATTCAGATTAGGATAATAGGCGTTTCCAAATTACCCGTTGTGTGTGAATGCGAATTTGAATGTTGACCGGAGGACCTACCATGGTTGTAAAAAATGGAAACAAATACAATGGACACCATTGCCCTCCCTGGTTGCCAGTTGGACTGTTGGACTATAGGGGTTGCTAGATGGAGGGATGGATAAAATATTAATATGTGCAACACTGTGCAAAAACACTGATATTTATTTGATAATACCCCACATGTTATTCCATTTCTTGGTAATTATTATTTTTTTGTTTGTTTGTTTGTGTGTGTTATCATCACTGATAGCTTCTGTCACCAAAACAAATTCCTTGTATGTGCAAAAGTACTTAGCAATAAGGCTCTGATTTCTGATTCTGACAATAATAATAATAGTAATAATAATACAGCAGCCATGTGAATTAATCTTTTCCCTCCCAGACCCAACAGTTTTATTTGTTCAATGCATTTAATCAAATTCACTCTAACCTCAACTCAGACCGGCGTCCATTATTATACTACAATAATAAAAATAAATAAATAAAATAATAATAATAATAATAACAGACAGCACAGAACCTTAATGGTGTTGCCTTGCAACTCCAGGATCTGGGTTCAATTCCCACCACAGGGTCTGTGTTCATGTGAATGTGGACCGGAGGTCCTACCACGGTTGTAAAAATGGGAATAAATATAATGGTCACCATTGGCCTCCACAGTCCCTAGTTGGACTACAGAGGTTCCTAGACGGATGGATAGAGTATTAATACGTGCAATACCACTGATAACTATTTGATAATACCTCACATCTAATTCTATTTTTTGTTACATTTTTTTGTTTGTTTGTTTGTTTGTTTGTTTGTGTTGTGGGTGTTGTCATCTTTGGAAGCTTCAGTCACCAAAACTAATTCTTTGTATGTGCAAAAGTGCTTGGCAATAAAGTTCTATAATATTATTAGATAAGTATAATTAGATATCTATAATTATTATAAAGAGTCAGAATCTTTCTGGTTCTGACTCTTATAATAACAATAATAATAATGACAATAATAATAATAATAATAATAATACAGCAGCCATGTGCAATAACCTTTTCCCTCCCAGACCAAACAAGACAGTTTTATTTATCCAATGCATTTGATCAAATTCACTCTTACCTCAACTCAGAGCTACTTCCAGACTTCCAGGCATTGTGTCATGATCCTTGGGTTAAAGAGTTCAGAAAAGCTGTTCTTCAACAGGCACCAGTTCCCTTTAAATCCTTCTGACCAGGCAATGCATGAACACACACCAAGAAACAACTCCTTGGCGCATATAGGCAAAACAGGTGCATAAAACCCTTGTGTTCAAGTTTTTAAATAATAATATTAATAATTACAAAAAAAGAGCAATATTGTTAGTATGTATGTTCCGCTCCCAATAGGAACAGCGCTGAGACATTCCGCTTGAGTTCTGCGCTCAGGTCGAGGGAGAATCCAGCGGGCGATACCAACTCGGGCGCGCAGAGGGGGGGAGCGGTACTGCGCGTGACCGCGCTCTCACTGTATATCCACAGATAGTAACTAGATTTAATTACGGTATATTATAAATACACATAATTCCTATATAGATGTATTAAATCATTTAAAAAAGATAACTATATTTGAAGTAGATTTAACTTTTTAAAAATTCCTCCCCTGAGATAGATGGTATCGTCTGTTTTGTTAACCTGCAGCAGGGTTTATACAGCGTTAACGCGCATTCTCGTACCGAGTCTTCACTCTGTGCTGAAATTATAATTACCTTTAATATAACTATTTAGACTTTTACATTGCTGTATGTTTGACTGTACTGATTGTGAGGAAAGCGTCTGTTTAAAGGTAAAGGTAGCGTTATGCGCGCGCGCTCCTGCAATCTAACGCCCCCCCCCCTTTTTCTTTTTTTTGTGGAAGAATGCAATAAAGCATGACTTTTAATCGATGCTAAACTTTGCTTCCATCAACCAATGCACGAAACATGATGGCAAAGAAAAGTGCACAGTCATAACCATCATCCGAAATATCAATGCACTGACATACACTGATTAGCCATGACATAAAAGTTGGTAGTCCCGCCCCCTTTTTTTTGGCTCCATAACAGTGATGTACTGTAGCTACATTTTAAATATCTCATTACAATGGGGGCTAGAAATGTGTGGGACATACAGTATTAGGCAGCAAGTGAACCTTTTTTTTCCTGAAGTTGATGTGTTGGAAGCCGAAAAAATGGGCAAGCTTAAGGATTTGAGTGACTTTGACAAGGGCCAAATTGTGATGGCTAGCCAACTGGGTCAGAGTAACTCCAAAACTGCAGCTTTTGTGGGATGTTCCTGTTGTGCAGTGGTCAGGTCATACCAAAAGTGATCCACGGAAGGAAAACTAGTGAACTGGTGACAGGGTCATAAGTGGCCAAGACTCACTGATGCACATGGGGGGCAATGGCTGGCCCGTGTAGTCCCATCCAATAGAACCAAATGAATGAAAAGGTTAATGCTGGTTGTGATAGAAAGGTGTCAGAACACACAGTGCATGACTGTTTTGCTTGCAGAAAGGGGGGACCTTCGTAATATTAGGCGGTTGTTTATATTGTTACTGGTGTAAGAGCCAGATATGGCAAGTGGATTGTGGGTCAAATAGTGTTTTCTTTTTCGTTTTTTTCCATGTTCGTCTTGCCTAATGTTCTGGTCAGGATTGTCAGTGTTAAGGAAAATCGAGAAGGTGGCTCTCCTGCCCTGGATCACCCCAGGGGACCAAACACTGTAGGTTGATTTGCAAACCAATGAGCACAAGCCCAGCTCCTAGCAGGACACATCTATTCTCATGTTAAATACTTCCATTTAAATTACACTGCAGAAGCATCTTTCTGTCTGTTCTGACTATCTGCACAATACTTCAAGCATAAGTAAAAGGAAAGGCTCGGTCAAATGGCTAACCGGTTTATAAAAATGATTAATCCAGGATCAGTTTTCATATGCGGTGAGTGTAAAAATAATAATGAAAAAAGTTCAATTAAAAATGTCACTTGTTGAAATCATGGCTCAGTGTGACATACTGTACATTGAGGCTTTGTTGCTTGTAGTGTGTGTATGTATGCGATAATGTATGTCAATATAAGTGCCATTAATCAGGGTTCTAAAGGTTTGGCCTGATCAACTAAATGTTGTTGTCTTTAATCAATTATCGAGTCATGTTTCTCTCTTTGCCAGCAGTTTTACACAATATATCTATTATTACACTAAACCTCAGCATGGACACTTGGTTAATACTGTAAGATTGTATGTTGCATCACTGGTGTGGTGTTAGTCTGAGAGCGAGTTGCTAACATGTTTTATCATCTGGGATTTGCATCAGAGACGAGAACCGCATCTTAATTCAAGCGTGTGAACATGAATGGAGGGAAGTTAATCTGGCGAGCCAAACAGGTTGTATCTCCTGCCCTTCCTGGAATTCTCCATGGTCTCGAGAGAATCCTCACACATATGAGAAGAAACAGAAGAGACCAAATCAGAGCGAAAGAAAGAGAGAGACGGAGAGAGAGAGAAACCGAGGCAAAGAGGAGTGTTCCCTGCCGTGTAGGGACTCCATCATTCACCCATCAATCACAACACACAATCAGCTATACCTCCCACACCATGCCTCCTACCCCTGCCTCTGCCGTGCTTGTAACTGGTAACTGATGTGTACAACGTCTTCTAATATGCCATTCAAATGTGCTTTCTGTCTATGTAAGGGAGTTCTTGAAAACAGAAAGAATGAAAATGACAGATTATTAGTCATAATAGATTTAAGGGGGGAAAAAAAACACTTGGGAAAATTGTTTTGTCCTTTGACGTTAGTAAAACAATTCAAGGAAGAACAATGTCTTTGAATGCAAAAAGCATTATAAAAAGACTTTTATAATAACGTTTGGCATGATAGAAAACTTTATATTGGCATACATCCGGTCATCGCTGCAGGGTTCCCCTTGTTCCTGTGTCGAGACATGTGACAGGAAATGTATTTCAATACAGACACAACAAACCATGTCTTTTGTTAATATGAACTCTAAGACTGATGTCTCTATTCTATGCTCTATTATTATTATATTTTTTTCAGTTATGTGATTGCATTTGAAATGGTTAGTTACGTAGATTATAAAAGTTATATAGATGTTATTTAGTTATTATACACTCTGCGGCAAAAAAGGCCGAAGTTCGTTTTGCCACAAACCTGTTGTAGATCATTCAAAATAAGAGCCCACTTTATGTTAAAGCGCTTAACAGCAGGTCTGTTATCTGTGGAAGGCAATTAAAACTGAATGGAACAACAATGACACTCATTTGTCTCAATAAAATGAACCCATGCCATGTTGCATGTCTCGTCTCCAGTCTAAGCCATGTATAAAACGAGCATTTTTTTATTTAGCTACGGGTAAAAAAAATCAACAATGTTCAATCTGTCAATTTTTTTCTATTGAAATTTCAAAGATCGAAAGCTCAACATCTAGGGATTACGAACTCGCAATCAGCTACAATTTTAATTTAAACCTTACAGTCAGTGCTGTAATAGGAAAATTATAAGTTAAAGTTGATAACGTCCCCTTAACAGTGTACTCCTAAAAATTGGAACCAACATTTCTGTCTCAGCAGCACTTTCCCGTTTTATTCCTCTTACACCAGAACAATTGACCAGCGACGACATTTTTGAAATGTATTTAAAAAGAGCAGCATCATGTACTTTTTATCAGTTTGTAGTTACATTTAAAGTTAAAGCAGGTACATCTACCGCAACAGCTGCTCTTATCAATTACATTTGAGCATCTGTAAAGAGTCATTTTCTCAGTTTTATCTTCTTTCTTGACAATTTAATGGCAGTTACAATAAAAAAATGCTTTCAGTGCAAAAAAAAAAAAAAAAAAAAAAAGTGTAAGAAACCCTGGTATACTGCAGCATTCATTTAACCAAAAGTTAAATAGAAGGTTAGAAAGGGTTGAAACGAGGTGATTGGGAGCGCCAAATGGAGACGTTTGGGTTATTTCCCATCTGTTTAACAAATCGCCACGTAAAACACTCCCTCCGTTTTCACACAGGTGTTTAACATTAGCCGAGGCCACAAACGCTAGTCAGAAGAACTGACCCTGCCCCTCCCTTTCCTAAAACATTTGACCTCCGAATCCTCTAAAATGAGGCTAGATAGTACCCATATTTATGTCTTTTTCCTGTCTCTTTCAGTAGTCCTTTACCAGAGGCACTGGCAGTCGACCTTCATGCAGAATTTTTATATGAAATCCACATGTGAGCTACTTACATCCTTTCATCAAAAAAGCTGCAAGCTAAGTGAAATGTTCACCGTTCGGGAATGTTCCTGAGCCCTGGCAGGACATGAAAGAAGCTCTGTTTCCAGGACGTTTCTGTACTCTAGGCGCAAAAACAACGTATTACAAATGTAATACCCCAAACTACAATTATGTATAATAGACTTTCATTATTCCTATAATTTTATACAGCGTGTTAGAAAGACGCACTGTTTCTCACTGTCTGTTTCCTGAATTCAGAACATTCACATTAACATGTGTCCAATATGTCATTTTTTTTTTTTTTTTTTTAAGAGTACATGACATTTTAAGGGCATAATACAATAACCTCTTGACAGTCAACACATGACCAGATCTCTTGAACGTAGCAGGTTGGAGATGCCTGGCCAACAGCTGATTCCGTCATGCTTAAACCCCACACCTTTCATTTGCTGCCAGTTGGCCGGGAATGTTTTCTCTAATACGTTTGGTGAAAACATTTAGAGAACCAGACCCCCCCCCCCCCACACACACCCCCCATGTCTTTTTCTCTCTCACTCGACACTAATCCACAGCATGTTCAGACTCGCACAAGAGCACAAGACTCACATAGAGTATGTGGCCAAGATGTACTTACGGACACTTAGTGCCCTTCACTTATTGTACTGAATATTTAATGCAACATTGCCATCTGGCCTTGCAGGGAGAAGACATGCTTGTTTAATGACCTGTTAGCAGTGTTACAAGAATTCATTAATGCTCCGCGGAAATAAATGTTAATATGTGGGACACAACAGCTGAGATGTGAAGCTTGCTAGTTAGCCATGCACGGTCAGTTGGTGCGCCATTCCGGTTCATTCATATGCGCAGAAATAAGACTTCGAAATGAATCGCATTAATGTCTCACTGTTGTTTTCAATAATTGTCCTTCTAAATGACTATCTGAATTTTTTGACCAATTAATTTGTCTTTTAAAGGTCCCATATTTTACTGATTCTTTAACAAGTTAACACAGATCTCAGATGTCCACCAGTGTGTGTGTGTGTGTGTGTGTGTGTGTGTGTGTTAAGCTGAAATCTCCCCTCAGATAATGCATTTGTCATACCTCAAACTTATTTTCTTTTACTCCTCCAACAAGCGTACCATTTCAGTGTCTATGTAAATGAGATACTGCTAAGCCACGCCCCTTGAGAAAAATAACAGCTGAGAAACATGTCTGGTGGGGGGAGGGGGATATCCTTATATGATGACACATTAGCGGAAAAATTTTAAGTAAAAGCATAACTTTTTTGTTTGAATATGGACACTGGAGCATTCAAACACATTCACATTAACATGTGTCCAATATGTCTAAAAGGTATCAGTTCATTACTACTGATGATTATGGTTCCTAAGTGTGTGGGAGAAAAGTACATCTGTTCAATATCAAGAAGATTTCGTGACATTTATGTTTAATTGATCGGCTAATGATAGCACCACCCATACATTATGTCCCTGTTTAGTTCACCAGGTACTCAAGCAGAAACAGGGTGTGTGATTACATACACAGTCTGAACTGTTCTTAAACTATTTGTAAGTAATTTCACAAACTATGTAGATGTCCCTTCCAGTTTGATATCATGGGATACATTCATAATATATCACTCACTCATCATCTATACCGCTTTATCCTGTATAGGGTCGCGGGGGGGCCTGGAGCCTATCCCAGGAGTCTTAGGCCACACGACCTGGATGGGATGCCAATTATGGGGTGTCATAAGTCACACAAATACACTCATTCACATACTACAGGCAATTTGGGAATGCCAGTTTGCCTAATCTGCAGGTTTTTGGACCGAAGTACCTGGAATAAAGCCTCCAAGCACGGGGAGAACATGCAAACTCTATGCACGCAGACCCGAGGCGGGAATCGAACCCGGACCCTGAAGGTGTAAGGCGAGTGCTGCCTTCATAACATATCAAGCTAATTAATTCCTTGTCAGATCCAAGTTTAAAGGAGGTGAATACTTATGCAAGGCACTGCAGTTACAAGATGGAATTTAGGGGTCATGGATTTGATACTGTCCCATCACGTTGTACGGTATAAAAAAAATAAATAAATAAATGTCTCAAAAGCTATTCCTGAAATCTTTGGTCATTAGCTGAGAAGACAGACGAACCAGACGAATCAGCCTTTAAAAAAAATCCTGTGCATGACTGGTAAATGCTTTTTTGAAACTAGAAACCAGTGTTACCGTGAAACAAATGAAATTACCACCCACTATAGTAGCTGTTATTCTGAGAGCTGGGTGTTTGTGTCTGCTATCATTATTATTACATTACGAGTCATAAAAGTTAGGCTTGGTCTGTGAGACTGTTGAGGAGGCCGGGTCAGCGGGGTCACGGTGTTGTAGTGTATTTCCTCCACACACACTCTACAGACAGGATGACGGTCAACCATGCGGTCATGTGAACGTGTACGGCCATGTTTCCTCCACTTCCTCTCGCCATAATGAAGCATGCACTCGAGCTGCTCTCGGTCACTGGAACAAAGTGCACCCGGAGCGCACGATTGATGAGCCTGGAAAACTGCAAACGACTAATTTACTGGCCACGGCGCACGCTCCACCCAGGGTTGCTTCATCCGGTGGAAATGTAGTTCAACCACAGAGCAGCTAACATGACTAACGGTGTGCTAGATTTGGCATTGATAGAATGGTATGATGTAATGCTAACTGGTCCTACTGGCTTTTTGTCATTGTTGTTCACAGTAAGTGGTGGGAACGTCGCGCTGAAAGTCAGGAGATCGTCTAGGGCACACTCACTGGAATATCAAATGATATAGACATATCCTGTCTGAACAGGCTTGATGTTCCTGGAGGTTGTCAGTGCAACTAAAACAGCGAGACACTTGATACGACCAATCGATTGTTTGTGGAATGAAAGTAACTTGGTATATATTATGGAAGAAATTAAACACTTAGGAACAGGATGATATTGGATGATGATTGATGACAGGATGGTGTGATGTGGCTAGACATAAAGAGGAGTCACCATTGATTGAAATCTTTCCAAATAGGTTAAGGCTATGGATTACTAATCGAAAGGTCAGGGGTTCAAGTCCTAGCAGCGCCAAAGCTGCCACTGTTGAGCCCTTGAACAAGGCCCTCAACCTTATCTGCTCCAGGGGTGCTATATCCTGGCTGACCCTGTGCTCTGACCCCAGTTTCCTACCTGGGATATGAGAAAAAAATGATTTCACTGTGCTATAAGGTATATATATATATATATATATATATATACGCAAAGTGGTTGTGCTTGCAGTCAAGCATTTAACCTGCAGGAAATATAACAGAAGAAGAAGGACTAGCTGTTTTTTTCCCCACAAAATTTGAGATTTGAGGTTAGGCTTCTCAACATTCCAACAACCCTGTTGTTCTTCTGAGTTTTGATTGGTTATAACAATTCTGTCTCATCTATATTTGGTTAAAGGTTTCATTGCATGTGAAATGTATTCCAACGTGAGCCAGTGCATGAAAGTCAGAAGGAAAAACTAATGGGAAAGAGTTTATGAATTCAATTTGTTACGTTTTGATATGGGACAAATACAGTACATGCAGAAATAATATATTTTTATTCCAACAAGAAAGAAACGATCGGATGAAGTGTCTACATGGATAATATTAGTCTACTGAATTATCAAAGGTTTACACCACCCCTCTCATTTTGATCGCAAATGCCTTCTGATCTGGTCCGTTCCAACTGAGGTGTTCACACAATGCAAGCTCGTTCGTATTAGTCCACTATTCGCATTAGTAGTGGAATATTATAATCCATTTAAACACAGCTACTGTTACCACTACAAAGTGTTTCTGGAGTGTTTTTATTCCTCTTACACTGCATCAGTCTGCTAATGGAAACAATCTTTTAAAATGTCAAACAACAATTGTGATACATTTTATCCATTTACAACAATCAGCCATAACATTAACACCGGGACAAGGTAAATAGAATAACTTTGCTTAGCAAGTATATACCAGTAGACTGAGCCGGCACAGTGGCTTAGGGGTTAGCACTGTCGCCTTGCACCTCTAGGGTCCAGGTTCGATTCCCGCTTCTGTGTGCATGGACTTTTCATGTTCTCCCTGTGCTTGGTGGGTTTCCTCCGGGTACTCTGATTTCCGTCCAAAGAAATGCAGATTAGGCTAATTGGTGTTCCTCAATTGTGAGTGTGTATGTACTGTATGTGTGACCTGCGATGGATTGCCACCCTGTCCAGGGTCTGCCCTAAGTCTCCTGGAATAGGCTCCAGGCCCACCCGCCCGCAACCCTGTATACAAGATTAAGCGGTATAGATGACGAGTGACTGGTGACAGGATCATGGGCACCCAAGGCTCATCTACCCCCATCGGGACCAAAGGCCAGCATGTTCAATCTGATCCTTCAGAAAAGCCAATTTTTCAGCACAAACTGCTGAAAAAAGCCAACTTTGGCTGGAAAAGAATTCAGCCTCCAAACACCCCCGGATCCCAATCAGATCGAGCATCCATTTAATGCGTTGGGACAAGCAAGTCCGATCCCAGAGGCCCTGCGGAGCCACAAACTGAGGTGCCAGAGCTCCCCGGTGGTACAAGGGGAACCCAATAGCATGGTGGTTTTAATGTTAATGGTTTTAAAGTTATGGCCAATCAGTGTATAGTTATATTTAATGTTGTTGAATCTCTATGTGAGCCAAGGAAGTTCTTTTTTATCTCCCACTTCAATTCAACTATAAACAGTCTTTCCATCATTAGTCTTCTTTTCCCCTGCTTTTTCCTGAAATTAATAAGACAAAGTAATACTACTTATCAAATTACCCAGAAATGGGGGGAGTGGTGGCTCAGACGGCTAAGGCTCTAAGTTGTTGATTTGGGGATCCAGTGGGTTGCCACAGCCTGTACCACCCAGCCACCGCATGCAGTGCCAGTTCCAAGCCCGGTAAGAAAAATCAGAGGTTTGCATCAGGAAGGGCATTCAGCGTAAAACCTGTGCCAAGTTGTGTGCGTATCAGATGGTCCACTGTGGCCGACCCCTTGACGGAAGCAGCCAAAAGAAAGTAATCAAATTACCCAGAAACAGCAAAGCACAAAGTCCTCCAAACTGAAGGCCTTTCTTATGTTGGAAAAACGTAACATTACAGCTTTCTGATTCCTTACAGAAATGTTCCATAGTGTAGAAACATCACGTTTTCTCATTGGTCATAATGAGAAGTTAACTTTTTCATCATGAGGTGATTGCTTCCCACTTTCCATTCTGGTCCAGTACTCATACTTCATCAGTAAAAAGCAAAACGAGGCTTTGTTATTCTGTGATATTTCCAAACCGACCTGAGCTCCACCATTCACTTGCAGGGAACATGAAGTGTACTGCTATAGTCTGTTAGTTGTGTCGCTCCATTGTTAAATTTGAGAAGCTAGACACCACTGCCATTACATTTGTGGAGCATGCATACACTTTGTATGTATTTTTTTCTTCTCTCCAAATGATTCCTGCTGAATATTCCGATAGATTTTTTTTTTCCCCCCACAAAAGGTCCTGATGGGATTCTAGTCTCGGCTTTCTTTCTGTTTTACAGGCGAGGCAGCTCCGTCAGGACTCGCGAGCTGCACTTCAAACGGAATGCGTGATCTCCGTGCGCCGCTTTGATATGGAAGGGGAGGAGCTTGTGTTGCCATGCAACAGCTTTCGCATGATTTCCATGCCGGGATGCAGCGCTAAGTTCTTCATCTCATCTCCGGGCTGAAAACATGAGAACATCTACAACACAAAGCTGACTTTTAACCATCAAGAAACCGGTCTGAAGTTTAGTTAACAACCAGTTAAAATGAAATATGACTATAATATGTTCTTGTTAAATACTGACGCATTCTCATTCCAATTAATCGGCGATCAGCACTTTGGTGACGAGAGACAAATCCAAGGTCTTTTATTAAAGAATGTGTGTGTGTGTGTGTGTGTGTTCTGTAGAATGCCTGCACAGCTGCAGCAGAAGAAGGGAGTGAAAAGAGAGGACTCTCAGAGATAGCCTCTACAAAATAACCCAAACACTCGGCTGCGCATTTAACTTGTCAAGACCTGCATTTCTCACCGTCATCTCGGCGTAAAAAAGTTCGACTGTGAGCTGAAGGCAAGGAACAGCGTTCAGATTAACAGTAGCTATTATATCGTTTATATCAAAGCGGTACAGGATATGAGGACTGCTTTCTGAACCTGAAAGTAATTACAGTCAGGAGTTTTTAACTGCAGCATTAAACACTGAGAAATATAGAGCCTGAGATCGTCTTCTCTTAGGACGAAAACTGAAGCGTTTCCACACTAGTGAACTTTACACACACTGAAGGAGCACTGACTATGCACTAAAGTAACCAGGGATACATTAACACCTACCCTGTCGTGTTACTCGTTTAATCACACTGTGATTACACTAATATGCAGTGAACACTATAGTAAAGCTATAGTTATTAGCTAAAGCTAATAATTAAAACGAGCGTAAATGTTGTAGATTCTACAATTCATCATCATAATGAGGATTTTATCTTTTTTGCTTTTAAACCACAGGTTTATCTTCATCCAAGTGAGGACGTTTAGACAGACACTAATAATCAGGTCATTGTCTGATTACCTGATCATTATCAGCCATTCGAACTGATAAGGCTACAATGTCTTAAATAAAATGTCAGATTTCAAGATATTCACTAAAGACATCTGGAGATTGTTAATGAGAAAAAAAAGACAAAAGACACTATTGTGTGCAACTGCAACCATAAAACCTCACAAATAAACATGTACTAACTTGGGAGCAATTAAAGGCAAGCGGAAAGTACTGTAACTCTATACAACTTTTTACGAACTACTGAAAAGTAAACAGTAAACCAGGACGATAATGGATGGAAGAGTTAAGGCTCTGGATTACGGATCAGGAGGGCATGGGTTCAAGCCCCAGCCCCAGCCCTGCCATGTTGCCACTGTTTAAGCCTTGAGTAAGGATCTGCTCCAGGAGCGCTGACCCCAGCTTCCTAATTTGGATATGTGATGATTACTGACATTTTCATGCAGACCCGGAATTCTTTAGGTGCATGTAAATATCTAAGTCGAATTATTGTCAAAAATCTGATTTTGTTTTTAATTGATCAGGGTTATTTTCTACATACAAAAACAAACTCAATGTTTTTACTTAAACTTAACAAACCCTTAAAAAACACTTTATAGGGCACTCATTCAAATACTTTGAATTTCAAAATTTCATGGTTGCAAATCAAGGTCAGTGAAGTTACCATATATGGTTCCATGCACATCTAGGTTTATATTCCAAAAAAGTGTATCTATGAAATATATTTTAAAAAAACAAAGTTAAAGTTAAAGGCTCATTTATTTAACAATAAAAAAATACAAAAATACTTTCACAAAAAAACAACTCACGTGCACAAAATAAATAAATATATATTCATAACATACGTTTCACAAATGCAAAACACAATTCACAGATGTACAACTGTGTACAAGATTTTTGAATGTTTAAAATTCACGAGTGTATCGTGGACTGCAAATGTGAAAATCGTCACATCTGCATTTGTGTTTGTGTATTTTTGAGACTTTGCTGGCAGCATCGTGGGTCGCTCGTACTCTTTAGCCAATCAGATACGACCTGACCATTCAACCAATCACGGAGCGCAGCACTCAAGTAGCTCAGCTTTGCACACCTTTTGCGCAATCTGAGTTAATTACGACGGAAATGAAGTTTTACCTACTCAAACCAAGAACAGGATGCACGTCTAAGTTCTTACTTTATTTCGTAATGTTTCATTAATTAACTTCGCTGAAAATAACAAAACTAACCACTTTATCATCTTTATAAACACTTCGCCCTCATTACATAGTTGTCACAGTTTTTCATTTTCAAAATGAACAATGCAATCACTCAGCATAGTAAAAATAGCATGTGACTGACTATTGTCTTTACTATTTGAGTGGTGAATTGATCATTCATTATGACTTTGGTAGGTCCGTTTGAATTTACAGTTACAGCAATAAATACATATAGCGTATTGTACTTTATGTAGCAACTATGTTGAAACAATGTGGTTTGAACAAGATATGCAGCGTGATTCAAAACATTTATTTTAAAGGGTATAACTTGCAGTACAGACGAGCTCTACAGAGGGTGGTGCGATCAGCTGAGTGCACCATCCGCACCGAGCTCCCTGACCTGCACCCGATCTACAGCAAGCGGTGCTGGACCAAGGCCAGGAAGATCATGAAGGAC
>JAQMYJ010000040.1:4356566-4380612 GCA_030014305.1 Clarias laeviceps | reverse complement strand
CCACAAACAGGAAGTTAATATCACCAACCATTCCCATTTTATTAAGGTGTCTCCATATAAATGGCCCACCCTGTACATTCTAACATGTAAGTGATGTGTTTAATGAAATTAACTTTTTTAACGGTAAAAAAACCCCAAAAACAAACAACCAAGAAAACAGAAAGAGACAGCAGCACTCCAAACATCCTGGGTAAAACCGAGAAATGGATATCATATTATACTAAACTAAAAGTCAAAGCTTGAAGAGCTTACGTTATATGGAAAGCCTTTAAACAAGACAAAAACAAGCCGACGTGCATCATTGGTGAAAGCTGAAGCAAAGACGAGGAAAGCAACACTACACAGTTATGGACGCCAGCGATGGCCCAAGGAATCACTGAGAGGTAGTTAAAGGTCAATGACTTCCCTTACTCTCTCCACACGACCGAGAGCAATTTGAGAACAACAGAAAGGACGACAGCTTGGACGAAGAACGCTTATACGCTGTATTGTTGACCATGGATGAGCGCAACAGGCTCGGCAAAGATGCTTTGCTACAGAGAGCTACGTAGACAGGCAAAACAGCACCATTAGAACGAACAGGAGCGGCTCCGGAGTCTTTTTATTTTTTATTTTTTTTTGGAAAAAGGAGACGTCAAATCAAACCAAGCCCTTAGAGCACCACTGTACAAAGTACTACAGTACTAATTAATAAATAAAAAACAAAAATTACAAAAAAGAAAAAGAAAAAAAATCTCTTAAACAACCAGGTAATGTCCTGGGGAACCGATTGGGAAATCTCAGATCTCACCAGGAGTAAGTATTCCTTTGCTTGCTCAGGCTTGCAAGCTTCTTGACTATGCTGAGATGAATATCATCTATCCCGCCGGAGCCGATACTGCCAGGAGAACTTTGAAAACAAGCACGAAATTTAAAACACACTAGAAAACCTCCCTAGTAAATCACTCTCTGTGTGTGTGTGTATGTATGTGTGTGTGATTAACAAGGATACTAAATACAAGACATTTTCATGTATTGTAAGAAAAAGAGTAGACCTGTTCACTTCAAACTCAAGGGCAGTTGTTGAAGCATGAATAAACACTTGGGCAGAAGATGTTGATTCATTTTCTAGAACAGCAGCTTTGACGGAAAGTCCAGCTGCGACTCGAATCACAGGATTATTAAGCTTGTAATATGTTACGGTTTCTATAGCAACAACCTGGACTAACTTAAATATAATAAATAAAAGAGCAAGTGTTGTTTACAGCCGCTATGGCGTAAGCAGTAACAGGAACTAACTTGTCTTACTGATGTTTCACGTCATAAACCATCATTACAAATTAATATATTTAATAAATTAATAAATTTTACAAATTAATAAAAGTATGATGTGACTTTCTAAGAGTGTCAGCAAGGTAAGATTAACTCATAGAGAAAACAACCAATTCAGTTACATACGCTGACTCTTTCATGTGGCAATTCATGCATCGCCACACTGACTCCAAAATCCGAGTTTTTAAAATTCATTTTTAATTTATTTGTTTGTATTTTACTTGGCACAAGTATGTAAGGTGTTACCGTTCCTCTATAAACCTATATAAGTCACTCTAAACTATTCACACATGCTCAGGCAGCACAGAATTCTGTATGTAGAGGCAAATGATTTCCTAAATTTGCTTACATTTTTTTTTTTATATCGAATCGGAATATTTATAAACTCATTATACTAACAGAATCGCAACACAAATCGAATCAACACTAAGGTATCGTGATTATATTTAAACAGGGCTCTGATTATTTTCCTATATGGTCATGCTTCAAATTTGATCTGATCAGTGGATCCAAATTTAAATGAAATATCTTCATATTGTATATAAATATTTAATTCATCCGATTGTCCATAAATAACACCCATTACAGTCTCCCATGTGGATGGTTTTCATTCATATTACCAGCCTCAAGTGATTCAAATCCCCCCTTTTTTTTTTCTTTTTTACGCTAATGTGACACAAATCAGATTTTTTTTCGGCCCGTGTGAACGCATGAATCTGATGTTTTTCAGATCAGATCGGAGTCACGTTTATATACCGTCATAGATCGGAGATACGTATATACAATATGTGGTCATGTGGTTTGTGGGACTTTTTGCCCAATCCGTCAGCACAGGCAGTGCAGGGAGTGGCATAGCAGTGCACCGCCTGGCTTTCTTACTTTTTCTGGACTTCAAAAAAGAATAGCCGAATCAGATGGCCCGAGCAAAGACATATTGATGCACGCATACGTTCCATTTCAGGGGACACGTTCACAATAGAGTCACTTATTATTACGTATGACATGCAATATGACCGGCATGCAAAATGAATCCAAACAAACAAAACAAAAAAAATCTGAATTAAACAATGTGGATTGTAATGTGAACCGAAGTCTTGCTTTAATTTGTTATCTGTTCAGATTTTTTTTGTTGTTTTTTTACTTCACTGAGTGTCTTAACAACTGCCCAATAAGTCACCAGTCTTTTTCCCTCAACATAGGGAAATGTGTTGCAAATTTGATTTGTGAGAATCACACACACTCACACACACACACGCACACTTCGTATTTCCGGTTCAGAGATTAGATTGAAAAACACTGGTGTATTCCTTTAAAATAGCTTTGCTTGCTGGAGTTTCCTCACCAATACAGACTCCCTGCATTAATAAGGTTCTAACATACGTCTATACTGTATGCTTAACCATAAACCAGTGAACTGTAACGACTTTCAGATCTCCCCCTTCTAACCGTTCGTTTTTGCAGAATTTCCCCGAGCCTCACACACTAGCTGGTTATGACAGGGTTGCACTCCTGGCATTTATCGCAGCAGTCCTCATCCTGCGGGACGAGCAGCTGGCACAACGCTGCACGAGCGCACAGCACCGGCTCTCTCTGCGAGTTCGCCTCAAAGCTCTGGTAGCCCTGACACACGTTCAGCTCCTCCAGGTCGAGCAGCAGGGTCACCACTTGGCTGACGGATGCAAGGCGGTCCGGGTGGCGTTCGTACACGGCGTGCGTGGGGAGCAGAGGCTGGTTCTGCACGCTGATCTGGTAGAGGAAGTCCGGCTCGATCTGTAGCACCGTGTCGGCCATGGGCGAGAGTTTGGAACACTGGAAGAGCTGTAGGATCGGCCCGTTAGCCATCACGCCCACCCAGTGCGCAGGGAGAATGGTGCGGCGCAGAGAAGTCAGCAGCTCCAGCAGGGCCGAGTCCCGCATCGAGGATCTCTCGCTGGAGTCCGGAAGGCTGTGGATCTGTGAGAACAAAATGACTTGGTCACGCAATAATGACACAACAGCGGCTTTGTGCTATAAGTCTAAAACAGAAAAGGTTGAAAAACATCTGGGACAGTAAACACCAGAAAGAAAACACATTCTAGGACTGCTGGAAATTCATGGCGCCACCTAGAGGCTGCCTGATTGTTCAAATCAACTTTACTGTAAAGCACATTTAAAAACATATGTTGACTAAAATCTACAGAAAAATGCTAACCAAACTTTAATAAAAGTTCATTTCAATAATAATAATAATAAAAAGAAATACACAATTGCATAAACTCTGATAAGGTTTACTATTTAAAGAAAGATACAATAAAATGAAGTAAAGTTTAACACTACCAATGTTAAAGCGATAAGGATTATATTCTAATAAAGTTAAAAACAAAGCATCACAATGTGCTACCACAATCTGTCAGGAAATGCTACTACCAGTAAAATTGTACTATATTTTTTAAAGTGCTACGACCATTCAGAACTACAGATCGCAAATACTGAAGAGAAAGCAGAATGGACTGGTATTACAACAGTGGCGTGAAAAAGTATTTGCTCCTTTCCTGATTTTTATAACTTTTTTTGCATATTTGTCAAACTTATATGATTGAGATCATTAAACAAATTTTATTGTTACACAAAAATAATGCACTGTTTAAATGATAATTTCAATTATTAAGGGGAAACAAAAAATCTCTGTCCAAACCTACCTAGCTCTATGTGAAAAAGTTATTGCCCCCTTATCCTAATAACTAGTCGTGCCACAATTGGCAGCAACAACTGCAATCATGCTTTTGCAATAACTGGGTAATAACTTTCACATCCACATTGTAGGGTTTTCGAGCATGAACTGCCTATTTAAGGTCATCTCAATTAAAGTCCCGATCTTTGACTAGACTCCAAAACCCTTTAGTTTGTTTCAGATCATTGTCCTGCTGAATAACCCAAGTGGAGCTGAATCATGAACGCTGACCCTAACTGAGGGGAGTGAGGCCTGCAGTTCTTTAGATGTTGTTCTGGGTTCTTTTATGAGCTCCTGGATGAATCTTCGTCGTGCTTTTGGAGTAATTTTGGTAGACTCCTGGGAGAGTTGACTCCATTTGTGGATAATGGCTCTCACCGTAGTTCACTGGAGTCCCGAAGCCTTAGAAATGGCTTTGTAACCCGTTCCAGACTGTTACGTGTCAATTACATTGTTTCTCATCTGTTCTTGAATTTCGTTGCTTTTTAGATCATTTAGTGAGCTTCACTTTGTCAGACAGGTTCAATTATTTAAGTGATTTCTTGATTCAACAAGTCTGATAGTAAAAAGAATTTAACTCAGCTTTCCAAAAATTACAGTTTATTCATTATTTTGCAAGGGGGCAATTACTTTTTCACATAAGGCTAGGCAGGTTTGGACAGAGTTTTTACCCTCAATAAATGAAATAATTAAAAAAATGCGTTTTGTATTTAAATCAGGTTATCTTTGTGTAATATTAAAATTTGTTTGATGATCTGAATCATTTACGTGCAGGAAATTAATATTTTAAATCCTTTTTCATGGCACTGTATAAATTTTTGCTACTAATAGGAATTCTGGCAGGGTAGGAAAATAATGAATTCCCTGAATAAAATATGCTAAAGTCTACAACAGCGTCTGGGTGGTTTTTCCAGGTTAATAATGACCAGGGAATTGAACTTCCATGTTCACCTCTGGCTTTACTAATATCTGAAAACTGGGACATTCCTCCACCCCACCCCCCACCACTGAAGTTGTCGTCTACTGGATATATTAATTGGCTAAGTCGATATAACCCTTAACCGTAGCATATTTTCACGTTAACGAGAGTGGGCGTTTATCTTCTTTTAACACCCATATTCTTTCAGCTCATTAAAATCCTGTTGGAACTCACGCACTGGTGCAGGAAAATACTGCATGCAAGGACTGTGAATATATTCAGGGTCAGTTTATCCCAATTAGGTTGCATAAATGCATGTTTTTATTCTAAGGCAGAAGTCAAATTCTTATTCTTCTTGCTATTATTATTATTAATTTTTTTTCTTATTATTAAATGGCTAAATATTATAATTATATTCATCATATGTAATAGGCAGCACTATACTAGTGTGTACATACTGGAATACTAATAAGTTTAACAAAAATGGAGAAATAACCCTATTTAAAAGAAGAAAAAAATAATAAAAAAAAGATGATGCATGCATATCCGCTTTCCTCCGAGCGTACTTTTCCATCTTGTGCCTCACCTCAGGCGATGCGTCCAGAGTCCCTGATTCACCCTGGCACTCAGGTTCTTGGCTGGGAGGAGCTGTGAGCAGAGCTGGAACCATTTGCTGGATAGTCGTATCCACCTCGACCAGCTCCAATCCATGATTCCTCAGAAAATCGCTCAGCCGCAAGGACGTGGCGTTGCTGGAAAGAACCTCGGTGTGCTGTTGAGGCGCGGATTTCCTGGGCACATCATTCAGCACCAGGGGCACGTGTGTGCCTGGCACAGCATCCAGCTGGAGAGGAACACCGTTAGGCAGGACTGAGCTCAGCAGCTGAGAACCATCAGGCAACCCCGGGACAGTGTACACCAGCTCCTATAGGAACAGAGACAAGCTTCGTTACACGACGGAACCACAAAGTGGCAGAGAATTTGAAAAATGGTTTACTAATTGCCCAAGTATCCACCCTAATTAAACACTAATTCTAAAATAAAAAACTAAACACTTATTAAATACTTTGAGATCAGTGTGATCTCAAAAAAGGGTTCTTACAGGGCATTGAGGAAGCTCCGTGTATTCCACCTGCACTGGCTGATGGTCCCTGCTCTGGACCATATCAAGGTCAGTGCCATTCTAAAGCATAAACACAAAGACAAAATAGTTTACATGCAAATGTACTGGAGATCATTTGAAGTTATGATTTAATACTATTACTGAATTAATTACATCATCAGACATTTTATACCTAAGTGCATCACTTTTATCATCGAGCCTTCCACAACATATAAGATTATTTTCATAGCACCCTGGTTGTTAAGCTTTAAAAAAAAAATTGCTATCATGCTCACATGTTGTGTGTATTTTAACTTCAATAACCTCAAGAGTGCTAAAATACTGCACTGTGAAATGATAAAGGATTTGGCCACCCTTTAACCTCAATAAAACATAATTACAGATCATTTATCTATACAGTACAAAACAGTGTGACGTATTTACTGTAGGAATTTGAAGATTATTAACAAGCTCTAAATAAAACTGCAGCCAGGAAAAAGGATTTTTGAAATTTTATTTTATTGCGTCACAATTATCGCGTCAGGTGATTCACATCCCGGGCTTCTTGTACCAAAGAACTGTTATGTGCGAAATGTATTTCAAGTCCACAGTAAAGACTGATAGAGAAAGAGCTTCGGTGTTGCTGGGGCTATTATGTACAGAGTGGCAAATGGAATGCCGTGTCGGATAATAGCGATACACCCATATACAAGGGGCGTTCAAGTCAAACCGGGACTCCAAGCTGGCTTGGAGCCCACTGCAGTCTCTCTTGTGAACGTTCAGCGAGTGGAACGCCTGATCCTTGAAAATCAATTTGTCGCCAACTTGAGCGTAACAGGGGATTATATAGAGAAATAAAGCAAGTTTTTCCTCTCATAACTGTGTTCTGTTATTCTGGACAATTAAAAGTCTCGTTTTGACTTGAACACCCCTCAAACAAGTGCATCTCAGAAATAGTAAATTGTCATTTGTAATTTAAATAAATTATTATTTTTTTTATTCATATTCTAGATTCAATACACATAAAAAAAAAATATATACAGTATATATATATATTTATTTTTTTTTTCCCATCAGCAGTGAGTTGGGAGTGTGTCTAGCCTTGTAAAACACTGCCATCTATTGGACATATGGTGAACTCAAACACTAAACAAATTGAATACTACAATTAAAAATTTATTAAAGAAAAAGAAAAAGGGCGAGTGTTAACCATTAGAAGACTATTTTTAAGAAAGCACAGGATATTCAAATACTGCTTGAAGGCATCCCTGAACTACCTGCAAAACTCCACTGCACTCAACGTCAGAATCTTTATTAAAGAGCCCTGTTTGAAATCAAACAGCAGGTGTAGCTAACCTGAAAGTAGTTGTTTGAGTAGAGCTCTTCAGACTCGTAAAAACCACTGCTGCCATCATCACACACCACAAATGGATCCTGGTCAGAACAGGAGCAAGTGTGAGCATAACCAGGTCATCATCTAAGACAGTGGTTCCAAACGGGTAACTCAACTAATAATAACAACAACAATAAAATAATAAATAGTGCAGTTCTGGAATATTTTCCAGCTGTGACCTAAAATGTACAGTATTTTTTCCTTAAAAGGCGGTCACTGTGCTTTGTGCCTCCTCTATGCTTAAGGGGTGGGAAAAAAAATTTATAAAAAAAAAAAAAACATGCCCAGCTTTCCTGTTAGTTTAAAACATAACACTAAATAGCTTAACGTATGGTATTAAATATAATATAAGGGCATATGGTATTAAATATATGTTACAGGGCATGATTTTACCACATTACCACAAAAAGTCCCAAAGCATTTTATTCCCCTATACCATAAAAATGTTTAATGATGAAAGAGTTTTATACAGTTTTAGTTATTTTAATAAAATATTATTATATTATAATATTTGTATGCTTTATTGGCTGGGCATAATTTGTTATCTGAAATTTCAAAATATTAATATTTAATTCCTTCCACCAAATTTTCTAAACTTATAACTCTATTCGTATATAATTCTCTTTTGGGAACTTTGTGTTTCATGTCCCAGTGCAGGGAACAAAGGCATTCCGTACTATGTCAAATGTGGGTTCTGACCAGTTGAGAACCACTGATTTAAGCTTCCAGTAGCCATTGAAAGATAGAGAAAGTGCAATGACAGGTTTTAGTCAAACTACTTCAACTTTTCATTTCTTCCCGCATCCACATTGTTACTTTTTTACGCAATCCGTCACAGTTTCGCTCACCTGCTCCAGGTCACCTGCACCGTCCTCTTCAATCTCTGGATCCAACCTCTTAACCTGGCCTTCGTCTTTCATCTGTTTATGACGGCGTGCGTATTTCTTTGGCCTGCCCCTCTGTCCTTTCCTGCTCGTGCGCCTGCCTTCAGATTTGCCATCGTCATCGTTTTCATCGTCCATGCACGGCTTGTTGCTTCTTGAGCGATGCTTCATTTTCCGCCTCCCCCAGTGCCTGCCGTGCTTTCGGGTGCTTGGCTCGCCCTGTCCCGAGTCCACCAGGCCAACAGATCTGGCATATTTAAGTGACCCTGTCTGAGAAGGAAACTGCATTGTATATATGAAATGATGAATTTGTAATAAAAAAACATGAGAATACTGTATGGCATCCTGAATATATTAAATGAAATTCAGAAACCACCAGCTTAGGCATTTAGGCATTTGGCAGACACTTATACAGAGCGACTTACATTTTTATCTTATTATACATCTGAGCAGTTGAGGGTTAAGAGCCTTGCTCAAGGGACAACAGGGACAACTTAGTGATCGTGGGATTTGAACCTGCATTCATTACATTCTTTTTTTTATTTATTTTTTTTAATAATTTTATGACCTCCCCTCGTATATTCCTTTTAAATCTAAAAAAATGACAGTAAAATGTAAACTCAATTAAAAAAAAAAAAAAAACAGTTACGGCAAACAATACACATCCACACCACTTGATGGCACCTGCCCCCGACAATATCAGTTTCATTCAATACATTCAGACTTTTCATTCAATATATTTAAACTTTGATTCAATATTCTTAATTCCCCATTTAATATGTTCAACATTCTATTCAATATTCTTATAAATATTTGGCATCCGAAAGAATTTCTAAAGCTAACTTGGGTCTTGAAAGGACGCAGCCTATTATAATTATAAAAACAGTTTTTTACCTGAAGGCGAGACCGGACCTGACACTGACGGAACCGACATTTCTGCCTCAGCTTATTTGGGCCGCCGTATCTGGTCTTATCCAAGCAAAAATCGCATTTTCCACAGTTCTCGTCACGGAGGCAGGCTTTGCACTGACCGCACATTCGCCGCTTGCGTTTCCTTGGACCATACTGATCACAACAAAGAACGGAGAGGTCAGAATAGGACAAAATGATCGCCAAAGGACACAAACTACGCAAGGTGCTAAAAGTGAAATGAAAAGACTCACATCGTCATCGTCGTCAGGTCCAGCGTCCGGCCCGTCGTCCTCATCATCGCTGTCCTGCTGCACTTCCTAAAATAACATATTGCCTTTTAGTATATTTACAAGTTTTGTGCGAGCATTAGGATACACGGTTAATCCCAGTTTATTCGGGTTTAGAGTAACATTTAAAAATCTCACCTTCTTTATCGCCTTCTTTTCCGTTTCCTGTTGAGCCATCAATCGCAGTGACCTCTGGCAATCAGACAAAACATTAACATCGCACAATGCAAAATTTACCGCCGTCTTTTCTCACAGATGTCTTTCGACACCTTATTAACATGTTATATCTTAGAATAATCATTGCAGGCTATTTCATTCTACAAATTGTGACAGGACAGAGATCTCTAATAATTTCATAAAAAGTTATTATGAGATTCTTTTAAGAGTCTAGATAAGATTTGCCTTGGTGTGAAACCGGAGCTGATGATTTGCGTTTGTACTCACAGAATGGTGGCGTCTCTTCCCTAAGGGAGGAAAGATCCGCTTTTCCTGGAAAAAAAATAAAAAAAATAAAAAAAGAAATATTTCTTAATTTTTAGATTCCCATGATGATCAGATCTTGCTATTTCTTAGTATTACTTTGATCTTTGGATTAATTACTTTTTAAAAACATTTAGCCATTAAAATATACTTACAATGGAAATGTCATTTTTGGAGTTTCCCAGAATCCACCTGTCCTGGCCAACCTTAGGGAAAAACACACACAATTGATTAAACATACAAACACACACCCCAAAAAAAAACACACATTAAAACATCACAGCAAGGACGAGTGTGTGACGAAAAAGCACTTTTACATAACACCCAGGTGTGTGGGGTTTTTGTTTTGCGTCTCCTAGCATTATTACATCCTGTCGGTGTGCGGTCGGGTCGGTTTCTCCTTTTTGCCTAGAAAAGCTTCTTAAGTAACAGCTCTAGCTTGTGTACCGTGCGATGGATGAAGGGGAAGAAAGAGAAGAAGTGAGGCTTATAAAGTGAGTAAAGGAAAAAAAGGCAAGTTCTTTCTGCTCGCAGTAGAAAAATACCGGAAAAGTAAGGCCGATAATTTTCGAATATTTACCTTTTTGAAGATAATGTGAGGATGTTGATTTCTCCTCGCTGTAGAGAACACAATGCATTTTTTTTATTATTAAATATACTGTGCAATAGATTAATATCATCAAAAGGGGAAATAAAATAAAATCAGAAAATATTCACACACGTCTGCATTTGGGACACAGCAGCTGCTTTCCTTTACCCATCCCAGGGTATTTACGACCACAGTTTGCGCAGCCTCTGAAAAAAAGAATAAAAAAATTATCAAAATCCGAAAATAGGAATAACAAACTATTAAATAAGGAGGGAAAACGTTTTGCTAAAACAGACTGGGTTCCTGATCTTTGGGGATGAATAAAGAAAGTATGCTCAAAACTGCCTCCCTTCTTCCTATCTCAACATCCATCCATCCCTCCATCCATCCATCCTCTGCCAGTCCACTTACCTCATTTATTCAATCCATTCATCCTTCTATCCATTCATTCTCCTCTGCTAGCTTGTTCCCTACATCCATCCATTCTCCTTTGCCAGTACACTTGTTTCCCTCCCTCCCTCCATCCTTCCATCCATCCACCCATTCTCAACTGCCAGGTCAATTATCATGCATCCATCCATATCTTACTTTCATTCATCTATCCTCCTCTGCCAGGGCACTTGTTTTCTCTCCCTCACTCCATCCATCCATCCATCCATCCATCCATTCATCCATCCTCTTGTCCCAGCCTACTTATCTTTGTTCCATTCATCCATCCATACATACTTTGCCACCCCACTTGTTGCACTCCCTCCCTTCCTCCCTCTCTCAATTCTCCTCTACTAGGCCACTTATCTTGCTTCCCTCCATCCATTTATCCATCCATCTATCCTCTCCTGCCAGCCCGCTGCTCTTGCTTCTCTTGCTTATCCATTCTTCCCATGCATCTATCCTCCTCTTTGGCCTGCTTACTATCCTTTCATCTTTCTTCTTGAACTGGCTCAAATACTCCATCAACCCATCCCTCCATTCTCTTTTACTCTTCTACTTTTCAAATCATTGTTCTAACCTGATATTTCTTTGAACTAAATTATGCAGCCATGTTAGCAAGCAACTCTGAGCAAAAACAGCGTAGCCTGCTGATCTCTTGAAGGATCATGAAGTACACCAATATTACATGATCAACTAGTTGCGACATAAAGGCAGATCAGCAGGTTATGCTGTAAAGTCTTAAAAAAGTGCTTTTGAGAACTTTTGAGAACATTCACACACCAAATATCAGCATCAAGGTGGTGTTTGTCATGATGGGCAAAGCATGCTGCAGGTTTTACTTACTCGAGAGGAGGGAGCCCATGATCTTGCATTCCTCCATCAGGGTCCACAACAAGCTGTATGGGAGGGGGTGAATGGAGGTAGGGAGAGTCTTTCATGGCATTCTGTCCATTTGGGTAAGTAGGGAAGTCACTTTCTGGGGATTTGGTGGGACTAACAGGGGCCAGAGAGGAGTGGAGCCAGGAGTGGGATACCGAGTTGGTTTGAACTGAGAGATCGTCGAGTTTGAGCGAGGGTGAAGGGCTGGGCTGTTGGAGGATGGTTGGGGAGACACGAGTAAGCTCTGGGGGGCTTCTATAGGAAGTGTTTAGAGTTGGAGAGGTGGAGGGTTGTATTGGGATGAGCTGTGGTGTCTGAGGGCTGAGGGGCCCGTTCTGAGGAGACATGGTTAAGTTTTCTGGGGTGCGATTCCGGGCCCGAGTAGTGGCTCTGGAGGGAAGACGGGAACGCCTGGTGCTTTCTTTCACGCGAGTTTTTCGGCGCTGGAGAAACCACAGATGGTAAAAAGATCAATAAGAAGAAAAGACAGCGAGGGTCATGAAGTGCAAAGGAATGTATATTTACACAAGGACATCTTCACTAGATTGCTTAAACTGTTTATCTTATTCTCCTCCAAGGCATGGAGATGTCCTCAACAAGAACGAGAAAAGTTCCTGGATGAGACCTTGTTGTCATTTCTGCTGTAATACAGGGACTGTGATTATATTATGAAATAATAATAAGTGATGTCTAGGCCATGATTAAAAAAAAAAAAAAAAGCACAGCTATGTTTGTATAACCTTCAACCCTAAAGGTTTGAGGTCACCGTGTTAACCTTGCAGCTTCCTGTAAATTACCGGGGTGAGTCAAAAATTATCCGCACTCCGGTTACAATAAGTTAACTTACAGTACATACATACAGCCAGAGTGTGGATCATTTTTGACCTACCCTTCCGTATTATATTGCCATATTTTTATGGAAAGACACTCAAATTTCTAACAGGTATTAAGGTGGAAATGTATTCAGACACACTTCAGAAATGAATGCTTATTTTACAGATGCGGACATAAAATCATTTAAAATGGATCTTGGAATGTTTCGTGTAAAGACCATGTACTGTTCACCTTTCTTGGGGTAAGAGCATCCACAAAGATTCCTTCCTTATAGTCAAAGAGAGACAGATCAACCTTGAGATGTTTGGCAAGCTGGACTTTACTTCTGATCCGCACCCCTTTGGGACTAAAAAAAAAAAAAAAACGAGAGACATAAGGCTTTGGAAAAGCGCTTACTCAAGAAGTCAACCTGTGGTTCGCCTGGTACCCAGACGACCTCCACAGCTGCTGGTTCGGAAAATTAATCCACTTCACTTTCTGATTTTGAAAGGTTTGAGAATGCCATGGTAGAAGAAGTGACTGCATGTCATAAACACATTTACAAATATAGAATTCAAACATTTTATTAGAGCTAGAAGTGGCAGCAGTCAAGTACCTCAAGTAATACGTAGCAGTTTTGCCTGCACGCCAAAAGATGACTTTTCGTTTCCAGTCATTTCCCAGGGCAGGACAATCCACCCACAGACTGCTCGAAGACACAGACGGCCTCCCTCGTTTCCGCCTGTCATGACGAAAGCTGAAGTTAGACTGTGTGTGACCTTTAGCGTGCAATCAGTTTGACGATTTGAAAAAATGTTCACGTGATAATTATACGAAAATACAAATACTACAGTATCCATATGTACTGTATACACATTATACAGGGGGATTCACTAGAAAGAGGCCCCGAATGCTCTGTAATAACTCTCGCTAGGATTAAGCAATCTGAACAGGACAACGTATAATGTGCTCCTCGAAGCTCCTATATGGAGCTTCGAACAAGCCGGGATGCAGTGGTAGCTCAAAGGGTTAAGGCACTGAGTTACTGATCAGAAGATCGGCGGTTCGATCCCCAGCTCTACCAGGTTGCCACTGTTGGGCCCTTGAGCAAGGTCCTTAACCCTAACTGCTCCAGGGGCGCCGTATCATGGCTGACCCTGCGCTCTGACCCCAGTTACGCTGGGATATGCGAAGAAGCAATTTCCCTCTGGGATTAATAAAGTTCTAATTATTATTATTATTTATTATTATTATTATTATGCCCCCGGGTCGGGGTGATAAGGTAGGCGCCAGACAGCCATCGCGACGTTTTAATGGTGTGTTCCTTCTCATCAGGATGGTGAGGTACAGTAAAGAGCAGCGTGTCTTTATAGTGCGAACCTATCAGGTCATCTATTCGTTTAAGCGATGTCAGAATGAATTTAGGAAGAAATATGGTTGGATGGTTTGTAGCAAAACATCCAACGTGAACCGATGCGTCCAGGAACATGGAGCGCCAAGCCATCATCATAGCCAAAGTTATTAAAAGAATATTCGGGGCCTCTTTTGAGTGCATCACTCTGTACTTCATATAAAAAAAAACAACAGACAAGCAAACTATTAAAAAAATAAAAAATAAAAACGACGTACGAAGCATTTTTGCTCATTCTGCCTCTTCGGCCACTGCTCGTCTCAATCTCTACACCTTCATCACCTTCGTCTTCACAGTCCTCCAGCGGCTCCAGCCAATCGGGAGGCGGCTCGGTCTCGGCCTCGCCTGGATCCACGTCCGTAGGGATGGATGGATCGTCATTCCCGGTTGGAAGCGTGTCGCTTACTACTGTCTCGTCCTGCCCTTTCTCCGGCTGTTCCCTGCACTCCTCCGCCGCACCTTCCATTAATCTCACGCTCTCACGCCGACGGATCTCGGCTCATAGCAGGAAGACCGAACGCCACGCAGAGTCACATCCTTGTACCTTGTGACGGCTTCAGACCTCAAGATGCAGGCTGCATTTAGAATTGCTAGAAAGGAGAAAAAAAAAAAATCAAATCAAGCACATCAATAATCTATTTTTATCAATGCACAATCGAGTCCTTCACTCTGTTCAAACCATAATATTAGTCTAGTTGACTTGGCAAATCCTTAGCTGATAAATTAATCCTCTTTCATGGAAAGATGTTTAATTATTAACTAAATGACCAAGTTCAGAGACCTCTTATCCTCCTCTGTATTGATGTATTAGAAATATCATAGCTGCTACAGGATGCTGCAACATTTTTTTCTAGCATGCATTTTTGTTGTTGTTGTTAACAAAATGATTCAGTAAATGATTCAGTAAATGTGTCTAAAACCTTTCAACCTATTTAAAACTAGATTATCAATAGCTGTTCACTGGAATGGTTAATCAGGCCTAATTAATAGCTAGGTTTAACATTCACATCTAGGCTAGAAAGGCAGCAGCAATAAATAAAAAAAAAGCCTTCATTCTAAAGGGGTCTCTTTGCACGGCCTGAGGCTAGCACAACACGCTCGACTGCAATGTGACGGAGAATATTTAGAAAAGCGAGGGGGAGGAGGGGGAAAATAATTTAAAAAAAACACGAGCGGTTGCCATGGCGACGGTATCCCAGAGAGCCGAGCAGAGACGTGCAGGGAGGCCAATAAAAGCGGCCAGCGTCTCGATATCTGCAACGCGGCGCAGCGCCATTACTACGGCAAATGTAAAAAGCCAGCCATGACGAACACACATGGCACTACATGCACAGGGTTTATTAAAGCTATCTGTTAAATACAGACTATATAAATAAAGTCCTCTTGTTCTGGTGAAACAATTAGCCTTGTTCACATTAAACCCTAGCCTAATCAGGAGACGATTAAAGACACAGCCAGATTTCAGAAACACCCAATGAGCAGGAACGTACCAAATTAGCATCATGACATCGACTGTATCCGAGAGTGTGACTGAGACCGTCGTACTGCCCCAAATACGTGCAGTAAGCCTATACAGCCGCAAAAAAAAAATCTCAAACTATAAAACTGGAGCTGAGACTATTTAAGCATCTGCTTAAATACAGGTTAACAGATCATTATCCAACTAGAACACTTACACGCTACAAGATATTACTTTTAATTGTTAGACAATAGGAAACTGTGGTTGAAGAAGAATTTATGTTTTGTAAATAAACAGCTATTTCAGAATTACAACTTTATCTGCGTTAATAAAGCTATTCGCTTAATAACAAAACCAGTTGGAAGTTTAATCGCAGAGACCTAAATGCATAAGCTACGTTATCATGAGACCTCAATTGTAAAATGAACTTTAGGAAAATTAAACACTAACAATCAAACCTCACACTAAATTAGACTGATAGTCAAACATGCTAACAATCAATCATTAATTAATAATGAATCAAATAATAAAAACCAGACGCACATTTCCCCTCTCAGTGACGGTCCTGGTCGGGACGATCAAATGTTTTTCCAAAGCACTGATTTATTCGTAGAGATGGTGGGGGGGGAACGTTTATTTGGTGATGTATTATGAATCTATTGTGTGCTGATTGATTTGACTCCAAAATTATCTTATTTATATATGTTTGCATTTAAGGTAGTAATATGTTGCAGTTCCGCTATAATCCTACAGGTAGCGCACTCTAAACTATTCCCATATGCAGGCAACACAGCAGCCTGTGTTTTAAGTTTATTTCA
This sequence comes from Clarias laeviceps, assembly GCA_030014305.1. NCBI lineage: Eukaryota > Metazoa > Chordata > Actinopteri > Siluriformes > Clariidae > Clarias > Clarias laeviceps. The sequence goes on along the minus strand of JAQMYJ010000040.1, from coordinate 4,364,213 downwards.
AATTGTAAGAAAATCTGGAAAAAGAATTTACATTCAATACGAATATTTATAAAACCACGACACCGACAAAAATCGAATATGTATAAATTGAATGTGAGCCTCCGAGTGGCGCAGTGGTAAAGTGCTCGCCCTATCATCCGGGGATCGCTGGTTCGAACCCCGGGTGAGGCTGTTTTCCTCTCACAGCCGGAGGCACAGAGAGAGCTGATTGGCCGAGCTCTCTCAGGGGGGGGGAGGGATGAGAGGTGCTTGCGCTCCCACATTAATCACGGCTCTACAGCCAATCAGGGGCGTCTGTGAGCTCGCGCACGCGGAAGGAGCGGCTAGCGCTGTCCTCCGAGTGGGTTACTCCGCCCCTAACGGTGCGTGAGCAAGCAGTTCGAAAAGATGCGGAAGAAAAAGTGAATTGTAATCAGGCCGAGTCATTCCGGTGTTAACGAAAGCAATCGCAAAGATCCGCGTCTTCAAATAAGTTATTAGTGAGCGTGTAAGGAACCTGCCTGGTATAGCTAAGCTAAGGCTAGATTACAACAGGGTTACCACTAAATGCAAGACAACTTTATCAGTTAAATTATTTTTAATCTGCACAATTCTTAGTGGCAATTAACGATTAACATTTTAAATTGTATATTTGATGCTGACTTACTTGATATTTCCATTGACATTTATTTGTAATTGGTATTTTGCCATCTTATTGTACTAATTCTGCTCTATTTTCAATCATATGCTCTGGTATTGTGTGTCGTTTGTATATCCTGTATCTCACATGCTTCATTTTCTGGCAATTTTTTTGTAAATCTTATGTAAACCAGTTCTAGCATTACTGGTCTTTATAGCAGGCTACAATAAATAAAGCAAAATACCTGACTATTTGTACATTACCTGTAATAAGTTGCAGCCTTTTGTTGTTGAATAATTACTCAAGTAAATATTGCGATTTTGATGTGATTAACTGTGTAGCACTAGCATGCAACAAACTGATTTAAAATGCACCAACTCAAATGAATATATGCAACAATCATGAATCAATTCTTATTTAGAAGGACAAGCAATATTATCACGATACCTAGGCTGATCTGATTTGTATTGCGATTCTGTAAGCATCACGATTTTATATTACTTGTTTTTTATATCCGATTTTGTTACAATTCAACAATATTTATAATTCATTAGCTTGATAAAATTAATAAAACTGAAATAAAAACAAAAAATTGGCAATACATGAATTGCCACATAAAAGAATTGCGATATGCAACGATTTTTTCCCTCTTCGCTAATAAATGGGCTAGCAGGTTGATTTACGAAAGTGCTACTCCAGATCGTAAAGAAAGTTGGTCTCAAAATGATAAATGGGTTACGACTGTACTGCATTAAATGTACTACAAACAAACCGTTTTCAATTTCTACACATTTTTTTATTTATTTCCATAATGTTACCATAAACAATGTTACGCTATTTCCAATACATTATCATTTCTAAAGTAACAGAACATTCACAGGGACTTATACAACAAATGCTGCACATAATCTAAGACTAATAAGCAATAGAATTTGTTCAAAAACAGACAAAGATTTTCAGAATCATGAAAAATTCCAACAGTTAAAATAAAAGACTTATTATTTCATACTTCAAATTTGATCTAACGCTTTTTATATTTGTCAATACTGTTCGTAAATATTACTCGTTTTTTTGCTATGCATTACACACTATATATTACATTCATTCAAATACACAGATGTACTCATATGTATTTTACCTAAACTGATGCATTTTACATTGCCTTGGTATATACAGTAGTGGCTATAAGTATTAAGACAGCATATGCCATATATTATAGTTCTCCCTGTGCAAAAACAGTTGATTTCACGAATTAGTTCTAGCCTATCTATGCAAATAGTTGTGCCAATTTACTGAAAAACTGGCTATCTGATAAAGGTGCTCAGCTTCTAGAGCCATGACCTGGGCCTCTGCAGACCTAAACCCAATAGAAAACTGTTGTACAATGGTGAAGAAGGCAGTAGCCGGATGACATCTGTGCTGATGTTCAGAACAGCAGCACAACCCCAAGTGTGATACTGTTTAACTATTCTTCAAAACCTGTCAAAGTTAAAAAGACACTTGAAGTACTCCAGTGTCACTCAATCCATCCCTGCTCGATCGCTTACTGAAGATCAATGTACAAAAGACATTTTGTGTTTCTTGACTGTTACCGATACTCTATATAACAACATCCTTGACTGTGATGTTGCTTTTATACAACAGTTCTACAAATGCCATTAATCATCAACACATTATCATTTTTAACCAGTTATTTTGTTCCACCAACACATATCCTTCAGAGACTTGGAGAACTAAATAACCACAAATGGCAGAGCTGGCGACCGACAGTTAGTGTAATTAACAGAGGTGGAAGTAGTTTTAAATTCTTAACGGTTGTATGTAGCCAAATGGTGAGAAGAATAAACCATGGAGGTGGTGGAGAGTCCTGAGGAACGTACGAGATTTGAAACTTGTGAGATTTTACTTTTTATTTCCACTTAGCACACTGTAGAATACAAGATAACTTCTGAGTTCCGAGAGTTGAATTCCAAATAGCATAAAATGAAAAGCTAGTGATCAGGAGTTAAAGAGGGATTTAGGATTCAGCATTGTGTGAGAAGCAAGTTAGGCGCGAACATAGCACAGACGATCCTGAAGCAATTAAAACAACTTATAATCAGTTCCTAAAGAGACAATCAGGTGCGTTTTCTTCCTGTACCGTCCTAGTTTCACCCATGCTGATGACCAACAGTTTGTGAAATTAACGATTGTCATTGGAAACACTGAATTTCACCTTTGTCTTCATACTTTTGGCCACCACTCTTACATTTTAGATGAATGCAATATTTTTGTATTGATGTTACGCGATAGATATTCTGTCTTTATAATTTCCCCCCTCACATTTAATGTTTAGGAATTGCACAACAACATGTATGCACTGTACATGACTATAACAATGTTTCTTCTTTTTTTTTTTAACAGAAGATTGCTGTGGGGGAGTGTAAATAATACCTGAGGGAGTGTACACAGCTGAACAGCTAGAGTAGATTTAGCTAGGTGACTTGCTAAGTCATGAAAGTGGGTCAACAGGACAGACGTTGTAAAGTTTCATATTGCACATCTAATGTTTGTTCATTGAAAGAGAGGAATATCATTTGTTGCGTCCGTGCAACATTAAGATGGGAGTTCAAAACAAATGCAAAGTTATGCTTATGATCATAAAAGTGGAATGCAATAGCACGGGACTTCGGATAAGTGCAAACATTTCTAAAGCACGAATCCGAGTCACGCGCGCGCTGTGCGAGTTCCTTTTAATGTTAAGATCAAAGCAGCGTGTTTTAATATGAAAGGGGTGACAAAAGTGACGAGCAAAAGTCGTCGTTTTGTTCCAAGCGAGGCCCGAGTTGAACAGGAAATCGCTGTAGTGGGAGTGAAGCTCAAAAACAGCTCCCCTCCTCCTCAACACAATCCCAACTCTCCGCGCTCTGTCCTCGCGCGCCCCGCGTGCACGAAAAAAGCATCGCTTCTCCGATATCGACGTCTCGCGCTCGTTTAAGCTGGCGTACGCTCGTGCTCGCGTTTGTTTCTTCGAGCTGGTTTACGCGCGCATGCACGCGCTAAACAAAGCCATGCAAACGCAATTTCTCGGTGTCGCGAAACATTGAAAATATGTGTAGCACCGGTGAAATGAGGAGAGAGAGAGAGAGAGACATGCATGCACTGACTCTTACCGAACAACACGTCGAGCTCGCGCCGTCGTTGCCGACCGCTCCGAGTCTGTCCTTCGATTAGCGATACTTTGCGCACGCTACTGAGCATGTGCGAGCTACCGGGGGAAGTCCGACCACTACTTTCACGCAAAATGAGCAGGGAAAAAAAAAAAAAATTATATATCGTTCGGTCGACTGTTAACATTCATGCATTGTGTTGGGACGCATCATGATTGCACCGTGTTACATACACACCCTTACTAGTGTTGTAGTTTGCAAACACTAACAATTAATAATCACTTGTAGAATTATAACGCTTTTGCATGAACATCTCGGTTCTGATTGGTCAGAAAGTGTTGATTAATTTTCCGAATCAGTTTCCATGATCGCAAGCTTTCTAAAGCAACAAATCATTCACAGGAACCTAACCCAAGGCTAAAAATCAACTGATCAGAAATATGCTGTTTAACAAAGAAACATGATGGTCGACATGATATTTAGCTTGTACGGAAGGAATCTCCAGTGTCGGTGCTTTTTAATGATCAACAATGCAGCGTTCAATTCAAGGTTGCATTCAATTAAAACTTGTAATTTCTTAAATAATCAACCATCCAATAAAATCATAAGTAAACATAGACGTAGCAATGAGTTAAACTGTGCTGCCATGCTGCGTTTACCATGCACAAATGCGTTTTTTTGTGATATAGGCAGTATTGCAATTTGCATGTTGCATAAAAACCATATACTTAACCATACTATCAAAGCTATATAGGATACTATTAAGTTACACTTAAGCAATATCAAACAAGAGGGAGTGCAGTTGTACTGAATATCAGCATGGCTGAGATGTGGCTGTAAAGTACTGATATTGAATACAACAGCACAATCTCAAGCATGATATTGCTTTTATACAACAGTTCCACAAAAACTATTTATTATCAATAGATTATGATTAGTTTGTTTATTTAACCAGTTATTTTACTCAACTAATACATATCCTTCCATGACTGGTGGAACTGGTTAGTGTTAGTTCTTACCGGTACTATGTGGCCAAAAGTGAGGAGAATAAACCATGTAGATGGTGCTGGGCAGTCTTGTAAATGTCATGTTTCTCTTTATATTTCCACTTTAGAATATCAGCTACGTTAACTTCTGTTCAGGGGTTAAATCCCAAATAGCACTAAATGGAAAGCTAGTTCACCAGGATTTACAATTCCTTGTTCCATGCACCAAGTAGTGCCCTTGACTAGAGGTTAGAGAAATAGTTGGGATTCAGCCTTGTTTTAGAAGCTAGTTAGCTAGTTAATCAGTTCAGAATGACTTGAAATTGTTAAGGAGACTAAATGTTGTTTAACGCGTCATAACATTATCAGATGTGATTTTATTACTTAAAGTGCTTCCGTGACTGAATGTGAGTACTCTTTCAAGTACCGTGGACCGCACTAACCTACCTGTAATTAACCATTATTAGAACACATGTGACATGAAGAGATGCACATAGTTAAAATTCCCAGTGCTGTTATCATCTATTATCACCATTTGTGCAATGCCTCTCGACAATTCAGATTACTCAAGCAGAACTAACTGTTAAAAAATGTACTTTAATCTTTTGTTTCACTTCCAAATCGATGTATCTTCTTTGCCTCATGCTGCTACTATGACTAACACTGGTGTTTGGCAGCCATGATGCAATTCACAGTAATATTTGTGGGGGAAAAAAAACTTATGGACCCAGAAACATATATGCGGTCAAGCTTTTTCCAAACAGACATTATGCAGCACATGACTGCATGTAAGAATTTACTTTACTAGATCAGTTAACATACATACATATTTAATTTAATCTGTAATACTGATCATACAGTGCTGGTTGGATTATGAAATTTAGGTTGGACAATTGAATAGGTAAATATACAGTAGTGTGCAACAGTGTTGAGTGTGCCCCGTCCTCATTTCTTAAAGTTTTTGCATCCAAAGAGCCAGACTTTCTTGTATTTGTAATGTAGTCTTGATGAACAGTTATCCAGGCGTCCTGAAGGATTGTATTTGCTCTCATTTTTGACAATTTCTGTCTCTCATTTTTAGTCCGGTCCCTGTACCTGAGCAGTTTCAAAGGAATGGGTGATCTATGAATCATTCAAGCATGAAAAAGGATGACAACTTAAGGCATGAACTAGTGAAGGGTGCAGATTATGACAGATGATCAGGCCAGTGATTATTATTATACTGGTGATGCTGAATGCTGAGTGGTTGGAACAGACGAGAGGGGAAATGAGGTTGCTGCTGAGGTTGTTACATAAACAATCAGTTTTTAAATGATATCTTTAGGCACTTTAATGCTTGTAAAACATTTGTTCCCAATTCCTTTAACCTACATAATTTATTTTAATATGATGAAATGACAGGACATCACTCATCACAGTTAGGTTTACTTGCTAGGTTTGTTGCTAGTGAAAGACAAACATTTACTGTAGGTGTCATTGTTGTTTTACTACTTTGCATGCTGAACATGCCCCAAGGTGGAAAATTATCTCATTTATAAAAAGCAAGTCAAACACAGCATAGGGTTTTCCCCGAAGAGACAAGTCTATAGGGGAGAAGAGTTTAATCATTTCTGTGTAATATGAGGCTGATTAGGGAAGAACAGTTTACAGTTGCTATGACATGCAATTACAAGACATAACCTGTCATGTGGATTTTCCACAACATAAAATGCAACTATAAATAGACAAAAAGCACAACATGTTACTCACTAATCTATTTATTGAAATTAATGACAATTACATTTATTAAATTGTTATCATGGGATAAGAGACCTCAATATTGTGACACCTCAATATTGTACTGCTACTGAGAGTCATAATTGTAACACTGATTCAAAATGTACCATATCACATCACTCCATAGTAGATTATTTCCTATTACATGTCAACATTGGTAAGTATCTTTGGCCAATCAGATTTAAGAATTCAGCCATACGTCATTGTAAGACAAACCTAACCATGATAGATTAGGCTAAACATTTTTTCTTTACGTGTTTCTTTACATTCAATAATTAACTAAAATCCCTTATTTGTGGTAAAAAACAAACAAGCAAATAAATCTAACGGTCCCAAACTGATGATTTTATGAAATACACTCACTCAGCGTCTATACCGCTTTATTTTGTTTACAGGGTCGCAGGGGGGCCTGGAGCCTATCCCAGGAGACTTATTGCATGAGGTGGGGTACACCCTGGATGGGGTGCAACGCATCGCAGGGCACACACTGATTCACATTCTACAGGCAATTTGGGAACGCTAATTAGCCTGATCTGCATGTCTTTAAACAGTGGGCAGAAACCGTAGTACCAAGAGGAAATCCACCAAGCACGGGGAGAACATGCACATAGAAAAGAACAGAGTTTATTAACAAATTGTGTAATACACGATCAGTATTGAATAAGTGGGATGCAGCATAGACTTCACTAATATTTTATTTCATCAGACATTCTCTGCAAATCATGTGTTCATGCATTGTTAAATCTGTTTAATTTGTTTCAAACTATTAATGAGAGTTAAAATATTTCTATAGAGAGTTGCTGCAAACATTTGTGTTGCTTTTTCAAATTCAGCCCATGGAGGCCTTGAAGATTAGGTTGTCTTACACAGGATTCACTGTTACTCCTGGAGTTTGACCCTCTTGTTGTGTTTGACTCCGACATTTTGCTTTCGTTCCTGATCCGCAGCTTTCTGGATTAGAGCTCTATTTTTGGAAATTGACAGCCGCATGTAATCGCGTCATTACGGTAACAGGCAAAAGGAGCGCTTTCGCGGCTTTTACGCTAGTTACGATAGATGGTTTTTTTTTTTTTGGGGGGGGGGGGGGGGCTTTTGGGGGGATTTTCAAATGAGTAAT
>JAQMYJ010000040.1:4336839-4348836 GCA_030014305.1 Clarias laeviceps | reverse complement strand
ACAGCATCACCCGGGGTTCGAACCAGCGATCCCCGGATGATAGGGCGAGCACTTTACCACTGCGCCACTCGGAGGCTTTTTCACCAATTTTAACTTGATAAACGAGCAATATCTTGTAGGCATGCGCTCTGTCTGCCGAGTGTCACATGATCACAACTAAGCCAATGGCTTTCTTTCTCACACCGTGGGATTATGGATAATCGTCTCCCATGCTCGGTCTCAGTGCACATGTGTACTGTTTACTATAACACTGTGACTGTGTGCACGCGTGAAGTATTTTTTATTTTGTGTTCAAGTGTAGTGACTGTTCTGCCACAACGACCTCCGTTAAATAAATAGGTTGGAAAGGCTGTAGCAGGGTGGGAGATGAATGTGTTTAACAACGATGCAAAGTCACATTTCCGTGAAATCATTAGAGAGGTTCCTTGTTAAAGAAGTTTACCGACAGAGCAATGATTCCATTAGTGTGTGTGAAAGTTGTCCTACACAGTAGCCCCTCCTCCTCTTCTCTCTCGTGTTACTTCGGCTACGATTCTTTATAAAGGTAAAGTGCAGGTTAATTTGTTTTTTATTTTGACTTTATATTTTGTATTCATTTTTTTGGGTTGTGAAATGAATCAGGAACAGAGTTTCCATTATTCCTCATGGGGGAAAGTCGCTTTGATATACGAGTGCTTTGATACACAATGGTGGACAAAAAAAACAAAAAAAATCTGCCTTATAGAACAATTGATTTATAGTTTTTGTTTATTTTATAGTTCTTCCTGTTTTGCTTTTTTTTTTTTCCAGTCTTTCTACAGCTCCCAACTTCGCCTATAATAGTGATCTTTCTAACCAACCTTTTTCTCAGACCGCTTCTCTCTTCGCTTCACGTGCTTGACCTTCACGGCTCGCTTTCGCACGGTGGAATCAACAAACGGACCGTCTTCTTCATCGCTGTTCCATCCCTGATAGAGAAAATTCACACGTCATTCATGACCTCACATAAACCTTTAGAACTGCTATATAATTCTAAATACACATCCTGGAAAGCGTCTGGGGGTTTGCGGTGCATTGCTTTGGATATACTGTACAGACATACTGTAAATAAAGAAAGAAGTGCCTAGAATTTGGACTCGACGTACGTATTCAGAGTATTTGCCGGCACAGTACTGCTGGTAGAGCTCCATCTCGTTCTCGCTATAATCGTCTGACAGGCCATAGTCAGGCTGGTAGGGGTCGAGGGCTTTAGACATGGAGAATTCTTCATCCTTCACACGCAGCATTTTCTACACAGACAGCAAAGGCACCACGGCAGAGGAGATAAGTCAAGAATGAATCCATAAAGATCAACGTCCCTGACTGCCTGCTGGATGGCATGATCTATCTTTCATGTCATCAGCAGCCTGCTTTAGAAATATTTCCATTTTTAGTTTAAAATCCTCAAAGAGCAAACACCAGGGCCTATTCTATCTGTGTTTCTGGTCTGTACAAATCAGTAACCATCAGTAAGAACAACATTATTTTGGCAGAAATACTTGCACTCCTTTTACTACACTTACACTACACAAGGTTGAAATCTGAGATATGTGTTAAACCGGTTTCTTTCTTTCACAACATGAATTCTTTTTTCAGCTTTTTTGCTCCAATTCAACCACAAAGACAAAAAAAATTGTGTGTGAAAAAAGAGAGAGAGAGAGAGAGAGAGGGAGAGAGAGAGCGAGACTCACCCGGGCACGCACTTCACACTGCCTGAGCCTGCACTTCTGCCTGATCTTGTTAGGCCCGCCGAACTTCTTCATGTCCAAGCAGAAGTCACACTGAGCGCAGTCCTCTGTCCGCATGCAGGGCTCACACTCCCCACACATCCGTGCCGAGCGCTTAATCTGCGAACGCATAAAAGAAACCTTTTTTTTTTTTTTTGCAAAACTGTACAATTGTGTATATATGGTGTAAGACTAATTTTTTCTTTTTCTTTTTTTACCCGTGACCCACGTCGACGATCGTTCTTAAAATCAGGCGTGTCGTGCTCAAGCTGACTCTCCATGTCGTCTCCGTCTGACTCTCTGTCCCGGATTTTCTTGAGACGATGTTTTATCTCTAGAGACCCATCGTGACCTAGGATAAAGGATCAACCTTGCTGAGCATAAACAATAATTTCAGGTAAAAATAAATAAATAAATCAATGATGCAAAAGTCGAAGACGAGTTCCATTAACAGTTACTCACCCCGACATTTTTCACAGTACCACACCCTAATGGATTTCGCCATCTTCTCAGATATATTAATGCAGTCTCCATGAAACCACTCGTTGCAGCTGTCACAGCCGCTGTATGAGAAAAGGGCGAATCGTAAAATAATGCACTACGCATTCTGCTGCAGTGTATCAGTATTGAAACCAATAAATGTCCTGAAACGGTGGATTAGTATCGGATCAGATTTCAGACTGATCCTTTAAGGCAATTTACCCTGTTTGACCAAACGTGATTAAGAGTGAAAAACAGATTGCGTAAACAAACTAACTTGTCTACTATCACTTTATAACCAGTTGATCTCTGGTTTAAAACCTGAACTAGGTTTGTATTCCTTTAGGAGCATTAGTAACTCAGTAGTACGTCTCTCGAAGGTCAGGCGGAAGGCCCGGGTTTGAGTCCCACCCAGTGCCCAAACCCCAGCCACTGGATACAGTGGAAGTCTCAAGCCCTGATAAATTGGGAGGGTTGCACCAGGAAAGGCATCCGGCGTAAATCCTGTGCCGTGTTGTGTGCGCGTGTCGGACAGTCAGCTGTGGCGACCCCTTGACGGGAGCAGCTGAAAGACGAAAAACAACAAGATGACCGCTTACATCATGAAGCAGTTGATGTCTGGTTTGCGACAGATGCAGTACACTGGAGCGTTGGCCTGGCTCATGCTCATCTCCGGCCCTGAGTGCGGCTCAAACTCTGAAGTTTCACTGTCCTAGTGGAAGAAAAGTTAAAGAAATGAAAATTTTCATTAACAAAGTGACACTGAATGGGTGAGAGTGGAAAGAAAAGGAAAATAAATAAATAAAGTTAAACTTCCTAATTTCGATTGCAATAGTTTTAGACGCAAAATGACATCAGAAGGTATAATTCTGTAAATGTTGTTCAGATGCCTTGTTGGCGTTTTGTGAGATGATTCATGTGCCACATACACACAGTATCGTATTGTAAATACTCGATAGTTCTACTAAGTTTTAAACACATTAATAAATATGTCAGGTATGAACTTGTGCTATATAAGTGAACATTTTTTCATTATTGTCTTTATCTCTTGCAGAAATTCCACAGCTGCAGAATTCTGGCTTATTTTATTTATGATCTACGGCGGCTGCAGATCGGGTCAAATAACAAACCAGTTTACTCACCATTTCTATTTGGTGAAAGTTTAAAATCCGAAGTCAAACCCAAAATTGAGTTTTAAAAACAGCTAAAATCCAATGTTAGGTTTTTAGAGGAGGTTTTATGGATTATCTGATTCATTTAGGCCTTAATCCTAAATGTTTACACAGCAGTTCGCTAAGAAAAATACTCATCTACTTCCGCTTCCGGGTTGCGTCTCCTTATTCTCGGTCTTCCACGGTGTTACCAGATGATGCATCAGCGCCAGTACCGCCACCTAATGGATGCACTATGAATTTACTCATTCATTCATTTTCTATACCGCTTAAACTGGGTTCGGGCCTGGAGACTTAGGACATGTATTGGGGTATAAACCCTGGACAGGTTGCTAACCCATCACACACACACACACACACATACACACACACACACACTACGGTCAATTTGGGAACACCAATTAGCCTAATCTGAATGTCCTTGAATGACTGTGGGAAGAATCGAACCCAGACATTGGAGGTGTGAGGTCACAGCGCTACTACGTAGAGGAAGCAAATTGCTATCATAATAATTTGAATTATTATAAACCTTTGAAAAACACATTTTCTTTATCACTGTTAAATAGTTAGTTTTGAAATGTAAATGCTACTGAATTTATTAACCTGAAATATTTGACTTTGAAAAGTCAAATATCTTTGAATTTATGTGCACTGAATTTCACATCCACGCGCCTGCATGAATTATTCCGTGATATTAGTTTCAGGGTTTTCATCATCTGCTTTTTTCACTCTTGTGTCATTATTTTATTTTCATTCTAATTAAATTTTAAAGACATATTAAATGATTTTAACCTAAACTGGCTTCATTTTATTTTATAAAATCAAAACACCACCACTACCACTAATAATAATAATAATAATAATAATAATAATAATAATAATAATTAACAAGAAGGAGAAAAGTTGCTTTCTCATAGGCAAGTCCATCCCTGTGTCCACTGAAAGGAACACCTCAGTAAAAGTAAAAAAGTGAAAAACTATCAAAATACAAAGACCATGAAATCGACAACAATTTTTTTTTTTCTAATTTCAGGGAAAATAAACTTCAGGGAAATGAAAGCCATGACAATACCAGCGCTGACAGGATCACTTGGAACTGTAGAGAAAGGGATGTGGAACTACACCGACCAGACCCGGGTAACATCAAACTTCAAGAAATTAAGATGAGTACAACATCAACATCTCACATCCTAAGAAAGACACTTTCCATCAATAAGACTTCTACCTCATTCTAACACTAGGCCCAGGGAATGGACCTGGCATTGTATACTATTATTGCAGGAAGTTGAAAGACATAATATTAATAATAACAATACATTTGTTTATGTGTACAAAACTTGGCTCATGGTTAATACACTAGTATTTTAATACACATACTCGTAATATGTAATACACATATTTTTGATATTTTATCGGACCACCTTTTAATTTGATTACGTTCATGCATCCTTTTGATTGCATAAGCTTATGCAATGTCACAACATTTATTTCTCTCCATGATCGTCTATTGATGAAGGGAGAGACGAACCGCTGTGTAAAGTCTTCTTCAGCTCATCGCAAAGATTCTCAGTGTTTACAGAAAACGTTTGGCCTCCGTCATTGCCTACAAAGGGTATATAACAAAGTATTGAGGTGAAATTTTGTTATTGACCAAATACTTATTTTCCACCATAATTTGCGAATAAATTCTTAAAAAATCCTACAATGTGATTTTCTGGATTTTCTTTTCTTATTTTGTCTCTCATAGTTGAGGTATACTTATGATGAAATTGGTGGCTGACTAAATACTTTTTTGCCCCACTGTACAGCATAACAGGTGCATCGCTTCACCTGCCTCTCTTCTTACCTTGATGTGCTGGAGCATCGCTCTGGAACAGGACACATCAGACCACATGACCTTTTTCCATTGCTCCGCGGTCCACTCTTTATGCTCCTTAGCAAACATTTTTCCCCAATTAGCCTCACTGATAAGTGATTTTCTTAAGGCTACACAGCTGTTTAGTCCCAGTCCCTTGAGTTCTCTTGGCACTGTGCGTGTGGAAATTTATTAAACATAGCTGTGAGTTTTACTGTTGTTTTTTTTCACTATTTGATTTCATTAAACGTTTACAGTAAATGACCTCCGATCACGATCAGTCAGGATGTTTTTCCAACCACATTTCTTCCTCGAAGATATCGGTTCACCACTATCCTTCCAGGTTTCAATAATGCATTAATTATTTCTTCAGTTTAAGCAAATCTCTCTAGTTGTTTTCGTTGCTTGATGCAATTTGACTTTTCTGAAGTAACAGCTTTGTCATGACTACAGGATATCTCTTCTGACACGGTTGTTTAAGAATTAAATAACTTGTCGCCAGCTGAAACATATTAATCACTGCAGTAGTTATATAATTGGAAGGCTCTTAACTATTTGCACACTATCCAGGAGACGACTTTTTTACACCTGCAGTGTATAATCCAAAAATGACTTAATTTCTAACTGTCAGTCTGCACTATATAAAAAACCCTAATAAAACATTTAACTTAATGAACTCATCATGCTTCAGTTGTTTTTAAAGGACAGTTTAATTTGTTATTTAAGGACATTAAGCTGAAGACAAGGTCTGGTCTTTATAAAAATTTAGCTGCAACATAAAACAAAACATCTCACTCTCTTCGCTGCCAAGTTGTAGCATTGCTAAATCATAGTTTTTTTTAGTTTTTTTTTCTGTTTGGACAAATTGCAGGCATAAATAAAAATTAAACACTCTGTTCTAAATAATGAAACACACATGCACATCAGTTCCAAACATCTCCTAATGATGTTTGCACAATAAAGCAACTCATTACAGCAAGAACCAATAAAATGTTCTTCTTTTTTTCCCCCCGAACAGCTGCTCTCGTTCACAGCCGTCACTTTTATTCAAATAGCACATAAAACCAAGAGCTGATTTACAAATGAAAATCTGACATTTAAATCAAACATACTGAAACGTTCAGGCTTTAACAAAGCATTCGTTAGCAAGAAGGATGTCTAGTTATCGTCATCGTTCATTACAAAAAACAAAACAGATAAAGAAAATCATCCTTTCGTACTGGAACTAATGAAAAACTATCCCAGAAGATGATTTCTGATCATCATGAAGGTTTTATTCCAGACATTCCTTAAGTGCAGCAACAATTTCCTCCAAAATGCTGTTTCTGTTCTCTTTTGTAACCTATGAGATAAAACAAAAAAAGCAAAAATTTTAAAAAGAATTATTAATCAAGTTCATGGAAATTAATTTATTCATAAAAAAAAATTAAGAAAATATATTATAAGTAAACAAGATATTCATCAAAGTACTTATATTACTAGTAATCTTAGTGTAAATATAGTAATAGTAATATATACCCATCTTATTATTATTATTGTCAGTGCAGAATTATTTTTTTTCAGTACAGTGAAATCAACACTTTGGCTTGAGAAAAAAAAAAAAAAAAAAAACGGCATGCAATTTACCATGAAGACCTTGACGTCCTTCCTCGCTCGGATCTCCTCCACTAACCCCAGGGGTTTTCCTTTAGGAAGTGGGATCGTTCCCAGGATGCTGTAGTCCTTGCTGTCCAGAGTTTGTCTCACCGCTCGGATAAAAGCCTGACTGAAGAGCTCCATCTTCCCAATCTCATCTATAACGAACACCTTCTTGCTTTCATCGCTCGCCTGTGAGGAACAACGCAGGTAGGACTTGCAAATCAACCAACAGCTCTCAAGTGAAATTGAGAACACTGGCAGCGGAGATTTATTTAGCTCTGTGTGTGTATGTGTGTGTGTCAGTAAATCAGTTCTTTCCTCCAAGACAAAGCAGAATACCATGGTGTGGGTTTCTATTACCAGCCGACCCACACTGTAGTGCTGTACTCATGATAAAGTGTGATTTATACTTCATATTCAAGCACTGAAAATGCAATTTGTATGAAAAGGAGCTCTCAGCAGAATGAAATATAGTACTTTTATTTATGAAGGTGTATTTGAAACAGGGTAGGAAAAAGTCTTTTTTTTTCAAGTGAATGTTTACTTACATTTCGAAAAAGCGGCAGTGCGAGACTCTCAAACGAGGACAGATCAACCACGTACTGACCCACAGTATATTCACGTCTGCCAGATGGGGCTGTAGCTCTAAAGTTAAAGAGGAACAAAGCTAATTAAGACGTACAGTAATATACAGGTCTAACACCAGGCTACACAAGTGGATCATTTACAGGGGTCCCAAAACTAATAGTGCATAGTGGAAATAGTTTATATTTCATATATATCATATATGAGGGCTGTTCAAGTCAAACCAGGACATATGAAAATTCTGGTGAATGAAGCCAAAAAAAAAAAAAGCAATTGACATTTACAGAAGACTCCAAGCACAGTGCGGTGATGAGATTCTAAGCCGTTTTAAAAAAGGCTGCATGTCTGTGAATGATGATCCCAGCTGAGGTGGCCTTGAGCCCACTGCTGTCTTGCAGAAGAGACACATCTGTCTGTGGGAACTGTACACACAATCATTCGCAATCACCACTTGCAAACTGCGGGAACTCGGCTGGGAGTTATCACATGCCTTGTACAGTCCTCATTTCCACATGTGTGGGCCATTAAAGGAGTTCCTGGGAGGCCAATATTTCAGACATGAAGCAAGCTTTCTGATTATGGCTCCAGCATACTGAGAAAACTTTGTACCTTGATGGTATCCAAGCACTAGTGAAATGCTGGAATAAGTGCATTAGTGTAGCAGGAGATTATACTGTGTATATATATATATAAAGACAGTTTTACATTCATAACTGTGTTCTGTCATTCTGCACAATCAAAAGTCCCAGTTTGACTTGAACACCCCCTAGGATAATTAAGAGTCTTTAAGATTGCCTTAAAATCATTCTCATCATTCTCATGGCTGAAGAGGGAAGCTGTCAAAAGTGTTCATTTCTCCTATATACAGTATGGAGACTATATACTGTATGGGGACACCCTGTAGAAGGTGAAATATACTAGATACCCGACTCTGGCCAGGATTCCTCTCTGTCCGTTTACAGTGACTACATCAAATCCCACTCTCCTCCCGCTTTCCCGGACCTCCTCTGTGCAGAAGCCGTGGACGCTCACACCAGTTGAGCTTATCGCCTCCCAAACCTTCTGGACTAGTGTAGTTTTCCCCACTCCTGATAAGAAAAAACAGAGCAAAACCATGTCATTTATAGAAACATGTCATTCTGTAAGGTCTTATTTAAGAGCAGAAATTCACTAAGAGTCTGAAAGTAAACGGCAGAACATCGTCAATCACCGACCAAGAAAAAGTTCAAAAGTCAACCATGGGCTGGAAAATTCATCACTGCTTACAGTTTTCTTAAGGGCAAGTATTGGAACATTATCAGGAAAAATGTTCAGCAATCCACAGTGCTTGTTACAGTAAGACGCTTATTGAAGAGCCGAAGCCTAAACTGCGGATTAAACGCAGAGGAGTGTTGATTGTTCCCCTGAAAGCAGCCCTACGAGGACAAAGATTCACTTCTGATCAAGAAGTGATGACAGCCTTCAGGCTCGCAGCTCAGCCTAAAACATTTTTTAATGAGGGAATACGAAAGCTTGTTGACAGATTGACAAAGAGTATTGAAAAATAAGGAGATTAGGTTAAAAAATTATGTACTTGACCTTTCTAAAAATTAATTAAAATAAATTCTACAGCCATGTAGAGTGCAGATAATGTAAAAAGTTACAGGATGAATCATGAGAACATTTAAATTGATGTCTTGGAAGTGTCCATACCACTAGAGGACGCTCTAACACATCAGTTTTCAACTTTTAACCACTGCTGGATGCATTTTAAGGTGAACAGCATAATTTATTTATCATAAGTAAGCATGACCAGTGTTGCAAACGTATAATATAGATATTGCATGCTTGCTAACACTCAATTTAAGTGTAAAATCACTACTGTATTCATTCCTTAACAACATTAAAAACAAACTGACAGCCATTTAACATTTACTAAGTAACAAGTTTAAAATGATTTCTAAACAAATGCAAACTACAGAGTCGTAAAAAATAATCTGATTAGCAAACTACCTGGAGAACCTGTCAGAAAAACGTGTTTAATCATGATAAAGTAAGTTAGTTTAAGCTGTAGACGAAAACCACACCAGACATTTTCTCATGCTGGAGACTCAGGAGATCAACTTCCGGTGTAGTGATTACCGCGCATGCGCAGATTACAGTTATTAATACTATCATTCCACTACAAATAATAAATAAAATAAAACAATAATAATAAACAATCGACAAACTAATGACAAAAAGTACCAGACAAAATAAAAGTAAAAGCCTAAATATTTTTGGGTAGCCCAAAATGTATTATACAAATATATAATAATATACAAATATATTTTTAAATGAATATCAAGACGCATTAAGTACAAGAGACTATTTTCCAGAAATAAACACTACACAAATTATATTCATTTTATATTGCATTAATATTTAACAGCAACTAATTTCAATGCTAGCCTTTAACTAATCCGTAATCCAGTAGCATGCCTGTTACCTAGCAACCAATGGCGCATGCGCAGCTCTTAAATTATAATGTCCGGCTTAGTTTTTTTTTTCTTAATAAAATTAATAAAAATAATGTCGTTCAAATTATATTATTATAACATAGTTATATGAAAGGAAAAAATGTCTCAGTACCGCTTTCTGAAATAACACAAGAACTATTATTAACTTATTATTTTGGAGTTTGTGTTTTATTAAATGGATGTGGATTCAGCTGCAGAGGAAGGAAAAGCGCGCGCACTTCAGCACGCGCGCGTTACAGCTGGCCGTGGGTTGCCAGATCCTGTGATTTTTTTTCATCATTTATATAAGCGTAGATTTGTGCATGAGAAGAGAAGCAAATGCTCATAAGCACTTTTCCATCTAACTTTTGAAATAATGCTTCATTGTATTAGAACAAATTACAGTGCAGTGAATGTTTTTTATAATTCTTGCATATTCATCACACTTATATGATTCAAATCATCAAACTAATTTTAATATTAAATAAAGATCATTGTTTCATCGTTTACACCACTTTATCCTGTATACAGGGTCGCGGGTGGCCTGAAGCCTAATCCCAGAAGAATTAGCGCATGAGGTAGGGATGGCAATCCATCGCAGGGCACACACTCATGTGTGTGCCTAACCCTATGTGAAAAAGTTATACACCACTCCCCTATACTAAATAACAAATGAACTGTGATTTTTGGAAAACTGAGTTAAAGTTCCCTTGCCAAACCAGGTCCTGGTTACTGCCAGACCGGTTGAATCAAGAAATCACTTAAATAGATCCTGTCTGACAAAGTGAAGCATGATAAATGACCTATAAAAGCAACACCATCTAACAAAACTTAAAAACAGTTCTTGGTGTCAGATTCTGTAAAGATAAGCGTACTTCCGACTCATCTTAGAAAAACGTAATTGACAATATAGTCTGTCCCACACTCAAAAGAATGCTTCTGAGATACTGCAGTTGGGGTACTATCCTTGAAAAAAACAGAGCTTCTTATATACCGGTTTTAAGTTTTGCTTCATCACAAAAGGTCATCCTAGACTTTACAGAGTTGTGGTTTCCTGCTGTCTCCAATAGTTACAAGAGATTAACACAGAAATGGCATGCACTACACCTAGACATCTCGCACATTCTTTAGAATTGTGGGAAACCACCAGCCAGACATCTGGAGAGTACTGGCTATGTCACTGGTTTCCTGTATGCACTTGCAGATATTCAGCAGATATTTTTCCCTCTGCAGGTGCTGCTCCGGCTCGAGGATGAGACTGCAGTTCCCGAGCACCCTATGCAAACATCCTACTAGTTTCCCCGAGAGTCCTTCCCTCATTCTCCTGCCCAGCCATTGGCACAAACCCTACACACATACAAAGTGAGGCAATACATATAACAATCCAAGACATTAGCCTGGCCCACAATGTGAACAATTACACCCCTGTATGGTTGTTAAAGTTCCCTTTCTAAATTTAGTCCTCCTCCCTTTGAGGTCTAGTCTTCTGGTAAGGCTTTCTGGGTGTCCACATACTTTTTGTCACATAGTGTATGTTAAATTAGGAAATTATATTTTATAAAAGCATAGCAACTAAACCACCATTGATTAAAATTGATTAAAACAAAAAGTTTTTTATCCTGTACATTTTCTTATCATTATTTATCATATATGGGCATTTTAAATAATTCACCTTTCATATTCTCATATAGTATTAACTACTAACTATAACTATAAGTACTTAGCATTTTTTTTCTCTCAAATACTAGCCAGCTTTCCAAAAACCTCCCACCTTATAGCTACTGTATATTAAATGAGATTAAGCATTGGGATCATATATATCTGCCTAGATAATCGTATATCTGCCTAGAGTTTTTTTTTTTTTTTTTTTTGGTCCATCCACGTCTCATCCGGCACATCAGACAATGGATCCTCTCCACCCTGGAGATAAATCTACACTACGTTCCAAATTATTACGCAAATGATATTTTTCTCTGATTTTCTTAATTAGTCAATGCAAATGACAGTCAGTATAATTTTCTAGTTATCAACCATTAGTGTATAAT
>JAQMYJ010000040.1:4324210-4334685 GCA_030014305.1 Clarias laeviceps | reverse complement strand
TCGCAGTGGAAGACCACGTGTAACAACACCTGCACAGGATCGGTACATCCGAATATCACACCTGCGTGACAGGTACATATATTTGATCACCCTGTGATTTTGCAAGTTCACAGGGTGATCAAATAGGCCTACTTATTGACCTCGGGAATTTGAACTGTTGAAGTGTCTATTATTTTCTTGGCCCCACTGTGCATATAATGAAAATAAATGAATAACCGAAGTGAAATGCAGTACAACCATAATGATGACAAAGTGACAACAGTGCAAACAGTACTTAATTCATTCATTCATTCATCTTCTATATCCATCATGTATCCTGTACAGGGTCACGGAGGGGGCTGGAACCTATCCCAGTAGACTTTAGGCACGAGGCGGGGTAAACCTTGGACAGGACATTAATTCATTACAGGGCACACACATGCTCATTTAAACACTTGGGAATGCCAATTAGCCGAATACGCATGAATTTGAACCGTGGGAGGAAACTGGAGCACCCAAAATAAACCGGGTATGGGAAGAACATGCAAACTCCATGCACACTGACAGGTGCGAGGCGACGGTGCTAATCCTTAAGCCACCGTGCGGCCTGCAAATAGTAATAACTGGGCAAGAGAATATGAGAATAACTTCACAGCCAATCATTTTCCAGCATTCTGATTCATCACTAATGAAGCTGACTGACGTCACTGTTATTCTCTCCTTTTGGCAGATCTTGGGCTTGTTGCCACGCCCATCTGCCCATCATCATGATGATGACTCGATGAAACTTTCACACCAATCTGGCAACGTAGAGCTCGTGCTCCCGCAGAGCTGCATGAGCGTGTGGGAATTTGAACAGTAAGGAAATTAACCGTCACTTAAATTTAACGTTAAAACCTGGGACATTTACCTCTGTAACACTGGCTCTGTGTAAGTCTGGGTAAGATAAAAGTTTCATTTTCTATTTATCAATTGTTTATATGATTTGAACACTAAACTAGTATTTTTGCTTATTATAACGTTACTACATTTAAACGTGTTTAATGTGGTTAATTCTTGTATTTTAGGCTCAGTCTCAGTAATGTCTAAATAACAAAATACAACATTTTGTCCTCTGAAAATGTTAAGTTGCTGGAGTATTTTACACAACGTGATACAATTCAGGAAAACGTTAAAAATAAGGTTTTTGAGGTTCTCTGGAAAAATTGGAAAATCTGGTGGTAAATTAATTAGGATATTTGACTGTTCCCCACAAAACCACAACTTTTTAATTTAAAAACAGCCAAAAGGTTTTCTGGCTAATTATTATTTCAGTTTATGGGCTTTACAAGGTTAGTAAGTAAAGTGTGTGTGTGTGTGTGTGTGTGTGTGGTTGAACTTGATATAGGTTACAAATATATACAGGTTTATATATATATATAAGTGTATATACAGTATATATGGTTTTATATAGGTTACAAATCTATGAAATTTTGTCCTCGTTGTGAATTATAGACCCAGTTCTGAATAACTTGGTCCCCTTTACTGTGTTATTTTAAGCTTTTGCTATAAATGATGAAAAGTATTTGAGTTTGAATAATATTTGGCAAAATACATGACAAATTACTTGATTGGGTTTGTGTCTGTATGTAAAAACTCCAAATGCATCCATGATGGATTTAGCTTATCTTTAATTTCTTATATCTAATATCGTTAATCTCAGTAAATCACAATCAATGTATGAGGGTGAGTCAAAAGTTATCCGCATTCTGGCTGTAGAATTTATTAGAATTAACTTTTAGAAATAGCAAATACTTAATTTTTTGACATAATCTCCATGCTTTCCAATACACTTTGTCCATCCGTCCATCAACAAACCTTTCCCTCATTCCCTAATTAAAAATGTTTTAGGCTGAGCTGCGAGCCACGACTGCACCGCTGTCCTCACATCTTCATCAGAAATGAATCTTCGTCTTTGTAGGGCTGCTTTCAGGGGACCAAAAAAAGGTGAAAGTCTGATGGAGCAAAATTAGGAGTGTAGGGAGGATGCTTTAACACCTCAAATCAATTTTGCGAATGATGACAGTGTGGGCAGAAGAGTGCGGACATGCATCATCGTGCAAGATCACAACACCCTTGGATAGCAGTCTTCTGTGTTTAAACTGAAGTTTAGGCTTCAGCTCTTCAAAAAGAATCTTACTGTAATGAGCACTGTGGATTGTTGAACCTTTCTTCTGATAATACTGGCCTTTGAGAATGCCAGAAAACTGTAAGCATCAATTTTCCAGCTGATGGTTGACTTTTGAACTTTTTCTCAGTCGGCGATGGAAGATGCTTCCGTTCCGTACTCTGTCGTTTACTCTCAGACTCGTAGTGATGAATCCGTGTCTCGTCACCAGTAATGATTCTCTTTAAGAAACTTTAACCTTCCTTAGCGTGTCAATTCAAACTTTGTTTGCAGATATCTAAACACTTCTATGTATGCTCTTCCGTGAATTGTTACAGCACCAGGTACAGCCTCAGGCCGCAAGAAAAAAAAAATCACTTCACGCTGCTCTTCTTTTGTGCAAATCACAAAAAAGCGGGACGGGATCCATTTTTGCTTGCACCACATTTCAAATTAACTGATGTAACACATTTACACCGGCACAGCATTAACCTCGAACGGAAAGCACTGATAAGACAGTGCGGCCAACAGAAGTTTTAATATAACCGGAGAGCGAATAATTTTTGACTTACCCTTGTGCAATAATCATAATAACTAAATGTCAATTTAGTTCAAACATTTTGTATAACACGACATAAAGTTCACATAGGACAGCGGTTTGAAAGCTGGAGGTCACATGGTTTTAACGAACTTAACATATGTTTAAATAAATGAACTTTCATAGTACTTCTGGATTCGTACAAATTCCATAAACAAAAATATTATTTTTATATGTCTGTCATACATTTACAGTCCCCTAAAGCCTTTTTGTGTGTGTGTGTGTGTGTGTATGTGTGTGTGGTATGAGTTGTATTAATCCCGTGATTCAGTGATTCATTTCAACCCCCCAGAGAAACTCTCATCATCCAGAGAAACTCTAAGCACATAGTTTCACATTTGGTAATTTGTTAGAAAGCTTCCTTGCATTTTGCATACCGAGACCTCATGCACTATATTAGTGTTGTCTATTAAATTTTCTTTATCTGATTCTCACTATATAATCAGAGTTACTGACGGACACCTCAGAAGGAGGAGACTGAAGCCATGGACGTCCAACAGCACAGCGGAAAGGATCGAACCCACAGGAACCATCTCATTCAGCCCGAGAGCAGAGTGGAGGCACAGGACATCACACAGCAGCCAGGTCGGTAATGGATCTTACTGTCTTCCTTTTTGTGTTACAGCCTTTAATTGTTTTTTTTCCCTTCAGTAATCTGTCAATTTGCAAAAAAACAAACCATACATAATAACAAACAAGCAACATATAAAATTCAAATTTTATTTATCACATATGCAACCATACATTGTATTATATGTAGTGAAATGCCTATATGATGTGACTTAATATGGAAAGAATAGAATAGAAGGATTCCTCTACAAACAAAAACACTAGAGAATATAATTAAACAATTTTTTAAAATAAAAAATTAAATAAAATTTTCATAATACATACTTTCAAAGTTATAGAATAAAATAGAATTAAAATATAGATATATAAAAAATATATAAATTACACAGAATTTACAGAATGTGCAAAGTGTAATTATTAACTGAGAGGTATAAAAATATAAAGGCATAGAATTATGGTGTGTGGTTATGACAGCGGAAGTATGTTAAAAGCAGGCAGGACTACTGAAATATTTCTCAACCTTATACAATTTTTTTTTTAAGTTTAAAATAGCACAGGTTCTTCCATCTTTCTTTAAAAAAAGGTCTGTTTCAATAACAGAGGCTCTGAAAAATGTTTAAAGGTGCAAATGTACAGAAATGTTTTAATCAGGCTTTAATCAGGGATATGACCAAGAACATGTAGGTCATGCTGACAAAACTCCCACTGTCCTGTATGGAGATGGGAGAACCAGCCAGAAAAAAAATAAAATAATAATAATTATATCTGCAGCTGTATCCCAATTATAGTGTGTGAGCAGATAGAAACCACCCTTCATTAAAAGGTACATGAAATAACTGCTTGCACGCAATTACCTCTCAACAGAATAATAATGATTAAAAAAAACACAGCCAAGACAACATATGAGCGGCTTTTTGGACGAGAGTGTGATTGAGTTGCCCAAGCTGATTACAGATTAACTCAAAAATTGTTTTACAGAGAGACAAGTGGTATAACACTCGTCATTCAGTCTTTTAGTGCTTAAGAAGTTTTACAGAGAGACATGTACAGAGAAATCATGCACTAGAAAACTTAAGCTTGTAATCACTGCTAATGGGTCCAAGCTTACAAAGATTTGCAAAAATCCATTTATTGTTTTTCATTATGAGGATTTTTTGCATATTTAAAAAATATTTTCAATTTAGAGTTCATGCTTGTTTAAAAACATGTATGCACTTGGGCGAATTTGTCAATAGTTCCTAAATTTACTGTAAATGTTGCATAAAGGTATTCATTCCACCCAAAAAAAAAACTCTCAGTACTCAATGCTGAGTCGTGTTTTTGTTTTTTTAATTATTGATTGACAGAACCTCTTTCTGCAAAGCTTCCATGTGCCAATGGAATTGTTTACGGAGGAAGTAACGACTCTCTAACAGACATCGTAATCACGAACGAGAATGCATTATTGCTTCCTGGACACGTCCCAGTGATTGTGCACAAACTTGACAAAGGTAAAAACATTCATGTTGTCATTTCACCTTTAGCCATCAGTGAACTTGGGAACATCATTTGAGATTTTACTTGAGTTTCTGTGTTTACATGTGAGACAAGAGTCATTTGTCTGTTTTATCTGTGTCAGCATTAGAAATCGTGCTCATAACATCCAGGACATTTCATCTTCATATATCTTATTAATTATTTGAAAAGATTTAAAAATTGGTAACATGAATATCCCTACATCTTTAATCTCTCCAGCCATGTTGGTACGATGCAGGCAGGAGTTCATATATAGAAGTTACTATAATAAAAAAAAAATGCATTGCATTTATCTGTTTTTTCTGTTTAACTGATTATTGTAGAAATTGGCTCCATGTAAACAAATTAGGCAGTTACTAAACATCTTTATGTGAATATCACAATTATTTGTTGGATTAAAATAGAGCCAGTAAGATGCAGCTGACTCGGTTATCATGGGGGAAGTGGCAAGTCCCTAATACATTTTTTTTGTCAATTACAGAGACTCCCAGTCCTCTCAATGGTCTCTCGTCTCCAGACACTATGCCTAATGGATCTCCACCTGTCTGCACACCACCCACTGCGTCTACAGGTCAAAGAGCACCTGATTCTACACACAAATCCAGCTCCAACAGGCATAACAAACACCAGAAAAAGCATCATCCTCCCTCCAGTTCCAAAAGCCAGCAGAATCTGAAGACAAGCACGGGTCAGATCCAAGATGCCGCTGGTGACGGTAAATGTTGGTAAAAAGCAAATCTAACTAATAAGAATTCATTATTCAAATATTAAGTGCGTGATAATGTTCCCTTCTATACTGCATTTAGAGAACCCTGATGTAGATCAGGATAAAACAGATACGGCTAAAAGCATGCGCACACCTGAGCATGACATCCATATGTGCTTGTTGAGCATCCCATTTCAGATTTATTCCTCCCTTTGCTTTTATTAGAAGCTCTACGCTCTGGGAAGGCTTTCCATTTGATTGGACATGTGCATTAGAAGAGAGCATTAGTGAGATCAGACACTGATATCAGATCAGGAGGTCTGAGTTTCCTCTCCAGTTCTTTATGGAGCTTGCTTTATGCACAGGGGCATTGTGATGCTGGAATAGGTTTGGGCGTCTTAGTCCTTGTGAAGGAGAATTGTAATGTGAGAGCATACAGAGACGATTTATACAATTGTGTGTTTCAAACTTTGTGACAACAGTTTGGCCAAAGCTCATACCGTAGGTGCTGTGCAAAAAGTCTGAAGCACATGCACAAAACTGCTCTTGTGCAAGATCAAGTTCAAAAAAAGGTTTCTATTAAAAAAAACAAAAAAAACAATAATAGAACGAAACTGTAATTATAAATGGTTGATAATTTGTGCGATTACACTTTGCTTAAAATATGGTCTCAGGTACAATTTGTGCAGTTTTATAAGGAAAATATCTGGTTAGTTTTACTGATACTAACCAAATATCTGGTTAGTTTTCAACATCCTATAGCTTCTTAAAGCTTTTTTTTTCTTTTTGTCTGAAAAGTGGTTTTACATAATATACCTACAGATATTTTCCTGTAAGATTTAACATTTTTGCTGGACTACTAATGTTTGGAAATCAGAAATGGGTTTTTTTTGTACTGACTTAAAAATTAAGTCATAGAATTAACATGTATAACAAAGTGTGTACCTAAAAAAAAACACAGGGTGCCTGAGACTGTACATGATACAGTACTGTATATATGTGTGATGACGAACTTTCAGCCTTATATATTAAGCAGAGTGTCTGTGTTTATATCACAGACAGTTTAAACTGCCACAGAGGACATGCAGCGAGAGGCCTCACCCGGATAGTTAACAGTAAATAGAGACGGTCCTTATCTGTCAGCTGCACTGGGCCTGTGGCTTTATCTTTGTGCCACATGTTGCCTGGTAGACATTTCCATTAGATAACACATCCCCTACCTGATGATGCTCTTGAGCTTAAATACCATTTGGCTGATCTGGAACAGCCACAGTTGGTATTTCAATAGTAATATTGAGTCAAAGAAAAGATCATTATAGGACCATAGAGACTTATTCAGGAAATGATGTGATTTTTACAGTCATCTCTGGATTCTGTGTTCTGAAATTGCTTGACGTCTGTGTCTGTGTGTGTGTGTATACAGACTGCTGTGTGCACTGTGTCCTGGCGTGTTTGTTCTGTGAGCTGCTGCCCATGTGCTCAGCCGTGGCCCAGTGTCTGGCCTGCGGGATGGAATGCGACGCCCTGTGCTGTTGCGGCGAGGCATGCGGAGGCCTGGCATGTTGCACTGGGGACCCCTGCTCCGCCCTGCTGGACTGTGCCATCTTGGAGGACTGCTGCCAATCCTCCGAGTGCCTAGAGATCTGTCTCGAATGCTGCTCTATCTGCTTCCCTACTTAGACAAGGCAAATAGCCAGTGACGAAGTTGTTAGTACACTTACAGAGATGATCTGGAATGTGGCATCACACCAGTGTGTTGCAGGAAAGGTTTGTTGTTATGGAGGTTGCTGCCTTATTTATTCTGTAGTCTAGTGAGAGGACTGAGATCAAGGTGTTACTGCTGTGTGAGGAATGAATCACTGAATTTTAAGCACACACGCACAAAGCAAAGATGGTTATGGTGATCATGTTATTACAGTACATGAAGGTGTTAGAGTATGTGAAAAGCCAGAGGCCTTACTGTATTTAAGGACTTAATATCCATATGCATGGCCATTACTGGATTGTCGTCAATGTTTATAGCTTTAAACTGTGCCTTTTTTTACTTTTGTTGGGCAGTTGAGCTTTTACGTAGAGCCACAACAGGGCTCGATGTATTCTGCAGGTGGGTGAAAAGAATATGTATGGAGAAATATTTTTTATTTGAGATGTAAGCTCAAAGATAAGTCGTTCAAATGGGTTTAGGAATTAACCATGCTCCAAAGATGACAGGATCTCAACAGAGACCGGTTGCTCTTGTTTTATTATCAGAGATCTTGTGATGATTCATATAAACTGTTTATTTAGTAAAATGATATCTGCACTCTAAGTAATCTGTCTATGCACTGCATTAGCTTGTAATTAACTTAAAATGTGACTGTATTTTTTATTTTATTTTGCATAAGAAGTAAAGAGGCTTTTGTTTTCAAAATCATGCCTCCTTCTTTGTTCAGTTAGTTCAGCAATGAACCTAAGTAATATGTAAATAATCACTGTTCCTGTCATTCACTCTTCACTTCTACATTTTGAGTATACGTCCAGAATGATGCTTTTGATTCGTAAGCACTAAACTATTTGCAGATCATCCGTAAGCTTGGTGAAGCCAGCCCTGAAACTAGTGTGAAAATAGCCTGGTGCCTGGACCAAGTGGCTGTATATTCATCTGGGCTTGTAGAATTTCACATGCTTTCACAAGCTCATGGAGGGGAAAAAAGGGGAAGGTTGGTGTGAAGGTTAAAATGCTCCTCTTAACTCTGGTATGAAGTTCTTTACACTTTAAGAAAGCTGATAAGCATAGCACAGACATGTGTTCTACAGAAGTAGGCGATGAGTTGAAGACCCATACAGTAAGCATCTGCACTAAACTTACTCTATGCCAGACAGTGGAAATGGAGAACTGATTATCCAGAACATCATCATCCTATACACTAATTCTTAGCCTATAGTTACTATAAGAACTTCCAAATCAAAGCATGGTTTTACTCAAGTTCATTGCCTGTGGACTGTTTAGGACAATTTTTTTTTTTTTTTTTTTTACACATGATGCTGAAATACACTTAATGGAAAAATACAGGTTTCACTAGGCAGAGATTCAGGTTCGAGCTGAAACAATCTGTGGCAGGAAGTTGGCCACACTTCACTCTCACATAAGATGTCATGAGGTTGTTGGTCCATTTGGGCCGTGACCTCTAAGAGAGCTGGCTCAGAAAAAGGAAGAGACCATGACTCACTCAAAGCAGTAAAGAAATATCAGACACACAGATCCGGAGAATAGAGAAAGCCATAAAAGTACAACAAAAGCAGGCGTTTACTACTAAAATGAACTGGGTGTGATACAGTTGGACATTAATATGGCTATTGTCTAAAATCAGAATGCAAAACACATTTCCAGAAGGTTAGCATGCTTCAGAAGGTTAATATTTTATCCTTTCTAAGGTCTTGTGATCATCATGCCCAGTGGTAATAAATGGTATGGAGATAAACTCTGTCAAGTGAACACTGGAATTTGAACCACTGGGCACAGGATTGTGTTTTTAACACGCACGGGGTCCAGGTTTGGGCCGGAGATGGGCAGGAAAGCTATGTTTGTTGTAGAAGTGAGCCAAACAGGAAGTGGAGGAAGTGACTGAGATGACAGTGTTGGGGTGAGAGGATAAGACCCTGAACTCCACCCGGTGCTACGCTTCAAAGCACCACCGTCACCGTGGGTCCACACAGACAGGAAACAGCTTTACCAACACAACACCAATCTCAACTGCTGCAGTTATTCATGAATCAGGAAGTTAACAGACCACGCAAGTCTAAAAAAACACAGCAACGCATCTGAATATCTGCAGGAAATTGATTATAACTGACCTAATCTCAGGTGAGAAAATATTTAAATTGATTTTCATTGACCAGACACAAAACTCACCGCTTACTGCACGAACTGAGTGTAGAACATTAGTTTTGTTTGTGTGCATCACAGAACTGTTCCATTATCATCTGGTTTCGTCATACTGGATTTTGGAAGGTTTTAATAGTGAAGAGGTTTTTAGCCACAGGGATACGTAATTTAATATGTGATATGCATACTTAATGTACAGTCTTGTTACAATTATCAGGGGCAAGACACTGCCGCTGTGAGTAAATGTAAGCAACAAATGAAACAGAAAAGTAATCTGTAAAAGTTGGCTTTCCTTTATGTACAGCACGATAAGTGACAGGAGCAGTTTCCTTATTAAAATATATTAACACCTTTAGAGAAAAGATTTAATAGTTTGGCAGCAAAATGAGATGTTCACTCATTTTTGCTAATTAGTGTCCATAGATACACAATTGAAAATGGCTAAATATTCTCACTTATTTTAGAAACTTTGAACTATCACTGTTTTGTCTGCATTTGGGAGACGTGATCCAATATTTGCCAAAAGTAATAATTGTGAAGGAAAATGATGTAGGAAGATAATGCTACAATACTCAGGAGACATGAGATGTCTGGTCGTTGTCACTCAGTTTTGTTGACGGTGAGATTTGCTTTACATCCCAGTTCCCCCTCATGTCTGTGTGTCCTTCTGGCTCTCCCTTTTAGTTATGCTGTTATAATTAGTCCTGCCGGAGTCTCTGCCTGCACTCTACATTAAATATACATTCACATTATTCATTATGTGACTGTGACCAGACCTAACTGTGTCAACACATGTCGTTCCTGAGCTGCCAGTGATCCAGACTCCCTCTGCCCTCTGGACCTGTCTGACTCGTCCTGGTGCTCCGCTTCTGGTTGGAGATCTCGTCACGTGGATGCCCCGTGTGTCTCTTTGGGATGCGTCTGGATGTGGATGGTTTCACTCTAGCATGAAGACAGTTCTGGCCTCGACTGATGTTGACAGCTGTTTCTCTGAGGACTTGACATGGCTGCAGTTGCTGGATAGTTCAGGACTGGAATTTCCTACAAGTCTACCTGAGTCTCCAATAACTACCTGGACTCCATATTAACATCAATT
>JAQMYJ010000040.1:4301797-4324110 GCA_030014305.1 Clarias laeviceps | reverse complement strand
TTGCCATCTCAGGGAGTTTTTCCTTGCCACTGTCGCCCTCGGCTTGCTCATCAGGGACGATCTGACCATTTTGATTCGTACACATTCACATTCCATGCAAACTTAAATAATTCTTTTTGATTGTGTAAAGCTGCTTTGCGACAATGACAATTGTTAAAAGCGCTATACAAATAAAACCGAATTGAATTGAATTGAATTGGCCGTACTCCTGGTTGTCTGGGCCATTTTTTAAGGATTAGATCTTATATCTCCTAAAACTGGTAGAGGAGGAATCTGATGCTGCTGCAAACTGAACTTTTTGTATTGCTTTTAATGTTCCTCATGGTCGCCAAACAAGCTTTTTTTTTAATTAAGAATGTTTTATATGCAATAAAACTCAATGCATTTTTGAAAGTTCCTGCCAGTGACTCATTAAAAAAAAACACACACACACAACCAGTGCACGTGGTTTTATTAATCTCAACCAACACAGTTGTTGACACCAAATTGCATATGTACTGTACATGGCTTCAAACACAACTGCACATTGATTTATCCTTTGGGACGAAAGTCTGGGAGGTGGAGTTGCAAAATCATCCAGAATGCACATTGATTTAACCAAAACAATTACAATGTAAAATTTTGCTAGTTTTACTTTTTCACATCCTTGTGACTTAAAGAATCAATGCACCTTTTTATGAGCTTATAATATTTCTTGATTCTTTTGAAAACAAAAAAAAAATTTAAAAACTGCCAAAATCTTATTTTGTGGTCAAACTGTTCAATTGGATCTTTGTGTAGAGAGTAAAATTCAGTTTTATGGTGATCATTATGACCCAGACTGATGTGTATAAATATTGTTTCTTGAACTCCACAGTGTGGTGTCTTGAAATGTTTTCCATCCACTGCAAGTTGATTCAGGCCATCAGCTGGTTATTAAACCCAAGTGGATTCATGTGTGAAAACAAAAATAAAAAATGTGCATATCGGGAAAACGTCAGACAGGTGTTGGCTACTGGAACCTACTGTTTTATTGACTACATCAGAACAGAGAAGAGTATTTGGACCCAGCAGAAACTCTCAGTGCTGCACATTTTTCATGGCTGAAGGACGCCGCTACTGCCGACTACATTCGTTTTTAGAACCTCAGGCCACTTAACATGAACAGGTGTTTTCTTTTTTTGGAAATGAATAAGAGAAAGGAAATTTATTTTGACTGTGTTTCAGCCACAAGGAATTTAGTCTCACAATAAGTTACACAACCGAGTCAAAACAAGTCAGAACTTTGTTGTATTACAAATGATAATCGAAAAAAAGTGAATCAGACTGCGTACAGGTGACAATAATGATTAGGATAGGGCAGAGCTAGCACTAATAAGTATATAGGAATTGTTTATGATGTGACAAAATAAAAATAAAAAAATTGCATGTTTAAGTTGAAAAATATTATTAGTAACTAAAATTTAGGGGGCAGGCTATTAAGCAAAGATCAATTGTGAGATTTTAGAACAAATACAGGAGTTATTACCATTATTATTATTATTATTATTATTATTATTAATAAAGAAGTAGAAAAAAATTAAACAATTGGTAAAAAAATAGATTTAAATTCCTCATCGACTTGGAAAACAGCATATTTTTATTTAAAGGTACTGAAATACGTATAAACAGTGCAGTGAAAAAGATTCTGCCTGATCTTGTCAGACACGTTCTGTGATTCAGTGATTTCTTGATTCAACAGGTCTGGCAGTAATCCGATCTGAGTGAGGCAAGTTAAATTTAACTCAACTTTCCAAAAAATGTGGCTAATCACAGGGCTAGAAAGTTTGGAGAGCTTTTCTAATCTTAATAAATTATATCATCATTTTCAAACTGTATTTTGTATTTACTTCTGTTATCCTTTTTCGATGATCTGAATAATTTAGGTGTGTGAAATATGCAAAAAAAATCAAGAAGGGGCAAATACTTTTTCAGGGCACTTTTTAAAATATGATAATATATTTTATACCTCACCATCCTACTAACTGAGGTTTTATTAACAGGAAGATATATTTAAAATTAACCCGTGCCATCGTTAATCAAAACAAAACTTTGGGTAAATAGCCAGATCATTTGATTGCTGATAATTTTGTCTCCCGCTTTAACCTTAGCCTGCAGTGGGGTTAAAGCTGAACACACAAAAGATACTTTTTTTCTTTCTTTTTTTGAGGCCAGGCCAGTCCACACAGCACTCCAGTCTGTAGAGGTCTAGACAC
Source organism: Clarias laeviceps (assembly GCA_030014305.1). Classification (NCBI taxonomy): domain Eukaryota; kingdom Metazoa; phylum Chordata; class Actinopteri; order Siluriformes; family Clariidae; genus Clarias; species Clarias laeviceps. The sequence continues at coordinate 4,321,876 of JAQMYJ010000040.1, read as the reverse complement.
AGGTCTCTAGGTGGACTCAGTAACCGTGCCAAAACTAACACAGACGGTAATGAGCTTTTTGAAAGAAAGGACCACCTGCTTTTTATTGCAGCAACCTGGGATCAAGCTAATCATAGCCACAGGAATGCAAACAGCACTACCCATGGAACTTATCATAAATTTACACCAAGATCAGACACCAAACCGTGCATACCTGCTCCTCACCCCCCACCACCTCACCTTCAACCTTCTCTCTCTTTCATTTATGACCTAAAGCCATTGTTATTACTCTCACTCACTCACTCACTCATCATCTATACCGCTTTATACTGTATTCGGGGTCACAGTGACCTGGAGCCTATCCCAGGAGTCTTAGGGCACGAGGCGGGCTACACACCCTGGACAGGGTGCCAATCCTGTGCAAGGCAACTGTGCTAACCACTACACCACCGTGCCGCCGCTATTGTTATTCATTAAATTATTTTTTTAAAGGAATGTTTCAGCAAAAAGAAAAAATACACAGCTCATATACTGAAATACGGTTACACAAAAAAAAAGACGTTTAGATACAAAGCACCTAAGTAGTAGTAGAAAGATTTGTTAATTAAAGCCTAAAAACCTTATTAAGATTCCATAAAACAAACATGACAATGAAAACTATTCATTAGTTAGTTAGTTAGTGGTAAATTTATTAAAGGGAAATATTCGATAAATTTGAAAGAAGTCGATATATAAGAAAACATTTTATTTAAGATATACACACTTGCTTTAGGTAGTTTTCTCCCATAATGTTAGAAATAAGGGGTTGAGGGTCAAGGGTGCAATTCCGTCCCGGTCTGTGCATGTGTAACTTTCCCCGTGCTCCGGGTCCCACAGTCAAGACATAAAGATTAGGCTAACTGGCATTTCCAAATTCACTGTAGAGTGTGTTCTCGTGTGGCCTGTGAAGGAGTGGCACTCTGTCCAGGGTGCACCCCGCCTCCCCTGGGATAGGGATATGCTCCAGCCTTCCTGTCACCCTGTACAGAATCAGTATAGCTTTTCTTTCTTTTTTTAAATTTCTGAGACAGGGTCTAAAGGAGCAGAATGACAACCAAGCTACTCCCAGATTTTTAAGAGAAAAGCTGTAAATCCTGCTGAACATTAAGTGAATAGTTATATAGGTTATAATGGTAAAGTGGTAAAGTTGCCACTCTGCCCAGAGGAATATAATTATATAAAGTGGTACTCAGTCCAGAGGTGACTGGATTTTTAAATTAGTTTGAATCTTATTTTTTCCCCACATGTCGGAGGAGGGTTTTTGTAAACCACCTGAGCAGTTTGTGCTTTGACCTGTTCAGCCTGCAGAGAAACACTCGAACAAACAGCAACGCTCTTAATCAGAAACTCCTGTTTTATAAAAATACTCATTTAAAAGGGACAGTACAGTACAGTTCTGCCATCTGCTGGTCTTTTGTTGTAGATTTCTTCCAAACTTAACAAATATGCTGATAATCTATCTATCTATCTATCTATCTATCTATCTACTGTATCTATCTATCTATCTATCTATCTATCTCGCTATATATAAGATAAGATTTCAAACAAACTTCTTTCATGTTGTCATTGTGGGATATTGCTTGTAGACTTTTGAGGAATATAATGAATTTAGTCCATTTTCGAATAAGACTGTGACATAGCAAAATGTGGAACGAGTGAAGTGCTGTGAATACTTTCCGGATGCACTGAACGTCATACACCTTTAGGATTCGGGATTGAATCTTCGCCGATGTGTGTGTGTGTGTGAGAACTTTGCATGTTCTCCCCATGCTAGGTGTTCACAAATAAGGTTTTCCAGAGAATGATCAAATGTGTGTGTGTGTCTCTGTTGTGCCCCTTGACCACTTGGCACCCCATCCCCACCATGAGCCCCGAGTTTCCTGGGATAGGCTCCAGGCCCCACTCTGAAGCCACCGTATTATTCATTATTATAATCAAAATTCAGATAGAATGATCGCAACCTGCAGGTTATAAAATTATTATTATTTTTTTTGCTTTCTCCACGTAAGACAATGTGAAAAATCTAAATGTGAATCATACTAATTAGATTTATACATTGTTTTACTTTTGTTTTTTATATATAGTACTGTGCAAAGGTCCTGATGCCCCCCCCATGTCTTTATATTAAATTCAATTAAAAGAAAGAAAAGGGAAATATTTTACTGTATCAGGCTGCCAAGTGCCATTGCAAAGATACCATTTAAAAACCATTTAAAAAACAGTTGTTTATGTTCCAACCACCCAGCAATCAGCATCAGCAGTATAATAACCACCACCTGATCATCTGTCATCATCATCTGCACCTGTTTCTCACTGGGTCAGGCCTTAATTTAGTGTTTTTTTTAAATGTTTGATTGATTCATAGATGTACGTAAACTGATCCTCAAGACTTACATAAAAAATACAGGAAAGTCTGGATCTTTGGAAGCAAAATATGAAGAAATGAGGTGGAATCAAGACTTTAGCACAGTACTGTATGTGTTGTATTATTTATCTTTTTTAAGGCTTCCTGTTAATAATAAATGTGCTACAGTAGTAATTAGATTAAATAATAAAAAAAAATCACGGGAAAGACACTATTTCTGGTTTGCTTGTATAAAATGTTAGTAACTAACATTTAGTTTTTAATTAATGGAATAATTAATATTCCATTAATTGAATAATTGTAAGTTCTGCTGCTTGTGCAATGTTCAATGTCATACTTTTTAGATAGTGATATAATGATATGGCTTCTATGCAAACTTACAGTCACAAACCCACACACACACACACACACTCTTCCATTCAGACTGAATGATTTCCACAAGCCTGGATGATACTTCAAAACTTTATTTATATAATTTTCCCATAAAAAGTAAAAAAAGAAAAACTACACATCGAACAGATCAACTGAAATGAATCATGTTTGTTTTTATGTTTGAGCCGTAAAGATACAGAAATATAAGATTCTGACACAAGGAACACATGGAGTCATAACCACCGAGACGCTCAGCACGCGGTTCAGACGCTCCCTTTCTTGTTAATGCACATGTTCATCTGACCAAAAAAAAAAAACAATACAGAAAATAAAAAGCCATTTCTGGTTTATTTATTAGTCATAATTGTGATATTATTAATAATATTTCCTGTACATATGGTTGGAAAAATAAAACTAATCCAGGGCTGACTTTTTTTTCTTCCTTCTTTTTCTATATTTAAATCGCAACATAAATTGCACACGGTTTCAAGTATTACAAAAATAGATGAACGTAACGTCTTTCCAACTTATTTGCAAAAAAATGTCTATAGAAATGCCACATTGTTAATTTTTTTTTCTTTTTGTAAAATAATACGAAATATAAGAAGAGTGAATTCCCTGTGGAGTGAATACAAGTGGTTGAACAGTTCTGAATGTGCTACATTATATATAGATATATATATATTTATCTATTTATTATATATGATGTAGATCTCTAGTCGTGATGCAAGCATGCACTTCTGTACAGCACTGAAAAGCAGGACAGTGCATCAATCCACATGACACCCTCTCACTCACACACACACACACACACACCGCAAGCCACGAAGTATTGCATAGACTTCAGATTTATGCATACGAGATCACTTTCGCTTCGCCAAAAACGCTTCAGCAACACAAAACCTTGTTGTTTTTTATTTCATTTTTTTTAAAGAGGAAGGCATTGGTGATTTTCCCATCGATGAAGTCAAACACGACAATCGATCCATCTGGTACGATGAGTGATCATTCATATTCGACGCGTACAAAAAAACAACAACTAGATTTGAGTAAATATCTGAAAATAGAATTCTTCTTGTAACATCACATTCAAACCTTTACAATACAATCCAGTGGAAAAACTACTAAACGTACGGGAGTCTGCTTCGTGTATATATATATATATATCGTGCATCGGTACACGCTAACACGCAAAGCGTCAACAGCATATAGAATGCGATACAAATGAACTAAAAAAAAAAAAACATTCTATCATCGACATCTCCACCTGAAGTCAGCGATGCAGCAGCGCTTTAATCTCATCATCTGTACATTCTGCTTTAATGCTAAAATCATCATGCTCGCCATTTCGTAGACGGTTTTCGGACGAGACAAGTCTGTGAAGTAATTCAAACTGTAAAACTGTGTGAAAGTCTTTACCCCCCTTCATTTCTTTTTCTTTTATTTTGCTTCCTGACCCAGACTTTCTTGTATTTTAACGCAGCCTTGAAGAATAATTCTTCAGGCTTTCTAGATAAATTCTCCCACATTTTGTGGAATGTCTTTTGTTTGTTAAGCCACACGGTGACCTATGTATAATCCAAACATCTAACTTTGGGGATGAACCAGTGATAAATAGGTGCAGATGATGACAGATGATCAGGCCGGTGATTATTGTACTGGTGGTGCTGAATGCTGAGCGCATGGAACGGACGAGAGGGGAAATGAGGTCGCTGCTGAGGTTGTTACGTAACATTTTGCAATTGGTTCTTTAGGCATGTTGTAGCCTGTTGTAGTAAAATATACGTTTCTATTTGTTTAATTCAATTTTATTTAATATGAAGAAATGGGGGGTGCAAGACTTTGGCACAGTATTGTAGCTCCAGCGTTCATTTTTAACATAGAACATTGAACCTCAATCTAAGAAAAGAAGTGAAATCTGATTATTATCCTTTATATTCGAGATCGCATTAATGGTTATTCCTCTAACAACAACAACGTCCCCAGTAATTTAGGGCGGGAGAAATAAAAATACAGCACCGACCAACAAATGAGCACCAGAATCACTCAACACAAACATTTTAATATAAAGGGTGTGGTTGAGTTTTTTTTTTTTCCTTTAAGTATAAATGCTATTGTAGTAGAATAAAACCAACATCAAGGCAGTTTGGAGAATTTGAAGAACTACAAACTTTGGATGAAGTCTGGCAACCAGAATAATAATAATAATAATAATAAAAATCATGCTTTTTCTACTGGCCTCTATCATGAATCACTCACATAAGGAACTTGTGTTGAACACGAGCCGTTCATTTTCAAACTTCAGCTAAAATCCGAACTGCCGATTTAGCAAAACCTCTGACATCCGATCATCCCCCGTTGCAGTGATGGAGAGGGAGGATCAGGCGGGAAGCAAAAATTAACGACGATCATCAGTTTTTGCAAATAAAAAAACAAAACAAAAACGTTTCCCTGTTCTCCCTGAAGCTCAAACCCAACAGCATTAATCTGGAATTAATGTGGGAAATGAGATGAATGTGCGTCAATGTGTAATTAAAGTGCCTCTACAAGAGAAAAAGAAAAAAAAAAAAGTTTAAAAACAAAGTTAAATAGAAAGGGGAAGAGATTAAAATAAATGTTAGCACTGCAAACGAGAGAATAAAACCTGTACAAAAAAACAAAAAAAGTCTAAGTAATATCAACCTGATCGGAATGTAATCTTTTTCCAATTAGAATAATAATTATTCCTGGATACACGATTGATCTAAAATCATCCCATAATTTCATCCTAGAAGAAAGAAATGAAGTGAAGACAGCAGGATCAGGCTGTTGCGTGTGGAAGCGGTGACTTGGGTTACTTCAGTAATGAAACCAAGCTCCGTTAACGTCTGCAGGGAGCCAGAAAAACCTCGCAGCAGGAAATGAAAGCAAATCTTTCAAAAAACCAAAAAAAAAAAAAAACAGCATGTCTTTTTTTTTTTTTTTTCATGACTGAGGTTTAAATGCGCGTCCTCTCGAGCTTATTTTCTCTTCGTATTAATGTTTACACACCAACACATTATCACTTACAATGATGGGCGTTAAAAACACTATAAATTAAATTGAATTGAACTGAACTTAAACAGTGTGTGTGTGTGTGTGTGTGTACATCGAGTGTGACTGTCCCTTTCATCACAACAGGTGGAAGTGTATCTAAAAGCGTTATCGTTTCGCTCAATTTACTTTCTTGAAATTGTTTCCAGCTGTTTTTTTTATTTTATTTTTTTGCATAAAGACGGTTCACTCGTAAACATCTGACTGTTTAACTGAAGCGAGATTTTCATTAGCCTTAAACGCTGAACGTCAAACAGGAATCCATTCATCTTGATGTTTAGATTCAAATCTTTAATTTCAATCCACAAGGTGGCGTCACTACTGTTTTACACCCAGTACACCCTGTGACTGACTAAACTGTTTCATTAATGCGAGATCTCATTTCCTTAACATATACAAAATATACATTTAATCCTTACATACATATACATTTATGTAATCCGGCACACATTTAAATCTGTCCTGGTTTTTTTTTTTTTTTTTTCTTCTTCAAATGAACAAAACTGACATTCATCCCCGTTGCAGCTTCAGAGTAACTCATGGTGTTTTATTATAAAATAAAAATTATTTTAAAAAAGTAGATTGAGTTAGCTATACTTAAAAAAAGAAAAGAAAGCTTTCATTTGTTATCTATCTATCTATCTATATACAGCTTAATATAATATTTTTCCTTGCCTTTACTTATTATTTATTTTAAATACTTAAAAAAATGACTGCTCTGTGCGTGCTCTTCTTCCCAGTTAGCTGATCAATATTCTGTATAAGGTGATTTCCACAAGGGGTGTTGAAGTCAAACCGGGATTTGTCCATTTGCACAGAAGAAACACTGTACGGTGAGGAAACTCTTAGGCGCAGAAAAAAAAACCAACCCCAAAAAACATTTGAACAGTGGAAAAGTTTTAAAGAAGGTCGCACGTCGATCCCGGACGAGGTGGCATCGAGCGAGTGGATCGCAGAGACAAAACTTTCTAAGCACTAGTGAGAAGCAGGAATAAGTGCATTAGTGTAGCAGGGGATTAAAAAGCAGTTGTTACTCTCATAAATGTATTCCGGACAATCAAAAGTCCCGGTTTGACTTGAACGCACCTCGTACGTAGACTGAAATTCGGAGTTAATGCATTAAATTAATGCATTGACAATTTTTGCGATCTGTGATTTTAGTCCCACGCTAATTCGTCATGTCAGTCATTTTCATGCTCGCTATAAATTCTAGATCCCGACGAATAATCCCGGGAAATAATCCCAAACAAATTGATTAAAAGATGGCAAAAGATTTCATCGCATCCTATGAAAGAAAAGTAGATTTTCTAAACTACAGTGACACTCCAAAACCTGAATCCAAAACAAAAACTTGACCAACACAGTCTGGGGTTCATTATTTGATGTAAAACATACTGGATGTAGGACATGTGGTTATGATGAACATCAAAACAGTCCATCTTGCATTATAGGATGTAAGTTGACCTGGGAAAATGTGTCTACAATAACACAAACGCTCCCGTGTCGAACATCTTAAGCTGAATTAATGCTTACTAAACAGACCCGGGATCTGGAAAACTCATCCCGTCCAGACAGGACTTTAAATAAGAAGCGGCATATATATGTTATACTCTATAGACATGAATGAACTTGGGCGTGTCTCACTATCCAGTGCGGTGTAATAATCCAGAAAAATGCGATCCCTGTTCTTTCACCAATACTGTGATGCACTGTTTAAAAAAACAAAACTAAAAAAAACAAAAAAAGTGTGTACATGATATACGCGTGTGTGAAATGCCTACTCCTGCTTCTAAGGCAGAACGATAAAGACATGAAATTCTGAAACGTCTGCTTAAAATCTACGCACGTCCGCTAGCATCATACGTCGTCTTCTGAACAACTCCGCTCCGACAATCCTTACTGTAAACTCCGAAACCCCTTAAATACAGAGGTAAAAGTTGTAGACCGCGTCTCTTCATCAGCGCAGGAGTCACGAGCCATGCTGCATTTTAATCATTTTCATCCTTTTTTTTTTTCTTTTCTTTTACAGTACTATGATTATATTGACAATTGACCTCAGGATACACCGCCCTCTATTGGCCAGTTATTTTTTTATTTTTTTGTTTTGTTTTTGCAAGCAGGAATGGAGACGCTGGAGGGCCTTGTGTTCGTTCGCTTTGGCTAACAGAGCCTGCATAATCAGCGTTAAACTGCGTTTATGTCCATCATCACAAATCCTCTTCCATGCTGAAGCTGCTCCTGCGACTGCTGGTCTTGGACGCGCCCGGCGACACGGAGGACAGCAGGGGGTCGGCGCCGCCGTCGTCCATCAGGATATCGCTCAGCCCCATTTCTTCGGCCATCAGACCGGGGCTGAACATGGAGGAAGCGTGGTCGTCCAGCTCGCCGAAGGTCAGAGTTCCCAGGTCCAGCGGGATGGTCAAGGCCCCGCCCACTGGAGAGGCGGAAGGGGGAGGGGAGAGTAACGAGGAGACGTGGGTGTGGTTTAATGGCGGACCGCCCAGAGTGAGGAGTGTTTTGGGGACAGGGTCAGCGCCGGACAGTACAGATGTGAGCTGTTGCTGCTGCTGCTGCTGCGGCTGATGCTGAGCGACGATGGCGTCTGCGATCTGAGACGGTGCGAGGCCGTGGACACGAGCCTGCATCTCCAGCTCCTGAGCCGAACCATGCGGAGCAAGGAGACAACAACAAATCAAACGTCTGAGTCAGACTCAGAGCTCCAGCAAACACACAACCGGAACACAAAACTGTAACGAGGGTTAATAAGGAACATACAGCTGTAATCCCATCTCTCTAACTTGATCACTTTTTTTCAGGAATTTATTAAATCACTTAGAAACTTTAGTTTAAAAAAAAAAATCCTGTCTTTTTGCTTTTCATCTTTTTCTCTTTGCCTTTCCCCCTTCAAGTCTTCATTTTCTTTATTTTGTCTTTCTTTAATTATTTCTTTGCTTTTTCCTTTTATCTATTTTCCCTTTAAATTTTCCTTTCTATTTTTTATTTTCTTTGCTTTCTTTTTTCTCAGAGTGCTGTGAAAAGTGTCTTTACCTTCTGTTTACTTTTTCCATATTTCTATTAATTTTCCCTCCAAATTTTTCCTTTCTATCTTTTTGCCTTTCCCCTTTTCTCTTTCTTCCTTTAATTTTCCCTTCTTTTCTTTCCCCATTTTTAAATTTTCCCTTTTCTTTCTTCCATTTGTTTAATTCTATTTTTCTATTTCTTTCCTTTTCGTTTCCTTTTTCTCATTTTCTTTCTTTGTTTCTTCTTTTTCTATTAATTTCACTTAATTTTCCTTCCTACTTTCAATTGTCCTTCGTCATTTGTAACTTTTTTCTTTCCTTTCTTCATTTATTTCTTTGATTTTCCTTCATTTCTATTTCATTCCTTGTCTTTACTCCTTAGAATTTTCTCTCTTAATTTGTACCTAAATTTCCCTTTCTATTAGTTCTCTTCCTTTTATTTCTTCCCATCAGTTCGCTTTATTTTGATTTCTTTCATTTTGCTCCATTTCGATTTCTTTCTACCTTCACTTACACCACTCCTTCCCTTTGTCTTCCTGTTTCTTCACTCTCAGACGGTACACTCTTGACAGGGTTTAAGAAACTCTATTGCACCACGGTGTAACTCCCGGAGGAAGATTTCCAACTAAAGTGGTGCTATCTTGGTTCACTTCACATCTTTCATCTTAAATTCCTTCTAAAGAGAAGAAAACCCCTTTAATACCTCACTTTCTGGCTCTCTACTCATCACTCCTCAAACACTAAGCCTTTCCACACTGTCCTCGAGCCTCACGGCACTCTGAGATCCGCCTGTAGCTGTGAAACCGCTCTGTAACACAAGGAGCAGAGGAAGGGATCAGACCTGTATGCGGAGCAGCAGCGCGCGGTTGGTGTGCTCCAGCTTCTTCTGCCTCTGCTCCATCTCCTTAGCCCTTTGCTGCTCCTTCTGTAGCTTGCGGATGTAATCCACCGACGCCTTCAGGATGGTGCCCTTGTTCCAGCGCATCTCACTGAGTACAACGTGCAAACACAGGTTAGACCAGATCCAATCCCGCTTATAACATTTAAGAGAAACTGAAAGAACTGGAAGGAGCAAAGCAGGCTTGATACTGACGGGTCGCAGGATTTGGGAACGAGGTCTCCTAGTTCCTTGATGCGGTCGTTGATGTTGAATCTCCTCCGCCTCTCAACTGTGTAGAAGTAAACTTGATTAGCAGCAAAAAAAAAAAAAAAAAAAAAAAAGCACAAACTGCCCTACTATTTATTTATTTATTTCGGCAGTCACCTAATGCTAATTAAATCATTCTTCAGGAAAACACTGTTGCCGAGTTTCTTTTTTAAACATTACTTCAATTTACCTTAAAAGAATGAGTTTTGCTCAAAGAATAATAATAAAAAAGAAAAAAAAGCCAGCCACCGGTTACTTTCTGTTTTCAGCATTAATAAAAATATCGAAGTGAAAGTTCATGAAAGTTTGGTTCAGAAACCACAATGGACGGTTTAGAGCAAGAGCAGATGAAACTCACTGAGGTTGTGGTTGTCTTTCTTTTGCCGTTCCTTGATGATAGCTTTAGCCTCAGCATCTGAAAATATTCATAACATCATGGAATAATGAGATTTTCTTAAATACCTTACACACTGCTTCTAAGCAGTAACACAAACACACAAAAAGATTTCGAAACTTTGGTCTGATCGTGGAAATTATAACTTGTTATTTGTGTCTGCCACAGGAGGAATACATTTTTGACAGATTTAAAATCTACATGACGATAATTGATTTCAAAGCCCGATGCTCATGAGAATGAGGTTGGTAAAATTACCGACTCTCAGTGGAAGTGGTACAGGGGTTGCAGACGTTACACTGACTTTTAATTTGCGATTAGAACCCTTAAATGTCCCTGAATGTTAATCTGTCTCAACTTTAAAGGGCACCTATTCTGCAAAATTTATTTTTAGCCTTTCAGATAGTTCTCCAGTCAAACAAATAAAAAAAAACATTCCCTGCTTTGTTTTGTCTGTTTTTCCATGGTTTAAACAAGCCAGAGTCAGATTTCCCCCTAATGTGACCTCATATAAAAAGATACCCATTCTTAGAAATAGGCCAAAGTTTGACCTTTAAATCTTATAAATTTAATCAGGTCATCCTAGCGTTCCACTAGCGCTTGGATACCATCAAGGTAGAAAGTTTTCTCAGTACGATCGGACTTCCTGTTTCACGTCTGAAACCCCGGCCTCCCAGGAACTCCTTTAATGACCCAAACGTGGAAATGTCTTGGAGTGAGGTCAGGACTGGGGATGTGGCAAGTGAAACGACTGCAGTGGGCTCCGAGCCACTTTAGTGGACATTTTCTTTAAAAACGTTTACACCGTTTAAATGTTTTACTGCGGCTAAGAGTCTCATCACCGTACTGTCTTTGAAGTCGTCTGTAAGCGTCAATCAATTTTATATGCCTTCATATACACTTTCATTCACAAATGAATTTTCATCTCTAGTCCTGGTTTGACTTGAACGCCCTTCGTAGATATAACTCAATACCGATTGGTGCAGAAATAAAGAGAAAGGTTTGAACGCGGTGTTGAACAGGGTGACGTACTGTACCTGACAGCTCGGTCTTAACGTTCTGCAGGTTTGCCGGACAGGAGTTGCTGACGGTAATTGTGGGCGTGGTCATCCCGGCACCGCTGTAGACATCCAGGAGATTTCCCGAGACTGGCAGCTGCAAACCACCAATAGTAGCAGAGAGTTAAATCAGGCCCCGCCCAGTCAGTGTGTTACCTCCCCTATCTAAACATTGCAACAGCGTGGTGTGGTATATGCCATGTGCATTTAGAGCGACACGAAATAGATCTGATAACCCTGAGCTGCCATTTTAAGTTTCCCACATGCGATCCGACCGCCCGTTCTGGCTGGTGTAGCATTTAGTGCAAAAATCAGACAGATGACAAACAGTAAGTGAAACGAAGTCGTTCTCCATTCTGATTATATGACACCGTCTTCACCTGTGGTTTGGAAATCCAAGTGTATAATGCAATAAGTTGCATGAAGGGGCACGACCTGATGCCCAAGCTTGGATTACTCATGTTTAAAAAAACAACAACAACAACAAAAAAAAAAAACTCTTTTGCATTTGCAAACACGTGTGAATATCGTTCTTATATCTGCTTCTACTCTAACAAAATCACACATTCACCTTCTGCAGATGCCATACGGACGTAAAAACCTAGTTATTATTTACAACACGCAGCCACCGTCTCGTCTCCTAGACGTAATAACGCATCTCCTGCACTGTATGCACATCCGCACCGCTGAACCAGCTTTAAACAATAACATTATTCCAAGGCCGTGTGCGATACCGTGTTCTTTAACAAAAAAGCTCAAGACTCCACACAACCTTGTGTTCACTGTAACTGTAACGTCGGGTTTATTGTTAAATGGCTGAAAAAAGTTTTAAACAAATCGAACATTAAGGAATGACTAAACAACAACGACGATTCGTTTAACGATTCGAGATCCAGAGTGTAAAGTTCCAGCTACACAAACAGCCATGGTATTTTAACTTCCTCCAAAACTTCCTCTTTCTCCTTATTGCCTGCGTGTTGCTGATCGAACATGGCCATGCGCTCCCTCGGAGATTAACCACACAGACAACGAGACTCCGAGGCTTCTTAAGCCTTAATCACTCACACACTTACACACACAGCTAATACTTTACACTGATGTTTGTAATCCAAATGAATTCGTACACTAATTTAAATGAAAAAAAAAACAAAAAACAAAAAACAAAAAAAACGTCCTACCTGTTACAGGTGACATCGACATAACTACGTCCTGCTGCATTTCTCATCATAAAATTCTGAAAGTCAAGAGAGAGGGGAACCCAAAAGTGCTCGGTTTACCTCAGTCTTAAGTCGTTTCTTTTCATTCTCCGGCACTAAAACCAAAATCCTCATCTTCTCTTAACTCTCCGACAGCATGCACTTGTTCCTCTTTCTCTTACAGCGCTTCTTTTTTTTAAGGAACGTTGAGAATGGGGAAATATCTCTCAGATAAAAAAAAAAAAAAACTTTTACTGTTGCCTATCAGTTTTAACACACACAAAAAAAAACCATGCCTCTGTGTGTGTATAGCCCGCCCCCTCCCTCTGTCTCACTCGCAGAGGGTTCCCACCCTGCACCGCCCTTTGGTAGCCATGTGTCAGAAGTGTCTGTTGGTTTCCAGAGAACTAACTGGATTCCAGGAGCTCGAGCACAAATTCAACTGTGCGGGTCCAAAAAAAGAAAGAAAAAGAAAAAAAAAAAAAAAAGCCTGAGTGCTGGATAGGAACGCTCGTAGAGTAATTAACACTGTTGCAATTGCTGCAACCAGTGCTTCTTCCTGATTTCCAGATAAATTGAATGAACTCAGTGCCAGGAACATAAAACTATATTCGACACGATGTTGAAACGTACATCTGATGCTTCCGGAAGGATCAGATTTCACATCTGACGCAACGCTGATATTTCTCAATATGGAAGAAGCCACAACACAAAAGTGCCACTCTTAGGAAAAGTCCTCACTTATCACTTTTTTCAGTTACTACAAAGTATTTTTGTGACTTCAGAAACAAAATCTGAGGAAAATTAAATGCTGAAATTAAGAGTATTAAAGAGTCTGTGTCCGAGTTTGCTTCTAGTATTAACAGCGAGAGAAAGTTATGTATATTCAGAGTCACGTTACGCAGCTGCGTAATAAATCTAATACCCCTATCTCACCTGCGCAGTTTCGTGCGGTGGCCGTAAGTACGGTTCGTCATGATTCACCGCGAGTTTGTGGTGTTGTGAGTACGTTCCCATCGCGAAAAAAAATTTTTTTTTAAACATGTTTCATTTTTTTGGCGGTCCTCGCGGAAGCTTTCAGACCTTGCAGAACTCGCGGCAGCTCACGGTGCCCAACACCGCATCTCACCGTGAGTCAAAAATCGCATAGGTGAGATAGGGGTATAAGAGTGCAAACTATTTTTACGCCCCCTCACGTTGCTTTTTATTCGCGCGATACCTTCAGCTTACTGAAGATACCTGTTTGTAGCGCATTTTGTATACGCACACATATTTGCTATTTTATATATTTTTATATTTCGATCATAACTATCTTTCTTAAAAGAATTATTTTCGTGGTCTTTTATTTATTTTTAAGTACGAACGTCTGATTCCACGTCTGGCTTGTCAATCATGTTTCTGCCTTTAAACACAAGCTTCCCTCCTTTGAACGTGCCAAAAATTTGGGATAGAAAACATGCACTGAAGAAGGAAACAGTGTTTTATTCTACACTGTTAAGACAAGCAAAGGCATAAAAGAAGAAGGGAAAAAAAAAAAAAAAAAAGACTTCTATGGTTATATATCAATTACAAGATGTCAATCATTCGAATAATACTTTACATTCTTAAAATTATCTGATCGACCAATCGGGTGTTTGGCAGCAGTGTAAAGAAAAAAAAAATGCAGATATGGGTTAGCAGCTTTGGGTAATGTTTACATCAACCATCAGAATGAGGGAAAAATGTGATCACAGTGATTTGTGAATATTTCTAGAACTGGCTCTGGGACCTTCTGCGATATTTACAGTATGTACAAAAGTCTTTAGAGTTTTCTCAGAACGGTGCCATAAACAAGACCTAAAAATGACAGTACTTCAGATAACTACTCAGAAAGTGCAACAAGTCAAAGCTAGAGGTGGAAGGGCTACAACAGCCGAGGACCATGTCAGGTTTCACTTTGGTCAGCCAAGAGCAGAAAGCTGACGGTGCTCAGGACCGGACCGGACAGCTCAAGACTGTAAATGAAAAACCCGGACAATTAAACGTAGTCTGGTTTGGTCAGATAAATCTCGAGTTTCTGCTACGCAACACCGGTTGGAATTTGGTGCCAACAGCAGAAATAGATTGTTGTGTGAATGGTCCAGCCTGGTGGAGGTGGGGAATGGTGTGGGGAACTAGGCATTAACTAGGAATGCTAAGGGCCAGTTAATTACACAATATCACACAAAACGGAGTGCTGTTGTGATGAATATCAGCATGGCTGCGATGCGGTCATAGGCATGAGGCGCCGCTTGAGACTTATGATATTTACTTTACATTTCCACTTATTCCGCTTCAGCATATCAGCTCCGTTAACTTCTGAGGTTCCGCAGTTGAATCCTAAGTAGCATTAAATGGAAAGTTAGTGCACTATGTAGGGTGTACAGTGCCTTGTTTCACACACCAAATTGTGCCCTTAATTAGAGGGATTAGGGATTCAGCCTTATGTAAGTAGCTAGTTAGCTTTGTAGCTGACCTTGTAAATAAAACAACGTGGAGGCAATTCAAACAACTTAGAAGCAGTTATCAGGCAGACAATGTGTTGTTTAAGACGACATAACGTTATCAGAGGTGTTTTATGCTGCAGCTGCTCTCTCCTCAACACCGCGGACCGTACAGACATACTTTCACCCCTGTAGAACGCTGTAGAACACCCGGGACACAGTTAGTGGCATAAATGGTTATTAGAACATCTGTTACATGGAGTGATCCATATCGTTAGATGTTCCATATTATCACCACATATTATCGCGTCCAATCAGATAACTTAATCGGAGCCAAGTGTTACAATAATAATAATAATTAAATTCTTTGTCACATGTACTTTTACAGAACAGTGAAATTATTTTTACAACAGTGGCAACTTGGTGGTGCTGGAGTTCGAAACCCCAACCTTCCGATCAGTAACCCAGTAACACACAGCCTTAACCGATCACATGCACATGATCACCTTCAAATAAAAATCAATCAATCAATAAATAAATGTTTTAACATTTCGCACTTCTTTCTATGAAATGGTGAACGCAAATTGTAAGCTTTAAAAGTGACAACCAAAGAACTCTAGACAATAAGTTACTATTTAGACTTGTGTTTCGTGGTCATTACTGTGAAATCGCTTAAACGTCCACCATCTATCTACAATGACACCGATGCTATTATGAAACCCTCTTTCATGCTCCTTCAAGCAGAACTGGTGGAAATGCTCGTTTTTCTGTGTTATTTTTGGCTACTTGTTCTGTCGCTCACAAAGAAAAAAAAAAGATAAACATCTCAGACTCCTGGTCTACATTCTAGATCATGAGCACAGGCATGTTTCTAGGTTGATACTCACTCCAGGTCCATATCTTTCACAGTTTCCTAATAACAGTGTTCCTGATACTTGAACAGAAAGTGCATGATGTGCGTTTCCTTCTCCATGTCAAAAAGTACAAGTTTCTTTTTGTACTTGCCTCTTAACAAACAGTCGAGCAAAACGATTAATAAATTAATTCATACATCTTAAAATCACAAAAACCCTCCTGTAACGACTTGCTCTGATTAAGGCGCGCTTTGAAATCAGGAAGGTTTCATCCGCCATGTTTTTTTTTTGGGGGGGGGGGGAGGGGGGGGCGGGGGGCGTTGGGGGGTAGGCATACCGTGTTGGGCAGCTGCAGGCCGGTGTCAATCAGCGTCATGAACTCGGCGTCGTTCAAACTCGACTCCAGGCTGATGATGTCATCGATCACGCCGTCGATCTGTATGGAAACATCAACGATTAGTTAGTCGAGCAGATAAAGAAACTACAGCTGCCTGACATTTAAACATAACGGTCCCTGACTTGGTCAGTGCCTGAGCTGAGTCATAAGGCTTCTAGGTCTAAAATAAACCCGGAGCGCGGCGGTTTCATGGTGACACACCGGCCACACTGCCATGAGACATACAGCAGGCCGTTTTAAACATCATCTTAACCATATTACAGCTCATTAGATGCCTTAACCAGACAAAACCATTAACCTTAGATAGAATGTACTTCATGGTCTGGATCTACAACAGCCTGGGTGAAGCCCACACTCCGGTTTATTGAGAAGCACAGCTTTAATAGCCAAACCAACAAAGCGTGCTAAGTGTGCAGGCGCCCATTGGGCTGCTAGTGTGATATTTACCAGCACAATGTGGCACTGAACAGAGAGCGCACGAGAGGGGCTGGCCAACTTCACAAGGACCTGACAAAGCGTGCTATTGTATTTACAGAGGGAACTGAACATACCACTAAAGGAACTAGACACACTGCTGCTCCGTTATTAGAGCAGTTGCATTAATTACTAAATAGCTTAGTGCGTCTGGGCTCGTAATTGAGTTTATTTAAAGATTAAGCTCGCATTGTTTTGTAGTGCAGATGATAAATTATAGGAGGTCTGACTGTTCATTAATAGGTTGTGCAATTTGCAGCTAAGCCATATTTTCTTTGTCCAGAAATGTGTTTTTATTTGATTATACAGATCAAAGCAGCTCCAGATTACTTAATAGTTACTAAACATATACTGTGCCAATACCATTATTTAGCAACTGGTGGAATTTCAACAGCAATGTGTAATCAGACATTTTTAAACTTACTATAGACAAATAAAGTCAGCATCAATGGCTAAAAACATACGAAGAGCAAGGTGCTCATTACAGAGAAATAATATCATCATCACTACATAGAACAATATATACATTTTTTTAATTATTCCCCTAAATATTTATGGTAATTTTTATGCCAATCATCTATGGCTAAAAACATACAAAGAGCAAGGTGAATGTTACAGAGAAATAATATAACTATCACTAAATGACACGATTTTTTATAAATTACAATTCTTGAATATTTACGGTAATTTTCTGTCAGAAGTAATCGCACGTTAGACATTAAGATGGTTCTCTAAACTGCATTTGCCAATAAAAACAATGACGGGAAAAAAAACACTCCATGCTTTCTATCTTTTTTTTTTCATTTTTGCATTGACCAGGGTTTAAACAAGCCAATTAGATTGTCACCCTATTATGACCTCATAAAAGAACACCATTCCCATTGTTAGGGAGGCTGTCGCTCAGCCCTGGTTGTCGCTCTGCTCTTCTGTGAGGGGTATTTCAGCTGGATCACTAAAACACACTTTGCAGAGCTCCGAGACCTGCGTTAACTTGAGAAAAAAAAAAAGGTAAAATATAGGACCTTTAAATTTTTTACGAATTCAAATCTAAATGAGTAAGTCAAATATTATGCGATGCAAATATCAGTGTGTATGTATCTTACA
Organism: Clarias laeviceps; assembly: GCA_030014305.1. Classification (NCBI taxonomy): domain Eukaryota; kingdom Metazoa; phylum Chordata; class Actinopteri; order Siluriformes; family Clariidae; genus Clarias; species Clarias laeviceps. The sequence continues at coordinate 4,303,943 of JAQMYJ010000040.1, read as the reverse complement.
TACCAAATTACTATTCCGTTCACACTTGTGCTTTATATATTTACAGTTTATACACCGTTTGTTTCTGCAACCTGCAGAACTTTATGTTTTAGCCCCGCCCCCACATTTGGATCCCTCTACAGTAATGCGATATTGCAGTTAAAACCTTCACAGTAGTAATCTGTTGTTGATATTTCGGCTACTCTTAGCACAACAGGTCTCCACAGCGGACCACCTGGACCCCACACAAGCCTGGCACAGGTTTCCCGCCGGATGCCCTTCCTGACGAGACCCTCCCATTTTATCCGGACTTGGTACCGGCACTGCATGCACTGGTTGGAGGTTTGGCCACTGGCTGGGAATCGAACCCGGGCCTTCCCGCATGGCAGGCGAGAAACCTACCACCGAGACACCAGTGCCCCCCATTCCAGAGTAGTAATCGAACCACGTGATTTAACAGCACAGGAGCAGTTTGGACCCCGGGGCCGATCCTGCTCTCCTACCGCACCTTGCTTAAAAAGCTTGGGATATACACTGCAGATTTCCACCGTCTTTTCCTTCTGTATGTGTGACTGGAAGCCAGGATTTGCAGCTTGAATGACAGTGTACTTGTAGAGGATAAGTAAGAAATCTGATTATAAATCTGCAATTCATTTAAACATAACATAGTAGTCTGATGACGTGCATCAGATTCCGGCTTCGGAATCAAATTCCATAATAGGATCATATCGAAACATTACCCTCTAAGCCTTCTTAGACTAGCAGTAATCTCTGATTGACAAAAGGCTACATCATGTGGAACCACTGAGCAATAAGAGAAGTTTTGAGTTCCTGTTCTTTAATAGGTCATAAAAACCCTGACTACGGCACAGTTCCCCCCTACAACCCTAGACATTATTATGTAAAGGATTCAAGCACAAAGGCGCGCATTCAGACATGTGTTCAGGCTGTACTCGGATTCAAGGAGGTGGAGTAATAGGGAAACTCTACACATTGGTACTCAAGATGAATACTACAGACTGGAATTTGAAATGGGAAAATTAACTACAGTACATTAGAGGCACTTATGTAATACTTAACTTTTTAAACAACATCACAAATGAGCGAGTGCTGTTGTAATCAATATAATATTTGGTTGAATCCCAAATAAGTGTTAAATGGAAAGCTGGTGCGCTATATGTAGGATGTACAATCCCTTGTTCCAGACACCAAGTAGCTCCCTTGATCTGGGGTTAGAGAGGGATTCAGGATACATACAGCCTTGTGTTTGAAGCTAGTTAGCTTTTCGACTGCCATCAAGTTGTGAACAGAACAACGGAGGCGGAACGACTTAGAAGCAATTATTAAGGATACGATGTGTTGTTTAAGACAACATAATGCTATGAGATGTGAAAAGATCCTCATCCATCTTCTGGGGAGTTAAAATGGTGAGAGATGTTCGACTGACAATGCTAGTCCAAACATCAGGGATAAAGCTGAAGGGTGAAACATCCTGCACCAGGCTGCTGATGAGCTTCTGAACAAAGTCAAGCAGTTTTGGAAACACTTTCTTTACTCGTTTTTTTAGGGGTTTTTTTAGGGTTAGGAAAATTTATATTTATATTTTATTGCATAAATTTCCTTTTACATGAATGCCATTTGGTAGACACCCTTTATCCAGTGTGACTTAATCTCCTCTCCTCAGTTGAAAGTTGAGGGCCTTGCTCAAGCGTCCAGCTGTAGTCCAACACCTTAACCACTAATCTACTCCTGGCACAAACAATTCTGCTTACTAGCAAAGTCTCACCCACTTTCCCATCGTGGGCTCTTTCTGTTCCTTCAGTACTACGGAAAACATTCATAAACCACAATTGTGATTGTGGAAATCAACAAAAAATTTACATTTAAAGGGAAAGAATTCTTCTTATGTATGTATGTATGTATGTATGTGTGTGTGTATCTATAATCTAATAGAAAATTCACGGAGAGAGCTGTAACTTCGAGTTGCCATGCAACAGGCAAGAAATCTTAAACATTTAGAGAAAATCTGTAAAGAATAGTGGATCAAAATGAATCCCAAGATGTGTGCAAATCTGGTAACCAACTACAAAAAACGTCTTCCCACTGGGCTTTCCAGCAAGGGTTTCTCTACCAAGTACTAAGTCATGTTTTGCTTGGGGATCAAATA
>JAQMYJ010000040.1:4228795-4241285 GCA_030014305.1 Clarias laeviceps | reverse complement strand
TGTCAACTTGCCATCTGCAATTATTGTTAAAAACAAAACAAATGTTGATTTACATAAAATAAGGTTTAAATGTCAAATTTTAGATTCAATTAAAGATCATTAAACTCTATATTTGGCTTTTGCATTTTTTAAAGTTTACTTTTATACATAAACAATACCCGATTTATGGTTTTATATAGTTATAAGCAAAACATCAAATTAAAGAAGCATTTAGTTTGTATCCGATTAATCGATTAATTGGAAAAATATTCGCCCAACTAATCGATAATCAAAATAATCGTTAGTTGCAGCCCTAATATATATATATAAGTTATGGTGGACTACCAGCTTGCACAAATCATTTAAGATTTAGACTAGGTTTAGTCTGTGTACCTTTTTCCTGTAACTTCATTCATATATAAGTGAATAAAATCCAACCATATAAGTTTAATGCAGAGGACATAAGACAGGCCTACTGAATAAAAGTTATAGAGTTATAGAAATTAATGTGATTTAAGTCAAATTGAACATTAACCAAATTGATGGAACACTCAAAAGTCAACAGTACCATGAAAAATCATGGTTCTTGTATATGGTTTAATGCTTTGAAATTTTTAACTTCTTAAAATGATTTCTGTTTATGTTTGATTTTCAAGGTGGAAGTTATATATCACACCACCACACTGACAGTATATGTCTGTGTGCCTAAAAATGTAAATGTAAAGGTATAAGTGGTTCTTCCATAAACTGTTGCCATAAATTTGAAAGCACACAATTTTCTGTAACGTCTTTGTATGCTGTATAGCATTCCTACTTCTCTTTACTGGAACTAAAACACCCAAACCTGTTCCAGCATGAAAATGCCCCTGTGAACCTTAACCCCGATGAACACCTTGGAAGGCTGACAAAGCATCCTTGCCTGACATCGGTGCCTGACCAAACTAATGCTCTTGGGGTTGAATGGGCAGAAATTCTGGGAAGCCTCCTAGATTTTTGGCATGCTCTAAATCCTAGTGGAAATCCTTCCCAGAAGAGTGGATGTTATTATAGGAGCAAAGGAAGGACTAAATCTGGAATGTTCAAAAAGCACATGTATCTGTTTGAAGTGGGACAAAATAGGCATAGAAATGTGAAGGTTAATCGGTAGCTGAACAAAAGGGGGTGGGGGGTCATGGATCATATAATCGAAATGTCAGGGATAAAATCTTTGTAAGAAAAAGTTTATCTTTTTTTGCCCAATGAACATGCAATTGAGTTAATTATACTCAGGTATGTGCAAATCTCCTAAAATTAGACAACGACTTAAACTCTTTTCACATCTGTAACTACCGAAGGCCTCAGAATAATGCTTTTACTCTGACAATTTCCTGTCCTTTACCCACAGTGTTAATGTCAGAAGCAGATAATGTGACAAGCAAGAGACCAATTATACTCAATAATTTGGTTATGAAAGCAGTTTTATTTTTATATACGGATCCATGTCTGTATTGAGTCTTTGTGAGTTGGATTTGTTCTGTTGAAACAAGAAAAGCATGCAGGCTTTGTATCCTGTGACAGCTGGGTGAAAAGAGGGTTACCATGGCTGACCCTTTGCCCTCTTCAGTCCCGCCCTCTTTTATTGCCCTTTCAACCAACAAACCGAGTTATCTTAAGAGTAATTAGCAGCATGCACGTCGCACATGGGGACCGCCACTTCAGTTCTGTCGCTTATGCACAGAAGGTGAATAAGAGTAGCTTTTTTATGATCACTGCTTTTTGTGAACGTGTCACGTCCAATACAACAAACGTGACACTGGAGACTAATAGACCCACATTCTGTGTTGTTTTTTTTTTTTTCCGTACATGAAGATCCTGTTCGTCTGGAAATTTGCTGTTGGAAATGAAGAGTAATTAATAATTATAGGCCTTTGACATTAACTCGAGTATATGAGAGAAAGGATTCAATTAAGAGAATGCGCTTCATCATCTAGTGGACAAATGGTAGACAATGTCCCTGTGTAACACTGTTCCCGGGTCTCTGAGGTAATCACTGAATCTAATCATGCTGTATTAAATTATCTCTAAAATTATCTCTTAAACACACTTCATCTTTATTCCTATGAGTATACGACCTGTCATCATCATCTGTTATATCACACAGTGTGCGAATGCTCTGATAGTAGCTGCCAATGCAAGGTGTATATTAATGGTATGATACTTTATTAATTCTCTAATAATAGATATTTGTATAGCAGATGCTTCATAAAATTTATAATTTAGTGAACCCCTCATCACTCATTGTCTATATATTACTTTATCCTGTGTACAAAGTCACAGGAGGCCTGGGGCCTATCCCAGGAGACTATGGTCACGAGGGTACCCATCCATCACAGGGTACACACACATATGCACATTCATTCACTACGTGTGCCAATTCGTATATTCTGTGTTTGGACTGTGGGAGGGGAAACCGGATTTAAACAAGCCAATTAGATTTTCCCTCAAAATGTGACCTCATAAGGAGATCTCCTCTCCTCTGCGTCTGTAAAGTCTCCTAAATCTTTGCTATGAACTTAATTGAGGTCCAATTATGGACACTTATTTTTGATTCATGCTTTCATTGACAATTTCAGGAATGTACTAAAATGACAAAAAAACTATGTCTACTTCATCGTCCACTATCTTAGTTTTACTTAACCGGAGTTTCATAGACTATGTTTTTTTTTTTTTTTTATTATAATTAAATGGCATTTAATTTAGCTAATTACCAAATCCCCCACTTAGACGGTTATACAGACGTTGCCATGGCAACATACTGTAGCTTATAAATCATTCCCCTCTAGTTAAAACAAATGCTTAAATTGCACCCCGTCTTTAATCCACTAAATAAAAATTGAAGATGAATAATTTAGGAAATTACACAAAGTTAATTTAGAGCAATAAATCTATTTTCATCACAAAGCTAGAATCATGTTTTTTTTCCAGTTCAGACGGCTCACCCTAAGCAAACAGCTAATAAAAATGTAGATCAGTGACATTTGATAGTTTAATAAACAGAGTGTCTCTGTAAGCTTCCTACTCCTTCCATGTTTGTGATCTCCAAACAATTCATACAGATGTAAAAAAAAAAAAAAAAAAAAATCCCTGTTATGCATTCATCTCCTTGTTGTTTGATGAAGACAGTAGCAAAGTGTAAATACATACAGGACTAAATTGTTTAATATATTTGAACTAGAAATCATATTATCCAGTAGATACACCTTGGCTTTGGATGATGACTTAATGCATATGCTGCTAATGATGCTGATCTGATGAACAGGCATGAACTTGATCTGATTTATGCGTTATATGTACCAGTAAATTAAAAAAATGTAAAAGTTGAGATGGTGTTTAGTGTCTTTTACTGGTTGGAGGTGGGAATTATGAGTTGTACCATGTTAAACGCAGGCTAATCCTGCTTAACCCCATATGGACGCCTCCATGAAAGTGTCTCCTACGGTTTTTGTTAGCAACAAAAGTATGTACTTGAGTATGTACTTTTTCAAGACACTGAACTATGTGTCAATTTATCTAAACAACAACAGAAAATTAGTTTAAGTACAAAGCGATACTTGGTTCAATGCTAACTGTGTAAGCGGCCATGTTGTATTTCAGACGAATGCGGCGGGATGTTCTTCTAGCCCTGAAAACAAATCTTTTTTTGATGTTCGGTCTTTTATTTTAGTGTAATTCTATATTGCGTGTGTGTGGTCCATCTACGTGCCGTCTGGCATGTCAGGCGACGGATATATATTTGTCGTTTCTGCGGTAGTTATTTACAGGGTTGGGTTGCTAGCTCGATGCCCGATTGTATCTGAGCACTTGGGGGTGAAGGACCTTGCTTAAGGCTCCAACGGCGACAACCCGGAGACGTCTGGGCTCGAAGCAGGGACTCCTGGTCCGCAGTCCGACACCTTAACCACCGAGCGACCCTGCCCCCTAATCCTATATTATATGTATGAAAATATTTCAAGTAAAGGCAGAGTTTCTACCCAAGGAAAACATGGAAGTTGAACAGAAATAAACAGTAGTTAACCCATTAAACAGAATTATATACATTTACAATTTCTATATTTATTGTTGAAAACATAGATAAAAGTATGACAGTATATATTACAGTATATCAATATGTAAAAGCTACATGAAGCCATAATCTTTTCTTCCAGTGCCAGAGAAGTTTTTAAATATTCAAATCTGGTAATATCATGGATGGTAGGATTATGAAAAATATGCTGACCTTCATTTCTCATTGTTAAACATAATAATGCAGAGGAGACGTGATGAGAGAGCGATACAGTAACCTGGGAAGTGAATTACAAATGACTACCATGAACTGGATCTCGCTTCCCAAGGTCAGTTTACTAACCCACAATGGCAGCTTTGTATTGTGTCCCTCTGGGATGGAGCTGTGGTCTAGTTACAGATTAAAGCTCAGATTAAAAACACCAGGGTCAGACTCCAGTCCTGGATGCTGGGATTTGTGGTTTCTAGTTTTACTAACACTAAACCCGGGGTGTGAAAGAAGGTTTAGAGTTAAACTGTGCGGTGACGTCACCGTAAAGGACTGGAGGCTTACAGCTCCTGCTTTAAAACCAAAAAATGTCATGCATTGACTTCAGTCATGCTTAGCACTAGTGTGTAAGGTCAGATTAGGGCCTAAAAGATCTAGGATCAGGGTTGATACGATGGCTATAGATCTGATTTAGTTGGTTGTTGTGGTTTTAAGGACAGTGGTGTTCAGTGTCAGCTGTTTGTTTGCCTCAACGATCGACTCGTTCCCAGATGGGTGGATCAGTTTTCAGGCGCTTTCCTCCTTCAGCTGTCTCTCTCTCTCTCTCAAACACACACACAAAACATGTAACACTAAAAACACTAAACACAAAAAAAGAAATAAAATCTTTAACTTGTGAGGTTTATTTTTTGCAATATTGGATTACAGGTCTATCGATGTCTGTTACGTTTATATTCTTAAAATCTTATTCATTACAATGACAATTACTCTGGGATCTGTTGAACTAAACAAATAAAAACAAAACAAAACAGGATATCCAAATGAGATACGATGTTGTCCTTGTATCCTCGACCACTGCCAACTTTAGACTATCGAGTCAAGACGAGTAAGTTTTACAGCTTTGCGATTTTCAATAGCACTAAAGTTTATTCTCTGAACAGCTACTGTATATTTTTAGAAGTTTTGAAATATTAAAACATACAGAAGTTATTTAATAGAGGCTAAAATACTTTGCTCGTGGTGTTAAAGATTTTGCAATTAAAAAATTTAAAAAAAAAAAAACACTCCAGTCCAGTAGGACACAAATTTAAAAGAAGAAGCAATAATAATAATCTTGCAAAATTAGAGTATTTTGAAAGTACTTTGCAGAAAATCCAAGAGTTTAAATGTTTTCTGCACAAGCTATGGTATATTTTCAAGACCATTCACAAGATTTTCGATTTTAGACTATTTAATGGTTTGATTAAAATCAATTAAATAGTAAAATCACAGAATTGAATCACACAGCTCTAGTTTTTACAAGTTGCAACGAGTGAGAGACTTTAGAAAATGGCATCTTCATCACAACATTGTTTATTTACATATTTATTGTTTATCATATTTAATATTTGAGAAAATAGTCATAAAGAAATTACCAAAATATAGATCACACTGATGGTTAGAGAAATCCTGTCAAATAACTTTCTCAGAGCTCAAGGTTTCACAGTATTATTATAATAATAATTATTATTATTATATTATTATATAATAACGTTACAGCCATAGTATCCATAACTGTGGTTTCACAGGCATTCCAGAACGCTAAAAAAGCACACAAAATAAAACACTTTTCCTTAAAACAACACAGCATGCAATTTGAGAAAGGTGTTCACTGCTGAATTTTTCGATGAAGGATAAACCGTCAGTAGATGCCACTCATTATTAATATCAATATTTAAATTAGGCAGGATTTTTTAAATCAGTCAGTCTCAACAAGCTCATACAATATTTTAAAAAATATTTTCTCAAGCGCTCAAAACCCAAAGGGAGAGGCTGAGGCTTAAGAAAATAAGTGGTGTTTACTCTGAGAGGTGTTTTATCAGAGTTTCCTTTGCGGTGTCTTAACAGGCCGTTCTTTCTCCTTTAAAGTGCCGAAGGAGATATGAGACTAATCTCAACCTCTGCACTCCCAACAATCCTTTCCTACAGAGACAGTGAGATAGAGAGTGATGGAGGTCAGACTGGAGAAAGCTTTATGAGAAAAAAAAATCAATGCAAATTTAAACGAAAGAAAAAAAGGAAAGATTTTTTTTTTTTTTTTTCCGAGGATGAGCTCGGTTTTATTCCAGTCAGTAAATCTGCACTTTTATGAGCTGGATTTTATTTTATTTTTTTTATAGCTGAGGTCTGTAGAATCCATGTTGCGGTAAGACCCTTTGGATTTTGATAATATTAAGGTATTCAGGTTCTGTTCACTACAGTAAGTAAAAGCTTTTCACAGGCTCTTATTGGATTCTCACGGCTTGGAATCTCAAGTTTGCACACAAAACCTTTTTCTCGACACACGGCGCATCACGTCCTTCACTTCCCTTCATCAAGTGAGGTTCAACAACAATTTTCACAGCTTTGACCTAAACACACAAAGGCAAAGACAAATCAGTGTTTGCCTTTGTGTGTTTAGGAACGCAGGGAATGCTGTTAGTTCAGTTATTTTTGACCTGGTATTTCAGAGACTGGAATGACACACGGGAAGTAACAGCGATGATCCTGCATCCAAATTCGGACGAATTCAACGCTACGCCAATTACTCATTTTCCATTTGTCCACATAGCAAGGAAGCGCATGATGTCCGACAATAAATACTACCCACTGCTGTGAATGAGGTCCATATGCTGAGCTCTGTCCATAGGAGGAGAAGTAAAGGTTAGCTTCCCTCGTCTCTCTGCTGCTCCTGAGTGGATTAGTGTGTCTTGTTTCGTGTGTCTCGAATCTTTTCCTGTCTTCTCCTATTACATTTTGTGTTATTCAATAGCAAAGCCTAAACGCACACACGCCACATACCACACACACACAAACACCCTACTGAGTCACTTTTGAAGGTATTCTAGGCATTTCTGGTGATTTGAGGGTGCACATTTGTGCTCACAGGAAACACTTGAAGAATTGTATGAGCCGGTTAAAACTCTCTCGTGCTGCTTCTCTGGTGATTAAAGTTTCCACTTACTCATTCGCTTGTCCTCACACAGACACACACACACACACACACAGCTTCTCCCCCACTATCTCTTTCACTCCCTACACTTACACACAGCCTGTGTCCTTTCCACTATCCAGCTAATTCTCTCTCTCTCTCTCTTTCTCTCTCTGCCACGTTGCTTGTGGTTCCTGGTGGCAGTATGGCGTTTCCACACACTGACACACTGACATACTTCTCCTCCATCCTGTTTCTCTGCTATTCTCTATTCGGCGGCAATTAATCATACTTGTCTCTCTTTTCTGCACTTCTTCATCTCTTGTTTTTCACCTCTCCTCTATCGTCTCAGTGTTTTTTCTCCATTTTTCCCCATAGATCCTCCTCTCTCCTTAGACGCTGCCGTCTCGTCCTTGCTCAAATGACTTCTCCAATCTCTCGCACACACAAACACACAACCGAAATACATTAACATACTCCAAATGATCATTCAAATCACTAAACCCCGTAGCTATCCGCTAAGCACGCACCAGCATTCAATTAGACGACATACTGTGTAAAATTTTGCACACTTAATAAGAAACTGATAAAACAAAGAAACTTTGTTTGAATACCAATAAGACATTTACTATGTCTTCATTTAGATCCTCAATTAGAGTTACGAGTTTAAAATTTTCTCCCCATGACTGATTGGGTTTCCGCCTAAATCCCAAAATCACAGTGGGTAAACTGGTCATGATACATTGCCCTCTAGGTGTGAATGTGTGTGTTTGTGCATCTCATCCACGGTGTGTCCCTGCTTGGTGCCTGGTGTTCCAGGGAAATACAGTACTTTGGATCCACCAGGATCCTGACCAGGATAAAGTTCAAACTCAAGATGAATGAATGAGGGGGAAAGTATTGGGTTTCCACACTAAAGTAATAAAAACAAAACAAGATGAACATCAACATTTAAATCTTATATTTCTGTTGTATTAATCACACACTTGACTTCTTGGAGAGCACAAGGCTAAAAACCTCTCCTTGCTTTTGATTCTTATTTTCTCCTGTTAAGTTTGATTGTTGTGTTTCATTTTATTTGTATATAAAGCATCAGAAATTGACATTTCCTTTAATGTAATGGTAAAATTTTAATTCCTTGTATTTTTAAGACAACACATGTCAGTTTGTTGCTTCATTTCCTTGTGAATTGATTTACCTCATTGCTAACACTGTAGCTCATTACCTAAACAAATCATGTTTCCTGCAGCAAAAAAACAACAACATAGTTTTAGTAGATACATTAACTTTACAGTAAACCTTATTAATACTTTTAGCTCTTCACACATTTGGGATAATATTGTTATTATCCCAGCTACCATTCCTTAGTTTAGTTGAAATCGCTAGCTAGCTAGATATTTAATATAATGTTAATATGTAATGTATAATATAATGTGCCACTTTTCCGTGCTAGCTTGTAATATTTCCAGTTTGCAGTTTCTATTTTTGGTAATACAAAAAAAAAAAAGAAGAAAAAAGTAAGATTTATATTTACTAATATTTCTTTGACATTTAATGTGTGCTAGTTGTAAAATGTTCAAATATCCAATACATTTAAATGTGGCTAAATTTTATGCTAGTTCCAATTTCTTAGCTTAGCTGAAACAGCAAGCTAGCAAGCTAATATAATGTTAGCCAATTTCCAAAATATAGACTGTAGTGAGTATCTATTTTTTTTTTTAACAAAATAAGCTTCATATTTATGTCATTTCTTTTACTTTTGATGTGTGATTAGCTCAGTGGAAATTGCTAAGTAGCTAGCCTAGCCAATATAATTTTAGCTAAATTTTCTTGCTAGCTTGTAATTTGTCATAAAATATAGGTTCTAACATGTATTTGTTTTAACAACAATAGTATTAAAGATAATGTAAGCTTTATATTTCTATAATTTTATAATAAAAGTTAGGTAAATCTTATGCTACCTAATTTCTAAGATTAGTTGAAACTGCTAGCTAGCTTAAATAATTTTAGCCCAGTTTCCTTGCTAGCTTTTAATATTCCCATAAAATACTGATTCTAGTGAGTACATATTTTTTAAACAAAAACAACAACTACAAGAAAAATAGCTAAGATAATTGAGAATTTTTTCCTTTCCTTGTTAGCTTGTAATTTTCCACAACATACAGATTCTAAGAATATCTATTTTTTAATAAAACATTTAAAGTAAGCATTACATTCGCTGCTATTTCTTTTACATTGGATGTGTGTTAACTGTAAAGTTTAAAAATAAACAAAAGTTCTGTAAGGACATGGGGACATTGGCCAGTAAGCTTATATTTTACAATATTACAATATAATTTACCCTAATTTTTAAAATAATTATGTCTTTCATTCTAAATCTTGGTGATGCATTAGTATTTTGTTAGAAAGTACATAATTTAAACGTGATGTAAACGTGACGTACCTTTACACACAATCACTTTTATAAACAGTATTATAATTCTTTACAGTTCTTCACCTTGGCTTCGTGGAAATCTAAATACATAAGTACTCGACAGAACGGCAGACAGACCTAGTGGGGGAAGGTAAGATCCTGTCAGAATAGTCACCACACTTTTTTCTGCACATACTGTCACCATGTTCACAGCTGAAGCACTCTAACACAGTACCTGCTAAAGATCTCACGGGGCATGGTGATTAATCACACTCTCCAGGCTAGCAGGCAGAATGAGATACCATCACACGCAGACACACACTCGGCATTATGTTTTTTAACTAGGGGCGTGTATTGAGATGGTCTCAAAAGGACAACCTGAGGGGTTTTGGGGGTTGGGCAGAACAAGGTTACGGAGTAACCTGCACTGAGGTCGGAAGTGTCTTGCTCAAGGATGCAATTTATTTTGTGTGTTTGAAAGGTTGTTTTAGCCTTTCAGGAGGCAATATATAATTTGTTGTTCCTTAACAAACTCAACATTAACATTCATATTCCAGAGCTTTTTTTTTTATTACCATGAAAGAGCACTCACAGGGGGACCAAAAGACTCAGTAAGGACCATTTTTATCTCTTCAGGAGCAAACAAACCCCGTAAGGTCCAATTATATGCTTAATGACGTTTCTCTACAATTATGTCCCTCTCATTAAAGGTGCAAACACAAATACACATGAGGGTTTCACCAATTAACAAGTGATTATGCTTTAAACCCCACAGATAATAAGATCAGAATGCAATTAACGCTTTGCTTTCACCACTAAGTATGAATCATTTCTGAGCCTAGACCTGACTGATCAACCCCAGATCATAACACTGCCTCCAGAGGCCTGTACTATGGCCACCATGCATGATCCACTTCACCATGCATAATGCGCTTACCTTCTTACCCTGACGCGCCCATCACTCTGAAATAGGGTCAATCTGGACTCATTAGACCACATGACCCTTTTTTTTTTTTTTTCAATGCTCCAAAGTGAAATCTTTGTAACCCTTAGCAAATTGAAGTCTTTTTTATTAGCTTTACTAACAAGTGGTTTTCTTATGCCCACACAACTGTTTAGTCCCAATCCCGTGAGTTCTCATCACACTGTGTGTGTTTGGAAATGCACTTACTTTCACTATTAAACATAGCTAGGGGTTCTTCACTTCACCAAGTGTTTAAGTTTAAAGGTTTTCGCCGATCACATTTCACCACAAAGTTGACCGTTTCGGTAATGTGTGAAAATGTTCTTAAACCAGGTCCAGGAATTTCAAATCTCCTTAGTTATTTTCTTTGCTTGATGCAGACCAATAAATTGACCCTTCTGAACTGGCGACTTTTTTATTTTTTTGGTGTAATTGACCTTTTGGTTTTGGCATAGATTTGGCAATGAAAAGACTCTGTTTCGATCATAGCATGAGATCAGTGTGAACCTCCCAGTTCCATCACCATCAAAACACTCTGGTTGTTTAATAGAACCACATAGAACCACCATTTTATACTATATTATACTATATTATACATATTCCACAATACGTTCAAAATAAAATCAATTCATGAGTTCGATCATGAATTTAAACCATAGGGAACCCCCTGGTTTCATCACAGATCAGAATTTAAATGAACTTAAAATAAAAGTAGAACGAAAACACACAATGAACTCTTTTCATGTATTAGATTCAGAATTTAAAAAAAAACAAGCATTAGACTCCTCTATGCATTCTGAATAGAAATAACTCTTTTTATTTCACCATAGATTGAAAATAAACACAACTCTTGAGTTCCAATCCAGATTGAAAACAGAATGAAGTTTCTGCTTTTAGCACAGATACAGTAAAATCTGCATCGAATAAACCTCCTTATGGAATTTCATTTTCAGGGATTCTGCTGTCTTTTTTGTGACATCACTGCCAGGTTCGTTATTCCTTCGCGGTGTTCACCGTGCCCCAGCTCGGCCTGCCAGGTTCGACTGCTATTTATACCATCAGCTGGTGTGAGTGTGACTGAAGCTTTTGTCAGTTCTATCTGATAGTTATTAACTCTGAACGCACCATCCCCCCTCTGCTTAAAGCAGCTGCTCAGGAGTGAGGAAAACTACCCTGCAGCTGCATTTCAGCTCTGAATCCCAGCTGGGCCACATAGTGTCTGGAGCTGGAGGTCTCCTAGGATGCAATTAGCTGATTTCTTATTGGCGAGGAAAGGACAGAGGAACCGTTTCCCCTTCCCATGCCCTTATACATCACGTCTTTCCCCTCAGACGCTGATGATCTAATGGTTCACATGAAGGAAAACCCTGTAATCATAGCACGGCGCTCTAGTGTTGACGTTTCCGGTATCTGAGACGGATGAAAGGGGCCATGAGAATATTAACTCGGCATGTTAACGTTAGCATGATGTCCCATGTTAAAATGAAATATACTGCGATATGTTGTCAAAATACTTGTTAAAAAAATACATAATGAACAAAGTACTTTAACAGGTGGAGTAATTCAGAAATTGCTAATGTCCTAAGATTTTTATGCACTGCTTTTTTTTATTTTTTTAAGTTTGAGATAAAAAACATCCAGTGAGCAGGAGGATTGGCTGTTTATGAAAAACAGGTTTAAGACAAAGAGACGTTTTTTTGTATCTACTCTCGACAACCGTGGTCAGCTGAAAAGCATCTCAGGACCAAGGGGCAACCTATATGGAGGTGAATTTTTAATATAACTCGTTGATCTTCATTTAGGTTCTATACCGTTTATCCTGTGTACAGTGTCTCAGGGGCTTGGAACCTATCCCAGGAGACTAATGGCGCTTTTCCACTGCATAGTACGGCACGGCACGGTTCAGTACAGCTCACTTTTGGGGGGTTTTCCACT
>JAQMYJ010000040.1:4208865-4228695 GCA_030014305.1 Clarias laeviceps | reverse complement strand
AGTCGAACTGAGCCGTGCGGTGCCGTAACGAGCCGTGCCGAGCCGAGTCGTACCACGCAGTGGAAAAGCGCCATAAGAGCATAAAGCGGGGTACACCTTGGACAGGGTGACAATTCCCTGCAGGCGGACACACACACTATGGGCAATTTGGGAATGCCTAATCCGCATGACTTTGGACTGTGGGAGGAAACCATAGTACCTAGAGGAAACCCACCAAGGACGAGGAGAACATGCAAACTCCATGGACGTAGACCGGAGGCAGGAATCGAATTCCTCAAACCTGTAGTTGCGAGGCCACGGTGCTAACCGCTATACCACCATGATGCTGAATGTAACTCATTAGTTAAACTTATATTAGTTTAAGCCTAATTTGATGCTAGCTGTGTGTAATGCATCACTTTAGCTAATCAGCTAACTGGAATCTGTATATTTGAACCTACCACGAGGTGACACGAGCGGACATGTAGCGTATGAATCAAATGCTTTAGTGTATAAATTAACGCCAGCCGTTTTAGCTAAGCTCGCTAGCTTGTGAGTTGTAACTGATTTGGGTAGACAGCGTCACGTTTATGGATGAAGGTGTGTCAGCTTCTGCCAAGATGGTGACACCCTGAGTGCCCACATTTAAGCTTAAAAGCTTTAAGCTACTCTTCATCTATGGGTGATGTGACTGAGGATTTCTCCACGCCTTTTTATGACAATCTACACTCAGGATGCAATCCTATAGGCATATGGGTTACACTGCAGTCTGCTCCCGTCAACGTGAAGAACGGGAATGTAAGGCTACAGGATCACTGAGCCTGGACAGATGAAGATAGGAAAAACCTTGCCTGGACTAAACAGATACAGATATACTGTACACAGTAGCGTATACAACATTATTTTAACGGCACATACTGTAGAGACTTAACTGTATCTGTTTCCTTTAAAGGCTTGCCAAACCATGCTTGTTCCTGCTTCACTGCTCGGCTCATTCTTATTAAAATAAATAGAAGATGCGGAGGCGGTAATAAGCTAAACTTTCTAAAAATTTTTACAAAAACAGTCTCATCAGTACATGCTGAACCTTTGTGATAGTTGGTTTATTTGCCCTGTGATGAAAAAAAAAGCATATTAGTGCACAGTAATGAAGCACAAACCCATGTAAGAACGCTGCACACACGCTAGCATGGAAGCGTAATCAAATGTGGCATTTACTTTTATTTTTTTCCCTCCAAACATAACAGTGTTTTTTCAAAGTGCTGAGCAGGGAAGACTGTTGTTTTTTCACCTGAAGCCATTTATATACGAACGTGCACAAATGCGCTCAGGCATGCGAGTCGGTTTGTACACACCGGTTTCTGCGTAAGCACTTTAGCCGAGACATTAGCGTCTTTGATTTCAGTTCTTTTCAACGTCATTTTCAGTAAAATAATAACAACAAAAAAAAAAAGACAATGGACAGATTTACTTCTTGCCGCTTAACCTCCAGAAGGGTTGCAGACCCTCAATGGCTTACCGGTGACCGATAAACTTCATAACGTACACGCTAAAAAAGAAAAGGACTCGTCCATGTAATCTAATCTATAGGCCAGATGGTTTTTATATGACTATGGGGCGTAAATAAACTCCTTAAAGGGTAGGTCTGTTAAATAAAAGGCATAGAACCTCTTTGTCCCAAGTCAGCACATTTTCCTATATGGTTACAGGAATTAAAGCTGCAGTAAGCATCTTTTTAAGAACACTTCAGCTTAATCTGGCTTCACATTCCAATTGCTATGCTCTGAGAAAATAAAATATCTCTGTGAGAGACCGGAATCTGGCAGATGAAAAAATTAACGGCTGCATCCCTTAACGTCTAAAAGAAGGCTATACATCCGCGAATAACAGCCCATGGCAATCGGCAGTGTTCCTGTGAATATTCAGCGAGAGGAACGCCTGATCATTGAATATCGACGGATAACTTGTCACCAGTTTGCGAAAGAGGTGTGTGGGAACTGTACACACAATCATTCACCAACACCACTTGCACATTACATGACCTCAGCTGGGAGTTATTGTCACATCCGTGTACAGCCCTGATATCACGTCAAGCCATTTCTACATGTTTGAGATTTAAAGGAATTCCTGGGAGGCCAGCGTTTCAGACGCTAAGCATGCAGTTCGATCATGGCTCTGGCGTACTGTGAACTCCAGCTAACTTTTTACCTTGATTGTAGCCAAGCACTAGTGAAACGTTGGTATGAGTGCATTAGTGTGGCAGGAGATTATATAAAGGAATAAACTACGTTCTTACTCACTTTTTCAGTAATTGCCAAAAGGGTTTTCCAACAAGCAGGAAATAAAGGAGGAAAATCCTTGTTTTGCTATTAAACCGGTTCATTTCAAATCCTCAAACTTGCTGTGCTACACATATCAGCTGAGGCACGATCAGGTTGATGATAGAATGATTTGTAACAGGCGGATTAATTATCGTGCACAGTCATGACAGACAATCTTTCCAGAACCAGAACTACGAGGTCATCTCCTGCTAGAACATAATAAGAAAAAATTTTAAAGGAAATTAGCTAGCTAACTAGCCGTTCACATGATAATAAGTTAGCTAAATCAATCAAAACCTTGGACGAGGCAGCGCCCTGGAGTCTTCACTTCCCCCGGTGGTCTTGCTAATAAATTTATTATTTGGACTCTACAGAATTAGTCAGCGAGGTAAAATAAAGCCCACGGTTACTGTTCTCTGTCTGCCAAGGTTCTATGTAATAATATTTACAATTGAGACAATCATAGTGTGACTTAAGAGTTAGTATTAGAGCTCGCTAGTCAATCCGGAGGCGGCTGCTCTTGTTCCCACCCTATATATGGACAGGCAGCTCAAACTCTGGGCATAACAGGACTCCGGAGGTCTCCAGAGGACCTGACTCATTCACACAAGTGTTATTCTCCTCATACAGCACAGACGGGTTGCCAGACTCGCTTCCTGTTCGTCCGAGGCCCGACCCGGTTCCCGCGCTGTCATAACAGCTGCCCGTTAAAACATTCAATTCAGCTGAACGAGTCGTGTTGTGTTTTTTCTTTTCTTGGCGAGATGTTCGTGATTTTCATTAGGGGAGGAGATAAGCTTGTACAGTTGGCAAAAGAACTCCGAAAGCCATGTGACGATGATCAGGGGAGTTTTAATGGAACACCAATACACTCCCATCCCAGGCAGATGCAAGATTTTCATTTTTTGAAAAACATTACAGATGCACCAAAAATCCCTTACACTCCGACGCATTCCGGAAAGATTCCTTCTCCCAAACATAACAGAAAGCATGCTGGAGAATGGAACGGTTTCAACTATCTTTGCAATGCTACAGTGTTTTGTGGTGGTGTTAATGCAGCGTGGCTGAAAAACTTCCACTGAAGAATGTATCTAATTAAGCTCCGCTAATCACTTCCAATGTGATTTGGATTCATCCTCCATTATGATATCTGTCCAACTCCAATTATTATTATTATTACTGTTGTTGATATCCCACACTGACAAGAGGTCTTGCACTTGAAGCTTTGCTTCTGGTTCCATCCCCAACCCACCACAAAAAACAGAAAAGTATGCACTTCAAATTGAGCTGAGGAGTCTGTGTGTGTGGCGGGTGGGAAGGTCATGGGAAGGCTGTGCTATATTGGGAGTCTCAGAAGCAAAGCAAATTTCCCAAAGCCTCTGTTTAAAAAAGCACGGATGATGAAAACATTCTGCTCAAGCTCACAAGAATAAATAAGCCATCTTTGTAACAATTTTAGAATTGAATGTAACCGTCTTAAAGGTTTTACATGTCATTAGGAATATCAGTGCTGTTTCACACACACACTCACACACAAATTACACTCTCAGGCCTCGAAGGTATATAAACAGCCAGACATCCAAGTGTACTATACTTTTCTTTGGAATGTTTCTGGTCAGGAACCTAGGAGAGGAAAAGGAACTGTTAAACATTTTAGGACTTCCCCTTCCCTCCTAATATAATGGTAATTACTCTATAAATTATGTGACTACTGTACAAGGCCCCAGTGTCAAAGTCTTTGTAAGTTTTTGATTTTTAAATGATTCAATCGCCTTTTGGTTTTTGGCACAGAGGGGGAAAAAAAAAACACAAGCAGGTCATGAAACGCCTATTTAAAGTTGTACAGTGACAGGTGAACTAAATATACACTGATTACCAACTATACTAACGAGAGGTTCATGGGCACCAAAGGCTCACCTATGCCAGCGTGTCCAGTCCAATCACACAAAAAAGCCAATGGAGCACAAAAAAAAGTCAACGCTGGCCATGATAGAAAGTCACCGGAACACCCAGTGCACCACAGCCCCCCGTGCACTGGGCCCAAAAAGGAAAGAGCCTCCAAACTCCCCTTAACCCATGGCACCCATAGGGATCCGCTGTCAACAGACACCACAGCATACCTCCAGAGGCCCTGTGGAGCCACACCCTGAGGGGCCAGAGCCTCCCCGGTAGCACCAGAAACCGAGGTGGGTTCAATGTTATGGCTGATTGGAGTATATATGGTATTTTATAACATAAGTGATAATCAGTTGTAAATAAACTGTAATTAATAAATAAGGAAATTCTGAGGTAAATCCCTGTGGTATAAGAGATAACAGTCAACTTTGGTTGCTAACAGTACTGTAAGAGTTTCCTGTAACAGCTAACACTGCTATGCTGTAATCCTTAGGCTGAGGAAACTATACTGTTTTAACTATACACTGGATGGCCAATAGTTTGAGAACCATTTCACCATTACACCCAAATGTGCTTGTTGTCCATAAGATTGTGGAGCATGGCTGTAGAGATCTTTATTTAATCAACTACAAGAGCATTAGTGAGGTCACGTACTGATGTTGGGATGTCGAGGAGGTCTAGGGTTCAGTTTATCCCAAAGGAGTTTAAAAAGGTTGAGGTGAGGACTATAGAGACAAAAGTGTTTGGCCAAACCTGCAATGACATTGTACTTAAATACATATACATCAAGATGGAGTTGGTCCTCCTTTTGGAGCTATAACAGCTTCCACTCTTCTTGGAAGCCTCTCCACACGATTTTGGAGTGGGAATCCGTGCACATTCATTCTGTAGAGCATTTATGAGGTCAGGCACTGATGTTGGACGAGAAGGTCTGGCTAGCAATCTCCGTTCCAGTTCATCCCAAAGGTGCTTGATGGGGTTGAGGTCTGGCCTCTGTGCGTTATGGCCAGTCAAGGTCTTCCACACTGAACCCATCAAACCATGTCTTTATTGAGACATCAAATTGAGACATTTTTTATTGAGACATCAAAGACATCAAACCATGTCTTTACTGTGCCCCAGTGCACAAAGCAGTGCCCTTGCTTTGTGCACTGGGGCACAGTCATGTTGGAATAGGAAAAGGGCCTTCCGCTTGTTCTATTGTTAATAAAATTGGAAGCATAGCATTGGCCAAGATGTCTTGGTATAACGCTGAAGCATTAAGATTGCTCTTCACTGGGGATAAGGGAGCTGATTGATTGAAACACCTGAATTCAATACTTTTGTCCATATAGTGTACATGAAAGGTGATTTCTTCCACTCCAACCCTGACACGCCATGTCTTCATAAAGCTTGCTTTGTGCACTGGTGTCATGCTGAACATTTGGTTCGGGTTGGTTTGGGTCTCACACAAGAAACTGTAATGCTACAGCATACAAAGACGTTATACACACTTGTGTGCAAATGGATGTGATAGTCAGGTGTCCAGCTGTAATGAACTAATCACAAGGCACAAAATCACAATTCTGACTCATGTAGCCTATATAATTAAGTGCCACCACCTTTGGCAGAAAACATAACGCACCGTTTTACATCTGCTCTACATCCGCACGCACACAACCGCAAATCAATAGGCAATAAATTTCCACGAAAAAGCTTTGCATGCAGGAAATGCTTATATCTCTACTCCCCCATGTCTTTATCATACTGACAACACAACGTATACATCTGCTGGTCAGCTCTCTCTCTCTTCCACACACACACACAGATAGAGGGTGAGAGAGAGACGTGCTCTGGACGCATGCTCCATCCCCCTGAGCTTAATTGCATTTCACAGCGCAGTGCTCGAGCAAACAGCTCAAAGTGACACACACACACACACACACAGACTCACAAGCACAAACAGTGCACAAGCAGTGCGGCACCAGCTTTATCTCTATGTGCTTTATCTCATGTTTTCCCTCCCTCTTCCAAGTGCAAGCCCTCATCACCATGCTGCATCCTCTGGGTTTCTCTCTGATTAGAGATTTATTAATTAGATTTCTTTATAAGCAGGACATGCGCACAAGATTATAACAAATGCATGGCACATATGAATGCACTTGCTCTGGTGCCGCATAATGCGTGAGGTACGTCTTGCATCCCGAGTGCCATAAAAGAACCCTTAGTGTGAACCTGATGCAAAAACGCGTTGTCCTGTCTGTAATGAAGAGCGTGCATCAAACTGGGTCCCTGCAGGTGAGTGAGTCATAATGCTGGGGTACAAAAAAAAATAATAAATAAAAACATTGCACTTAAAGTGTCTCCGCATGCACCGTGACACTGACAGCGTGTGTGTCCTTGAGACATGCCCTAAATGTATACATGTGATGATGACATTGTGGACACTCTCCAAGGTCCATCCGATTAAAAGAGATTTGTAATGCAATGTAATGAATGAGCACTTACCGCTTTTGCGGGATCCGGGCTGTGGGCTGAGGTGGTAAGAAAAACGCATCGCCTTGAACTGACTGGAGAAGCTCGGCTGCGGGTCGGACGGCTGTTGTGGCGGCGGGCTGAAGCCGATCAGCGCGCTCCTGGGCCGGTTCAGCTGCATGCCTGCGCCTGCAATCAGGTTTGCAGGGCAGGGACGCGGGACCAACACTTCCAAATAAGTGATACAATCCACAGTCAGGACAAACTAATAATCAGGAATAATCACAAGTCCTCAAGGAGGTGCGCGTCTCTGCGCCCAGGTGCGCTTCCGAGCTGCGCGTCCAGACCGGATCGTCCCGCGATCTGGAAGCTGAACGGTGTCCCGGTCAAACGGTAGCGAGGTGCCGGCGTGCCATCCAGCTGCTGAGTAACGATCCCATCCAAGGCCCTCTGGACGGCGTAAAACTCCATCAAAGACCAGGGTTTAATCGCAACGCTGTGCTTTACTCAACATACCCACACGCATTACCTTTACCGGATCTGTTTATTTATTTATTTATTTATTTATTCAAAAAAAAAAAAAAGTAACCGCCAAATAAAATGAGCATTTTTTTTAAATCATGAAAATGCTTGTGTGTGTGTGTGTGTGTCTTTTTTGTTTTAAAAAAGTCGTAACACTCCACGTTTGATCTCTTATAACACGAGACTACCTACACAAGACTCCTTTATTCTTCGTTGCCATCGTGTTAAAAAAACAAAAAACTACAAAAGAGTCGTGCAACAATTTAATTACCGCAAACGATTAAACAAACAAACTAACAAAAAAAGTTTAGTTCTTAATCCATCTTCCTGCCACGTCTTTGTTCCAAACGCAGGCCTGTAGGAATATCTCCAAAGTGCCAGAAACAAGAACAATAGCCATGTCAAAAAAAAGTTCAAAAAGCTTCCCGTTCACGCAGACGGTTAAAGGCAGAACAGAACGTTGGCCGCGCGCTCCGGCCCGTGTGGCCGTTTATAACGTCTCCGTATAAATAACTGATCCGGTCCGGGAAATGTGCACACTCAGCTGCTTGAGCCCGGATTCTAACCTCGTCCAAACCTCTCCAGCTCTAAAGCTCCTCTCCGCTCCGCATCCTGAACGCGCTCTTATTATCGCCACCACAAAGACGCCGTGAAGCGCGTGAGTCGCGGGCTAAAATCCAGGTGCATTGTTTGTTTTTGTGGGTTTTGACTCGCGGTGCCCTCCGGTGGGTATACAGTCAAAAAACCCGACTCCAAAGTGCCCTCGGAGTTTCCAGCTCCTTCCTTCTTTCTGGATCCCCTTTCTCTCCTGCTCCCTCCTGTGCGCTTTACTCAAAGGTGATGTGAGAGTCAACAGGGAATCGATTCCTTCCGATCGAGTCGATTCGTTGAATCGATTCGCAAGAAGCAAAAAAGAATCCAAATGCCCTTGATTTGTTTCATTTTTTTAAATTGATGTTTTGTTTAATGTGTAAACCACTTTTAAAATATGTCCTATCATCAATTTCGGATCAAAGAATTATTTCCTTTAAAGGTGGCTTAGTAGTTAGCCCTGTCACCTTGCACCGCCAGGGTCTGGGATCGATTCCCATGTGTGCATCGAGTTGGCATATTCCACCCATGTTTGGTGGGTTTCCTCCAATTGATCTTCGTTTACTCCCACAGTCTAAAGACATGCAGATTAGGTTAATTGGAGTTCCCCTAGTGTGTGTGTGTGTGTGTGTGTGTGTGTGTGTGTGTGTGCGCGCGCCCTGTGTTGGATTTGTACCCCGACTCATGCCTTAATTCTCCTCTGATAGCCCCCGCTCAAGCAATATAGATGATGAGATGAATATTTAGTTAAATACTTGCACATTTTCATCCACTATGCATCTTTGCACCATCCATAATCCATAGTTTATCATTGACATACTGTACATTCCACTCACATATATTCTGTATATAGCCTACTGTATAAAATTTTTATTTGTATGAATCAAAATTATAAGATTGTCCCTGGTCAGCAAGCCGAGAATGACGGTGACAATGGGAAAAAAAAACTCCCTGAGATGGCAGTAGGAAGAAACCTTGAGAGAGAAAAAAGGAATAAATATAATGGTACTCACCAGTGGCCTTTTAGAGGTTTCTAGAATGATGGATGGATGGTATATCATGTGAAGCAAGTTATCTTCCACTGCACAATGTTTGCACAGTTAGACTGTATATTACCTTGTATACCTTATCCTTATTACCTACTGCACCTTCCGTACATTATTCACTCTCATCTCTGTACATATGGACACATACCCCCACTTACTTAATTAAATGCTAACTGCATTTCATTGGCTTTGTACATATACTTTCCACAACAACAGTAAAGTTGAATCTAATCTAATCTATATAGAAGTTGAGTCTATATGTCAACTAGACCTTTTTTTATTGTTAGGTAGAAATGTGTCACTACTCATCCAGGTAGCTTTTTCAGTCAGACACTAATCTAATCTAATCTAATCTAATCTAATCTAATCTATCCAGAAATGTTTTACTACTCGTCAAAGTAGCTTCTTCACTCAGATGCTAATCTAATCTAATCTATCAAAAATAAAAGCATTAAAATTGTATAAAAAAATTTAAGTCTTTTTAATATGCAACATTTTTACAAACATTAGTCATGTGATCAGGGGTTATTATAAATTTTGTGGAAGAAACATGACCGACACTGTGTTGAAAAAGAGACAGTAACTGATTCGATTCTGCCTAGGTGGGAGACAAGTTATTGACATTTTGAAAACAAAAATGTAGTCTATCTTCAATTTCTGCATAATATTTATTTTGTACCCTTGAAGTCCCCCTCCGAAATCTTTTTTTTATGTGCCTACTTTGTCTTAAATTAGAGAGTAAAATACAAAAACTGATCATCTTCAAAATGTTGTCAGTATATGAAAATAAAATTAATATGGTTGGTATATCAGCCTAATAGAACAAGTCATTCAAAAATTAGAGACAAATACTGGCTAGAAAATTCACTTTGTCTCCAACTACATACTGTACCTGTTAAATTGTAAAACATCACTAAATCTTCCTTCTGATTTAAACTGCTTACAAAATTTCATTACTTATCTGGCAAAGAAATGTATACATACCTTATGGTCATCATCACGTGTACCGACTCTGAAGATGTGTTTGGCACAAGTCGCTCATCTTCTTCCTTTGGAAAAACTTACATATGACTTACAGAACAAATCTGAACTGTTCTGGTGGATACCGGCCCTTTTGCGGGATCTACTTTGCGGGAACAATCATGACCCTAATCCTGCCCACCTTTCTTTTCTCTCTTTCTTTTACTAGACTGTTTTGTCCTTTATTTTTTCCATGATCACTCTTTATATGAACAGATTATTGTTTGTGTTTAAATGTTTGCTGTGGGTGTTGATTGTATATTGATCTGGCTCTGCTTTTTTCTGTTGTTAAAAATCAATAATAAAAAAAAATAGAGACAAAATTAATAATTTATTTATAAAGCGAGTCAGTGAATGCATTAATCATTACACAGGATAAAATATGAAGTGATAAAATAAATATGTGATTCATAAATATGAAAACGTACCATAACCTTATCCAAGACAATATTTTAGTTAGACTGCAGGTCATTAAATCAAATGAATCAAGCACTCACATACTTTGATTCACATAAACAAGTTTGTATAGAAGAATCGATTTAGTAAAAATCCTGCCTTATATTAAATATTGTGCAGTTTGGGACTTACTCTAGTACTACAACTATTACACTGAATGAGTCTTTTAACTGAATCGATCACACGAGTTGATTCGCAAGCACAAAAATAAATAGCTGAAATAGGTCTATATAAGTTGCAACCTTTTATTTATTTTATTTATGTTGATGTAATTAAGCTGGGTTGAGGATGTATTGTGGCATTCGACATGTTAAATACCTTGTCTGTGGTATCTTGCAATGATCAAATGATCATGTAATTTGTGCAAGGTTAAATAAATTCAATTAAATAAATAACCACATTTGAAATTTGATTTGAAATCTGGCCAAATAAAACCCGTTTACTGTAAGTGGAAGTTTATTTATTTATTAGCCATGTTGATTCAGTGGTGGGAAATCATCAACTCAAAGCTCCCACTGTTTGATTCAGCTTGTTTGGAGGAATCGAACCAGTAAAAAAAAAAAAATGTCTTGATGCATATCAATACAGTTCTGTCCAAATCCTTACACTACCGTATTTGTATGATATTTGGTCCTAAATCTATGATAAAGTCTATTATATTGCTATACTAATACCAGGTTGTCTCAGTAACTAGAGTATTTAGTGCTCTAGATTGCAGTTTGGGACGCAGCCTCTGGCTGACATATGAAACCAGAAGCCAAACCCTCCTCCTCCTCAGTCCATGCTTTTCCCAAAGTCTGTTTCTCATTTGGATGCCCCCCCCCCCATCCCCCTCCCTCCCCTCCCTTCCCCAGTCTATGGGTTTTGGGCTTGAAATCTGATGCGAAGTAAAAAATTTAGAAGAATCTTTCCCACTCTCTCTCTCTTTTCGTGTGTGAGAGAAAGTTTTTGTTTTTTAACAAACCACTTACAGTAATTTATGGCCTGATGTGTCCTAATAGACAGTATGATTTGTTATATTCCCCTGTACAGAATATTTACTCAGGGGTGGGGGGGGGGGGGGGATTGAGATGGTCAGAGTAGAAGGAAGTGAAAGAGATGGAAACAGAAGCCTACCGAGGTCGTGACCTCTTTTGATGCGAGTCAGAGTTGAGCTCCAGGACCTCAAAAAAAGAGCAGAGATTATTTGGGTTGCTATTAAAAATAAATGTAAGCTGAAATACATTTGAAATACGGTGACGCATACTGAAGCGGAGAAGATTATACACTGCGAAAATTATTCCTCAGCCATCTTGACTACAGGGAAATGGATCTGTTTTTATGATGTTATGAGATTAGAGCAAACCTAGACTCTTATACTAATTTTAAAATTAAAACAGTCTTGGCGAATAACTTTAGTAATTACGTCTAGAAATAGCTTATTAAACTTAAAAGAGAAAAAAGATTGTGGAAAGTGTGGAAAGTATTGCTTACACACTGTCTGATCTGTTGCCAGAAAAAGTTGAAACTTTAGAAGGACCTGCATCAAGCAAAGAAAACAACTAAGGATATTTGAAATATAAATAAATTGGAAATATAAGAAAACTACCTGTTAATCAAATAGGCAAAAAAAAAAAAAGCCTTTATTTTGCTAGGGAACAAAGATTGGACTTTGGAGAAATAGAAAAAGGTCATGTGATCTGATGAGTCCAGATTGATCCTATTCCAGAGCAACGTATACATCAGGGTAAGAAGGGAAGCGCATGAAGTGATGCACCCACAATGCATTGTGTCTACTGCACAAGCCTGTGAAGGCAGTGGGATGATCTGGGGTTGCTTCATTTGCTTAGGTCTAGACTTTGCAACGTTATGTGGCAATACAATGAAGTCAGATGACGACCTGAATGACCAGGTTATCACATCTATGGAGTTTTTCATATTCCAGGACGATTATGGAAAAAGTGATTCCTAACACAAGTGATCCCCGGAACCAACATCTCTCTTGGATGTTCTACTATCTTATATATATAATAATAATAATAATAATAATAATAGTAATTTTATAAAATGTACAGTATGCCATTCAGTTAATCATTACCAAATGATTAGTGTTGAAAAGTTGCTGTGGTATAAAAGGAAAAAAACATTTGAAACATGCCGTCAGTGGAAAATAATCAACTTCAGGGTCATAACGGTATGACGCCACTTCATCACTGTTTTGCTCCAACACTCATCTGGAAGTATTCGATCCCAAACCTAACATTAACCTAAACACAGGAGCCAACAACTAGCTAATGCTCTTCTTCCTTAACTCGGAGAATGAGGAGAGCCAAAAAGAAAAAACCTAACCTCAGTGGTATTTCCTGTAACTGTTTATACTGCGTTTGATTCATAAAGGTCAAAGAGGTAGCTCATATTCACAGCATGTAGTGCATCGACTTCACAGGACACTTTGGGAGTCGTATACGACCGCGCGGCTTTGATACGTGTGTGGGAGGTCATGGGGGTCAAAGAGGAGAGAGAGAGAGAGAGAGAGAGAGAGATTGAGAGAGAGAGATTGAGAGAGCGACGACGGAGAGTATTCTGGTTCGGTCCCAAGTGAAAAGCGTGCTCACTCCATTTATATTGATATGTATATGATTAGGGGGGGGAAAAAAAAAAAAGAAAAAAAAAAGTGAGGTCAAATTCAATAAAACGTATTAATATGCTTGTGAACATGGAAGTAGGTGATATATTAGTGCAAATGCTGTACACAAATTCACGGCATGTGTAGAAGATATAGCATTGATATAGATACAGAGTTGAAGCGACGGAAGATGATCTGGTTGAGCTGAGGATAAAGGAGAGGAGGTGAGAGAGCCAGACAAAGTAAAGCACTAAAGCGCCGCTGCAGCGCTCGGTGTAGTTAGAGGCAAAGCGAGGGCTATAACAGCAAATCTCACCGCATCATTATCAGCAGCTGGACGAACCGCAGTGTGGCTAATGTTAATTAAAGTGTTTGAATCAACCTCTCAAATGGTTACTTTACTGAAAATGTCCCGTCAACAGTCACCGGCTAGCCGTAATCTAAGCTGGAATATGTAACGCTAATATATCTAAGATGTCACTTCGTCTCTGTTATTCATGCTCGTATACATGAGGCTTTAACGGCTGACTTAAAGGGAAGTCTGGAAGGAAGTCTATCCATCCTGGACAAAATCGGAACATTATGATTCACAGATAGATCTTAAGTGACAACACTGTGGTGTGTGTATTAAAAAAAAAAAAAAAAGTAATGAAAGCATTTCTCCAGAAGGTGGTAGCCTTGCTGAGGGAGTTCGATTACATGTTCAAAGTTCAAAAGGGCTCCATAATGTCAACAAATCACCTGAAGACGAATTTATTAACCACGTTCACAACACTGCTGATTTAAAAAAAAAAAAAAAAAAAAAAACTTTATTAAAAAGAATTAATAGGAAGTCCATGAAAATGTGAACCGCTGCCCGACATCCATTTTTCAGAGATATACAGTCATTAGTCACACACACACACACACACACACACACACACACACACACACACACACACACACTCTTGAGGAGATCAGGATCAGTCTCTTTCCCCGGTCGGCTCCAGGGCGCACAAGGATTTCCTGCTCCTCAGGCTGTACCTCGGCTGCGGACAAGAAAATTGATCCGTATTAGCAAACGAATGCAGCTGAAAACCCCAGGAACAAAAACACAGCCCGGGTATGATAACATCTTATAGACGTCTGCTGAATCTCTAAACTCTGATCTGTATCAATAGGCAGGGATGGAAAGAATGGAACGTCTTGGTGGATTCCTGACATGCCTGAGAATTTAGGGAGGAATTCCGAGAACGTGCCGACAGACTAATGTGAATAGATTCTGCAAAAAAAAAAAAAAAAAAGACCAAGGTCATTGTTTTTTTTTTTTTTTTCACCCATCAAGGATCGAGTTGCATCCCAGGATTGAAATCTGAACAATGCGAACAAACCAAAAAAACATTAAAAACATAAAAAAATCAACCAGTACCATATCATTACAAAACTGTGTGAGGGAATGACGGACACCCCGGCATACATTTACAGACACATTTCTAAAAAAAAAAAAAATAAATAATAAAAAAAAAAATTTCCTCAAACTAGCAAGAGACACTCGGCTTTACTCTGGCTTTCTGTGCTAGTTTCACGGTTATCCAGCTTTCTTTATCTTTGCAGCACGAGGACTAAACTGTTCAGAGGTTTAAGGGTCTTTAGCACAGGCACAGAGAACAGGCTCCACAGAATTGCTCTGAAGGAATCAAATCTTTTGGATTCAACGCTCTACCGTGTCACGCTTCATTTAATTTTAATCTCGGTTTAAGTGTCAGTTTGGCGACGAAACCCTGACTTTAATGACCGTGTCATTAAAATATGAAACCCTACAAAATAAATGTTCACCCGTCACTTTTGCTGCTCGTTACCGTAAAACGTAGGACTAAATGCTTCCGCTTGGGTGTGGTCATTTCTTTAAAGGTCTAAACTAGAGATCTACCCATTGTACATTTTTTTCCTTCAACTTTTCCTTAATGAAAAAAAAATCTATTATTTGCATGTATATAATAAAACAAACTATTAAATTATTTTTACATTTTCTGCACAGGATTGTAGAAAATAAAAAAATTCATCATGGAGGGTGATCACTATTCACCTGCTCCCTCAAGCTTCTTAAAATGCACATGCACCATCAGGAGGTGGGAATAAAAGCAGTGACACACATGATTTGCTAGTCCTGGTCTGACTGATGTACTGCTACTGATGGCTGATTCAGACTCTTGATGCACGGATGTTAGAGCGAACACATTTCCTGCTCAGTGTGTGTGAGATTGGCTCACTGGTCACAGGCTGATCGATCGCTGCATCTTTCCATTAAACTAGATGCTGCTCTTGATGCTGAATCAAAATGTCATAAGAGAATGTCGTGAGAATGCATTTTGTAATTTGTTTTAATTGAATTGTAATTACAGTGAAAAAACTAACAGGTCTTCCCTGTCCCCATAATATTTCCCCACTTTGTTCACTATATATATATTTATATAGCATATTTATGTAAAATGTAAATACATACACACGTTATACATAAATAAATGAGTCGGTCTCACTGGTTTCAATGAATAAGTCGGAGAGCACGATATTGATAAATGGCTGTCCTGTAAGACTGCTCTGATGGTGAATAAAAAACAAAAGGTTCACAGTCCTAAACAGTGGAAAACAGCTCTGAGTCAAAATGGCATCCGGGATTCCGCTCGGGATTTAAAGGTGCAGAGACAACACTATTACATTTAACATGCAAGATTAATTTCCTTATGCATGATTATGGTTTTTGGCCACATGATGGCAGTGTGGGAAAAGGGGACAGATTTAGGTAAGTGGATTGGTATACTTTACATTGTTTATTCATGTCAAAGGCGTATAAGACTCACTTGGTCGGACTTGAGAACAAATCAGACTTATGAACACGCTCCCGGAACGGAACAGGTTTATTTGGCCGAGCTTGAGGTAACATACAGGCTTTGTTTCATCACAATCGGCCCACGGGAAGAGACGACATGCTAATTTGAAATATGAATGAAAAAAGGGCTTATATCTTTAAAAAAAATTATAATAATAATTTTTTGGAAAAAAAATCATTTGTTTATCTCAGAATTCAATAGATGACACTGTAAATTTTTTAATACGCGCTTATGAATATGTGATTGAAATCTACTTAATAAATGCGATCTCACACTTTCATGCACACTTCATGGTAACGCGTAAAAAGTTTAGTTCTTTCCAAAATTCAACAGATGGCGCTGCACATTTTTAAAACCGCGCTTATAAGCATGCAATCAAATTCCAAAAATTTAATCAAAGTTGCGAGCTCACCTATATATATAGACTTGGTCACATAAAATCCTAATAAAATACACTTACGTTTGCGGTTGTAACGTGACAAAAATGTAGAAAAAAAGTATATTTTTTTAGCTTGCAAAAGCATGCACCGTATACCGCGAACTTTCATGCAGACTATTTCTTTTTTTCTTTGAGAATGAAGGTAGAAAAAAAACTTTAATAACTTTAAATATACCCATGTATGTGTGATCTAGGCCTGAAATGTGAGAAAATTATCTGCTTATTCTTGTTGGGGGCGGAGCTCATTTCAGGCCAAAAATCTTTTTTAATTTATGTAAAAACGCAACCCTGAAATGAAGAAGCCAGGCTTGTATAGAAATGTGAATTCTAGTTCATGCAAGTTCTATGATGATTACTTCCATATCCAAGGTGGGAAATGATTTGGACCCAGCATTCCTACCTGGTTGTGGCTTTCTTCTACTATCACGCTGTAGACGACTGCTGAAGAGTTACGCACTCGGGAGCCTGAGGAACGACGCTGTCTCCTTTTTGGGATCTCAGAGGTGTTCGGAGCCTCCAGTGGTGGAACGAAGCTCTCACATTTTTGGCCTAATAAGCACAAAGACAAACTCACAGGAAAAATAAAATAAACAATAATGCACCGTTTAACAGAAAGTTGACGGCATGAAATGGTTCCAGGTGGCGAACATTATTTTCCTTTCCAATATTTTCTTATTAAAAAAAAAAACAAAAAAAAAAAAACTCCTTAATATTTACATGCATTAATAAATATAGCTTTGTGACATGAACTATACATTTATTTACGATTAGCTAAGGCAAATATGACAGATTTTATTTCACATTAAAAAACATTTACACCGAGGACGTGAGACGTAAGTAAATGACTCCGGCAGCAAGAACAAGGCGATATGAGAGCACAAAGCAAAAGATGACTAATGTGGTGAGTAGGTCTGTGTGTAAGTGTGGGCACAGACGAGCATTATCTGTATACAGACAGGAGGCAGGAAAAGCATGACCGTTTTCACCTGTCTGATTATTGAACTCCAATGATGATGATGAAGCCTTGAACCATGTGAGAGAACATGTTTGTTCTTACTGCAGAAAAATACTCCTGTTCAATAACTCGACCCGAGTCCATAATGTTTGAGTTTCATGTACACACAGGAACACAACTCGGCGGGGAAACACAGATAGGCTTCGCCATCCGTCACTGTCGAGTGTTTGAATTCCGTAATCACGCCACGTCCCTTTTCAAACAGCATGCACGGCAAACAGAGAGGCTGTGCTTCCCGATAACCAGCTCTTTCGCTCAAACATAACACTGTCGCACGTTTGATTTAGCAGGGTGATTACTCTAACCTGTTTGGACAGCTTTTTTCCCTTAATAAGTAAAATGATCATTTAAAAACTCCGTTTGATGATCTCAATCATATAAGTGTCAAAAATCTGAAAAACAAACACATTAATAATAATAATAATAATAATAATAAATATAGTTGCAACCAACGATGACGAGCCCAAGGACCCTGCGCCATCGTCACCCCGCGCACAACCTGTGTGTTATTTGAGAATGTTAAGACCTATAAAAAGCCATCGCAGCCCAGGTGCGCCGCACAATTTGCACCCCTCACACACGATATAGGGCCGATTTCAGCCTGGGCCCTGAATACTTGTTGAATCTGAGGGTTAGTGTGTCCATAATGTAAGAAAGAGACAGAGGTGTGTGCGTGTGTATGTGTGTATGAACTATACATTTATTTACTACTAATACGTGCGTGCGTATATCTGTGTGAGTGGGAGTGTTAACATTTGTAATGTGTCTGTGTGTATGTGTGTGATATATGAGTGTGTTTGTCCGCGTGTGTGTATGTGCGTGTAACATTTATGATGTGTATGTGTGTAGAACAGGCCGCAGATGCTGGAAAATAAGCATCACACTATGACGTTCCTCAATATGATGTCACTGAACGTGTCACTCAATATAAGGCTACACATAAAGTTATTAATCATTTTTCGGTGTAAGTTTAAGGCATCGTCACGACTGACCCGTTTGAGATATCAAAAATCCCTCCGCAATTTTGCATCCTCCATGTCTTTAGATCACATCGGCCCGGTTTGGTGGCGATCGTATAAATTCCCTAGGAGGAGTATATCAAAATCCATTGGATGCATTTTTGTGAACGACCCAAAATAACTGACTTCCTGTTGAGTTGAGCCCAGGACATGCAGTGCGAAAATTGTTCAGCTCAATGAGGTTTTTTTGGGGGCCCCTGAGGGCCCCGGGCCCCGAGACTCTCAGGCATCCTAATGGCAGCAGATTCCAACCTGTCTGCCAATTTTTGAGTTTTTGAGCCTGTTCAGACCCCCAAAAAGCCCAAAAGGATGGAAATAAAAATAATAATCCTTACGAAAACAAGAGGGTCCTGCGCACCCTATAGTGCTTGGGCCCTAATCAGAAAGGGGGCAAATACTTTTTCACAGAACTACAGTATAAATGCACCTACTGATAGGCTGCATGAATCGACACACTAGGATTGAAAGAAAGCAGCCTTTTTCTTGTGTCTTCTCCCAATCTGTGTGGTTTATGTCCAAGCAACAATTAAATCAACTGTTACTTAATTTTTTTTTGTTTAAAGTGGATGGAAAAAAAATTAGCCCCCCTCTTTTTTCTTTTTCTTCTTCTTCCAAAGACATATGCTTACTTCTGTGAAGGGGAGAAAAAGATGACAAGGTGTCCTGTACAGCTCGCGAAGGATGCAGAATGACCAAACTGCTCTTCTCTTCTTGATCCCACTTTTCATCCCAGTCCCTCTTTCTGGGCTTCGTCCAGTCATTTAATGACCCTGAAAGACGTTCTTGGGGGAAGACGGGGAATCATGTGGAGGAAAAACAGAACTCAGACTCGTGCACACACCCGTAAGCGACTTTAAATCAGAAGGTAAATCCCAGGTGAAATCTGTCCCGTACCTGCTTTTCTCAGCGTTTGCTTAAGATTACACTGAGTCTCTTTCAGCTCCCTGAGGATCTCCAGACTTTCCTTGTTCACGTTGTGGAAACGGGTGGCGAAGTAGAGCAGAACGACGCACGCGATCGTCACCATGGCCTTCCTGAGAAGCCCGACCAAAAAGGCGAGACGCTCCTATACATGTTAAAAAAAAAAAGAAAAAAAAAAAAGAAAAGAATACAACAAAAAATAACGTTCACAATAAAAAATGATTTATTATTCATTATGTGTTTGAGGCGTTCTGTAACGTTTATGGACGGAGTCTCCAGTGTAAGGATTCTGTGCTGTGGATCCTTTGGATAATCACAAGCTACGAATAATACAATTAAATAAAAAATAAAAAAAAACTTTTAACAATAAAAATAAATAATAAAAATGAATAATGAATAATAATAACAACGAGTGCAGGTTTGCAGACTTTGCACAACTATGCAAAGATAAAGTAGCGCTGTAAATTATTTTTAAACTATTTTAATGTAGTTAATGATCACGATTAATCACAATTTGAAAATACTCAGATTTACTTATATTATAAACGTACAATGTTGGAGTAAAGAAATGCATGACAAACTGTTTAGAGAAAACAGATATTCTTCGATCAAAGGATGCAGGCTGCTTGTCAGTACCGCGTATTATGAAAACTACAGCTGGGGGCAGAGCTTTTTCTTA
>JAQMYJ010000040.1:4172952-4185235 GCA_030014305.1 Clarias laeviceps | reverse complement strand
CCCGCCCCCCCCAGTTATATCTGTGATTAAACAAAAAAACTTCCCAGCTGAAGACATTTTCATGTGCAGCTTATCAATTCCATCAATTTTCTTTAAAGCAATAAACTGTGTCCTTTCAGAAAAAAAACCCACACAAAAAGAATTTTTTTTGAGAAGTCAAAAAAATAAAAGAGAAACAATAAGCAGCTTGTTTCGGTGATTGATGAGAATTAAAGAGTAAGTCAGTGGTACTGAATAGATCTGTTAACGAAGCGTATTGTAACACAACTTTGCAACTTCGCGCCATGTTGTGGGGCGGTGACGGTACATGTCTGAATTACGTTTCAATTCGATTCTCGATACAGGCGTCAGAATTTCATTTTGACTTGATTCCTTATTTTAGTATTTTAAACAACAACAACAAAAAAAAAAATCAAAATGAGCATAAACGACGTGCGGTCTTGTCTGTGCAAAATTAAATACATTTGAAAGATGACTATCAACATTGTAAAGAAAATTTACTACAGGTTCACTACATCTTAGTAATTACTAAACAAATTTATAAATTCTCCCAAAATTTTTACGTTTAGTAAATAAAGTGTTTAGCTTGTGGGAAAATCATCAGCCTCGCTTCAGCCTCTCGTGTTGTCACATGACCAGGGTTCTCTAAACACACTAACGCCCAAAAGTTTGGGATCTCTTGCAAAATCCCTAGTGATTTATTTTCTACATTCACCACCAATACTGGGGATTTCAAAACTATGATATAACACATACGGAATTAGGTAATTATGTAACAACAACAACAACAGTCAGTTCTTATTTTAGGACAACAGTTCTCACAAGTACAGTGATGTCAAGTGTATTTGTAAAACCCATCAAGCCCTATGATGAAACTGGCTCTCATGAAGACCTTCCCAGGAAAGCAAGACCAAAAGTTCATTTAGAGTTACCAGCCTCAGAAATCACCAATTAACAAACCGCACCTCAGATGAGCGCCGTTATGAAGGATTTACTGAGGACAAGTAGCATCACTGCATATTTTGGACGTCTTCGGCATTGTTTTACGATATAAGCAGAAATAAAAATCAGAAACGACCATGGAGTTGGAAAGTGACTCAAACTTTTGAGCGGTAGTGTATTTAAAGAATATATCTACCCATAAAACTATGTATATAAGTAAGGAATGTGGATCACAAGGGACCAGCCAATGCTATATCATCACTATACCTCGATTTGTATTACAATGCAGTTAATATCATGTTTTCAAAAAATTTCCCAATGGAATATTATTATTTTTGTATAATAAAATAAAATGTGCTGCCTGCCAATTGTTTAAAGCACACCACCTGTAGGATTATAAAGGAACTGCAACGTTTCACCACCTCAAATGTAAACATATATATAAGTTAAAAGTTTATAAAAAAATAAAAAGATTTTGGAGTCATTTAAAAGAGTGATGATTTTTTTTTTTTTTTTTCTTTTGAGATCCCTAATTTGAACTCGGGAAC
Source organism: Clarias laeviceps (assembly GCA_030014305.1). Lineage (NCBI taxonomy): Eukaryota > Metazoa > Chordata > Actinopteri > Siluriformes > Clariidae > Clarias > Clarias laeviceps. Next base: position 4,183,745 of record JAQMYJ010000040.1, on the reverse strand, counting down.
TTTACAGGTTGGGCAGATTTGGATGTCTGGTGTGCAGCTGCATAATTATTGGCATCTAGCATCAATCACAATAGTTGCATTTTTATAACCCAGCGTATTGTTGCTGTTTGTTAATCTATTGCTGCATCACTTAGACGGTACCGTAATGCTCCGTATCACCATGATGTAATTAAGCTTTTGTTTCTATAGTAACAACTAATTTGTTTGATGGATGCTGAGGCGGGCCGATATGATCGAATAATATCAACATGATGGTGAATTGAGCCACAGTGCAACTTTCCTGAGATATTATGTCATGTGTTTTCAATATATATATATTTTTTATTTGAATGTTAATTACTATTAATTAAATAAAAAATAAACACAGGGTAGAACTAGAGGAAATGTTAAACTTTAAATTCTTTAAGAAAATGATTGGAAATTTTAATTTCATTTAAATTTTCATAAGTTTTCAGCGATTAAATAATGTTTTAAAATTTTTTAATAATATGATACATGCAAGAAAAATATATTTAAATAACATTAAAGTAAGTTTTAAACGAAAGTAAATCCTATATCTGTGTGTTAAGAATAAAAAATCTAAAGAAATAATTTATATTTATTGAAGTTTTTTTTAATTGCGACTTTACTAATGGTTGCAGTATGTGAACCGACTCGGGTACATCATGCCTTTGCTGAATCATGATACGATATGATTTGTTCCTCTAATATCGCCGTAGTGTATGAGGAACAAAACACTTACTGGTAACAACGACTCAACCTCATCGTGTAACACGACGAGCACATCATGAAGCGTTATGGATCCGATACCGCATTATGAACCTGAAGGGATTTTCCTCTCCTCTCCTCTGCTTGTTGTAAGATGCTCGAGGACGGAGAGAGCGAGATCAAACCCAGACTGAGCGAACAGGCCATGAGATTAACGCAGGAGTATTAGAGGCCTGAGTGGGCTTTTCTCTTTGACGAGCGTTTGCTTCGCGCTGCCAAGTAGGAAGAGATCTGAGCCTCCGAGGTCGTTATCGGCCCGCCATGGCGGCGGCCGTGTTCTTCGTTATTAAATGATTAATATTCGGTTTCTTTTCCCAGCGCGCCGAGTCTGGTGTAACGACTCGGCCCTTTAGCTTTAAAGCAGAAGAGATTTTTCTACCTCAGGATTTAAAATTTAAATTCACTCGTGAGCGACTTTTCAGTTATAGAACATAACCGTCAGTTCTGAAGAGAATCTCTTTCGCCAAGAACTGACCGTTTTTTTTAGTTTTTTTATAAATTTTATATTTAAATTAAAAATGAAAAGGACATTGCTTGGAACAGTAACGGTTATCTTTCAAGTTGTGTGCTGTGATGTGTAATTCGTGCTGCTTTTGTAAATTAAGCAACAACTGGTTGGCACGATACGAAGAGGAGTCCGAGTTTCCAATATGAGCAAGAGCGAAACTCGAATGCTTCTGACCGATGGAAATCACCAGATATGATATTATATGATGATAAATAGATGCCGATTTGATTCAAATTGCGATTTTATAATAATTATCACGATTTGATGTTAAATTTTTTTTCCACCCTGATTTTGTTAAAATTTTAACCGTTTAAAAAGTTTCATCGGTTAATTAACTGTACCCCGTTCCTTATCACGTCACATTGTTTCACTTAAGAAACCGAGCGCAGTATTTAAACAATACAAACTAACTTTAAATACAAGAGTTTAACATTTAACTTCATATTAAATCAAACAAAAAGCCTACATTTTAACTGAGCAGCACGTATCTCTGTCATCCACCATAATTGCTATTTCTACACAAACTTGGCAAATAATTCACTCCTACCACACGGGATGATAAATAATAGACTGCGCCACCTGTAGGATTGTAAAGAAACAGCAGTGTTTTACCGCCTCAAATGCCTCCAATGTCTCAAAACTCGACTTGACCGTGAACGTGCGGGTTGAGCGGTTGAGAGCATGTGAGCTGCATGGTATTTTTGACAAATTCGAGCCCGTGGTGTTTTGAGACGTGTGAAATGAGTGGGTTTGACACTAATTCGCTCACAGGGATTGGAGATGAAGGCAGATCGGCGGCTTTTAAAAAAAAAAATGTAACGTCATTAAAAATGCGTTTCTGTCGCGCCGGTCTTGGGAAGCTTTCAGTTCATCTCTGTTATAAATAAATAAAATAAAAAAGATTTTGGAGTCAACGTGGTGATACATGAATCGCTACACACACAAAAAATTGTGATACATAACCATATAGATATTTTCCCCCCCTCCCTCTCTAATGCTAATATTAATTAATTTACACATAAAAGAAATGCACACTTTTAGTCACTTATAGTTGTGTTTAACGTTGCGAAACGTCTGACAAACCCGCTATTTCCTGTTCTCATTTAACGCGATTGCACTTCAAACCAGCATTCCCTCACCAAACTTTCTCTCTATCTCTCTCTCTCTCTCTCTGTGTCTCTCTTAAAAGTAACAAAACCAAAAAAATCATCTTGTCATGTTGCAGAGAAACTACAAACCACAACGTCTCATAAATGTTCTTCCAGGACCGACCTTACCTCCAACTGTCGCAAAGCACAGGAAAGATCTAGAAAATTATTCAGCGTCCTTCTGAAGAAGCAGAATCGAGAATTTATACTTTTACGATACAGATAAAACCAAAAAAAGTATAATCCCTGTATTTCTTCACATCAAGTGAATTATTATTATTATTTATTTTTGCTTGAGTTGTAAATCGTGTGCCTCTGTGGCTTTTTTTTTTTTTCTCTCTCCAAGTTCAAACCAGAAACAAACAAACAAAAAAAAAAAGCCAAATTAGCCACAAAAAGTGCCATCAGTGACCCCGAGGGAGATTCCACCAGCACTTCCACTCATGGGAAGGTGCAGTAATCTCGCCCTCGCACAACAGCTGTGGAATCTTCACACTCCACTCGAGCGAGGTGGACCGACTTGGCTGGTGATTTCCCTGCACTTCTTCGCCCGATTGCGCGTGAATTCGGTCTCACTGTCACTGGTTTTTAAAGGAGGGAAATTCAACATCTTGTCAACTTTCCACTCGTTGCTTGTAAATACTTACTTTCACTGTTTTTTTTTTTGTTTTTTTTTCGGTTCACAGATTCCTTTTTTTTTTCCCCTTTATTATTTCATCAGTCTTACAGTGCTGCGGTGCAGGACCTGACATCTAACACACGTTTCTACGACCTCAGAAGTGTCAAATCCTGCATACTGTAGATATGCAGCTGCGTTTTTTTTTTTTATTATTATTTTTATTTATTTATTTATTTTTTACACTTTGTATTTGATATCTCGTTCTTTTTAACTCCGAGTCTTTCCTGTCGTGTTGTGTTGTGTGCAGAGGTGACGGAAAAGGGGAGGACCAGGAGGGTTCTAAAGAAGCGACCCAAAAACAGAAGAAGAGCAAAAAAGAGCAGGAAAAGGATGTGGAGCGAGTTGAGCCCGCCGTCGAAGAAGAAGAAGAAGAAGAGGAGGAGGTGGAGGAAGGGGATGACGGGCACCGAGTGGAGGCGGGTCAATCCGAGCCCTCGGCCCCTGAGCCCGCAGCGGCCCTCGGCGCTCCGGAAGCTTCTTCCTCGGCCAAGCAGCGGCGATCCATTATCCGGGACCGCGGGCCTTTGTACGATGACCCCTCGCTGCCTCAGGGCTGGACGCGCAAACTCAAACAGCGCAAGTCGGGACGATCGGCCGGCAAATTCGACGTCTACCTGATCAAGTGAGTAGAACATTTGCGGCTGTGCTGGCGACTGATCAATTATACACCGTATACTAGTCTACACTATTTCCAAGACTGTTCTCGTTTAATGTTAAAAGGTTTGTGATACCGGTAATGATAATGATGATGATAAATGACGTTCAGGTTTATATATTGGCTGTGAAAGAGCAGACATGCATACCAGCTTCGAATACAGCTTTGGTTAGCTCGGTTCGTCATCCAGAGGCTTTTCTTATTCTAAAGCAGAAGTGGAGGAGGTGAAAATGTAACGTTGTGATATAGGTCAGATCAGGCTTGCCTGGGCTCTGGAGTGCTGAGACAAACAGCGTGGGTGCAGCAACTCCTTGCACTATAGCGCTCACAAGCTCTACATCACAGCGCCTAATTCAATATCAGGCTAAATAATCTGCACAGAGATTTGTAATGCTTTCGCTTGGGTAATTTTTTATTTATTTTTTCTTTCTAAACAAGAGCTGCGTTGTTGCTGATCGATCGCCCGGGCGGTGTACGGTGGTTTATTGTAAAGCTTTGATCCGATCGAGTTACAGGATGCACCGGCTTGAAATGGTCGACTGATCGGTTTGACACGACAGATTTAATACAGATCCACTGGGAGTTTAAAAGTCAGCACAGACCAGTGCTTCCAGTTTCCCACCCCCTCCCGTACCATTTCTATATCTATAAAAGAAAGTGCTTGCGTTCAGAGGGATCAGCAAGTAGTACGTGCACGGCATGTTTTCTACACGTGTGTGTTTGAGATTTATAAAATGTGTAGCAAACGTTTTTTTGTTTTGTTTTTTGTTTTGTTTATTTTTCCAGCCCAGAAGGGAAAGCCTTCCGTTCCAAAGTGGAGCTCATGGCGTACTTCCAAAAGGTGGGCGACACCACCACAGACCCCAATGACTTTGATTTTACGGTGACGGGGCGCGGGAGCCCGTCGCGCAGGGAGAAGAGACCGCCGAAGAAGCCCAAAGTGGCCAAGCCCACTGGCAGGGGGAGGGGCCGGCCGAAGGGCAGCGGAAAAGTACGGCAGGCCACGGAGGGCGTAGCGGTGAAACGCGTGGTCGAAAAGAGTCCAGGCAAACTCCTCGTCAAGATGCCGTTCGTGGCTCCGAAAACAGAGGCGGGATCCCCCTCAGGGCAAGTCCCCGTCGTCAAGCAGCGGCCAGGACGAAAGAGGAAAGCGGAAAAAGAGCCGCCGAGCGCGCCGAAGAAACGCGGTAGGAAGCCGGCGGCCGCCTCTCAGTCTGCAGCGGGAGGGACCGGATTGAGCGTGGCGTACGCTGCCGCGGCCATCGCGACGTCAGAGGCCAAGAAGAAAGCGCAAAAGGAACTGGCGGCCAAGCCCGTGCAGGAGAAGGCGCTTCCCATCAAGAAGCGCAAGACACGGGAGACTATGGAGGAAGCCGAAGGGTCTGCCACGACCACGCCCGAGGCGCCGGGCGGCGTAGCAAAAAGACCCGCGAGTCAAACGGCACCCTCTACCGGCGCAGAGTCCGAAACGGGACAGAAACTTCACAAGCACTCAAGCCGGAAGCATAAGGAAGCGATGGACTCCGGAAACGGCAGCAGCAGCGGACCCAAAGTCCACAAAAAAAGAGATCAGCGCGAGCAACAACTGAAACACCTCCACCATCACCATCATCACCACCATCACCAACACCACCTGCCCCTGATGGAGCCGTCCATCTTCACCCCGCAGGCTCACCAGCTTTCCCTCGGCCACTCCATGCACGGCGGTCCCCCGGTGGAGAACGAGCCCCAGGACTTGAGCACTTCCAGGTCGAGACAGGAGCCGCTAGCCTGCCGGGAGGAAGCCCGAACCGACAGTCACACAGTTAGAGACACTTCAGGCAAGATGGCAGCGACGGAGTTGCGAACCCAGCAACAACAACAACAACAGCAGCAGCAGCAGCATGGCACTGTGACGGGGGACGGAAAGGAACTGAGAGACATTGTTCCTCCTTCCGCCGTGCCCAGGCCGAGTCGAGAAGAAACGGTCGAGTCCAGGACGCCTGTGAGCGAACGCGTGAGCTGAAGGACATGACTGACATTCAGACTAACTGACCAATCAGCAGCAACGGCTGTGTTCTCGCGCAGGAACAGAGGCACTCACAGAGGGAGGAGTTGTTTTGTTTTGTTTGTTTCTATGTTTGTTTGTTTGTTTTTATTTTTAAATAATTTTTTTTTAACAAGAAATGAAAAAAAAAAATCCACAAAAATGTAAATGTACTTACAAAAGGCAGCTGTTGTGTCGGGCGTTGAGAGTCGGATGCAGAGCGATGACAGAATCGCAGGTGTGAATGAATTCTCAGATTTCTTTTTCCTTTTGCCCAGTTTCATTTTATCCTTTTATTAATATATATAAATATATATATATATATATATATATATATATATATATATAAATCATAGGAACCACGTCTATATCGCTTCATTAGAGCTTGTAGGAAATAGAGAGACACCGAGATAGTAATGAATGCACAAGTAACACTTCAGTGGGAAGCTGATTTACAACTAACCGCTCCCCTGCCAGGACCAGACGCCTCACCAACGTGTTTATAAATAAGAGTTGATTTGATAGAATCATCCGCCTTTTTTTTTTTCTTTTTTCTTCGTATTATAGAAGGGACTGTGAGAAGAAGGCAGTCTGAGGAACTGCATGAAGAATGTCAGTTCTTTCTAAACGGAAAAAAAAATTAAATGCACTTGTTACGCCATCAATCATGTTTTAAAACTCGAATCAAAACTCGAGAGACAGTTTATAGCATGCAGAGAAGATGGGTTTTCAATTTATGTCCTTTTTTTATTTTAATTTTTTTAGATCAGTCTTTTTATTTTGTAGTGAGATGACTGGTTAAGTCCCGAACGTGACTGTCTTTCTCTCATTCTTGAGACGTAGAGAGGAACGTTTTTGCCGCCGCGTAACATGATTCGACCTCGCTATCTGTTTCAGCGGTGCTGGATAACAGACTTAATACAGTTAAACAGTAGATTTTTCACCGTTATTTATTCATATTTTTTTCTTTCTCTTAATAAGCGGGGAAAGAAGGTCGAGCACAAACTAATCGAACGAAGCAAAGCCTAAATAAGCATGTGAAACGCGAACAAAAACAGAAATGAAATTCCGAAGCAGTAAAAAAAATTTTGTTCTTGTTCCTTCTTTTTTTTTTTTTTTTTTTCTCCCCCCTTATTTAACTTTCTAGCTTTTTTTTTTTCCCCCTTCTGCAAACATAAAGTGAAATTGAAAACGGTGGCCTTGTGTTTTCCTGAACACATCAGAGCCGGCATGTGTTTGGAAACGTAGCCGCTCGTTTATTTATTTTTCCTCTTCGTCATGGTGATGGAGAGCAAATAGGGAAGTCGGTGCGGAGAGAGAACGCAGCACGCGCGATATATTCGCTAGACTTCCTCTCACACGACAGCTGCGCGGGTTCGTACGGGACGTATTTTTTTTTCCTTTCTTTCTTTCTTTCTCTGTCTTTCTTCTTTCTTCCCACGTCAGTTAGACCCGAATCTTGATACTAGAGAAGATAAGTGGAGGGAAAAACTTGACAAACTTCAGAATCCCTGTTTTGTTCCCCCCCCCGTCCTTGTTGTTTACACTTAATATGTCATTACAGTGATGAAACGTCTGGAATTTCAGGATGGCTTAACACAAAGCAAAAAGAAACGAATTAGAACATTTTCACACAAGGTATTTATTTATGTTTCTCGAAAAATCCGCAGAAGAAATAGTGTCATGTCATTTTTTTAAATTTAATAAACATTTTTGTTCAAGTTTGTCTTCGTATCCTAGCTGAAATGAGATTGGAGAGATAACAGGGCTTCCCCCTGCTTTTCAAAGTCGCACATGAAGACGCATTTCTGTTTCATGTCCGTTTTATGTTCTTTTTCAAGCGTAGCGTAGTTTGCGGACACACAGCGGATGTGAGGTATATCCTTCCTCATTTCTTTCCTCTGAGCTGACTTTTTTTTTTTTTTTTTTTTTCTACTTTTTTCTTTTTCTTCCTTTCTCCTTCAAAGTCGTGAGGTACTGACACAAGAGAAGACGTGTCAATATGATGATGATGATGATGATGATGATGATTGTAGTGAGGCGCTGAAATGATTTACAGAGACGACGCCTGACCACAGGCTAATCTCGTCTATTTTATTTAAATGCATAATAATGGCCAATGATGTACAAGTGGAGGCCGTTACTAGGAGTCGTTAACTCCCCTCATCTGAAGCAGTGCTTTTACCGTAGCCGGGACGTTTAATAGGTAATAACTTACAGACATCCCACTTTTTTTTTTTTTTATATAATTCCTTTTAAAGGAAGGTTGAGAAGAATTTATAGTGATCGAAGCGTTTGTTCCAGCGCTTCAGATTCTGAGTTCGTACTGACGAAGGTCAAATCAGCTCTTCGTTTCCTGTTCAGTTTTATCTCCTTTTTTTTTGTTTGTATTTTTTTTATTTTTATCTTATATATATATTTTTTAAAACATATTTAAAGAACCACATTGTAGCGTGAGCTCCTCACGAGTCATTTTTATGAAGTGTGCTTTAGGCATAAGTGAGTGTTTTCATTACAAAGGGATCTTAAAGATGTTAGAAAACTTCCCTTTCTCTAGATGACTGTGTGTAGCTCGATTTCGAATTTAACAATCGCCAGACGACATGACCTTTTTTTTCTTTTTTTTTTTCTCTTCCCTTTTTTCTTCCCTTTTTTTCTTTCATCAAAGGTCAACGTACGGGAATGTTGCTCAACAGTCTTCGTCCCTTAGCCTCCTCTTGGCCTCGACCCTAGCCAGTGGGGAAGAGGACACAGAGAAACTAGAGCACTTGTGCTCTAAAGAAAAGGGCTATGAAATAAATCACAGAATAAAAAAAAAAATAATAAAAAAATAATAAAAAATCAGAAAGATTGATTCGAAGGCATCCATCGTTGCGTTCGGACACGGTTACCCGCTTGAGGTTCCGATCACTGAGGTCTCAAGCATCTTCAGATCCCACTAGCTTGCTCTGTTCCAGCAGATCACAACTTAAGAATAAAAAAAAAAAAAAAAAAAAGATGTCGAGTCCGTGTGATCTGCTGGAATAGAGATCTTAACCAGCGGACTATGACGCACGTGACCTACAGTACAATACTGTATATGAGGTGTGTGTACATGATGTCCCTGGTCTGACTAATCAGATAATCAGAGAGAGGAGGCTTGAGGACGACGGTGTCGAGCAAGGATGAAAGAAACGGAGCAAAGTAAATAATGTGTAAATATCTACAGCGCTGTGTGTGTGTGTGAGAGAGAGAGCGATCTGCCACAGAACGGGCAGTGCCTTCATTTCGGGAATCTGACCAAGGTGGCCTTTCATATACATTTAAAAATGAAGAAAAAAAAAAAAAAAAAGTTAAATAAAGACGGGCTGATTGGTCTTTTTTTTTTTTTTTTTTTTTTTTTAAAGAAAAACAGAATCTTCATTAATCCTAACTGTACCATTTTATTATTTTTCATCAACTGCTCATTGTGTGTCCATAAAGATGATGTATCCATGTAACTGTCCACTTACACAGTGATGATTTAATTTTTATTTATTTATTTATTTTTTTGTAGCACTTAATGCCCACTGTCAAAAAAAACCACACACACACACACATACAAACAGGAGTCCTATAAGAGAACGTGAAACGATTTTTATTCTATCTGTTTTTGTGCCTCTGGCAGACAAATATGCTATGGAATGTCCTCGTGTCCCTGTAGCCAAAACCGACATGCTATGTACGTGAACATGTATCAATATGCATGATTGCCATTAGAAGTTAGTACATTGCTTGCCCTTCTTTACTAATCCTCGTAACGATGTTTCGGTTAGTTTTTTTTAATAAATTTTTTTGTTATCTGGAACACTCCTCTCTGAGAGCCAGCCAAAAAGTCTGAACGCAGGATTCTCTCACTCCCTCACTCACTCACTCACTGACTCACTCCGGCGAAACTACAAGGTCACTTGTACGTTCGTTCACTTCGGTTTAAACAGAAATAAATTAAAATGGACACAGACCAAAAAAAAAAAAAAACGGAATAAAAAAAAAAAACAGTAAAAAAAAAAATTGTCAAGTTGGACAAGAATAGTTTTTACGTTCTTCAGTTTTTTTTTTATTTTTTATTCCAGTTCTCAGATCCGAGACGGCGGTTCCGCATGGGCTGTTCCTAAAGCTGTTCCTACTTCAGATGTCCCCGATGCCGTGGCATACCTATTCTGACTAAATTATTATTATTATTATTATTTGTGATATGATTTTAGTGTTATCCTTTCATTTTATTTTTTATTTTTAAAAAGAAGCCAATGTTAGGAGTAGCCTATTTCACCTTTAAGAGCAATAGTTATATTTAGTAGATCTTATTTGCTTTTTTTGTTATTATTATTATTTTATATGTGTGTTTTTTTTTTTTGTTTTGTTTTTTTGCGTCTTTAAATTGTGTACGATGTTATATATTTGAAGAAAAAAATAATAATAAAAAAATAAAAAAAAAATAACAGAAACAAGGTTAAAGCTGAATTATAAGGAATGCCTGAAATACAAATTCACTTATAGCACTTGAGATAATATGCGGACGGAGAACGAAGGTCGAATAAAACCACACATTCAGCTTTGAGTCTTCATCGGTAGAACATTCATGGTCTATTTAACATAGTCTTGTGCCTTGAAGTTTCAGTAATAGAACTTTATACGGTAGTTGTATTTTTATTCCTGAGTCCTGTGTTTTTGCCTCTCGTTGGTATTCAGTGCTTTGGCTGTGTCGAGGATTTATAGAGACTGATGATCTGTTTGTCTTGTTTTATTTTTTTTCGTAAACAGGAAAAACCACCTTTGGAATAAATTAGGACAAATGTACCTGGGCAATATTGACTGTGTAGAAGGTAATAGGATATTATTATTATTATTATTATGTTGAATGTGTCTCCTGTTGGATGAAGTGTATCAGTTGGGAAATGTTCTCCATTTTAACATTTTAACATGGGAAGTTATTCTTCTTTTTATATATATATATATATATATATATATATATATCTATATATAAAAAAAAC
>JAQMYJ010000040.1:4152619-4166969 GCA_030014305.1 Clarias laeviceps | reverse complement strand
CAGAAGGACAACCATCTCTGCAGCAATCCACCAATCAGGCCTATATGGTAGAGTGGCCAGACGGAAGCCACTCCTTAATAAAAGGCACATGGCACCTGAAGTATTTTCAGACCATGAGAAACAAAATTCTCAGGTCTGATGAGACTCTCTGGCCAATCTATCATAAGTATACAGTTTTTATGTACAAGTTTGTAGTAGATGCTGTAGGTGCTCCTGAAACAACTTGATGTCACTCAGCTTTTTAACACCTAATAATTATTATTTTTTTTTTTAGACAACAGTATTAGACGTCACCCGGGGTTGTGATTTATTTTATTTATTTTTTTTATAAAAAAATAAATAAATCCTTGTCAAACCTTTATCCAGGTACTTGGACAAACTCGACAACTCTTTCAGCTCGTTACTGTTTAAGCTTAGACTTTTCACAGCGAATATCTGTACAATAGATATTCCTTCTTCATGGAACACACTTTGCTAATGCTAAATTAGAAGATTGTTTCTGTGGTCATGCAAATTTTTTATGATGTCATAAGGGGGAACTTCTAGAACGTTTTATATAGATTTGTATAAGTATGTCCAGTATCAGATACTGTAGGTTCTCCTGAAACGACTTGATGTCACTCAGGTTTTAACTGAATATTGAAAAACCTTAAATTAATTATTTAGTAAATAGATAAATCATTAAATACATACTGATGGATGTGACATATATGTTCCTCTGAAAGCTAAACTTACTGTGCTTTTTTTTCTCTCTGTATCACAAGAGGAAAGGGGAAGTGTGCTCAAGCTGGCTAAATACAGCTATATACCTGACCAAAAGAAATTATATATATATATATATATATATGTACTTGTCAAACATGACACAGGAACATGGATTAGAGGCCAAGACCTTGAAAAAAGCAGAAATTTTAACCACTTAGTCAGACTAGTTATGAGAAATCCTGCCCGAGTTCAGGCTCAGCGCCGACACTTTGCTTACTCACTCACTTTTCCCTCAGCCCTGTTGGAGTGTGCTGCTGGTTTTTTCACCCATTACAGCGCTAAATGAAACGTCGTTACCTTTATTTAGGTACTCGGACAAACTCTCCAACTCTTTCAGCTCGTTATTTTCCCCCCGTAGACATGTCAAATCGGACTTCTTACAGCGAATATCTGTACAATTTGCCCGCGGCTGCGTTTCATGAGTTCACCCGAGTCATGGATTCACTCCCGGATTCAGACTGGCTCAGATTTGGTAAGGTTTCTATTTATTTATTTATTTTTACACTAATATCATAATATATTCACTTGTTTCAAATATTCGTATAAAAGCTTAATTTTATAATATCATGTCCCCCCCCCCCTCCAAAAAACAAATAAAGAGTAAAAGAATCGCATTGTGTAGCTCGTTATAATGGTTTAGTTTTGCTCGTGCTGTTACTAGGCGACTTCCTGAACTTTAGTGAAAGTTGTCCAGCTTGGTTGCTAGCTAGCATTATTAGCTGTGCGTTTGTAGCTTTCTTGGTTTTTGTTTGTTTTGTTTTAAATATGTGTATATATATATATATATATATATATATATATAACCTTTAGCAAGGTTAGCCTTTTAATTCTGGTTGTTATATAAAAATCTAAAGGTTTTTTTTTATCCCATTAGATAGTTTGTGAGTAAACATTCGTGGTGAAAAGCTAAAATATCTACCTGGACATGACTAGCCAGGAGAGCTAGCTACACTGGCAAATGTACAGAAAATTCGAGAAAATAAAATGTTCAAGTTGTAACAAATACAAAGAAAAATCACAACCTGTGTGTGTGTGTCCGCATCTATCTATCTATCTATCTATCTATCTATCTATCCACCTCTTTGTATATCTACCTTTTGTTTCTATCTGTCTATCTATCTACCTAACTATCTGTCTATACACCTGTCTATCTATCTATCTATCTATCTATCTACAAACCTGTTTGTCTGCATGTCTACCTGTCTGTCTGTCTATCTATCTATCTATCTATCTATCTACACACCTTTGTCTACCTGTCTGTATATCTGTCTGTCTATACACTTGTCTGCCTGCATGTCTGTATACATGTCTGTATATATTTACCTTTGTGTCTGTCTGTCTATCTATAGACCTGGTCTGTCTGCATGTCTGTCTACCGGTCTGTACATCTATCTATATATCTATCGATCTATGTGTCTGTCTACCTACCTGTTTGTATATCTACCGTTGTATCTATTTATCCTTCTGTCTCTCTTTCTCTTTGTCTCTCACTCTGTCTATCTGTCTGTCTGTCAGTCCGTATAACTACCTCTGCACGTGTCCATCCATCTAGATTTCTAAATTGGCCATAAGTGTGTGTGTGTGTGTGTGTGTGTGTGTGTGTGTGTGTGTGTGTGTGTTTCCTGGGTATAGTCTCATCTAAAGCCTCCAGATGTGCACTAATAACTAGGCAGTGAAACTTATTAATCACTTTGTGAATAAATCTTGCCTGCACTCAATTCATTAAATTTTTATTTAGAATTAAAATAGCTGAAAATACATTATACATATTTACATATTTACTCACAGCTTAGTTTAATAGGAACACCCATACCCATGCACTTTTGCACACGGAAAGTTACAATGTACACAGATTAAAAAAAAAACAAAGCAAAAAACAAATGACACAGATACAGGTCAAGAGTTTCACATCACAGAGGAAATGATCTCAGTGCCTTTGACCGTGGCATGAATGTTGGTTGGTTTCAGCATTTTAGAAACTGCTGATCTGCTGGGATTTTTCACACATGAGTCGTTTAGAGATTATCTACAAAAAGACAAAGGGTGTGTGTGAGTGGAGGGGGAAAAAAAGAGGTCATGCGTGACTAGAAAGCAGACAGGATGATGTTAACAATAATAACCCAAATCACTATTCTTTAGTAGCACTGTAAAATGCCAGATCTTAAGGGTCTTAAGGCCCATCACGTTCCACTTCTTTCAGTCAAAAACAGACATCTGAGGGGTTACGTGTGTGTGTGAGTGTGTGCTTTTTTTATTTTTATTTTTTTATCTTTCCAAACTGTCTGGTTTCGTGAGCCTTTGACCGACGTAGCCCCAGATTCCTGTTTTAGACTGACAGGAGTGAAACCTCATGTTGCACATCTGCACACGTTGGCCGTTCCAAGATGCTTTTCTACTCACCGCTACTGAAAAGACCACTTATGGGTGTGTATGATGTACCCGAGAGGGCGAAATAATTTGCCTTATGAAAATGTCGCTGAGACATCATCTTTAATTTATTGGTCTCAATTTTAATGTTTGTGATTTAATAGTGTTTTAAAGAAAATGTATTTATTTTATTCGTCTTTAAATAAAAAATTTTTTTTATAAGTAAATAAATTTCTCGCGTTTGTACATTGAAAATATTTGTGAATTTTTTTTGGTGGGGACGTAAGATGAGTAATAGAACACATTAAGATGTTTTTTGGAGTTTCTGTCTGTTTGTTTGTGCACGCATCACATACAAACTACTGAACAGATTTTAATGGGGTTTCCACCGGCGTATTTGGCTGAGTTTGAGGTAACATATACAGTATGTAGGCTTTGTTTCATCACAATCGGCCCACGGGGAGAGAGGATATGCTAGTTTAAAATTTTAATGGAAAATGTCCATGTATCATAAAAAAAATCAATCTCAATTTTAATACGCGCTTACCAGTGTGCGAAGGAAATCTTCTAAATAAACAATTGCGCGCGATTAAATTCCTCGAGAACGAAGTTACAGGCACATCTAGTCTATAAATAAATCTGTCTGTCTGTATGTATTTATATCAACCTTGTGTACCTGTCTATATATATCTGTCTGTCTGTCTGACTATTTGATTAGACTCAAGTGATCAAAAACATATTGATAATTTTGATAATCTAGACAGAGAGAAGCCAGTGGAAAAATCCTGCCTTAATGTTGGCCGGATTCATTCCCTCATCATTAGTAAGTGGTCAGGGTCACTGTGAATCCAGAGTCTCTCCTGGGAAACTGGCGACGTGGTGGGAAAACACCTTACATGGACACCAGTTCATCGACTCAACTCACTCAACACACACCATATCTAGATTCAAGCAATATTCTTATTTCGGCTCGATGTAAATGTGAAACTAACTGGTACCATATTGTTCCACAGCGCCGGTTGACAGTAACGTAGACAACAGTACCATCTGTGAAACCGAGACACTGACTCAGTCACCTAAAGACAGATTGTGGGTTCTACTTAAGTGTGTGAGATTTATTTATATAGATGTGAATTAAAACCTTACTGAGTCATTTAAGATCTAGACCTCTTATCCATCTGAGATTTATTTATTTATTTTTAAACAGGCCGTAGGTTAGTGTTAGACTACGAAGAGTAAAAAAAAAAAAGAAAAAAAAAGGAAAGTCATGTGTGAGTCAGCACTGTTTTTTCCTGAATGAGTGATTCATTATAATGTTTTCGCAACATTGCCTGAGTAAAGAAAGTGAATCTTTTTTTCCCCTTCTGTTGTTTTTATCAATCCAGCCTCCAGAGTAATATGTGATCAGACAGAGCTTCGGCTTGTGGAGCAGAGCGGCAGGCGGACGGCCACACTGATGAACAAGTGGGAGAACAGGAACGCCACAGTCGAAGATCTCGTCACCCTCCTGGAGGATCTGGAGCTGTTGAGACCTCGAGATATCATCCTTAAATGTGAGTAGGATAGCAGCGGTTAGGGTTAGGGCTCTAACTGCCTTCCTGTGGACCTTCCTGTCTACCTACCTGTCTGTCTGTCTGTCAGTCGATCTGTCTGCATGTCTGTATATCTACCTTTGTACCTGTCTGTTTAAAACAATTTCTACCAGAACAAGATTAAAAAAAACATATTCTGCAAGACAAAACCAAAAAAACCTTTACAATTTTTATCAAAAGTGCACCTAAATAACCTAATGTAAAGTCTTGTTCTTCTGGTCAAGGCCATGTTATAATGTGATATTTATTTATTTTTATTTATTATTATTTTTATTTACTTTTCCCACAACTCTTTAAATCCCTTACATTATAATATAATATAATATTCTATTGGTTCGAATAAATCAGTTTAATGTTTGATATGTATCTGCCATAAATAGCCTGGGAAGCTGATATGGCAATAAATCCTAATACAAACAAACAAACAAAACCTGTCTGTCTACCTGTCTGTATATCTACCTTTGTACCTGTCTACCTATCTGTATATCTCTATCTACCTTTGAACCTGTCTGTCTGCCTTTGTACCTGCCTTTGTCTGTCTGTCTGTCTGTCTGTCTGTCTATCTACGTGTCTGTCTGCCTCCCTGCTTGTATATCTACCTTTGTACAGTACCTGTCTGTGTATCTATCTATCTGTCTATCCATCCATCTAGCTTGGCACACCAAATTGGCCGTAAGTGTGTGTGTGTGTTTTCTGGATATATTCCCATCAAATGCTGAGAGTTCCTGGGCCGGCCTCTAGATCCATCACAACTTTAACCCAGGATGTCATGCTTACAGGAGACTAATACGTTTTTTGTTTTTTTTCACTTTCTGCACCCTATGAACCACAGCTAATGAAACTAATGGATTTTTTTTTTTCCCCAAAAAATGCCCTGTTTACCTAGAAGCTTTGTGTTAACTTTCACTCCATCCTATACACCGTATATACACACCCATTGATTATTGAGCCATAACATTAAAAGCACTGACGGGTGAAGTGAATCCCCTTGATTATCTCACTATATTGACACCTGTTGAAGGTCGGGTTGGCGGGTTTGGACTTGTTGCCGTTCTGACGCAGACATCGTTGACTTTTTTTCGCAATGGATTTTTTTTGCATGGCCTTTTTTTTTTTTTTTTTTTTGCCTGTGCATGACCTTGTAACCGGTTTACTTTTGTATAATTCATAATCATTGTTAGTGTGTTGTAAATGTTAAGAGATGAGACATTTAATATGTATTTGCTGGTACTAGAGTCAGACTACATAAGCCACTTAAATTGGAAATTAATATTCTTTTAGCTCTTGGTGGAGTTTCGTAAAAAAAAAAAAAGCCTTTGTCTCCTCCTTTTTGCTTCTGCTCCCTCATTATCCTTTTCATCTCCCATCGTTTCAGCTGTCATCATAACAAACATTTCCACGTAGCAAATATTTAACATCGTGTTAAGACCTTTGCACATCCAAAATGAACATTTCCTGATTTCTTCTTCAACACTGATGCTTTTATTACATCTAATGTGTAATAAATGGAATGTAATAAATAAGATGACGAAGCTGACGAAGCTGCGGTCCTACCTGGTCGAGAGTCGGAGGGAATAATTGGCTGAGGGGAAAGACAGGGAAAGATGGCTGGCCTCGCTCTTTATTGATTAGCAGCAATTACACAGACACACAGAGACGTGTCGGGGCAGGTAGACAGGACAGGGGGAATCTCCGGGCGGTATAATTGGCTAGAAGGATGTTATTCAATTTTGTTTTCTTACTGTGTTGTTATTTTTATTTTTCTCTGTCTGTACAGGGAGACGTATTTCACAGCCGAGCCCTGTCTCGAGCTCCTTGCCACCGCCGAGCCTCACCTGCCGCAACTCACCCCCTCCATCACTCTTTACCGCCTCTAAAGAAGTCACCCGATCACTCCATATTCTAGGTAACGCCGTACTGATGCACAAAGCCTTGAGCAGTTATGTATCGATATCATGATGAATACATTTTTCTATTATCATTAGTTTCATAATAATAATAAATATTCTTTTTTTTTTTTTTGGTGTAACAATAACATTTTGTTATGTTAATAATACACACTAGTTATGTTAATTAAGTCACTTTAATTAAATTTTGCCTCTTTGGGTGACCCGGGCACAGTCATCTCTACTCCATAATCCAATAAAAACCTTAAAATTTAACTGCTCTTGATTTTCACTCGTCCATAAACACTAGTTCTGTCATGATGGATCTGTAGCTACGTTTCCTAAGCCTGCAGTTTACAGCAGGGACGATTTCCTCTCTTATAAATTCCACCTGTTTGTTTTTATTTATTTTTATGTTGGAGTCTATTTTTATAGCCTGCTGCAGTGCTCTGGTTTTGTTTGTGTCCTTAGAGAGCAAGCTGCTACCCAAACCTGGACCTCCACCACCTGATCTGACCAGAATGTGTCCCTGTCCACCCTCAACAGTTTCCAACGGAAGAAAAAAAGAAGAGGTAAATCCGATTCGTTCGGCCGGCGTGTGTAGCTGATCAGTCTGACCGTCGTTATTGCGGCGGCTCCGACATCGTCGCACCGCGTGTCCTATTTAGAAAGCAGCTGCTTCTTAACGGCCTTTTATTCTGGACGCAGTTGAAGGCAGCATCACGTGTAATTGAAGAAGACCATCTCATAATTCTTTTAAACCGTTAGAAAAACTAGTCATGGAAATACAGTTTAGGAATAATCGTATCATAACCTAATGATTTAGGGTTAAATAAAGGTGTTGCTGCTCATTTTAAGTGGTTGCCGGAGCAGATCATCTGATTTGCATGTTTGACTTGGGGAAGGTTTTGCATTAGACACTAGATACCCACAACCCTGTCTTTTTTTTTTTTTCTTTCTTTCTTTTTTTTTCTTTTTCTTTTTTGGGCTTGGTTTGCCTTTGCTGGTTTTGGCAGGGAATCGAACCTGGGCCTTTTTCATGGCAGCTGAGAAACCAACTACTTATTAGTGCCCCGACGATGCCACACACGGATCCAGGAGTCCAAGAGAGCCAGAATTGGCCTCTTTCGGTGGGAGGCGCTGGGTTATTGCCTCTCCCTTGTCAATCATAGCGATGCCACTCAACCAAACATGTTTTGGGGGGGTAAACACTGCCTAACTACTGGGTGGGAACTGGCCAAGAAAATCAGATCTTATTATATTCCTGTAACTCCAAAGTGGACCTGTTATCCAAATTTAATCTTTAGTCAAATTTGTTTTTTTTGTTGTGACTTTCTCCCTAATTTAATCATAGCCAATTCGCACCCGTCATTACTGCACTCCATCATCAACGCATTCGGAGGATATCTATCCGTTCCTTCCGCTTGCATGAGCTTACAGGCGCACATGATTTGGCTAGAGCCGCGATTGATGTGAGAGCGCTGGAGTACCTCGTGTGTCTTTCCCTGCCTTTTTGTTTTTGTTTGTTTTCGTATTGGTTAAACGAGCCAGTAGTGATGCTAGTCAACCAAAATCTGACCTCATATAAAGGAAACCGTCCCCTGACTTGTCGTTCAGCTCTGCAGCTTTCCCGTTGCGACGTGGCTCAGCAGGAGCTTATTTACACAGACACTGAAATGGTGTGTTCGGATAAGGAGTGCAACAGAGAGAGAGATTTTAAAGTGTGCGAAAGAATGAGTTATGTGAGGGGTATTGCAGCCTCGACTTTACGACACACCCTTTTTTATGTTGGCTTATTAAATAAAAAATAAATTATCCCTATGTTGGACTATTAATATTTGGTGTTAGTTTGTTTTTCAGCACATGATTGTAATTCTGTTCGCAGCGTCCTTGCGATAGCTGTGACGCTCGGACGCCCTGGGTCACCCCGGGTGTTATGTGCTGGCCGTTTCACGAGGTACAGCAAGGTACGGACAATTTCTCGGCAGCCAGGCAGATCGGAGAGGGAGGTTTCGGCCACGTGTACCGCGCCACCATGAGGAACACCGACTTCGCAGTGAAGAGGCTCAAAGAGGCAAGTGGATGGAGAAACGAATGAGAAGATAAATAACGAGTAAAACACTTGAAGTTGTGGTGTTATAAGAAAATAATGATAATGAATATTTGATTTGATCATCAAGCTACAATTCATTGATTGATGCAAACATCAATCTTGAAAGAAGTTAGCATCTTTTAATTAACACCTTCTGACCAATCAGAATCAAGAACTTTTTTATTTATTTATTTATTTTAAGCCCTTTTATCATTTAAGTTTTCAGCAGTGTGTTGTCTGGATGGTGCCACGTGTCTTGTCTGTTAATAAGACCCTCTTAATGTCTTCACCAGGATTCCCATTTGGGATGGAGTGTGGTGAAGGAAAGTTTCAGGACAGAGGTGGAAAGACTCTCACAGTAAGAAGTCTTCTCTTTCCATGCTTGCTTTGGCAGCTGCTTCCTTCCTTCCTTTGTGTGTCTGGCACTTTCTTTTCTCCCCCTTTCACACTGCTTTAGGTGGCATTGGTCACATTTATTTTAATAAAAGTCTTTTTGTGTCATATACAAACTAAGAGAGGGAATTTCCCAGCTGAAATGTTCCTTGCCCTCTATGAAGGCCACACTAGGCTGATCCACCTCCCCTGTTTGTGCTCAGTAACCTTTACTTCGACTCTCAAACTGGGTCATTGGGGTTTTTTCACACTTTCGCACTTTGCACTTTCGGCCTTTTTGGTTAAACCTTGTGTAGTATCATGAACGCTTCACATGGGTCTTGTTTGATTTTCTAGATATCGACATCCAAACATAGTGGACTTGTGTGGTTACAGTGTGGAAGGTGAAACCTACTGTCTTATCTAC
Source organism: Clarias laeviceps (assembly GCA_030014305.1). Classification (NCBI taxonomy): domain Eukaryota; kingdom Metazoa; phylum Chordata; class Actinopteri; order Siluriformes; family Clariidae; genus Clarias; species Clarias laeviceps. Next base: position 4,157,468 of record JAQMYJ010000040.1, on the reverse strand, counting down.
ACGTACATGCCCAGTGGTTCTCTGGAGGACCGGCTGTGCTGTGAGGTAAACCATTGTGTTCACTGGAAAATACCTTTCCTGCTGATGTGCACTTACAGATTATATATTATTGTGGTTAAAGATAAGGTTTAAGGTTTAACCAGGCAAATCAAACTGAAGTGGGGGAAAAAAAAAGTAGACCAGGCTCATGGGGCAGGAAGGTTACATATCTGGGCTGTGTTTTTTTTTTTTTTCTTTTTTTTTTTGTTTTTTTTTCTTTTTTTTTAAAAAAGTAAAGTCAAAGATGCCATGTGGTGGTTCAGCACCCAGAGACAGTGGAAAAACCTAATCACTTCAGACATAAGAAAAGAAAATGGTTTTCATATTGGGTTCTTCAGCTTCCTTTGGGGATCAATAAGGAACCTATTTGTCTGTCTCTCTGTCTTGTCTGTCTCTGTCTGTCTCTCTATCCGTCTGTCTGTATTTCTATCCCTGTCCGCTGTCTGTATCCCTGTCCGCTGTCTGTCTGTCTCTCTATCTCTGTCTGTCTGTCTCTCTATCTCTGTCTGTCTGTCTGTCTCTCTATCTCTGTCTGTCTGTCTGTCTCTCTATCTCTGTCTGTCTGTCTGTCTCTCCTTATCTCTGTCTGTCTCTCTGTCTGTCTGTCTGTGTCCGTCTCTGTCTCTCTATCTACAGATAGACTGATGGGGAAAGTACACAAGTAGACAGTCAGGAGGAGAAGTCGATATAGACATGTAGGTAGGTAGGCAAACGGAGACGGATCAATAGATAGACGGATAGACAGGTAGATAGGTATTTGATTGTCTGTTGTCTGAAGGTAGACAAGTAGCCGATCAGAGAAAGAAGTTGATAGATAGACACAGGTAGGTAAGTAGATAGACAGACAGAGACAGACAGACAGACAGACAGCAAGGCAAACGGACTCCGGTCAGTAGATAGATTGATAGACAGATAGACAGTTGGCTGTCTGTTTGTTCTGTCTGTGCATATACCTGTCTGTCTGTGTGTTTGTGTACCTACAAACACCTACCTTTGTGTTTTTGGTGCTTTCCTTTTTTTTTTTTCTTTTTTTTTTCCCCCTCTATACAGTTTTGCTCTGGAAACTCTATGCTACTGGAGTGAATGGAGATTTTTATCTCTTCCTTAAACCAGATCAATAAAAGTTCAGTTAGTTAGAAAAATGCAGTGTGTCATCAAGGACTGTTTTCCCTTACCTTTTATCTCATAACCAATCAGATTGGGGCAAGTAAACAAAAACAAAAACCACAGGTGACGAAACACAATCTCATTACTGAGAGAATATGAGGAACATGTTGTATGAACGAAAAAAAAAAATCTTCAACAATGTTCCTGTGTTGCAGTGCAACTAAAAATAACAGCTTGGTTATTTTTGGGAAGTTACAGATAGGCGATGTGATGTCCCTTTTGAACGTCACACGTGCAGCTCATATTCTGTAGAACTGAATGCAAAGCACCTCCTTATCACCGATCTGTATTGATGATGATAGAAATTTTAAATCTTCAGTCTGAAAGTGAGATTACAGGATTTTATAATGATGTTTTGAAGTCAGATAATGAAGATTTCTGCATTAATTAATAGCCAGTAATTTGACAAAACATCATGTAGCATTTTGTTGATTTAAAGATGTCTTGATTTCTGTGTTTTGAAGTGTAGGATTTAGGTAACACAAGCCGTGTATCAACAGAAGTCTGTATTCTTTTACACAGCTCTGGAAAGTCATCACTCTGATTGATCTTAATGCGGGTTAATTATTAGTTTCCTCTCACAAGTTGTTGATCTGGATGTGCTCGTGACTTTCAGAAAGTCTCTGCCCTCTCCTGGTCGCAGCGGGTAAAAGTGGTGCTGGGTTCGGCGAAAGCTCTTCAGTACCTCCATTCCTGCTCTCCTGCGCTCATCCACGGAGATGTCAAAAGGTACAGATGTTCATCGAGCTTTAGCATCTTGACGTTCCGTATCATGTGGTTTGACTTTTCTCTTCGCATAATCGTATTGTGTTTCTGCTCCTTAATGTATTATTATTATTATTATTATTATTATTGAAAAACATTTAAACAAACTTTATAGTGTTACCTTGTATGTAGAGTATAAGTTGAAGAAATTGATGATAATTAAAAGAAATGAATGAATCAATTGGGCTAATAAAGTGAAGTAGATGGATCTTTTCAATGTGAAATTTCATGCATTACAATTATGCACACATTATAGACATTTAGGTCCATAAGTATTTGGACAGTGATTTTTCATATCCAAAGTGAACTTGAATTGTGAGAAGTGTAGACTTTCAGCTTTAATTCTCTCTCTCTTTTTTTTTTTTTTTTTTTTTTATAAAAAAATTAATTAACTGGTAAGGAGTTAGTTTTTTTCTTTTTTTACGCAGTCCCTCCATTTTTAACAGGATCAACTGCCTGATCATGACCAATTTCTTAGTTATTTTACAGCAAATGAAAGTGATATTAGTTTGATGGTTCGATCCAAAGAGGTACTGATGCATTTGAAGGTGGCTGAAAAATGAAACAAATATAGAGAGAGAGAGACAGAGAGAGAGCAGAAACTTTTAAGAGGACAATTCAACACTTGGGTCTAATCTTACAGATGAAGAAGAATAGTGAGGTCAGGAACACTAGAAAGCCTTGAAGGCCACAGAAGACGACTAAAATGGGTAAGGTAGCTCAGTGATTAAGGATAATGGACTGCTGCTTGTAAAATGGATGATCATAGAATTCATTCTTTTGTGAAAGAAAAATCCTCCTCATAACTTGTAGCCAACAAGTCTTCAATCGATCAAGATCCATTCAAGAACAGAAAATTTAGATTAGATGTTAATTAGAATGAACTAAAAAAAAAAAGGCCTGCTCAGTTGTAGAACAGGATTGAGTTGTGTAAGAATGATTAGAAGAGAGGAATAAGGAAAGGAAAGGCTCACGTTCCAAAGTGTACCACATCGTCTATGAAACCTGGTCGAGGTACAGGAGTGTTTGTAGGGCTGAGTGAGTCACCTGACCTTAACCCTATCGATCTGTTTTCCACTTACTGAAGGCAGAAGGATAAACAAAGAACGTCTGAAGACAGGTGCAGTAATGCAGTGCCAAGTTTTTAGTGCTGTCTGAACGCACAAATCTTTTTCAGATCAGAGTCCCTTTCATATGCGGTCCTGGATCGGATACGTATTTTTCGGCTATGCGTGTGCATTAGGTGCTCGTTGACATCAGACAGGACTGGCAGCACTTTAGCAGTATTAAAACAGCTAAAGCGAGGCATCTTGCTTTCTTTTTTTTTTTTTTTCTACTTCTGGACCTCAAGAAATACATCCGACTAATAGCTTGCCATCCTTCAGGTGAACCGAAATTTCTGATGATCAATAAAAAAAAAAAAATCTGAGTAATTTGGACATAGATTATTATTAAAACCTATCCCATTATTTATGATCGTTAGATTGTCCAATTACTTTTGACTATTTGATAATCTGTTTTGCTTCATTTTAAATATCCATTGTGCTGGCATACAGAGGCAAAAATCTCGTCCTTGTCCAAATACTTATGCAACAGGAACAGACCACAGGCGAAAGGGAACGTTAAACCACAGGAAAGGAAGTACTCACATGGCACGTGTTGCCATGACATCATAGCTGTGTAATAAAAAAAATAATAAAATGTAATTAATAATAACAACGGTGACTTATCTCTTCTCCATCCAGCTCCAACATTCTCTTAGGGGAACATCTGGAACCGAAGCTGGGTGACTTTGGTCTGGCGCGGTTGTGTCGTAACCCGAGCCGAACTCCGGGGAAGACCAGCAGCGTGGCTCAGACCTCCACAGTGCGTGGCACGCTGGCGTACCTGCCCGACGAGTACCTGAAGGACGGCCAGCTGGGCATGGAGATCGACGTTTATAGCTTCGGAGTGGTACGAGCCGCTATGTCAGAGATTAGCGCTCATAAATCGATATAAATCAAATAATAAACCGCAGCCTGATAAGACTGCATGTACTTCTCTTTCCTCTGTTAAAGATGTAGTGGTGTGATTTATCGAGTTCTTACACATTAAAAAATAAATAAATGAGAAAAACATCAGGTCATGCATGACCTGTGAATACTCACTATTGGTCCAGAATTATAAATATATTTAACATGTAAAAACGAGGGTGAGTTAAAAATGATCCACAGTCCGGTTATATTAAAACTTTTCAGATTTCGCGTTTCTGTTCAAGGCTGTCGTCCCAGTCAGTGCTGCAGGTGTGAACGTGTTATGATCAGTTTTCATCAGTGTAATTGCGGTGCGAGCAAAAGCACTTTTTGTGTGATTTGCACGAAAGAACAGTGTTGGGTGTAATGCGTTACAATGTAACTCGTTTACTTGGATTACATTTTTGATGTAACGATTAATCTAACGCGTTAGGTCCGCCATTTAAGTACTCAGTTATTTAGTTACTTTCTTTAAAACAACTAAAACAACATGCATGAGGAATCACAAAGGAGTTTTCATTTTCTTCAATGAAAGAGTACTCTAACTAGTTACTTTTATCAGAAAGTAATGTATCTGATTACTTTTTAAAGACTCTAATTTTGTAATGTAATTAGTTACTTTAAAAAGTAACGTCCCCCAAAGCTGCGATTCAGCAGTGATTCAGAAATTTTTTGTGGTATGAGGAGTTGTTTTACCTGGTGCTGAAGATCACAAACAGAAGTGTTTTAGATATCTGCAAACAACATTTGCACTGATACTCTGAGAAAGGTGGAAGTTTCTTAAAAAGAATCATTACTGGTGGCGAGACACGGATTCATCACTAAGATGTCAGAGTGTAGAACGGAAACATCCTCAGTCGACGTCC
>JAQMYJ010000040.1:4133774-4148944 GCA_030014305.1 Clarias laeviceps | reverse complement strand
CTGCAGTGCAAACCTGGTGAAGAACTACAGGAACCGTTTGACCTCTGTAATTGTTAACAAAGGCTTCTGTACCAAATTAAAAAATTTTACATACCTATTATTATCAACGGAATCACCGCGGACCTCCTGATACGATATCCTGGGTGCCGATTCGATTTGTATAGCGATTCTATAAGTATAATTTTTTTTTTTCTTGTCAGATTTTGTTACAATTCTAAACAAACTTCCTACAACACAGGATGCTGTACCGAGTGAGTTTTAGAGCGCATCACCTGCAGGATTATAGAGGAATATTTGACGTGTAAAAGTGTTCCTCTATAATTCTGCAGGTGATTCTTTCGACTGGCAAATTATTTTTTACCCAATATTTTTTAGGGATACGTGTAGCAGTACATGAATTTGCCAGTCAAAAGAATTGTGATACATCATTGAATTTATTATTATTATTATCATCTTTTTTTTTTTTTTTTTTTTAAACGAGGGACAGGAATCACCGATACAATATTATCACGAGGTTCAGATTCATTTAATATATCTGTAATTATCATTATTTTCTAAACATTCAGATTCAATTAAATATCATGATTTTATAAATATTACGGTTCAATATTACCATAATTTTTTTTCTATTTTGAGACTTTTATAGTTTTTAAAATTTTTATACCTTAGCTTCACTGAACAGCTTCACAACTGAATTTAACATCAGTAATGAAACGTAGCCCGTTCCTTATAACATTTGTTACTTAAAACTTAAAAAACCGAGTGCAGCATTTTCACAACACAAACTAATGTACATATAAGAGTTTAACATTTAACTTAAATTAATCAGACCACACCACCTGTAGGATTGCAACGAAATGGTGACATTTTTAAATGGCACCAAAGTCTTGAGCTCACGTTCTGCGGCTTCTACCGCGATCACATGCAGCTTCTTACGCGTGTGTGACGAGACTCAACAGCGCTCGCGGGTTCTGAGACTGGTGTAAGCATGTGTAATGAGTTGGTCCGAGACAAATTCGGTCGCAGAGTTGTGAGGAAAAAAAAGTAGATCGGAGTTTTTTTTTTTTTTTTTTTTTTTTAAACGTGTGCAACTTTTGAAAACGTAACGCCATAAAAATGCTTTTCTGTTGCAGCACTCAGAAGCTTGTGCACTCGGCACAGTATCGGTTATATCCAAGGCTGATCAAACTAAAAAGAAAAAACAGCCAATTCCAGTGCCTGTGCGTCTCTATTTTATATAAGTGACATAAATTATTTAAAAATCTGTTTTGTAGTCAATGTTGAAAGTGTGCTCTACCAACTAGCACTCTTTATTTCTTTTCAACCTGCTGCTGGTGCTGCTACACAGGCCAGCGTTAAGACGCTCAGGATCCGTCCTCTTCTGCATAACGTGACCTCTGCGATCGGCTAGGGTCACTGTGATTGACAGGAGAGTGAGAGAGCGTGTGTGCCATCCATCCCACGCTGAAACCAATGCGTACAATCAGGATTCAAACTTGATCTGCTGTTTAAAGAGGTAACTTTTTAGTGCTGTGACTTTCTCACTCTTCCGACTTACTTGCGGTTTAGCTGGATCAGGTGTTGACACAGCAATACAGGAGACACCTGGAAAGTACACTTTTTCTGCCTTTTCAGCCGAAAGCACAAAAACATTCACCTGGCAAAAAACTAACAAACAGAAAAACAGCAAAAAAAAAAAAAAAAAGGATTAGTTTACTTTTTGTAGGTGAACTTCCACCTGAGGAAATTGTGAGACTCAGCGTCAGACTGATGTCCCTTCGGTCTGTAAAAACAAACAAAAAAAAATTATTCATGTGTGTAGGATGGCAATATGTTATCTCGTTCCATCATCATGCACTAAATGACCAAAAGTATGTGGACATCTGATGGGCGTTAACACGGCATTTGTTCCCTTTGGAGATTTTTTTTTTCATTCAGGTAGAAGAGCATCATTGAGATTAGATTAAAGTGCCCTCGATGGTGAATCAGGAGACTTGGGGTGCAGTCGTTATGTTCAAGTTCGTACCAAAGGTGTTCAGTGGACGTCCTTTACAGTTGTGCGCTTTGAGTTTGGTTGTAATATTTTCAGGAGGGGAAATGTGATGCGAAGGTCTGGTGTTTGCAAACTTTCATCCATATTGTTTTTTTTTTCTTTCTGACACATCTGCTCTGTGCTCACTATTTGATTTTCTCATGTCTTTGCAGATGACAGAGTTATTATTAATCCGGTCAGACAGCGCTTAGTTGAGAAAATGGCACTTTACGAGGAAGGTCGAATCCTGTCCTCGGACCTCTTCTCTTCTGGCGGTTCATCAAGTAAGTCGGTTTACTCGAAATCATAGCTTTGAGATTAGAAACAGAAATGTTCCTGCCTAAGACAGTAGCGTTAACATCGCTCGAAACGTCTGTTCCAGATGATGTCATGACTAAGGTCACATGGTCATTTTGCAGACAAGTCACAGCACAATGCAGCCTACTGTATACCACTCCATCACCCTGGAGTGTAGGAGGGCCAGTTTAGTGTGCTGTTTGGATATGAAGTACTTAATGGAAACTAAAATTCGGACCAATGAATTTGTCCTTTGAAACGCTTCTTTGTAATCAGAGCTTATCTAAGGCTTATCTATGCCTTAGATATGAACCATATAACAAATGATAATCAACTCTGTTGAGCTGTTTTGAGAAAACAGCTCGGGGCTATATCCCAAATCACAAACTATATACATGGTACAGTGCTGAGAAAAAGTATTTGCCCCTTCTTGACTTTCCCAGATGATCTGTCACACTCAATTTTACACAAAGATTTCCAGAGTAAATACAAAATGCAGTTTTTGAATTCGTAATGATTTCATTCATTAAGAGACGAAAGCTGTCCAAATCGGCCTGATCCTGTCAAAGTTCAGGAAAAAAAATAATTGAGCCCTAAATCTTGTAACTGGTTGTGCCACCCTTGTCTTCAACAACTGCAGTAGTGATGGTCGTTCATGAATGATTCGTTCTTTTTTTGAACGAATCTTTAACATGACTCAGAACAACGAGTCGTCTCGGAGAGTGATTCGTTCATTTTCTACTGGGCGCGCAATCGCAAATCATCGCAAAACCTCCGTAGGTTATGTACAGGAAACACAAATGAGCGATTCGTTCTCAATGACTCTTCTACTCCGAGTCGTTCGTTCTTTTGCCACTTGACTCCCCTAGACCCTATGCGGTGCAATAGATTCAAAAGAATGAACGACTCCGACTGGAAGATATAAGAGCTGAGCTACTCATTCTGTTTATCATAATATGACCTTTGCTGCATTGTAATATTATTATAATATTACTGGAACTACAGCCAAAATTTGTGTATGTAGACACATTGGGGATCTTTTTATTGAAAATGCAACATTTTATTTTATTTCTGATCAAAAGAGGGAAATGAACTAAATGACTCAAATGACTCAAAAAAAGATTGGTTCATTTTGATGAACGAGCTCAAAGAACCGAGTCACTAAAATGATTCAAACTTCCCAACACCAAACTGCAACCAAGTGTTTTTGATAACAGTCTTTCACATCGCCGTGGAGGAATTTTGGCCCACTCTTCTTTGCAGAATTGTTTTAATTCAGCCACATTGGAGAAATTTTGAGCGTAAATGGCCTATTTAAGGATCTCAATCAGATTTAAATCTGGACTTCACAGTTTAAGAACTGCATTTTGTATTTACTCAGGTCATTTTTGTGTAGTTTTAAAATTTGTTTGATCTTAATTATTTAAATGTGACATATGGTCCAAAAAAACAACAACAAAAAAAAAATCCTGGAAAGGGCAAATACTTTTTCATGGCACTGTATAATGCTTAAACTGTAACCTATACAGCCAGAAGCTGGCGCATTATTGACCATCACACCTCTGTTAGGTTGTTAAAGATCCACATTTCTCTCTGTAAGCTGATGTTGGATCACGGCTGTGTGGATTATTCTTTTTTTTTTTTTTCAGTTCCCTACAAGAGCAGACGTCCACATTTTTTTTTTTTTTTTTTTTTTTTTTTGGGGCCATTTTGAGACGTGGCGCTGTATTGCTTTTAATACCTAATACTGCTTTCATACAGGGCATTTATTTCAAGGTTCCATTTACCGGTTGAGTTAATACACAAATGACTTTAAAAGTATTTGGAAGCTGTTTTAAATCAAACCAAGGTTCAGGAGAGAGAAGGAGAGAGAAGGAGAGAGAGCGCACTACTGGATGAATTCTCAAATCGGATTGGTCAGAAGGTGCGTCTCAGACGCTAGTCTTGGCTATAACACAAACAACCAGGGTCATACAATATTAATACGTTACGGTTTCTATAGTAACAGCTCGTACGCAGGGACTTGTATGACAGATGCTCCACGCAATCGTTAAATTACATGTTTTAATAAAGAAGAACAGGATTGATGATCAAGCTAGGGGGGAAAAAAGTAGTCAGAAGACACAGCAAGGACAAGAGATGTGCGTTGTAGGTAAAAAGGGAAAAGTTAGAATTATAGAAGGACTCGCAATGTCGGTTCTTTGTAAAAAATAAAAATAAAAAAAAATTCATGATGTTTTGTAAGGTGTGAAAGCATTCAGTATGGAGGAATTTACGCTTTCCAGCTTCTCAGTAATCCAATTTGTAATTCATCAACTGTTTGTAATGTAAGTGAAACCAGGAACTAACTTTTCTTGTGAATATTTCAGAGCCCATACGACGTAAATACAAACATTGAAAAAGCCGCATTTTTCACAGGTTGCGTAAACCAGAATTTCCTGTCTTTTATAAATTTCGAAGGAGATCTTCATTGCGATCGATGCACAATAAGACAGTTCAGTCTTGCCGTGCGCAGGAATCGTCTCCTTTGACGGATATACAATTATCTATACCTCTCTACATAATGTACACAATGTATCTCTATATAATTCTATACAAAACTCGCAAATAATAAAAAAATTTATGATGGATAAAAATAATCCTTTTGACAGACTGTGCCTGTGAGGTAAAATGATTGACTGTAACGCAACCTGTAAAAGGAAGTTCAGAATAACACACTTGAGACACTTGTGCTGTTACATGTAATATAATCTACTCTGAGTCGGATTGTGTCACACTTCCAGTCTCTTGTTGCAGATAAAATGTCTATCAAATACGTGACCGCGTACGCCACTGAGGACGGTAGGAACGCTGGAAAGTCCCGAGTGATGTGTTACGTTAAAGACGATTTTTTTCTGATCTTTCTGAACTTTTTTTCTGAAAAGTTAGCCGAATATCCGTTTATTAACCCTTACGAAATGTTAGAATTATCAGTAAAACACTTCAGTTTTACTGAGCAGGATTAATAACTACATCATGACAATAACGCACTCTCCAGTGGAAAAGTGACGTTATTTGAATTAAAGAATACCATTAATATTTGACTAATTGAAGTTCACTACCTCGCCAAAAAAGGCACACTTTCATAAGTGTTTTTAAAATGTATTAAGCAAAGAAAATAACTAGGAAGATTCTAAATAACTGGAATTGGGTTAATAACTGTTTAGCGCACTAAACCTGGAGGGATGGTGCTGAAAGAAAAACATACGGTTGCAAAAAATATATATATTTTTAAAAACATGAATGGAGATTACTTAAACTCTTGAAGTCGCATGGCAAAAAAAAAAAAAAAAAAAAAGCTGTGTTTTAATAGTGAAAAGTTAGAGCATTTCTATATATACACACACACACACACACACACACACATATATGTGATGAGAACTTGGAAGGATTTGGATTTAACCAGTGTGTGCTCATAAGAAAATCACTTGTTAGTGAGACTCATCGGAAAAAAAGGGTTCAGTTTGAAAAACTGGATTTTGGAGTGATGGAAAAAGGTCATGTGATCTGATGAGTCCAGATTGAGCCTATTCGAGAATGATGGGCACATCAGGGTAAAAAGGGAAGCACATGAAGTGGATCATGCATAGTGTCCACTGTACAAGCGTCTGGAGGCAGCAGTGTTATGATCTGGGTTTGAGTCGTTCAGGTCTAGACTCAGCAACGTTACGTGGCAATAAATAAAGTCAGCTGACGACCTGAATGTACTGAATAACCAGGTTACTATCAAATTGTAGTCAGTGAATTATTAGATAGATAGTTTGATGGTTTGCATTTTAAATCTAAAGAGTTTTCTACACCTGTGTTTACTGTGGATTTGGTGGATTTTTAATTCATAATATATTTAATGAATTATTTTCATCTGTTGCAGATGGAGAGTTGCCAAGACAATCACGGGAACCTGAAGAGAGCGACGAGTTCGCTAGCAGTCTAGCCTAAACCTCTGTAACTGATATATCTATTGACTAATTCCAACACTCGAGAGGAAATCGGGCACGAAGGAGCTTAGCTGGTCAGGATTTCCCAACACCAAATGTTCTCAATACCACAATGGTGAACCACTAACAGTTTTATTAATTCCGTATGAAATTTTTTTTTTTTTTTTTTTAACAATTGTAAACATTGGATGGACAAACATGTGCTGCCTAACCACAAGACGATGTTTCCTGTATGAATCAGGAAGGTATGTAGGATTAAAGAGAACACTGAATAATATGAAGAACTTTAAGTTAAATCCTGGATCCTTCACATTTTTGTCTTTGGAACCGAGTCTTTTGTTCTTCTGTCCTGAAAGTGGACACTGGTACGGAACATAACAGGACGAGTCAAACCGCGCACCACTGGCGATGATACCCGTCGAACACTGCGATATGTTGAAATTTCAGGGAAGGCAAACGGTTTTGAAGCCAGGCCTGGCTGCTCTTAGGCTCGTGTTTTTTTTTTTTTTTTTTTGGCTGCCTTTATACTGTGACTGCACATTTCATGAAGTAGAAAACATGCGTCCGATCGGTTTAGAATGAAAAGACTTGTATAAATGTTGTCGAAGTGAATAGTTTCTAAATTTTTTTTTTTTTTTTTTTTTTGAATGGGTTAAATTACACTTGAAAGAAAAATATTATCTTTCCCAAGTGTGCTGTGATTTCAACACCTTTCCTGTCATGAATGCTGGCTTTATGATTTCTCTTGACCACAAACTTGCAGTTAAACAGTTTACTCTTTATTATTATTTTTTTCTTTGCCGTTAGACCATTTCTGTCTCACCCTTTTCACGTCGTGGCTCGGAATTCGCTTACCAGCCGAATAAGTCATAAGCTAAATCATGTAAACGTTACATTAGCGCAATAGTATATTTACAGGAACTACACAAGGGATTGCATTTGTCATAAACAAGTCTTCGCTCTTGCACTCTTCTGTAGGAGCTCAACTCGGTTCAGTGTCATTATCCACAACCAAGTGTTTTACATTTAACTCTGTCTTTAATATTTTTGGGCTGGAATTGCCAGAAGTGTGTGATGAGTCAGAAATATCAGCACGGTATATGCAGCACGATATTCACTTTTATTCAGTGGACAACAGGTTTTTATTTCTTTTGGCAGAGAAGTAGTATTATTTTGTTTAAAAATTTAGAAAAACTTAGTTCTAACACTGAAAATGTAATAACACGTCTAAAAAGCTGCTTTCTAACAATTTTCTAAAAATCCTTTAATGATACTAATGATATCTAAAAAGACTAAATGTAATGTATTGTGATGCTTTAAATATCACAATATCGACATTATTATAGTGTTAGATCGCTCAGCCCCTAGTTTCTCTGTCTGACATGGTACGTTTTTGTTGGGTTTTAGTGAACTTTGGTGAAGGGGAAAAAAAATAAAAGATATTAACATTGTGTACAATACCAGTCTGTATGTGTTTGAGTGCTTTTAGTAAAGTGCCTGACGTTTTATCCTTTTTCATCTTGGTGGTTTTCATTTAAATTTTATTTAATTTTATTTATCTATTAACTTCAGTTAAGTTACAATAAAGATTTTATTTTAGGGCTTGGCATTGTGACACATTATGCCATATTGTGATTCTTAAAGACATAATGCAATGCATAATGTATTATAATATGGAATTGAGGTTTTCTTAACAGAAAAAAATGCATTAAAGTTTAGACAGTTTAATTAACCAAATGAAAAAAGAAATGAGGAATCCTATGAAGAAAGAAAAAACAAGGATTGATATGCAAAGATACCAGTTATTGGTTGAGAGTGTTGATGTATCACAGTGTCTTATCATTCAGCCCCCATTTAGAACCATAAATCAATTAATGATTAATAAACATCCATCCATCATCATTATCGCTCATCCTCTGTAGAGTCGTGGCGGCGCCAGGAGTCTACCTCAGGGAACTTATGGCACTAGGCGGAGTACACCCCCGATTGAATGCCAATCCTTTGCTTAAACACACACACTCACTCGTGCACTATGGCCAATTTGGAAACACCAATCGGCCTACAGTGCATGTCTTTGGACTGTAGAGGAAACCACATTACCCAGAGGAAACCCACCAAACTCCACGCATGCAGACCGGAAGTAAGATTTTAACCCTCAATCCCCAGGCTCAACGAGGCTACAGTGCAAACCACTAAGTCACCATGCTGTCTGATTTAAGAAAGAAAAATTATATATTATTTGTGTAATGGATACTTGTGGGCATTCACTCGTTTTAAATACAAGCGTAGTGGTGATTTTATTTATTGTATTTTTTTCCTTTAGATGTATACACACAGACTATTTATACTTAGTTACTTACATGATGTAATGATTTGCTGAAAGACTTTTTTTTTTTTTTTTTTTTGCAATGCACCACGAGTTGCTCACATCATGAGTTTCCTAATAATAACCCATCATGTTATGAGTCATTTTTCCCAAGCCTTTAAAGGACGTACGTGCAGAGGTTATACTGGATGTAGGGTTTATCGTTTGTCACGTACATCTGCCAGAATTGAATAAGACATTTTCAGTAACTAAATAAATTATGTTCTTAGAATGACACTTCGGGTATATTTTAATCACATTTCAATGCATTAATATAAAGTATTATATAAAATAAGGAAACAGTTATAGGAAAATAATCAATGATAATCAGTGTGATGCAGCCCTCCCCAAAGCAGAGTCTCCATTATCATCGTGAAGGGAATTTATTTCAAGCAACAGTACTTTCTAAAGTGTTTTATTTCTCTTATCCAGCACCAGTGAGCCAATTCTAGCATTTTTAAAGTCAATCTGCTTATTTTTGCATTTAATGTTAAAGGCTTCTCTCTCCAGCGTTTCTTATTTTATATTTACACAGACATGCAAATAGAAACCATAATGTGTTGCCATTATTAGGACTACAATTTCTTTCCTTCTTTTCATATTGGAATAGACCCCTCTTTAAGCATGCTTAGAAGTGACAATTCCAAAGAAATGTCTGATTTTGAAAGAGGAAGAGGTCAGATTGTTGGTCAGTGTGTGTGGACTCTCCCAGAGACAAACAGCTAGGAATTTTTAAATTCCCCTTTCTACAGAAAGATATCTTCATGCTTCTTAAAGATTTGTTTAGATCATTCCTTTCATTCACGCTTAGGCAAATTTATTCATTAATTCATCTTCTATATCCAGACATGGTGCCAATCCCATTGGAGACTGGAACTGGAGCCTCCTTACAGAAAACTTTACAGTTTCAATGGCTACACAGATGAATGAATGAAAAATCCAAAACTCAAATTCACCTCCAGGGCTGAGGGTTCAATTCCCGCCGCTGGGTCTGTGTGCATGGAGTTTGCTTGTTCTCCAAGTGCTTAGTTGATTTCCTCCCACAGTCCAAAGACATGCAGACATATATATCTATCTAAGACTACACACTGATTGTTACACACTGTTGGAACTGGAGACTCCTTGCACAAAACTTCACCGTATCAATGACTGCACAGATGAATGATGAACTACTTAATGTTATTTTTCACTGCATGATATGAAATGCTCGTATAACTGTGACCTAAAAAGAAAGGATTGGATAGAACAAGAAGAGAGAAAGATTTTACTGTAATAAAAGAAACATTGCACACAGAAAATTTGAATTAAATGTACAATTCTACAAATTTACAGATGTACAAAGTTACAATAAAACATCATTAAAATAGAAATAGATAAATATATAAATTACACAGAATGTGCAAAGTGTAATTATACTAAGATATCTATCTATCTATCAGAAAAACCTCAGAAAAAGTACAGACTGATGGCTATTGGAACTGGAGACTCCTTACAGAAAAATTCACTGTATCAGTGACTGCACAGATGAATGGAAAATATATTCATTAAAATTCAAATCCAAAGTTCATTTTTGAATTTTATTTGTCATGTGGACGACCATACACAGCATGATATGCAGTGAAACGCTTATATGACTGAACTAAAAAGGAAAAATAAAATAGGATAAGAATAAAGAAAGATTTTTACTGCACTAAGAAAAATTGGAATGAAAAGTACAATTCTAAAAATTATATATATTTCTTATTATAATTACATGTTGCACATTCTGTGAAATTTATATATTATATTTTTGTGATATATATATATATATATATATATATATATATATATATATATATATATATAAACTCAAAGTACACACTGATGGTTATTGGAACTGGAGACTCCTTACAGAAATCTTCACTGTATCAATGACTACACTGCTGAATAAATAAATAAATAGAACTAATCCTTTATTTTATTAACACATTTTTTCAGAGAACATTTAAGTGCTTGTGTGAATAAAAGTAAAGTCAAACAAGCACCAATGTGGTGTGTGTGTGTGTATATATAGATACAGGTGTAACAGTGCTCTCAATATGGAGACACAACCGGATATTTGCACTGTAAGTTGCTCCACATCTGGAGAGTTAGATGTTTGGAGAGCAGAGCAGCTGTTGGTTAGTTAGTTGGTCGGTAGATGGTTGTGAGGTGAAACAGTTGTCAGAGTGAAGCCGAGCGCCGCTCACCGTCCGAGCCGCCGCACTGCTGCTGCTACCGAGGCGCAAAGCAGCCACGGCGCTTATTTACTGAAGGGGCTTGTCAAGAAGATGGCGGCTTCCTGGGCGGCATGAAAGGATGTAGAGTTAGCAATATCTACAGAAAACAAACACACACTCGGGGTTGAATTCGTTTAACTGAGTCTCTCCCTCGATTTTTTTTCGTTTTTTTTAAATAACAAACTCTCGGAAGTCTCGAGTAAGTATTTGTTCACGCTTCGAGATGAGCGAGCGTGAATACTTTTGCACCATTCTGATGACGGCTAACGGTACATCCGCCATTTTTCTTAAGGGAAGCTAGCTAGCGAAACATTTCAACGAATATTTGAGGGGGTGGAATGCAGAAACGTATCTGTTTCATGATGAATAAAAACACACTACAAATTACAAAATCATGTAATATTTCTCTGTCGTGACGGGAAGAAAAAAAATCTGCATAACATTTTATGCTAGCGCTAGATATAGCTTAGCGGTTGCACTAGCTATCATAAAGCCTGGAAGCTAGTCTTGCTAACGTTAGCTAGCTTAGCTCAGTTTGAGCGAGTTAGCATTCTGCATGGTTTGTATTTGTGCTTGTTTAACTCGCAGTTTTGAATGGAATTACATTATTTTTGAAATGTAAATGTAAGTACATCTTGGGATATGTTTGCATCTTGAGAATAGACAAGAAAAGAATTGGGGGGACAACCCGATTAGCATTATGCTAGCTGGTTTTGTTGAAACAAGATGGCGGCTCCCATAGAAACTCCGGGAGGGGGGAATGATAATCATAATAAAAATAATAATTGTAAAATAACGTTAATAATAAAATTATGCTTTACAAATTCGAGAATAAATAAAGCAATTTATAAATAATTTTGTGCTGAGGTAATTGACATACAGTAAACATTTAAATTATAAAAATAATGAATAAAAAATGTATGGAAATTGACAGGTTTTTTTGTTCACCGCCCATTTTCGTTTAATATTTATATAAATATTTAAATCTTAGCTCTTAAATAATTTAATCATTAAATCAGCTAATCAATATGATAGCTATTAAACTACAAATGTTTTGTAATATTGAACCAGGTGTGCTTTATTATTGTTTTTTTTTTTTTTCTCCTTAAGAGGGCTTCTATTTTTATTCGTCTCTCGACTGGTTAGCTCATTTAGCCTTTTTAGCATTGTAGCCGCTCGGCTAATCAGTAGCTGCAGCATTATCCTTTCCCATTAGCCACCGGCTTTGCTAACCCAAAGCTACAAGATGGCGGCACCCGATGGGAATTTGCACGGCTTTTCTCTCTCTTTCAGACATCTTTAACAACACAACATGGGAACTTTAATTCTCGGATTCTCCACGGAACGCGTCTGGAAATGAATTTGCACTTGATGCATTAGAATTTCTACAGGTTTAAAATAAACTACCACGGATTTTGAGGGGATTTTTCTTCTCCTCCTTGTCGCTTGAGCCGGCGGGCTTGTTTTATTTTGTCGCAGAGAGGGTATGCCGCTAAAATGGCGGCTTCCATTAGAGGGATTTTTAGGCTAGGCTAAGCTAAGCTAGCATACAAAACTTCACAATTTGACAATTTGGAATTAGTTTGAAAATATTTTTTTATAAAAACAAACAACAAATCGTTCAATTATTTGTATTTTATTTTTTGTTAATCGCTATTGCAACGTTAGCGGGCTAGATTTTTTTTCTTCTGACGCGGCTAACGCGGAGCCCGAAGCTTTTATTCTTCTTATTCGCATTACTACAAATATTGCTGGTTTGTGTGTGTTTTTTTTTTTTTTATCTGGGCAGTAAACCTGGAATGGACTGATTGTTCTTGTTGCAAAACAAAAAATCTTGTATTAGGTAAAACATTTGATTATTTTTGTTGTATTAGGCGTCTTTGCTAATCCTGTTGAAAGAATTAGCGTCTGCTTTGGTAAAACTGCAGCTAGATATAAAAAAAAACATTTAATAATGTTTAATATATAGAGATATTACAGGTTAATTTAGTTTTTGCATCATTTTATTTTAATAATAAAGTGCTTTTTTTTTAAAAGTTTTCTTCCCCCCCTTTTTTACTCGCCGCCTTTTTGGCGCTTAGCTAGCGTGCTAACCAACCGTACGCGCTTCTTAGCGTGCTAGCTTAGCGAGAACAACTTAGCCGTTTAATATTGCTTGATTAATTTGTTTTCTCCTTCTTTTTAAAAACAATCAAAGGGGGAAAATGACTTCTTCTGGTACCAACACGACATCGAGCGGCACGGTGCTGCAGCCGAGGTGGAAGCGTGTGCTCGGCTGGTCGGGCCCGGTGCCTCGGCCTCGTCACGGCCACCGCGCCGTCGCCATTAAAGAGCTGATGGTGGTTTTCGGCGGCGGCAACGAAGGAATCGTGGATGAACTTCACGTGTACAACACAGGTACTTGCTTTATTATTATTTTTATTTTGGTGAAGCAAGCAATTTTTTAAAACTTTTATTTATTAAAAGTGTGTGCATAAATATATACTTGAGTTACACGCTAGCTTTGCTAACTAACTAGCCTAACAACCAACCCTTCTCTGGTTTACTACAGCTAATACAGAAAATAAGCGCTTTTTTTTAATATATATATATATATATAACAATATAATATATATATTAAAAAAACTAATTCGTTTGACTCATTCTAGTAGGATTATTGTCCATAATTTACCCATTTTTTTTTTTTATATTTATGCACATTTCTAATTTTTTTTTATGCTAACAAAGCTTTAGTTAGCTTGCAGCTAGTGCTATAAAGCTTGTGTGTGTTTGAGCTAGCCATAACAGGCAGCCTGCTACCTTCTGCACGACCGAGAATGGAGGGAAAAAAATGCTAACAGAAATGGCGGGATAATAGAGTGGCTACGTCACTGCGCCAACAAAACCCGCCCCCTTTCTGCATCCTCACGTTTTTCTGTAAATATTTACAAAAAAAGTGTATGAAGTCAGTAGTCAGTAATGCACAACTGATCGGTTAATAGTAAGAGAGAGTGATAACTCGGGCACCTTTATGGATTATGGAATGTAAAGTGTTTGTTTACATTTTATACAAGATGTGTGCAAAAGTTTCATTCCTAACAAGTGTGCTAGGTGTAAGTGAAGAATAATCTACAATACGAGGGGGAGCAAAAAGTCTCATACACAGACCAAAGTAAAGCTTTATAGCAAAACATTTTCTGTGTGATGTTTCTTTCTTTACATGCACAGAGTTGTCTGTTCTGCTCATGATGAACTTGTCTTAACACACATTATTTCTATTATGCACACACACACAATATAATTTAAGCATAAAAGACTTTGGACTACTGATGTTAAGGTCGCAGATTCAAACCCCAGCATCACTACTGTTGGGTCCTTGAGCAACGCCTTAACCCGCAACTGCTCAAATGTATAACAAGATAAAAATATCAGTCGCTCTGGATAAGGGCGTCTGCCGTATATATATCTATGCCCAGTGCATATTTGTGCCATTTTAATATATTTTGTGTTATATCTTTTGCATTGTAAAGTGTTATTTGTAAACCAGTTTCAGGTCATGAGAGATGGGGAAATGCAAGCATGAATCCATACATATTTTATAAAGATGATCTAAGGTTCATTAATAGACATGTAATTGATGTAAAACTAGCAAAACTGATTAATCCAGCTCTTTTTTGTTATTGAATATACTTTCAAATTATGCAGTTGAGTGCAGGAGAAAACGTGCATTTATAAAACAAGTTCGTTGTGTTAAGAATTATTATTAAACAATTATAGGTGATAATGATAATGCTAGTTTTGCCATCTAAAGAAAAAAATCTTTATTGCAGAGTCTAATTTATAAACCTTTATTATGATTTACATTTGTCTTAATGGACCAGGAGCACTTGCATTACAGCACTTACATATACTTAATTGCAAAAATGCACAAAAAGTAATGTTCACAGTCAAATTACAAGCAGGTTATTAACATTATAAAGTTTTGAATAAAAAAAATTATAGTATGTTTATTTATTTATAATAGTGTAATAATGGTTTAATTAATTGTTTAATTTAACTTTAGCAAAATGTACACTACCGTTCAAAAGTTTTGGAACACTTGCAAATTTCTTTGTTTTTGTTTAGTGATTTTATTTTCTACATTCTACAACAATACTGGGGATTTCAAAATTATATAATAACACGTATGGGATTAGGTAATTACGTAACAACAAGAAAAACAACAGTTAGTTGTTATTTTAAGACACAGAGGTCAGCCTTTC
>JAQMYJ010000040.1:4108173-4133674 GCA_030014305.1 Clarias laeviceps | reverse complement strand
TACAATGTAGAAAGAAATAAAAATCAGGAACCATCATGGAGTTAGAAAGTGTTCTAAAACTTTTGAACAGTAGTGTAATTTCAATAGTTTGAGCATTTTTTCTTCTTCTTAATATGCTATAGTGGCATGTTGACCTAAATCTTTTTAAACATCTTTATAAAAAAAAAAAAAAAGTAGTAGTAAAGGATAACTTTATACCCATAAGATAGTGAGTCCCAGGGGTCCCTCTGGTCCGTAAATAAGATAATCACAACCAATCATTATCAAAGCTGTTCTATTATTATTATTATTATCATTATTATTATTATTATTGATTTATTTTTTCTCCCTTCTTATACTTTTATATGACTGGTTTCTTGAATCAAATGGCCCTCTAGTGTAATCCAAAAACATGACCGCCTGTGCAAATGAGAAACTTGGACCTGATCTCCTCTGATCTGTTGATCTTAAGTTCAGAAATAGCTGGAAGAACTTTAAGGGCCTCTGCCATAATGTAAAGTGAAAGATTAAATTTCAGTTCGATCAAGAAGCAGTTTTTGTAGTGTTAGATTTCACAGATGATCAAGAAGCAGTGAATAAGGCAAAGTGATATTTCAGATGGCTGCCTCTCCCTTTTTGAATTTCCTCTTAAAACGTGTGCGCTCATCATGAATTTTTCACTTTAAAGATAAAAGCCTTCTTTGTGACCTGTTGCTGTAAAGACAAAATGCAGAAGTAGATGATTCTGTGATTATGTCTTTGTGCTTATTAGCGTTGGGTGAAGTTGAAGAATTTAAAACTTTAACTACAGCTTGATTCCTAAAATGGACAAACAAGTTTTCACACTGTCCTTAACAATGAACAGTTTCCCGCCCTTTTCCAATTCATTTATTGGTTTGTCTACTGCTTTATTACTTCTAATGTCGATTTGTTGAACATCCTGTTTTCATTTTCCGTGTTCTTCTACAGCGACTAATCAGTGGTTTATCCCGGCTGTCCGGGGTGATGTGCCACCCGGCTGTGCTGCGTACGGATTCGTGTGTGACGGCACCCGGCTGTTGGTGTTCGGAGGAATGGTTGAATACGGAAAATACAGCAACGATCTCTATGAGCTACAGGTATGTTTCTCATCCTTTAATTTTCTTTTTTTTTTTTTTTTTTACCTGATTTTGTTTTACAATAAATTTACGCTTTGGAGAAAATTTATTCAAACTTTATTTATTATTATTATTATTTTTTTACCAGGCCAGTAGATGGGAGTGGAAACGACTGAAGCCTAAAGCTCCAAAGAACGGCCCGCCTCCTTGTCCACGCCTGGGTCACAGCTTCTCCCTCGTCGGGAACAAATGCTATCTATTCGGCGGACTCGCCAACGACAGTGAAGATCCCAAAAACAATATTCCAAGGTAGGCAACTTGTATCAAATCATAATGAGGCATCACATTGTGCGAACCCAAGTAGAATTTCCAGCGCGTATAAAAACGCTCAATCTGCATTTCTTAATTATATTTTTCCTATTATTAAAAAGACTGTACTTTTTTTTAATTTATTTATTTATTTTTTTTTTAAACACTGGACCCGTTAACCTAGAGTGCTTATTTTCCCCCGAATGCACAGATACCTAAATGACCTGTACACACTCGAGCTGCGTCCGGGCTCTAACGTGGCAGGCTGGGACATGCCCATCACATACGGTGTGCTTCCTCCACCCCGCGAGAGCCACACGGCCGTAGTCTACACAGAGAAAACCTCGAAGAAGTCTCGCCTCGTTATCTACGGAGGCATGAGCGGCTGCCGCCTCGGAGACCTCTGGACGTTAGATATAGGTGAGGGGAAGGTTTAAATAAAGTGTTTCGATTAATAACGTATCAAGATTATGTGAGGATTTAAAAATCTTATTTATTTATTCATTTTTTTTAAATGGTTGCTTATTTTGGAGTAATTTATTTAATTGTTACAAATAACAATAACAGCAATTATTAAAAAAAAAAAAAAAAAACTAATCCTGTACCTTAAAGAAAAATTCCTCCATTGTTCAAATTTGTTGTTACGATTGATCAATATGAGATAATGTACAGCTCTAAGTCTTGCCGCATTCTCCTCTGGTGACAAAGTTTTGAATGATTGTTTCATTAACAAATCTTGTGTCCTACAGACACACTTACTTGGAACAAGCCAGCAATAAGTGGCACCGCTCCTCTCCCTCGCAGTCTCCACTCTGCCACCACCATAACAAACAAGTGAGTTTTCTCATCTCATTTCTCTCAATGTTTATAAAAATGAAGACTTGTACTATACAGTGTACAGTTAGACCATCAATGCTTATTATCAGAAGTTGAGTTTACTCCCAGGAATGCTTTGCCTTTTTTTAATTAAACAAACCTGTTATTTAATCATATGTCTCTTTGGATACGAACATTTTATAATTAACCTGAATGGGATTTTTGTAATGATGATAATGCACCTGACTAATGAAACTTTGTACCATCACCATCTCTCTTGAGGATGTACGTGTTTGGCGGATGGGTGCCCTTGGTGATGGATGACGTGAAAGTGGCTACACATGAAAAGGAATGGAAGTGTACAAACACACTGGCATGCCTGAATTTGGGTATGGATTAATACAGACCTGAAAGAATTAACCGTGTAATAGTTGAAGCATACTTTATCTTTACTAAGAACAAAGATTGATTCGTTTAAAAAAAAAAAAAAAAAATTATTTATTTTTTCTTTCCTCTCTCGCTTAGATGCAATGACATGGGAGACTATTTTGATGGACACTCTGGAAGACAACATCCCACGAGCCAGGGCAGGACACTGCTCCGTAGCCATCAACTCCAGACTGTATGTTTGGAGTGGCAGAGACGGCTACCGCAAAGCCTGGAACAACCAAGTGTGCTGCAAAGATCTCTGGTATTTGGAGACAGGTGAGTTTTTATCTTGCCACTAAAACCAAAATGGATAATTTTTTTTAAAACTTTTATTTTGATCATCGTTTCCAAGGATCAAGGGAATTAATGATGAATCGATCATACTTACCAATAATAAAAGTATTAGGATAAAGCTTGTTTTATGTGCCCTATGTGTAACTATTTGTTTGTTGTGCACGTTTTCTACAGACCGTCCTCTGGCGCCGTCTCGCGTCCAGCTGGTTCGTGCCAACACAAGTTCCCTGGAGGTGAGTTGGGGCGCCGTGCCCACTGCCGACGCCTACCTGCTGCAGCTGCAGAAATACGAAATTCCAGCGGCGACGTCAGCCTCCTCCCCCGGCGTCACTCCCACTTCCTCATTGCCCTTGAACTCGCCGAAAAGCCCGGCCCCGGCCGCCGCTGCCCCTGCCACCCAGGCTGTTCCCGTCACTGGGGTCACCCTGGTACCCCAGGTGCCCTCACCAACTACGTCCATGCCTGGAAGCCCGCTCGCTGCAGCCTCGCCGCGTGGTCCAGGTAAAAGTGCGTAGCACCAGAAACTTTATTTACTCTTTTTTTTTTTTTTTTTTTTTGTGTTACAATTTGCTCTTTATACAATTTTCTCAAAGTTTATTGTTGAGTTTATTACAACAAAGTTAACATGAACAAACTGGGTTAAAAAACAAAGCTAGTTGATTACAGAAAATGTCTAGCAGCAAAACTAGACAGCTAATCCTTGAGAGAATTTTTTTTTTACGTATGAGATGCCAAGCTGGCTTTGAACTGAACTGATGTTTTCGTTGATTTTTCACCTTTTTTTTACACTTAAAATATCAACGCTCATGTTGTAATAAAGGTGTTTTTTTTTTTATCAGTTACCATTTAGTTACTCTTCTGCTACAGTTAAGGTCTTCTCACCAGTGACCGTGAGTTTGGAGCTTTAATTCAGCCTAAAACATTTAACGACCAAATGAAACCGGAAATTTATACTATCTAAAGTACATCTTGGAGCAACAGGAAGATTTAATGTTTGGCATCGTAGGGCATCATAACAATGACCACTTTTTAAAAAGAAAGCTCTGGTTTAGTTAAATGCATGTTTGTCCTTTTTTTTTTTTTTTTATCATTATTATTTTCTTAGTATGTTTGCTCACATTTAAGTTAATCTTGGTCATCCATCCTTCCTTTTTCTTTTTTTTTTTTTTTTTTTTTGCCAGCCATCCTGAAAGTGGCAGCACCTCAGTCCACAGCTGGGGCGTCTGTCGTCACTGTACGTCAGGCCAATCAAGTGGGAAAATCTCCAGTCACAGTCGCATCACTTCCTGCCGGAGTCCGCATGGTCGTTCCTGCACAGAGTGCACAAGGAACAGTAAGTTGTTTTTCTTTATATTACCGAGCAGCTTGCAGGTGGAAGTCCAGATTCACGGTAGTATCTGTAGCGCTACTTGCTTCCACCATTTTTACTTTAAGGTTTAAAGATAATTTTTCACCTGCCCTCTCTAGCCGATTGGGAGCAGCCCTCAGATGAGCGGCATGGCTGCTCTGGCCGCAGCTGCAGCTGCGACACAGAAAATCCCTCCTTCATCAGCAGCCACAATGCTGAACGTTCCTGCAGGAGCCACCATAGTGAAAACAGTTGCAGTCACTCCAGGCTCCACGGCTCTTCCTGCTGCAGTGAAGGTCGCCTCACCAGTGACCGTGAGTGACCCTTTGGAGCTTTAATTTAGCCTAAAACATTTAACGTGACCAAAAGAAATATGAAATTTATACTATCTAAAGTACATCTTGTAAATCCTGTCATCTTGCAGCAACAGGAAGATTTAATATTTGGCATTGCAGGGCATCATAACAATGAGCACTTGTTACTAAGAGAGCTCTGGTTTAGCTTAAATTTAATGCACGTTTGTCTTAGTATGTTTGCTTACATTCAAGTTAATCTTGGTTATCTTTTTCCTTTTTTTTCAATTACCCCATGGACACATTGGCTTGGATTCAATGTTCCTCTCAACAGACATACCTTGGCTACTCTCACATGACAAAAGTAAAACTTTAAAGTAAATGTTAAGCTTGTAATATAAAGATCCTGTGTTTTTCAAGCACCTTTAACAGTGCCTTATTTACAGATAATTGTGCAAATTGAGTTTATGCCAAATAGATCCCTTGAAAAAGAAGTTAAGTCTTACAAGTGAATTTCTTTATTTTTTTTATTTATTTATTCTTCTTTTAAGGTGAGCAACCCAGCCACCCGCATGCTAAAGACAGCAGCAGCTCAGGCCGGAACTTCTACCATCACCACCCCTAACACGCCAACACGTCCCATCATCACGGTGCACAAATCGGGCACAGTGACTGTGGCCCAGCAGGCCCAGGTGGTCACCACCGTGGTGGGAGGAGTCACGAAAACCATCACGCTCGTCAAGAGCCCACTCACTGTGGGCAGTGGCGGCACGCTGGTGAGGATTGAGTACTGAGAGAAAGAAAGTTTTGCCAGTTGTTCGATAGCGACATGTATAGACATTGTCCATATTTAAGCTTCTCAGTGAGAAGCTTGATGATACACTATGCACTATGAGTTTTGTTACTTGAAGATTTAGATTACAACGTCCGCAGCAGATTTCATTTTTACGCTTTCTTCCTCAGATCTCTAGCCTGGGCAAGGTGATGTCCATGGTCCAGACTAAACCAGTACAGAGTTCTGCAGTGACAGGCCAAGCTGGCAGCCCAGTCACACAGATCATACAGGTCAGCGCACCAGGGTTTTATTTTATAGAGTTTTAATACTTGTATATTATAATCGTATAGAAACAAGCCTGGCCGTGTGCGTGGGTGATGGTGTTTGTTTTTAAGTATATTCTTTTTGTATCCGGCTTACTCAAACTATATACAAATATAAACATAAGGCTGCTGTTTGTTGATTTTTATCTATATCATATATAATTTTTAATATATTTTTCTCCCAGACAAAGGGCCCTCTACCTGCAGGCACCATACTGAAGCTAGTCACCTCAGCAGACGGCAAACCCACCACCATCATCACTACCACGCAGGCAGGTGGTGCTGGCACCAAACCAACCATTTTGGGCATCTCCCCTAACACTTCCACAAAGCCTGGCACCACCATCATCAAGACCATCCCGATGTCCGCTATTCAGCAGGGAGCTGCAGGTTCGTCTTACGGCAAGTTCTGTCAACTAGTTCTGCTCACTTTGGGGAGGAAAAATTTCTTTAATGTAATAAAGTGCCTTTAAAAATGTTTTCTTTTTTGGCAGGTGCTACCAGTAGCACTGGTATAAAGTCTCCCATCACAATCATCACAACCAAAATGGTGACACCGGGCACACCAGGGAAAATCATCACAGCAGTACCAAAACTGGCTGGAGCTGCTCAGCAGGGTGTGACTCAGGTGAGGTCCTCTTTAAACCCACGACGTCATAGCCATTGAAGAAATTTTTTTTTTTTTACCAAAACCTTACGTTTAATTTTTAACTGTAGATGCTTCCTAAGGTGTCAAGTAGACTGACACCCTTATTAGTAATTAGTATGTCCGATTATGGTGGTATCGGTCAACTTTAATTGTAACAACTTTTTAAAATCTTTTTTTTTTTTTTTTTTAGGTGGTCCTGAAGGGAGCACCAGGACAGCCTGGCACCATTCTTCGCACTGTGCCCATGGGTGGTGTACGTCTCGTTTCTCCTGGTACTGTTTCTGCTGTCAAACCAACAGTTACCACGCTTGTGGTTAAAGGCACCACAGGTACCGCAAAGGACTTTAACGTTGAATTTATAATTAATGCATATTTTTTTCCCATTCATTTATAAGAAATACTTTACGTAGATAATTGCCTGTTTCCCAAATCACGGCAACTTATTACATTCTCGCCCTGTGTTTGCGTAGGAGTAACTACTCTCGGCACTGTGACCGGAACGATCTCGACCAGCCTGGCGGGGGGCAACGTTCCCACTGCCAACGCTAGCCTGGCAACCCCCATAACCACCTTAGGCACTATCGCCACCCTCTCCAGCCAGGTAATCAGCCCTACAGCGATCACTGTGTCTGCAGCTCAGTCAAACCTGACCACTGCACCTACAGTGGCCATACAGGTACCACGCCTGCTGTTGAGTAATATCTCTTAACTTTTGATTGTCCTAATATGAAAAGTGATTGGTTTCATATAAATGTATTTTTATTGCTTTATTTTTGTAGGCAGCTACACAGCCCACTCAGGTGACGCTGATAAGCACCCCTACCGGCGTGGAGGCGCAGCAGGACCTCCCCGTGTCCATCCTGGCCTCCCCCACCTCCGAACAGCCCTCCACAACAGGCGCTGAAGCAGGCGACGCCCCAGGCGAAATAACCCTGGTCTGTTCCAACCCACCATGCGAGACCCACGAAACCGGTACCACCAACACGGCCACCACGGCGTCCGCCAAGATCGGAACCGAGCGCGTGTGCTCCAACCCACCTTGCGAGACTCATGTGACGGGAACGACCAACACGACGACCACAGCGTCAGCCAACATGGGCCGTGTGCAGCAGGTATGCAGCAACCCACCGTGCGAAACTCACGAAACAGGAACCACAAGCACATCTACACAGGCGTCCTCAAGCATGGGCACGGAAACCAGCACGGTACAAAGAGTGTGTTCTAACCCACCTTGTGAGACCCATGAAACCAGCACCACCAACACAGCTACACAGTCATCTTCCAGTATGGGCAGCGCGGAGACCAACACTGTACAGAGGGTGTGTTCTAACCCGCCATGTGAGACCCACGAGACTGGCACCACTAACACAGCTACGCAGGCATCTTCCAGTATGAGCAGTGCAGAGACCAACACTGTACAGAGGGTGTGTTCTAACCCGCCGTGTGAGACCCACGAGACTGGCACCACCAACACAGCTACACAAGCATCTTCCAGTATGAGCAGTGCAGAGACCAACACTGTACAGAGGGTGTGTTCTAACCCGCCATGCGAGACCCACGAGACGGGCACCACTAATACACCCACGCAGTCTTCATCCACCATGGGAGCAGGGCAGAATGGCATGGTGCAGAGAGTGTGTTCTAACCCACCATGTGAGACCCATGAGACGGGCACCACCAACACGGCTACTACTGCCACCAGCAGCCTCGAGTCAGCTGATGGAACAGGTAGGGTTGATTTTATTTATTTATTTTTTTAAACTTGTTTAGTTTTGTAGAATTTTTATTTTTTTGCCTAAATGGAATTCTGTTAAAAGGCAAGTATTGCTTTTTAATGTTCGTTATAAAATGTTATATTGTTCAAGTATAAATTATATAATAATTTTTGGCATACAGAATTGGGCTTTAATGATTTGGCCTTTCTCAAAGTCTGTGTTTGCACATATGAGCTACAAGTGGTGATTTGTGTAAATGTGTCAACTCTAAGCCTTCAGATCTAGCTTGAGGCTTTGAAAAGTTAATCGGACCACTGATGAATCTGGCGACTTCTCATGAAGATCAAGTCAAGTTGTGATTGCAGTATATCCATCTCCAGGTTGACTTGTGCTATAACAGAAATGCATTAGTAGTCAAAAATTTTTTATTTTTTTTTCCACAGTCCCTGGAACAGTGAACAGTACACTGTTATAAAATTCTCGCCTAATTGTCTAGCTATGGACACGGAACGTTCTCCATCTCTGCTAGTATTTCATCAGTTGAGTCTCTTTGCATAAAGTTTGTATATTATGACCACCTTTCGTGAGACTGTATTTTGCCTTGCAGTGCAACAGAGTGGTAATGGACAAGACGCTGGCACCAGTGCCGAGGCAACTTCGTCGACAGAACCTGCCAATCCACCAATTCAGAGCAGAGCCATCACCACAGTGACGCAGGCTACACCCACCCCAGGACCCTCTGTTCCTGTAAGTCTTGGATCAGTTTTCAGTCATTGTTAAAATAAATAAATAAATAAATAAATAAATTTATTGCTCAAACAGTATATCTCCTGTTCTGTTAAGTTAAATAGAGTTAGTGCAGGAGGAAAAGTGCAATTTATCTTAAAGCAAATCTAGTTCTACAAATTTTTAGCCATTTTTTTATTTATAGAGGCTTAATCCATCCCTTTTCTAATGTATATGACTATAATAACCATAAACAAACCTGATTATTATTTTTTTTTCCCAGGAAATCTCATCCATGGCAGGCTCCGCTGCTGTAGTGGAGGGCTCTGGTGAAGCAGAGGCGATGGAGCAGGGAGACTCTGAGGCAGTGGCGATGGGCGAGGAGCCCATGCAGACCGAGGGTGAACTGGGTGAAGAGGGAACAATCAGAGTTGTCGCTATTGAGGAGGGTGCTGCCGGGGACGCAGCCACCATGCTGCAGGTTCATGTTGCCATGGAAGCACAGCCGGGCCAGGGAGAGCAGGCGGAGGTAAGGGTTGGGCGAGGTGGAAATTTGTTAAATATATATTATACCCCTAGCCTGAGGATGTGCTTTGTTTGATATAATAATTTTTTTTATTATATAATCATTCGGGTTTATTTACCAAAAACCAACGCCATACAAATAATCATTTTGATTGTCTTAAATGTTACTTGATCGTATTGTCTGGTTACATTGCACAGATCACTGTACCATTAGAACATTTGATTTTATTCCTTTTTTTTTTTCCTTCATTCATGTTTAATAATTTTTTGCCTGTGCAGATGGAGCAAGGTGGTGAGGGAGCCGAGGCTGTGGCTCTGGCAGGGCAGGACTCCGAGGCCTTAGCGCTGCCTCAGGAACTGATGTCAGCCGAGGGGCAGCAGACCACGCTGATGGTGACGGGACTGACTCCGGAGGAACTGGCCGTCACCGCTGCGGCAGAAGCCGCCGCTCAGGCCGCTGCCACAGAAGAAGCCCAGGCGCTCGCCATACAGGCCGTCCTGCAGGCAGCCCAACAGGCCGTGCTCAGTGAGTATTCACCTTGCAGCTTAAGCATGATAAGTTGAGGTTGCACAAACTCTGGACAGGGCACCAGAGCTAAACTGTTATTTTCTAATATCTATTTTTAGATGAAGGAGACTCTGGACATGACGGTCAGCAGACCACCACCATCCCCATCGTACTGACGCAACAGGAACTGGCTGCGCTGGTTCAGCAGCAGCAGCAACTCCAGGAGGTTCAAGCAGCAGCGGCAGCAGCAGTCGCTGCCCAACAGCTCGGGACCGATTCGGGTGCAGCAACTCTGCCCACCGAGGGCCTGGCACCCGCAGACAGCCTCAACGACCCCACGACCGAGAGCAACGGCCACGAGATGGCCGCCGCCGCGGTAACCGCCGCCGTGGCTCAGCTTCTACCCAGCACTTCTGCAGAAAGTGAGGGCAATAAAACACACAATTCAAAGCCATAGTGTACCAGTTTTCTTTCCAAATAGGATAGCATGAATTCTCTTGTGTTCCCTGTGCTTTCCACTTGTTTGGTTGGAATGAATAAAAAAAATAAAAATAAAAATGAAACAAATCGCCTTGAGAGAATTTTTCTAGGCTTTTTGCAAAACGTTAAATCTGATCGACATTCTTTTCCTGCAGCTTTGGCTCCATCGAGTACACTTGCCCCGGTCCAGCCCATGGTGGTCGCCAGCCCTGCCAAGATACAGGCTGCCACTGCACTTGCTGAAGTAGCCAATGGCATCGAGTCCGTCGCTGGGGTGAGCTAACTAATCCATTCACATCAATCAGACATACACACACTTTTCTACATTTTCTTTGAATGTGTTAAGAGTTTTTCGAAAGCATTTCAAGTTCTTTTGTTTGTCTGGTGTGAACAGAAGCCAGGAGCTCCCCCTGCTGTTGCAAAACCGCCAGTGAAGAAAGAAAATCAGTGGTTTGATGTTGGAATAGTCAAGGTGACCAACATGGTCGTTACACACTATTATGTCCCAGCAGATGACTCGGAGGTTACTGACGTGAGTCAGATTTTCTCTCTTTACTATGAATTACAGATTTCCTTTCAATTTGCATCAAGCTAGTATATATCGTGAGCTCCAGTGAGTTAAGTTTGCCTTACGTGTGTCATATTGCAGGATGATTCTGGAGCCATACCAGACTACAGTCAAATGAAGAAAGTGGAGCTTTCTCCTGGCACCGCGTACAAGTTCCGCGTGGCTGGAATCAACGCTTGCGGCCGTGGAACGTTTTCTGAAGTGTCGGCTTTCAAGACCTGCTTGCCTGGCTTCCCTGGCGCGCCATGTGCCATTAAAATCAGCAAGGTGAGTTTCAATACGTCTGCCGTTTTTTTTTTTATTCCCCCCGACCCCCCCCCCCCCTACAGAAAACCTTTTCTCTTTCTTTGTATTTTTGTTCATTGTGTAATATATTTGCTTTGTTTTTCCTTTTGAATCAGAGCCCTGATGGCGCTCACCTCACTTGGGAACCACCGTCTGTGACGTCAGGGAAGATCATCGAGTACTCAGTCTACCTAGCCATCCAGAGCTCTCAGACGACCGAGGCGAAGGCGTCTGCCCCGGCTCAGCTGGCCTTCATGCGGGTGTACTGTGGGCCAAATCCCTCCTGCCTAGTCCAGACTTCCAGCCTGTCCAACGCCCACATCGACTACACCACGAAACCCGCCATTATCTTCCGCATCGCTGCCCGCAACGAGAAGGGTTACGGCCCTGCCACGCAAGTCAGGTGGCTACAAGGTGAGCTGCCGTAATGAAATCAAAAGTCAAAAAATGTTTAGTGCCAAAAAAAAGCTAAATAATAAATAAACAACAAAACATACCTGATGCATAAATAGTGTACAGTGACTAAGTGCTTCTTTAATGTTCAGGGTAAGTTTAGAAATATTGTGCATGCTGTATTTATAGTTATATTACCTGGGAAGCAAGTGTTGTATATGCATGAATATGAAGTAGTACGCTGTGTTTTTAAGCCATTTATATATTTTCTAGAAACCAGTAAAGATGGATCTGCTGCCAAACCTGCGGCAAAGAGACCGGTCTCATCTCCTGATACGTGAGTATTTCATGATAAAGAAATGCGCACACACCTGGGTTATAAAACCATATTGGGTTCATCCAGAATTATTCAGTTGTGAACTCATGAAACGCTGAGACTCTTTCACTCCGACCCGATGCTTAAATGTTTGGAGAATTTTAGAAGGAAACAAAAATGGATAATTTTCTCATTTGAGATGAATGCTGAAGTTTAAACAAACCAACAAACAATTAAATAGGTCAGATTTTATATTGGACCACAACAAACATCTGAAAAATTACTAGCAGAGAGAATTTACAGAGGTGATGATGGAAAACAGATCTTGACCTTTTAGGTATCCTAGGGTTCGGGTTTAGGGTTAACCCTAACCCTAGGTAGTGGTAGCTTAGAGGTTTAAGGCATTGAGTTACTGTTCAGGAGGTCGGTGATTCAAGCCCCAGCTTTTGTAGGTTGCTATTGAGGGCCGATGATGAAGGGTTCTAACCCTGTCTCCTCCATGCGTGCCGTATCACGCTCTGACCCCATGTGACGAAGAAAGACATGAATTAACTTTTTTTTTATGTTTAAGACACACAAACACCTCAAATTGTCTTGTTCTATTCCAGTAAACTAATCAGTAGTGGTTAAACATGTCACCTTTTAGTCATGTTTATACCCCTTTTCTACCAAAGTGAACCTGTTGCTAGTTTGTCAAGCACTAGTGCTGGTTCAGAGCCGGTTTAGTATCGAACTTCCTATGAACTTGTTTTTCTGTAGGCTAGAGAGTCATTGAATGCGTCCGTGTAGGTTCAACAATAGCGAACTTCAACACGGCTTTGCGAGCAGTTCTCCTGACTTTGACGAAAAGTTCCCCTATCTTTAAACTGGAGGTTTTTCTCGCAGTCATGATGATCCCGTCCCACAGCCCCTTGGCGTAAGCGGTCCTTTATTCTAGACCAGGAAAGTGTTCTTTGCTGTCCGAGTGCCGAATAAGCTCCAGAACCACCTCGGTGGAAAAAGGGGTATTATAGTTACTGATATAAGTGAGTTATTTTATTAAATACCCTGTTCTGGTTGGTGTCTTCATACTAACCTTTTTTTTTTTTTTTTTTTTCCTCACTCTCTACAGGAAAGGTACCGGTCCAAAAAAGCCCAGAGCCGACCAGTGAGAGATTTTGACATGCCCCCTCCCCCTTTGAGACCAACACCCCTGACCGAACTCCTTCCTGCTGAACGCCCTTCCCCAGCCTTATTAAACCACGTTCCCCTACCACGTCCTACTTAACGTTAAATGACAGTAGGTGGGGGGGAGGGGGGAGAGGAGAAAGATCAATCTGTTTGTGCCCTACCCCAATCATCACTGGACATCCTGGTGCCATGGACGCCTTATCGCTTCGACTGTGTTAAAAATGAAACCGTATTATAAATGTTTCTTCTTCAGACAAACCGTTAAAAGCACATTCTTTTTTGCTTTTTTGTCCTGGAAGTTTGTGTGTGATAAATTTCCAATGGCAGCATTCAGTCAAGTTAACTGTTTTTCTGTAGTTTTTTTTTTTTTTTTCAGTTTTCTTCCCCCCTTCCTTCATGTTCTTTTTATTTTATCTTACAAGCAATAGATAAAAAAAGAAAACTTTGCTCTTCTGCCAATTTTGTTTTTTTTTGTAAGTCTGTATATTTCAGTCGGACACAGACAGATGTTGGACGGCGATTGAAGAGGGACAACCCCGACAATGAAGCTACACCTGGAAATCCATTTGAAGGATGGGAGGGGGGGGAAAAGCAACAACACAGCACTTGGTGATGCTTCTGAAGAAAAAAAAACAAAACAAAAAAAACACTTCATTTTAAGACATCTGTAATTGTATATTCAATCCAAGAGTCCAGTAGCCTGTTAATTACATCACTGTGTTTTCATTCATAGCTAAGAGGGAATTAATTGGAGGACTGTATTTTGTACCGAAGATGTAAGGACTTCGATCCTTGTAGATGGGGAGGCGTGTGGAATTATTATTTTTTTTTATTGCATTGAAATGTATCTTGTATAAAGACAGAAAGGGGGGAGGGGGGATCCCATAAATAGTAAGAAGTGGCGCAGTTGCTCGCTGTGTGTGGTTTATTTTTGTAATTTCTTCCTTCAATTTTTTTTTTTTTTTTTAAATGTTCCCCTTATTGTGTGCGTTTGCTCAGTTTTAAAAACACAAACACTTTTTCCTGCTTGTTCCTGTAGTCCGAGTCGTCTTGTTGGGATCCTGTGGCTGCTGATTGTGTCCTCCGTCTGCGCCACGAACTTTTCTACATCCCACCTTTAAGGAATCTTTCAGAAATTAAAGATTGAAGTGAACTTTTTCTACTCACTTTGGAAAAAGACTACCCACTGAAAAACAAGCTTTAGCGTATACTGCATATAGGTTTTTCTTTTCTGTTATGCATTTCTATTCCTCCGAACTTGTATATTGTTGATCATTTAAAGGAGTATGTTCCTGGAAGGCTGTTTGTTGTCCTTTGGTTCTTTTTTTTTTTTTTTTTGCCTCCTTCCTGTTAACCTTTTCACTAGTCCATAGTTTATGTAAAATTTGCTCTTTTTTTTTTTTTTTAGTTTCTGTGGATTTTTTTCCCCCCCTCATGCTTGTTTGTGATCTGGTTAGAGGATTAAGAAACAAAACTTGGGATTTTTCTCATTGTGGGGAAAATGTTACAAGCATTTTCATTCATCATGGGGCAGTTGATTATTTTTTTTGCAGATGGT
Source organism: Clarias laeviceps (assembly GCA_030014305.1). Taxonomy (NCBI): domain Eukaryota; kingdom Metazoa; phylum Chordata; class Actinopteri; order Siluriformes; family Clariidae; genus Clarias; species Clarias laeviceps. Next base: position 4,119,118 of record JAQMYJ010000040.1, on the reverse strand, counting down.
TTCGGGGTGCAGGGTACAGATGGATTAACAGTATCGGATTGAGAGTGCTGATGATGCAGGATCAGTTTTGTTCATTGTGTTCGGTTTTGGATGACGCTCGATTCCGATCCTGGACCAGCGTGCTCGCTCTGAATTGTAATTTTTTGCATTACGATCCCCCGGTTTCTAGAATGGTGTGTGTGTGTGTGTGTGAAAAGTGGACCGGTATGTGTCTGAATGGAAAATGGTTTGCTTTTCTGACAATTTGTGAAAAACGATGATGGATTATCGGCACAGCCAGCGTTCGAACTCAGTTGTAAATTAGTTCTTTCACGTAGCAAGAAGTAAAACAAAACTCCGCCTTTTTATATAATTATCTGTAACAAATGTTTTTACATGTTGTCATCTATTGATTGCTTTTGTGTCTTGACATATAAAAGTAATGGAAACCTGTCTGTGTTCATTTGTCATCTTGCCTGACTTTTGGGATGTGTTTAATGAATAGAAAAACCAGCAAGAATATTACATTTATTATTATTTTTTATCAGAAATGGGGGGGGGGGGGAGAGAGAAACACCTAGGATTTCAACTGTTCATGCACACATTGCTTTTTTCCAATGATGATAAGCCATTTTAAAGATATAAATAAAAGAGGTTTTGTCTGTACATTTGGTCAGAACTCTCTCTTTCAATTATATCTTTGCCACAAATCGGAGTACCTGAAACCAGTCCTTGAAAAATTTGTATGTCTGTCAAGCCCGATTTGTCACAGCATCACGCAAAACAGGCTGGACTGAATTTAATGAAACTTGGACATACGTTGATATTTGCCTCAAGTTTAACCTGTGCCATGAATGAAATCAAAATGTTGAGTAGAAGTGAAGTTATGAGCAGTTTTGTGCCACATTAGAAACTGCAGGTTTTTACAGCGTAATGCGCATGTGTCAAACTGTTGGCGCGTCTCAAATCGCCTGCTGGACAGAATTTTCTGAAACTTTTGCCGTACCGTACTTGGATAACTGCCTGGTTTAACCTGGACCGTAAGTGAAATCAAAATGGTGGTTAAATTGATATTATGAACAGTTATATGCTGGATTTAATAATTTACTTTTAAAATAAGCTACATGCTCAATGTAAACAAACACCTGCACCAATAGATATTAATTAGAAAAGCTAAGCTGAGTCTTTTTATTGGGATTAGTTCATATTTTCACTGCTGAACAAGTATGAGAGAATTTTAACTGGATTTGTTTTAAGACAAAACGTAATCTTTATCCGATCTACTTTTTCCATTTCTCATCTGTGATTCACTCTCCGATTACCGATCAGAGAGTGTATTTGACTGACGACGAAAGAAATACAACTTAAGCGTAAACAAGGCGTAAGATACTCAGCCTTACAACATTTGATTTCTTTGTATTAATAAGAGTTCTGCTGTACAGAAAGACAGACAGACAGACATGTACATGGGCTTCAACCTGGAATAATATAGTTAAATAGATACTTTATTCATCCCCATGGGAAAATTCACAAGATCCAGCAGTTCACAGATAGTTACATCTAGAAGATAAGAAAAATAAGGTAAAAACAAAACAATCCTATAATTTTTTTTTTTTAAATAGGTAAAAGCTCCTGTGCATATTATTATGCAAAGTCAGTGGATAATGTGCAAACAGTTTTGTGTTTAGCGAGAATGTTATGCTATGGCCTGACTGATTACATTAAAGCTGACCAGATTATTTTTAGCTATAACCTTTTAACAATTTCTACAAACTCTTCTACTAGTAACTGAACACTAATTTATTGGAGTTGTCGTGGTCTGTGGTGTAAAAAAAGCCAGTTTTTCAGACGATTGGCCTTCCACAGCCGTGCTTTTGTTTCCATGGAAACGCTGCAAGCTAGCTAGCTAGCCCGGGATTAGCTGCTTGTTTTTCAGCAATGCGTTACGTATATATTTATATATTTAACATGTTTTCGGAAAAATTTTAATAAAAATCTCGACCTTTGTTTAAATTGAAAATGATACAAATGATATGAAACCGCGAACAAGCTAAGTTAGCGCTAGGCTAGCCTTATTTCTTATTATTTTGTTTGTGGGTTAGCGCGCGCCATGGATCAGTATAGTATTCTCGGGAGGATTGGTGAAGGAGCGCATGGAATTGTGTTCAAAGCCAAACACATCGAGGTAAACAGTATACACACTTAATATATATCATGGTGTCTTTTGTGTTTTTTATTTATATGTTTTTTTTTATGGCGTTAGCCAGCTCACGCGCTCGGGTAACGTTCCACCTTGATGCGCGTGCTCTTGTCTTTAATACAGTGCTGCAGCAGCACTAATCATTATTATTATTATTATTATTATTATTTACACAATTTGCAATGTTACGTAACCCTCCCTAGCGTGTCCCGTGTCATCAGGGTTGCCAGGTCGCGAGGAATATCTTCATAACAACATCATCTCAGACATGCAATAAGTAAACAGACACCATTCATTCATTCATTCATCTTCTATACCACTTTATCCTGTATACAGTGTCATGGGGGATTAGCTAGTTTTGTTAATTTATGTTGTAACATGCAACAACTATAGCAGTGTTCCCCAGCTGTTTTATTCTTCACTTGCCTCTGTGCAGGACATTTATTTATCATTTAACTATGCAGTCCATCAGCTTTTTCTGTTGTTATCTTAATTTTTTATGTTGTCTTTGTTTCTAGACAGGAGAGACTGTGGCACTGAAGAAAGTGGCTCTACGAAAGCTTGAAGACGGAATCCCCAACCAAGCACTAAGAGAAATTAAAGCACTTCAGGAAATTGAAGATAACCCATATGTGAGTGTGCTTAATCCTTTTAATATATGGCTTTATATTAGACATGAATTAAAACCAGTCAGTGTGCGTCCTCATCGTGTTAGTCTAGGTGAGTATAGCTCTTAATCTATGGTCTTGATGATGTTGCAGATTGTCTGATTTTTAGTGTAAATTGAACGAACACTGAATAAATGGAGCTGCTGCATAGATACAAGTATTTAATATTTGATTAAAATACCTACAGGGCTATAATGACAGTTTAAGTGAAAACTATTGATAAAGTTCTTTTTTTTCCTAATGTATAATTCATTTCCTGATATATTTCCTCCTTTTAGGTAGTGAAGCTGATGGATGTGTTCCCACATGGTACTGGCTTTGTACTGGTCTTTGAGTACATGCTCTCGGATCTATCAGAGGTCATCCGGAACTCTCAGAGGCCCCTAACCGAGTCTCAGGTCAAGGGTTACATGATGATGTTGCTCAAGGGGGTGGCCTTCTGTCATGATAACTCCATCATGCACAGGGTATCTATTTTTTAACCTTTTTTGGGATTAATGCTGTCGTGTCAGACGTCGCGCTTTTGGAGTGATATCAGGTTTAATCACGGCATTAGATGTAATAATAGATGCGAGGCAAATCACAGTTAATATCACATGATATTAATGTAGTATAATATGAACATTACTCTAATATAATATATTGTAATTTCTAATGGAACTACATCTACACACAGACAGACACACATTTATATAACTCTTATGGAAGGAGTCTCCATTGTTAGTACTTTGTAACAGTTATGTGTCAAACTGGTCCTTTAAAGGTCCCATATTTTACTATTTCTTTAAAAAGATAACTCGAGTCTCAAGAGTTCGCCCAAAGTGTGTGTGTGTTAATGCTCCAGCTGAAATACCCCTCAGATTATGTATTTGTTTCATACTTTAGACCCCCTTTATTTCACTCCTCTCCTGAACATGCTGTTTCAGTGTCTATGTAAATAAGATACATTTACATAAGCAACAAGCCGAGGAAAGGGCTCTCCTGATATGAGGTCACAATAGGAGGGGAATCTCTTTGGCTTTTTTAAGCCCTCGAGTATGCTGTGAAAAGTATTTTAGAAAATAAAGAAACATGGCAAGAAAGAAAGAATTTGATGGGTTTCTTAAGTACGACGGAGCTAGCAAAGAGGACTTAAACTGAAAGAAGAGTAGTAAATGTCAAGAAGACAAGACATAACAAGACAAAGCACATTTTTCCTGAGAATCAAGAGTCACTAATCAGAGTAGGAAGCATTTGATTTTAAATTCTCAAATTTCTTTTAGAGAAAGACTGGACTAGAAAGTCGACTTTAAAGCACAGGAAATTCAAAGGGAGAGAAACAAACTACAGGTGGCGCTGATGCAACTTACAGGATGCCAACCAAAGGCACAGAACGGTAATAAGCAGGAGAATGTAGAGAAGATTGTGTGACTAAATTTCCAGATAAAAGTAGAAGAAGAGTTTGTGACACAGAAGAAGACAAGACAAGATCAGAAAAGGAAGCATTTGACTTTTTTTTTTTTTATGGGAGGCTGGACCAGACAATCGGCTTTAGGAGGCCGGGAAGATGAGGGAGAATGAGACCTACAGGTCTCTGGATTCTGACTGGTGTTAAACAATGAAGAAGAAGTATATTTTCCCCACTTTTTTATTTTTACATGCACACTGGAGACCCAAATGAATGTCTACTAGTGGTTAAAAAGTGAATTTTGCATAGTAGATCCCATTTAAATTTTAAGACATAAGAAAGGCTCGGATGGAAGACAAGTTTTTGTAACTGCTTGCACATTTCTGTGGTATAAGAAAAACAAAACACTTCAGAGCATTCTGTTATTGGAAACTAATACTTTGAGGTGTTAAGGGTACCTTCTGGTTGATCACATCACTCTGTCATTAATAATTTTTTTCTAACAGCACATGCCTAAATTGTCCTTTTTTAAATTCTCTACATTGTTTTCAGACACAACACATTATATAATACATCGTTATGTAAACGCTGTTTACGTGCAGGACTTGAAGCCTGCAAACCTTCTAATCAGCTCGACAGGTCATTTGAAGATTGCTGATTTTGGTCTGGCGAGGCTTTTTTCCAATGAGGGAGAGAGGCTTTACAGTCATCAGGTGGCCACAAGGTGACTATTCGGTTCATTTATCAGTACACTCGGACCTGAGACTTAACCAGGTTAACCTTTCTACTGGTCAATTATTCAGTATAGCTTCACTCAAAAGCACTTCCAGGATCTCTGGTTGTCTTCGCTGAATTCTCGCTAACCAGCAGATGAAAGCTGAAAATGGATTCTTGACAAAAATCCAAACCCTGCATTGGCTGTGAAAGTTGTATGTTGTTGTATTGCAGGTGGTACAGATCGCCAGAGCTTCTATACGGTGCTCGAAAATATGATGAAGGAGTGGATCTGTGGTATGATAATATAACACTCTGTCTCACACTTCTACATGTTTAACAAAAAAAAATTCTTCACTCAAGAAAAATGCATTAAAGGAGCCGTTTGTAAATGTAAACAGCTGTTGCTGGTTTGTAATTTCCCCTGGAGGATTGAAAAAAAAAGGAGCAGTCTGTAGTTTTTAAAGCTCTGTTGCTGGTTTATAATTTATTAAATACACTAGAAAAATCTATTTTAGGAAGAAGAAGAAGTTAAAAAACACAATAAAGGAGCAGTTTTAAACAGCTGTTTAAGACCTTGCTTGTCAGATTATAGTTCTACAAGCAAGATGATGATCACATCGATTATTATTATTATTATTATTATAAATAAAAATTTGAAGGAATAATATATATATTATTATTAGAATCCACAAGAAGAAGTGCTGATCTTGGGAAAGTGCGGTTGCATAATGTCCTGAGGCATGAATATTTATGACAAAAATATATTTAAAACAAATTTGGAAATTTTCTTTAAAGGTTATATTTCATACATTTTAGTGTGACATTAATCTAATTCAGCACAAACACTTTTTTGCTTATCTGTAACTAGGGTGCAAATATTTTAAAAACTGACCTTATTACAGAAACTCATCATTACGTCATTAAAACGAGAAACGTTTGCTTCTTACCTCCTTTCCAAGCGCATGCCATAGAAATATTTGTATTATTATTTGTATTTTCTGAAGTGCACACTAGATGGTGACAGTCTCACAAATTCCACACCACTCCCCTCCCTCCACCACCCCCACCAGAAACTGTCAGTTAGTCAGGAGTCGTTAGTTAGGGCGGTGCTGTTCATTTCTAACCCCTGACCTGTGTTTTGCCGTGTGCTTGTTGCAGGGCAGTGGGTTGTATTTTCGGGGAGCTGTTGAATAACTCTCCTCTTTTTCCTGGAGAGAACGACATCGAACAGCTGTGCTGTGTTCTCCGTGTCCTGGGAACTCCCAACCAGAAAGTGTGGCCGGTGGGTGAGCTTCTTCATCCGCAGTCCTGATTCTATAGCGCTGTGGAAGAGTCTGGGTCTGCTGGGTCTGCTGAAACACATGATCTGAGGATGATATGTACAGTAGATATGCCTGTGCAAAAGTGTTGAGCCCTTCATCATTTCCTTATATTAAATGAGATTATGTTGATTAAATTAAAGAAACCGGAACAAATGTTTTACAGCGGCAGGCTGCAATAGTGCCTTAAAGATACAATTTTTAAATGGGTTGTTTATATAACAACCTCAACAGCGACCTCATTTCCCCTCTCATCTGTTCCAACCACTCAGCACTCACTAATACTAATACACTATACTAATCACCGGCCTGATCATCTGCACCTGAATGAGAGACAGAAAAGCTCTCCAGGAAGCCTCAAGACTACACTAAAATACAAGTCTGGCTCTTTGCATGCAATATATGAAAAAAGGGGGGCTCTTGACCTAAGCACAGGCATGTCTATATAGGGCTAAATATCATCCTCAGTTTATGAGTTTAATCAGACATGCCATATTTAATCCGATTCATAAATAACTGATCAGGGTCACAATTTTTACAATTTTGCCTCCATCACAATGGATTTGAAATAAATCAGTAAATATGTGCTTGAATCTTAGACTTTTAGCATTAACTCACACTGTTGAACAAAAAGGGGGGTCAGTGGTTAAGGTGTTGAACAACTGATTGGAAGGTCCAAACCCCAGCACCACTATCTTGCCCCTGTTGGGTCCTTGAGCAAGATACCTAACCCTCAATTGCTCAGATGTGTACTCACTCTCTCACTCATCGTCTACAACGCTTTATCCTGTATACAGGGTCACGGGGGGCCTGGAGCCTATCCCAGGAGACTTAGGGCATAAGGCATACACCCTGGACAGGGCGCCAATCCATTGCAGGGCACACACACACACACGCACACTACATCCAATTTGGGAACGCCAATCAACGTAATCTGCATGTTTTGGAGTACCCAGAGGAAACCCACCAAGCACGGAGAGAGCATGCAAACACCATGCACACGGAGGGGGGAATCGAACCTGGCCAGGAATCGAACTCGGACCCTGGAGGTGCAAGGCGACAGTACTAACCACTAAGCCACAGTGCTGCCTTGATGTTGTAGCTCTTTCTAATAATAATTTTTTCTTCACACAGGAGATCACAGAGTTGCCTGATTACAACAAGATCACGTTTAAAGATAACCCTCCGATCCCTTTAGAGGAAATCGTCCCCGACACGTCGCCTCAGGCCGTTGATCTGCTGAAGAAATTTCTCGTTTATCCATCCAAACAGAGGATTAGTGCTATTCAGGTGCGATCTCATGAGACATCTCACTTTAATGTGTAAAGATCTGTCCCTGTAGTAGATCAGTATGTATCACGTGTGTATGTCGGGGGAATAAACACTGCTGTGTAGTATAGAAGGCTTTCCGGAGATATGTGGAAGACACCATGTCAGGTTTTCTTAAAGTATATGAGTTTTATTCCTACATCAACAGCAGTGACAATAACATTAACTTTATGTATGATATAGTTGTTGGTAAAATAGTTTTTTTCTTGAAACATGAACTACTTTTTATTTATTACTATATTTATTAGCCTCGCTCTATCCCTTCTTGCTGCTTCTTTCTCTCCGCAGGCTTTACTGCATTCCTACTTCTTCACAGACCCGCTGCCTGCCCATCACTCGGAGCTGCCCATACCTCAGCGCGGGGAGAAACATTCTCGTCAGCGTCTGCAGACCCCTTACGAGTTCTCGGTGGAACAGCCTTTGCACGAAAGTCTGGTGGATCCCAGTCTTATCCAACCACACGCCTGGGGGTGTTTATGAAACCCACTTCCCTGACTTCTTTGCACAGGAACAGGTGGCTGAAGCTGACTGACTATTAATGATACTTATTTCCTTTTCTATAACTTTAATGATATCCATTGCAATTGTCAAATCATAAGCTCACTAAGGAACAGCCATACTGTAGCTGTTGTAAAGCTGATCAGATCGTCCTACGTACTAGACATGACCGACTCCCTGATTCTTTAGAACACATTTTGAAAAGAGCTAAGTCTTTCACAACTGCTGATTTGCCGGCTCTTCTTCTGTTTTTTTTTTTTTCCGTTCCCCTGTTTGTTGTTTCAATCGCATTCGGATCATAATATAAACTTTACAGAGCGAGTTGTTGAACCCAAGCCAGCATTTCATAATCCTCAGCAGAGGTGGCTCATAGAATTCGAGCGACGCCTTAGATAACAGCAAACAGCCACCACATGACTGAAACCACACCCTGTTTACTATATAGTACACCATCATGTCTGAAAAAAAACTTAACAGAGAAGATCCAGCACTCTTGAGAAATACTAAACAGTTCATTAATTACCATTAGTACTATCGAGTAAAGCTTAGTTCCCTTGCAAAATGTTGTTTATCACCTTTATTCATTCATATTTCTTGTTGCAAACATAACTCAGTTAACTCTAATGAATTTATTAATATATTTATTTATTACTCTTAATGTTGACTTTTTGCCTGTAACTATCTGATTTGTGAAGACCAGCAGTGAACAGTCTGATTTCCTCAAGCATGAATTGAATTTATAATAGATTTTTTTTTAATCTGCTTTAGGAAATATCTGAATAGCATTATTCCCATGTACCGGATCTCACCAGGTTCTTCATTTGAGACTCCTGATACTGATTATTTTTCAGCGCAGCTCTTAAACTTTCCTATGAAATGCAATTCATTAGAGATAAATATTGTGGGTTGTGGGCGAAGACGAATGCTCTTCAATGCTTACATCGTATTTTACTTGCAGTTTGCTTCATAGGCAATAGGGGGCGAACTGCTAGTGTATCACATTGTCCTATGACAGAGGCGTCTAATCTTGACTACATCATTCCAACCAAGCAGAAGTCACAACTGATTCCACATGTTTGATTTGTTGTTCTTGGCTTTCAGTGATGTGTCAGGTGTGACCTCTGCTTGGTTGGAATGAAGACCTGCACAGGCCATTTCCGGAGAAGATTGATCACCACTATTCTAAGACTTTGGCCATGGGAGCAGCATTATTCACCCACTAACCTGCCTATCTTATGTACATCTGTCAGATTAAGTTCCGCAGTCACTAGACGGAAAAATACAACCAAAAACTTGTCAGGCTTCCAGGAACTGCAAAATGGTTAGTGATTTTATACACGGTGATACTACTATTTCTACTAAGTTAGATTTATAGGTACCTTTTAAGTCACCCAAGGTCACTGTACGAATACAGTCAAGCACTAGATAACAATAACAACGGCAGGTTTACAGCGAATTATCACGAAATAAAAAGGTATAAAATACTTGATTTGAGTAGAACTGAAGGCCCTGTCACACAGAGCCAGGTTTCCACTACATCTGCAAAACTATTGGGTGAATGCAGTAGTAAATTGTACACCTATTTTGGACATGTTAAAAAAAATAAAATAAAAAATGCCTGGTGAGGACATGCTCAAAGTGAAGACGCAGAAAGGACTGTTACATTGACGAGTTACATTGTTCAGAACTGTTACATTGACCAGTTACATTGACCGGTTAACAATATACATAACTCCGCGTAGCAACCTCTTCAGGCTTGTGAATGTAGGTCCATGCCATGTAGTAGAAGACTAAATTCATATTACATTCTTCTGGTGCTGATTGTGTTTATGACGCAGATGCAACAGCTTATCAGCGCGTCTACGTTAGGTTCAGAGAATTTTGTATAAATACTGGATCCAATTCCTCACACCATCACTTCGTGATAAAAATCACGGTTGTGGTATTTTTTTCATCTCCCTGACCACAATGACAACAACATAGTAAGTGCGTGAGAAGCTCCCTGTAAGAGGATGGTGCGATCTGTTCAGCCATAGTAATAATTTGGTTGGAGCTGAACTGGATCATGATGTGTGTGATGGGAAATTAATAACAACATGACAGACAAATTGAGAACCTTACAGGGACGTGGCTAGAAAGTAGTATGAATTTGACCTTTCCAATTTGTCCCCTTTCCGTTTGCTTCATGCTCTTCATGGTCTTCGTCATAGTATGAAATAGAAATTATTTTGGATATTCAGTTTGGAACAGATACGTCTTTACGATACGATTACTACAAAATCACATATCTTATGGATGTTTTTTGATGGGGAGTCCCCAGAAACAGGGAGTGGCAAGGCTAACGGTGCTATAGCCAATTGTCATCATGGGCAGGGGTGTTAAAAGGAGCCTTCATAGGGAAGAGCAAAGTGTATGTGAAGGAGTGCCCTCTGAGGTAAGATGGAGCAAGGTTATGGAGAGCTTTAGAAGTGAAGACAAGAATTTTAAATGACATACAGTCAGTATTAGGAACCTGTGGAGATGTTGAAGGGAGAGAGTGACATGATGCATGTAGGACCAGTGAGAATGGCAGTGGTATACAGGGTAAGGGATGGGTGGAGATGAGCAATGCTTTGGAGATGGAAGTAATATACTCAGCAAAAAAAGAAACGTCCCTTTTTCAGGACTGTGTATTTCATCAATAATTTTGTAAAAATCCAAATAACTTTACAGATTTTCATTGTAAAGGGTTTAAACAATGTTTTCCATGAATGTTCAATTAACCATAATCGATTAATTAACATGCACCTGTGGAATGGTCGTTAAGACCTTAACAGCTTACAGAAAGTAGGCATTTAAGGTCACAGTT
>JAQMYJ010000040.1:4086998-4108073 GCA_030014305.1 Clarias laeviceps | reverse complement strand
ATATTTACACATTAAGTTTACTGAAAGTAAAAACAGTTGAAAGTCAGAGGACGTTTCTTTTTTTTGCTGAGTATATAACCTGGAGACATTGGGATTCAAACGATAAAGTGCTTTTGAAAATTCCCCCCACATTTCAACCTTTGGAGACAGAGAAACTGTGGAATCATTTATAAAAAGTGAAAAATTATTAGATTTGGAAAGAGGAATCTATAAGAAGAACCTCTGTCTTATTGCTATTTCATTTGAGGAAGTTGCAGGAGAAGCAAGTTTTTGGTTAATTTAATCTATTGGTGAGACATGACTGGAAGGATGGAGTCAGGCTTTGTGGACATAAACTTGTGTGTCATCTGCATAACAATGGGAATGTATATCGAATTTCCTAAAAACGTGACCAGTATGAACAAAATAGATAAGAAACAGAAAGGGGCCTAGCACAGGACCTTGAGGAACACCCCTGATGACGGAGAGAGACTGAAAGCAGAATTTTATTTAATTTTATTTTTATTTTTTGGGTACAGTCTATGATGCCAGTAACAGCTATGTGGTTTAGCAAAATGGTGTGCAAGACGTGCGAGTGTCTAAGGCTTGCATTCAAATCATGCAGGACAAGAGCAGTTAAGAATCCAGCATCAGCAGCCATCAAGAGATTACTGATGACCTTCACCAAGACAGTTTCTATGCTATTTTTAGGACGAAACCCAGACTGAAATGACTCAAAGAGATTATTGCCACTGAGGTGAACCTGAACCAGCACCAGTGAACATACAGCAGCTACTTTTTCCAGAATTTTTTTAAATGCAACTGAGATTTTAGATTGGGAGTGAATTATTGAGCTTATTATGGTCGGTGGCATATTACAGCTGTTTTAAAAGATGATGGAACAAGGCCAGAGATTGGAGGTTGGAGAGTGACAGCATACAGGCTTTGAAACTACAAACACTAATAGGAAAACTGTAACTGGAATAAAAGGGTGATTTGAAACCCAAGAATAATTTGTTTAATATTGATAGATGGACAGGGAAATTTGTCCATTTTGATTGTAGAATTTCTACTGCTGTGCTTTCAGATTTAGAAGAAAAGACTAAATTAGCATGTTCTTTATTTCAATTTCAATTCAAGTTTCCACAGAGTCTCTTTCGCAAGTTGGTGACAAGTAATCCATTGATTTTTCAAGCATCTGGCGTTCCACTTGAATGTTTACCTGAACAACTGCAGAGGGCTCAGAGCTACCTTGGGCGGGATCGTCCTTTGAGGATGTATGGCCATCTTTAAAACGTTTGCACCGTTCAAATGCTTTACTGCAGCTAAGAGTAATCACTGTACTGTGCTTATAGTTTTCTGTAAATTTAAATTTATGCTTTCATTCATGAAAAATTTCATCACAAGTCCCAGGGGGAATTTTGACTGGGAATACAAACACAGTACAAGCTGGTACAAGCTGGTACAAGACACAGTGAAACAAGACAACTGTCCCCCAGGACAATGGTGCGACATGAAACAGCACAAAACTACACATGACTAAATTAGATCATGACACAGGACTACATAATGTGTAACAGTGCAAGACAGTGCAATTACTACTAAAAACAGAAGAATAAGCGGAGTACAGGAAAGTCCCAGACTGACCAGTACTAACAGTAATAAAAAGTGGAAGGTGTGACAACATGCCCCGGTCTCCCCCTACACTTAATGACCCGTTTAATGACATCTTTTAGTACCACTGAAACTGTAAAATACCTAAAGGGTAAGGGTTATATACTTGTACACTTAAGGAAGCAAACATATGCATGAGTATGTCTTTGAAGTATGGAGTCTGTAATATAAATAATATCTATTAATAGTAATAAATAAACAAATAATAGTATTAATAGTAATTTATCCCAATCCAATAAATGTTACTAAGAAATTTCTAACTATTATTACAGATTCACAAAAAAAATTTAAATGCATGACCAAAGTTTGAGGTTGTTACTATCAATGTATACAAGCTGCAGATTTCTACAGTGATAAGTCCAGCAGTAAACAGCCAAAATTCACTCAGGCGGTTCTGTCTGGATCATCCATAATGACAAGGCCGGTATCATCCAGGTCTCGTCTGTTCAGCAACACTATGGGGAAAAAAGTCCCCTCCCAAAACGTTACATTGTTCAAAAGCCTTGGAGGAAACGGCCCCCTGTTATCTGTACGATGCAAAGTGCCACCAGTTTGGTTGCTCCAGTTACTATGAATAGGGCTGCTTGATTTTATCAAGTCAGTCTCACCTGGCAGGACATCAGGTCTGCTAGTGCATATTGCCTGTATCTTGCTACTTTTAGTCCATTTAAAAAAGCCACAGATTTAAATGATGTGACATGCTTCGCAGCTTGTTGCTTTTCGAAGAAAGCCGAACAACTGCTGCTTGAGGTGTTGCCTGTAATTGTAAATGTCTGTTGTTCATTTTAATCATTATAACAGTCCTGCGCACGGTTCATCCTCACCACAGTTATCCCTCTGTCCTTTCTCTAATTTCCATGAAAAATGAATGAACAAAGGGAACTGGAACAGTTCGCTTTGATTAACAAATCACCTCCATGCCGGCGTTCAGTGTGTGAACTGTGGTGATGCGGCGTGCCTATCTTTCCACACGATTGTTGCCTTTTCTCACTATTTGCATCTCAAACTCTCATCTTAACTGCTTCAGTTGTGGTACATAGAAAGCTGTGTTTCACATCTTTTATTAGCTTTTATTTTCCAATTCAGTATCCCAGGTTTGCCTCTTTTTTTTTTTTTTTTTTAATTCTTGTTTTAAAACAAAGCCTCGTCTCATGAAAAGTATTTCTGTGCTTAGTATTATGGCTTAAAGACGCGATCCGGGCCTTGCGTTCATTTCTCAGCCAGCAACTAGAAAGAGCTGTCTTAACACTTTCTTGCATCAATGATTATAAATGTATCGAGATGAAACTGAATTTGGACTCTTTCTAAATAGATAACTAACCGTTTTTATTTATTTTATTTTTATGTACACTCGTTAAAGCTGTTTTGCAATGATCATTGTTAAACACACTGAACAAATAAAATTGACTTGACTTGACATGTATAAATAACATTTATTACCAGAAACCCAAGGAGTACTAGCAGGATTAAGTAAATAATAATCTTGTTGTTGGTCACTCAGGTGCTCTCGGCAAGGGGTCGCCACAGCGGACTATCCGGTCCGCACATACAAGCTTGGCACGGGTTTTACGCCGAATGCCCATCCTGACACATTTTTTTATCCGGGCTGGGGACCGGCCACTGCATCCAGTGTCTGGGGTTTGGACACTGGCTGGGAATCGAACCCGGGCCTTCTGCATGGTATGCAAAATAATAAATAATAATAATAATAATAAACACCAAAAAATACCTTAATGTAAATCTTACAGTAAAGTTAAGGTACTAATAACTAAATTTGTACATCTCAAATATTACACAAAAAGTTAGTAAGAAAATCGAGTCTGCCTCATTAACAGTTAAATGTTCTCCCCACTGTACAATAAAAATATGTGCAATATTAATATGTGCAATAGGTGCAATACCACTGATATTTATTTAATAATACCCCACATTTTATCCCATTTGTTGTTAACTGTTTTTGTGTGTGTGTGTTGTCACCTCTGGAAGCTTCTGTCACCAAAACAAATTCCTTGTACAGTATATGCAAACGTACTTGGCAATAAAGCTTTCTGATTCAGATTCTGAATAAATACACAGTGTTCAGTAGGTCTGATATTTTATGATGGCTTATATTTAATTTAAAGGAGTTAATTAATATTTAATATTCTAACTATAAAAAAAAAAAAACCTGGTTAGATCTTATTGTGTAGAAAGTTTAGACACAAACTCCTGAGCCTTCCTGCATGTTACTGTCTGCCAGGTTGGCATGGACGGACTGCGACTTATTGGAGCAATAAAAAATGAGAATTAATGGCGTATCGAACATTTAATTAGTTTAAAGTTGATGTATGATCGGCGTTCAAGTCAAACCGGGACTTGTAATGAAGGCGTGAAAGCAATTGACATTTACAGAAGACTTCAAGAACAGTACGGTGATGAGATAAAATAAAAAATGAGCCGCAATAAAAAATTTGAATGGTACAAATGTTTTAAAGAAGGCTGTATGTCTGCGAATGACTATCCAGACTGGGGTGTCGCGGATCCCACCGCAGTCATTGCAGTGAATATTAATTGGGTGAAAAGAAAAAAAAAACAACAACCAAGGAACTCGGCTGGGAGTTATTGCCACCCCCCTCCCCCCCTTCCGTACAGTCCTGACCTCGCTCCAAGCCATTTCAATATGTTTGGGCCATTAAAGGAGTTCCTGGGAGGCCAGCATTTCAGACTTAAAGCAGGCCGTCTGATCACGGCTCTGGCAAACCAGCTTTGCCAGAAAACTCTGGGATAAGTGCATTAGTGTGGCAGGAGATTATATAGAGAAATAAAGTTAGCAACTGTGTTCTGTTATTCTGGGCAATCATAAGTCCTGGTTTGACTTGAACGGCCTTTAACATGTTAAAGATTTCTTAAAAACAGCCTTGAATGAACAGTTCATCATTGTAGATACCACACACACACATACACACACACATGGTAAATGTATCACTTCCGTTTGGTGCACATCCTAATTTGTGATTGCAACCACAACTCTGTTAATGAGGTCATATCTCATACTTGATAAGAACCTGAACTACCATTTCTGCTCCCAAAATTAAACGCATGACAAGACATGACTAAGATATGGTTGCTTGGTGTTTTTTGGTCGATATTCTGAATTTTGTGAACATACAGTACATGTGTGAATATAAAGCTACGTTTTTTTCAGCATAATAAGGCAATTTCAATGGAATTAGATGTAATTCCACTACTATAACTGCTTGCACCTAAACTCAGCCTAATTGATCTGCAACGGTATGCTTGTGTTTCGCTCATTGAGTCACAGCTCTTCGTTAAAAAACAAAAAATAATTGTGCCTGCTGATCATCTCAGATGAAAGGGACGCTTCTTCTAAGTTCCACAATCATTTATATTAATACAGAATATAACGTATACAGCGAATTTTACTCTGTCCCTTCTCTCTGAGCTGGTGTAGGAGGTGTGTCTTCACCAGAAGAACATTTTCTAAAATTACCTCCTACCCCGTTCCCCCGCCTTCCTTTCCCTTCTGACCCTCACCACCTCCACCACTCCACCCTGACTTTCTCTTATCGGACCAGCAGCACTTCAGAGCAACGCCTGGTCTTAACTGAAGCTCTTTCACCTCGCTCGCTCACCTGGCGGTACAGAGATCACCCGCGCCGAAATACAGCCAGGTAAGGAGCACCGACTGCATGTAGCAAGCGATCGGAATTAGTTTGTATTTTTGCAACCTGTTTTTACTGTCATTACTAATGTCGAATTAGTTCAGCATTAAATGAGGTGTGCTTGAAAAATATATATATAAAAATTATCTGAGACCTGAAAAAATGAATAAAAAAATATTATTTTGCTGTACATTTTTGTTAGAATTAGATTTTATTATTTGCATTATATGTAATATTGGTTGCTGCAGTTTACCAAAGCAGTCTTTAACCATTACTTATATTATTGATGAACTGCTGCTAACTATTGATATTTTATGTATAAATACATGTTGATTAATATGCACACTTAGATGAATTTTTTTTTTTTAAATCTATGTTTATGCATTTTTTTTTCAATAAAATTCATCTTTCTATCTTGTATCTTTTTTTTTATATGTTTTACTGATCTTTAATCAGTATTAACTATTATTGATTGTTTATAACTATTGATATTTTATAAATAAATACATGGACTGTTGATTAATGTGCACAGTTAGATAAAAAAAAAGCTCTGTTTATGCGTTATTTCAATAAAACTCATCCTTCTATATTTTATCTGTTATCTATATTTTATCATTGAAAATCATTTTGTTGCTCGATTTGTTTCCTCATAATCTTCAAAATTCCTCATAAGAAGTAAGAAATATAACATGACAGTGTTGCGATATAGAAATATTGATATTATTACTGTTAGCACCCTGAGGGTTATCGCCCAGCCCGTTCTCAAGTGTTTTATTCGTTATATACCGAAAAAAAATCTGTCAATTAATTAAATATTTTATTACTTTATTAATGACACGTCACATATTAATTTCATAATTTAATGCATTTTATGTTTAAGAGAAACAAGTTCTTTCTGTTACACCAGCTATACACTAGTCCCTCCCATGCCATCCTCTGTTTGTTTTTTTTTTTTTTTTTTTTCGTTTTTTTTTCCAAGTTAATCAGACAAGAAAATGCAGCTTGGCATGTTACCAAGAAAACCACAAAACCCTCAGTCTTGATGACTTTGCTGTGTTGGAAAACTTTAAAAACAGCTTTAACTCTGACTGGAGGCTCCTTCCAAAAAAAAAAAAAAAAAAGAAAAGAAAGAAAAAAAAACTTTGACTTTATCAGTAATGCCACTCTCCAAAAAAAATAAAATAAATAAATCTGCCGTATACTGTAAGTCTCAGTATATGATGCTAGTGTAGAGTAGAGTTGATAAGATAAGTTATTATAATGACTGGATTTGCAGCTTCACTCCGTTCAGAGCTGATGCAATAGAAAATAAATCGACCTTCTGGCCTGAATTAAGAGGTTTTAATAAGACATCCGGTCATTATAATAATCGATCTCACCAACTCTACTCTATACTCTGCCTTATACTGTAAGTCTCAGTATACCATGCTAGTATATAGTAGAGTTGATAAGATCAATTATTATAATGACTAGATTTGCAGCTTCACTTCTTCTTCCAAATCTGGTGCTATAGAAAATAAATCGACCTCCTGGTGTGAATTAAGAGGTTTTAATGAGAAATATGATATCTGACGTATATATTTCATTATTATGATTATTCTACAGTTTGAAGCTGAAGGAGTTTCGAACATGGAGGCGACCGTAGAGTCTCGCTGGGCGTCGTCGCTGATGCCGAGCGAGGTTCTGCCCACTTACCCGTCTGACGCCAGTTTTGTGTCTCAAGCCGAAGACGACTCGACTTTCTCCAGCATCGAGGCTGAATGTGGCGGCCTGCCTTCTCTGTTCTCTAACGCCCTCCAGAGCCGCGGCACGCCGACATACAGACACAGCCCTGGTTAGTTGTTGACACACACACACAAACAATTTTATTGATTTATATGTAATAAAGTAGTGAATAAAAATGTAAAGCTGAACAACAGATAACTTTGAATTTTTTTTTTTCAACATATGATTTTAAGACACCACCAGTAAGCATTTGAGAGTTAAGTTTCTTCTTCTATGGTCCTACAGAGGCGCTTGCGTTTTACTAGTGGGACTTGAACTCATAACCAAATCTGCTGGTTCATTCTGCTTCTAATGTTTTACATTAGAGCTGTTGAAGAAGAGCAGCGGAAACACCTGCAGTCCCCAAAAAGAGGGTTTATTAATACCTCGAACGTAGCTCTAGCATGCTGGTATTCTTAGACCCTTTTCATACTTGGTCTGTTTATGACTCAGCATATTTTGCGATCCTCCAAGGGTGTTTTCACATTTGGCCGTTTTCTAGTGTTCTCAGATCGACTCAGCATTTTTTTTTTTCCACTGTGTGAGTGTAAGAGAGAGAATGAGATCACAACAAATAAGCTCATACGGTTTTCACAAATGAACCTTTTCTCTAAATGAACCTTCTTCAGTGATGTTAATCTGCTGCAGATGACCTCGGTGCTTTTACTGTGCAGAATATAAACGTGTCCAAAAGGGAATTCCGTTCTCATTCTGGATGTTTAACTGAACGATGATCTTTCAGATCTGTTATTTTGTTCACACCACACCACTTCGGGGACTTCAGATACTGAGGGTTTAAAACGCTGAATTATAGAGAAAGTCATTTCAAATGGTTCAGAAACAGAACTGGAGGGAAAAACAAACAAGAAGAAGGAATGTTTTTGTTGGAGTAGGATATGATCCTTTATATCGTAGATCTGTTTGTGATTCTCATGTAAGCGTCCGGCAGGTAAAGTAAATGCAAAAGATAATTAACAGCAGTGTAACAGTGCAAAAAACTTACTGGACTGAAAAAAGTATGAAAAAAAATCTACTCACGTGAAATTCAGAAATGATCTGCAGAAGGATTGCAGTAAATTAGTGGACGAAGTAAATACACTTTTCAAGAACAAGTGAACTAAAAAGTTACCAAACTTTGCTGGTGATTTCCCTTCCTTTCTTCCGTCTCTCACTTTCATGCTTTCTCAATCCTCTCTCTCTCTCTCTCTCTCTCTCTCTCTCTCTGTGCAGTGCGACAGGTTTATTCCTCTCCTTTTCTAAGTGGCCTGTCCTGGCTGGAAGGCTCCGGCACTCACTCCCTGTCTAGCTCGTACCCATCGTCCCCTTCTGCCTGGCATGGCGGTACGTTCAGCAGGACCCCGGTGCTCCCCCACAGCTCCTCCACCTCCTCTCCTTTCCATTCATCCATCCCTCTGTCCTCCATCAGAGCCCCTCGCTCCGAGCTCCACCCGCCCGGCCTGGACTGCAAGGACGGCGTGAAAGGCGAGAGGGTCAGTCCTGCGGCGGGCACTGAGGGTATGGGGGGAGTTTACACCATCAACCACGTCGCCGGCGTGTATCCGCACGATCACGGGTCGCCACAGGCGCACACACACACTCACACACATTCTCTAGGACACTACAGCTCCTACGGCAGCCCAGCTCAGGACTTCGGCGGCGTTGGCCTCTACTCGCCCTCTTCGTTCTCCCCGAAACTACGAGGCAAGATGACTCTCTCTCCCACGGGTGAGAAATGTCTCTCTCTCTCACACACACACAAACACACTCGCTGCTTCTGATTGGCCAGAATGAAGCAGTAGTGACAGTAAAATCATGGTTTTATAAATGAAATATATTCTGGGCTGCTTATATGGTTTGTTAATTGTAACTGCTATAAGTATAAGAGGAATAAAACACTTCGAGTTGTGCTTTTATTGAAAACTAATCAACTTTGGGGTGTAACAGTATCTCTGTACCATCATCGTTTATTATTTTCCTTTAACGTCCACAAAGGTTTTATTTTTTCCTTACAAATATTTGATGCTTTTGGTCTCAGAAACGCGGGAGTGTGTGAACTGCGGAGCCACTGCGACCCCTCTGTGGAGACGTGATGGTACGGGCCACTACCTCTGCAATGCCTGCGGACTGTACCACAAGATGAACGGACAAAACAGACCTCTGATCCGGCCCAGAAAGAGACTGGTACGTCTTTTCAATTCCAAATTATCCAGAGGATGAAGCGCTGTCGAGAGCAGACAATAAATATGCTGTTTAATCGATTAAATCGAGTTTTACTGACATATCATTCTGTTATCTTCTCTTTTTACCTTCTGAAGGTTGTGAGTAAGAGGGCAGGGACGCAGTGTGCCAACTGCCAGACGAGCACCACCACGCTGTGGAGACGTAACGCCAGCGGGGAGCCCGTGTGCAACGCTTGTGGGCTTTACTTTAAACTTCACAATGTGAGAGCTCCTCTCTTTTTATTCCTTCACGCAGTGACATCCTAGATTTCTGACTTTGCTTAAACAGATAGATAGATCTATAGAGTACTTTATTCATCCCTATACATTGGTCATATCAAGTGGAAAATGATTTTCATTGCAAGATGAGATTAGACACTATAGAGTTCTGGATGTTGCTCGTGTTGTCCCAGTACTGAGGCTTATAAGGACGTCTAATACGTGTGCTGGGAAAGAAATGAAGAAAGATAATCTTACAAAGGTAGTGTCACAAGATACTCCACAGAAATACTAAGAACTCAATTTCTACTTTGTTTGCATTGTTTCTACATAACACATACTCAGAGTTAATCCCAGTCAAAGCTTTCACCTGCGTGTTTCGAATCCTGGTGATGCCACAGCCACCTGTGCCCAAGCTGGGGTAGGTAGCTCAGTGGTTAAGGCATTGGACAGCTGACCAGAAGGTTCAAACCCAACCACCACCACCAAGCTACCACTGTTGGGCCCTTAACCCCTTAACTGCTGTGAATAAGGATGTCTGACGAATTCCATAAATGTAAAACGTAAATGTGTGAATAGAGCGAAATTGTCCCTACTTGAGATGTCTACTTGTGCAAAAACCATTATCCCTTTGGTTTGAGTGTGTTACGTTGCCCTGTGATGCAGCAGGAGCAGCAATGGAAATAGATGATACTGGTTAACTTCCTGACGACGTGTCCGGAACGTCACAAAAAGTCAAACGCCGTCTGATCACAAATGTCTATCCAAAGTTGTCCACTCGTATTAAAACATCTCTTACCTGTCAAACCCCTCATCAGGTGAACAGACCCCTGACGATGAAGAAGGACGGAATTCAGACACGTAACAGGAAGGTGTCGAGTAAGAGCAGGAAGGGGAGGAGGAACGCCGCTATGGAGCTCGAGACGTTCTCGGAACCCTTGAAGGCGTCGGGGTCTGAGCAACCAGTCGACGCTTTTTCTCTGGGCGCCTACGGACATGGCATCCACCCCGCGGGCGCCGCCGCTACGCTCCACGCCCCGTCTCACCTTTCCTACCCGTACCACCCTGCTGCTGCGGCGCTCTTTTCCGGCATGGTGTAACAGAACGGAAAAACGGACTCTCATGGTGTACACACTTGCACAAAGTGAATTCGATCGTTTCTCGAGAATTTTCTTTTTTTTTTCTTTCTTTTTTTTCTTTTTAAATATCATGTATTAAGTTTCATATTCATTTACGTGTGGAAAGAAATGTGAGAAAATATCTCAGTGTATTTTATTCATATATGTACGTTATTGTAAAGCCGTCTCTTTGCTATACTTTTGGTCTTACTGATGCTGGTCGCTGGCTATCCCTTGTGGTGGTGTGAATAAATTGTACAAATGAAGACGCATTTTATTTCTGCAATTCATCATGCAAATGTTGTTTTTCGGAGCGATGCACACACACACACAGACACACACACAGACAAATCACTTTCACACTTAGACACAATATAAATAAATGCACCTGGCACAACCAGACGGCAATTTAAATAAAACCGTGTTGCTGAACACGACAAAACTTCCAATGTTTTTTTCCCCTTTTGTGGTTACGACTGTCAGTAGCTCCATTGTCTGTGCAGAAACTCTAAATTGACGGCAGTGTGGATCTCGAACGGTGTGTACGCAAATCTGCCGCTTTCCATAGCGCGGAGGAGGTGTGAGCCCGAGTGATACGTCTGAGCAGATTCAAATCTGTGGCTTTATGGAAACAGTGCGTGAGTCAAAAGATCCATTTAGGACATGAAGCGCTGTGGACGTTCCAATCCAGTCAGGGTGCAACAACAAAAACCTTGTCATGGATACATCAGAACAAAGCCGCATTTACTGCACGGAGGCTTGAGTCGATAATACATTTTCATATCACGTCAACGGCCCAAGTTTCGCCGCCGTGGTGTGAAAATCCTCTCGCGCTCTTCTGTATTGCGTTATTTCTTTAACAGCAGTTTCTTTCTAGTTTTTCTGAAAAACCGTGAGAGCTGTGATTTGATTCTGTACATTATGTTGTTGTAGTTCCTGTTGTCACAGGAAGTCAGGGAGGGAGTGTGTCGAAGGGCTTGACTGAGTTTGAAGATAAGCTACTGTACACCTCATAAGCTGTCTAAAGACGCTGGTATAATAATAATAATAATAATAATAATAATAATACAGCCAAACGTGTAGGATTTCTCATTGTCAGGTTTGACCAGTCCTGTCAGGTCCTGCGGTTATTTTGATAATACGTCCTAATTAACTTAGTCGATTATATTTCCTATAATACAATCAAACAGGGACTTTTGATTGCGCAGAATACCATGGCACACTTATGGACTCCCTTCGTTTCTCTATATAATCTCCTGTTACACTAATGCACTTACTCCAGCGTTTCACTAGCAGAAAGTTTTCTCAGTATGCCAGAGCCATGATGTGACTGCCTGCCTCACGTCTGAAACCCTGGCCTCCCAGGAACTCCATTAATAGCCAAAAACATGTGGAATTGGCTTGGAGCGAGGTCAGGACTGTACTGTACATGGGAAGTGGCAATAACTCCCAGCCAGGTTCCTGTAATGTGCAAGTGGTGTTGGTGTATGATCGTGTGTGTAGAGTTCCCACAGTCTCTTCTGCAAGTTGGCCACAAATGATCTGTCGAGTTTCAGGGATCAGGCGTTCCACTTGCTGAATGTTCACTTGCTGAACGACTGCAGTGAGCTCTGAGCTCTTCATTCACCAGAAATCTCATCACAAGTCCTGCTTTGGCTTAATAATAATAATAATAATAATAATAATACATTATACTGTACTGTCTCATCACTTTACCAGGAGATATTCACATGCACATTTGTTTCATGCTCTACAGAATACAATGTTTCCTTTACAGCATATAGTTTCATTTTTTTGTACAGTGGACTAAAAACAACATTTATGCAATAAAAAGGCAAACAGACTACTTAATTTGTGGTTTCCATATCTTTATAGTTCCCCAATAAGGCTTTCAACATGCATAAAAATAGATAACATCTGTTCAAAACAGAAGTAAGGCATTTCTTTACGGAGCTATCTTCAGACATCCATCCAGTACAAATACACCATCAAAAGAAGATAAGCAGTGAACAATCACGACTATGATGACTTGTTGTCATCATACTTTGTCCATTCTTCCAGTACCAAGGACCGCCTGGGGTGACACTGGGACCGATCTGTTTCAACAACCTTATCCAATAGTTGGTTAGACTGCTAAAGAGACAGAAAGCTAAGTTGTATGTAAATCTACAGATCAGATTAAATCTTCATGCAGGGTCTTGAGAAGTTTATCCCAGCCCTATAGGGTTTTTTTTTTTTTTTGTCCTAGTAACCAAGGAAATAAAACAGATGTCCCGTAGAGACCAATAGATTTGACCTAGTACAATATAACTGCAGCATTTTGATACATTTGGATACAATATCAGAATGAGGTCATTATGATTAGGGACTGTTATGAAGATATTTTCAAACTGCATCAGTCCCTGTTAGTGAGTTAGAGACCTACATTAGATCTAACCCTCTGCACAGCACTACAGTTCCAGTCTAGTTTATTATTATTGTTTCTAGCTTATCCAGTGCTCATTTCTGACCTCCTGGTTGGCTGATCTGGTAGATGTCTGGGATGATCCGATAATGTACGCTCCCTTCAAGGTTATCGAGAATGTGCAGCTTGTGCTTAGCATGAAAACCATGAATCGGTTATCTTGCTAAAACATATGCTGGTTGTGGGTTGTGGAAGGCCAGTGAAGCCTGTCCCATGTGCTCCACCCAGAAGGTGGAAGTGCACCAGGTGTAATATAATGTAAATCTATGATATGTTTGAGTGGAAAATTATAATGAATCAAAGTGGGCAGTAATTAAAGAAGTCCTGGTGATGAAAATAAATGATAATTTATCATGGGGCTTGCATGTTCGGGCTTCTTCTTGAGTTTAAAGGACTTGGTTAATGCACTTTGAATCCACCCTTCACCCAAACCTGCACCTTTTACCCCATCTTTGGAGTCCACCTCCTATCCTGTGCGTTTCCCGACCAGAAAGGGACCAGCTCTGGTCTGCCGCTGGTAAAATCAGGGCTATTTATGTGCGGTCACATAACAGCTTGTTGATGTCGGGAAAAATGATGTCCTATGTGGATAGAAAGTAGGGAATGGGATACAACTCATCCCACCATTAGTAGACTATACCAGGGTCTTATATGAGTCCCCACTGGACATCACTGGGCACATACAGGGTGTCTCTGTGGACAAAAACCACCTGAAATGTTCCCTTATGTTGCTGCTGTCCTTGGTCCTGAACTCGCTGCACTTGTACCTGTGAATGAAGTCGTGAAGTCTTGGGTCTAAACTTAACTTTCTATAAAATCATGTAGACTCCATGTGCACCGATGTTTGCCTCACATCCTTCTAACGAAAAAAAATGTTAACCACTGAAAAATTATCATGTTTGAGCTGGGGTTTGAGAGAGGGATCGAATACAGGTAAGTGACGGGCTGCTTTTGGAAATGTTCATGGTATTTAAGAGAATTCTGGAATAAATTGCTGAAAGGAGAGGAAGACTGATCTTTAAAGATGCGGGGGGGAAATC
This sequence comes from Clarias laeviceps, assembly GCA_030014305.1. Lineage (NCBI taxonomy): Eukaryota > Metazoa > Chordata > Actinopteri > Siluriformes > Clariidae > Clarias > Clarias laeviceps. The sequence continues at coordinate 4,093,934 of JAQMYJ010000040.1, read as the reverse complement.
GATTCAGTCACATATCGCGTTTTTGTCTGACTACTCATGTATCCCCACACAGACTCCAGATTTATTTATGTTTTTTAATGAATCAATAGATTTTTTTTTTTAATGATTTAAAAAGTTTATATATGTTTGCATTTGATGTTGCCAATTCTCTACAAGCATATAAGTGGTGCCCTCTAAACTATTTACACATTAACAGGTGGCACCACATCCCGTGTGACAGGAGCAAATTATTTGCAAAGTTTTTTCAGAATTGTACTAAAATTAAAATAAATAAAAATTAAAACAATCAAATTGGGTTTGATTTTATAAAATTGTGATACTAATAGAATCGCAATGCAAATGAAACCGGCATCCATCATATCATGATAATATTGTATTGCTTGATCCCTGGTGATTCCTGTCCCTACTATTTCTTTTAAACCTGTTTAAACCTTCTCATCACTAGGCTGTCCATTATAAATAGCAACTTCCACCAGGTGTGCAACATCCCAGACTAAATGGACAAACAGTACCAACGTATAAACAACCAGTATACAATATAAAACCCTGTTTGGATACAGAAGTGTTCTTCCCCTCAACCCCCTGCCTCCCTCCATCTGTTTTACTCTTTCAGCAACAACCACACAGCTCTGCTCCTCAGGCCTAAACTGGTGCCCCATTGTGCAACGCAGGCAGCTTTTGGTTTTCCGGAGTCACAAAAAAAAAAATGCAGAAGGGAAGGAGAGATGCACATGAGGAGGCATCAGTCGATGTCATGTGCCACTATAGGTGTTTTTTTTTTTTTTTTTCGAGGTGCCACGCGTGTCACATCTTATTCTGGTTTCTGTTGCTGGCTTCCTCCATTCAGAGTGCACCGGCTTTATCTGGGCGGCCAAATGAGTGGGAAATGGAACAGAATGACACATGCAGATTAGCAACCACAGGCCAGGTCCGGCGGACGCATGGGCACGACCGTTAGCACTCCCCTCGCTCTGTCAACCCCGCCTGTCTCTCACACACCAAACACACACACACATACACATAGACATAAACATACACACTGGCACACTGGCTCTCTCGCTACACACAAACTCACTCACAAACACAAATATGCTCATGCACGGCCATGCAAACTGACATGTGGTGAGTGGTTACTCACATCCCTCTCTCTTTTATCCTCTCCGTTGTCTTGGTAAGCAGTCACTCTTTTCTGGCTGCTTGACCTTCTGACCTTTTGTAGCATGCATTGAAGTCATCAGTACAAAATAATAACACTGAGCGAGTGGATATTACACTGAACTTTGGATTACGAGCATAATTCGTTCCGGATGCGGGCTCGTATTCCAAAACATTCGTAAACCAAATCAAATTTCCCCATAAGAAATAATGGAAACTCAAATTATTTGTTCCACAGCCCCAAAAAATTAAATACATAAAGATAATTAACATAAGTTACTCTTCCTCCACTCTTTTCACACACACACGCACACAACGAAACACTGTTTTATCGGAAAAAGAAACAAGAAATCTCTCTAATGACACTCGATTGAGCGACACTAACGGAATCACTGCTGTAAAGTAAAAATAAAACAAATTAACCTGCACTTTTAACTTTGAAAAAAGAATCGCGACAGAGCAGTGTTTCTGTGTAGAGCAGAGAGAAAGAGTATGTGTGTGTGGCACGGTGGCACGAGACTTGCTTTTGCTTTACACGCGCTGTACACACGCGCATACAGACACAAAATAAAATATGTTTTACACACACACACGTGGTCACAGTGTTATAGTAAACAGTACACGTGTGCATAGATGTTGATTATACCAATGAGAGACGCGCACTAAGACCCAGCAGGGGAGGCGATTACCCACAATTCCACAGGTCAAGAGAGAGAAAAACCATTGGCTCAGTTGTGATCACGTGATGCTCGGTGTCTAAACAAGTAAAAACCAAGACTTTTGTTTTCCAAGTCAAAATTTATTTCAAATCTTTGCTTGTCTTGTGGAACACTCGCAAACCACGTTACTCGCAATCCGAGGTTTCGCTGTATATTACTGATATCTTTCAAATGGATCCATTTCTATTATGAATAATAAATTATTTTCGTGCTGTTATAATTAGTCCTGCCGGAGTCCCTGCTTGCACTCTACACTAAATATACATTCACTTTATACATTATGTGATTGTGACCAGACCAAACTGTTATCTCTCCTCTCCCCTCTCCTTTTCTCTCTCTCTCTCTCTTTCCCTCTCTGTCGAGCTACACATGTCGTTCCTGTGCTGCCAGTCATCCAGACTCCCTCTGCCCTCTGGACCTGTTTGACTCATCCTGGGGTCCTGCTTCTGGTTGGAGATCTGACCCTAACCCATGAAGACGGTTCTGGCCTCGACTGATGTTGACAGTTGTTTCTCTGAGGACTTGACGTGGCTGCAGTCGCTCGATAGTTCAGGACTGGAATTTTCTACAAGTCTACCTGAGTCTCCAATAACTACCTGGACTTCATATTAACATCAATTAACATCAACTGTTATGCTGAGATGAGGATGGGTTCCCTGTTGAGTCCGGTTCCTCTCAAGGTTTCTTCCTATTACCATCTTATGGAGTTTTTCCTTGCCACTGTCGCCCTCGGCTCGCTCATCAGGGACGATCTGACCATTTTGATTCATACACATTCACATTCCATACAAACTTTAATAATTCTTTTGATTGTGTAAAGCTGCTTTGCGACAATGACAATTGTTAAAAGCGCTATACAAATAAAATTGAATTGAAATTGAATTAAACATGCTTATATATAACCTATTATTATTAACATAAGTAAAGTCAGATCACTGTATATAGTGTATTTATAACATAAATTATAATAACGCCGTGAATAATCAACATTTTTTAAACTTGGTGCTGGAGTAATAGTGGCCCCATGTGGTTTTCACTGTTCATTTGTTCCTCTTGTTTTTTTTTTCCTGGCAGATTTTAAAAACTTACAGTGCACTGCTGCCACCTACTGGACTGGAGGACACAGCGTTATGGTTGGGCCTTGAATCCTTTGAATAAAGGACGTAGTTCTAAGAAACGATGACACTTCCTGTGTACTTTATCTTTTAGAAACTGCAGCAAGTTGTGTAGTTATATTTATAGTAGCATCCACTCATGCATTTCTTCAAACTGCTGAAATCTCTCACACACTCTCAGGGGACTGAAGTATATTTTTTTCCTTGTCGCTCAGGTGGTTCCTGTACTGTTCCTGTACTGTATACAAAGTAGCCTTTAAAATAGGAATTTAAAAGCCACAGGTACATCAGTATGGAACTCCAAAGTGTTCAAAATTACATCAGTGGGTGCACTTTTTAATGCACACTGCTGGCACAGTACTATTTAAAAGACAAATACTACTGATATAAAACATGTCCTGTAGATATTTGCACCCAAGTGACAAGAAAATGTACAGTTTCCACACTTCACTTTGTTCGTTTATTTCAAGTTTCCTTACTTATACTTAAAACAGTGTTGCCAGACAGTCAAATCCAAATAATCATACAGAGATCCCAGAACCACCAACACAACAACCTGAAACTGCTTTTTTTTGCACAATATTTACTAGCTGTTATTTTCACAAGAACTTTTTTTTTCTCCTTCAACAAGTAATGTTTACAATTTATTTATAGACTATTGTGTTGTCTTGTATCGCTGCTCTTGTTTGCACATTTGCACGTGCACTTTATGTTGTCTCTTTCCTGTCTTTTGTGTCTTTTTGCATAGTTCTTAGAAAGTTTTATTCATTTATGTTGTTAATTGACGTTGTATGTAGCACCTTGGTTGTCCTGAAGGAACGTTGTTTAGTTTCACCGTGTACTGTAGGCTATATGGTTGAAATGACAATAAAAACCTACTTGACTTGACAATAATCGACTTACAGGCAAAATTATCGTACAATGAACATTTAATCACCGCACCACCAGAATTGAGTTTGCAAACTCTCAGGTCTACCGAACGACCTGCAATGGACTCCAACTCTTCAAACAACTGTTTTTGAGCTTCTATCTGATGAGATCTCAGTAGGGATATGGATTGACTCATTTACTACAGATCTAGGGTCTGTTTTAACATCTGTGACGACAGAGTTGCATGCAAAAATGAATAACCAGGCAGGTTCCAAATCAGATCCACACTGTTAAGCTATAACACCAAAAACTATGACATGAAATTATCATACATTTAGGGATTTTTACAGGCACTCATGCTCTTAGTGTGCCAATAATCTAACTAGATCTGTCTGATAATCTGTCCAGCTCTTGGTTGTTAAACAGATGTTTCTCATTCCTCCACATTATCACATCCTGTTTTCTATGTTTTTTTTTATGTAAATTGCTTTAATCATTGATTTTGCCTCTAGACATTCACTGATCCCACCATCTCTCAGGGATTGAGGAAGACATGCATGTAGGCTTTTTTTTTCTGCTGTTCTGGCATCTAGGTGATGGAATGTACTTCCTCTGCTTGTCCGTACAGCCGAGTCACTAAAAAAAAAAAAAAAACCTTTCCAACTGTGTTAACTGATTGTACTTCTTGTTAGTAACCTAGTGAACCAGTGTAAATAAATATTTAATGATAAAAACTTCAAGGCACTTATTGAATAAAGGTAGACTGAGGCAAAGCAGGGCAGGAGATGAGACGCTTGTGTGCTACCATTACCTGCGAATGGAGTGAGCGGTCAACTCGCTGATGCTCCTCATGCTGCTCCAATGTTTCGGCAGATCTTACTTCTGCTTGTCATATGTGCCGTCGCTGTAGACGGTCTGCAGTTAGAATCCTGCAGGGTTTCAGTAGCTATAAGCTCGGCCTGACGTACCCATTTTCTCCATAGACGACGCTATCCACAGCTGCAGCCAGAAGTTTTGAGAATGACACAAATATTAATTTTTACAAAGTCTGCTGTTCCAATGTTTTTAGATATTTTTGTTAGATGTTTCTCTGGTATACTGAAGTATAATTACAAGCATTACACAAATGTCAAAGGCTGTTATTGACAATTACATTAAGTTTATGCAAAGAGACAATATTTGCGGTGTTAGTTCTCCTCTGTCAAGACCTCTGCAATTTGCCTTGGCATGCTGTCAATCAACTTCTAGGCAACATCCTGACTGATGGCAGCCCATTCATAATCAATGCTTGGAGTTTGTGAGAATTTCTGGGTTTGTGTTTGCCCATCCGGCTCTTGAGGATTGACCACCATTTCTCAATGGGATTAAGGCCTGGTGAGTTTTCTGGCCGTGCACCCAACATTTTTTATGTTTTGTTCCCTGAGCCACTTAGTTATCACTTTTGTCTTATGGCGAGGAGCTCCATCATGCTGGAAAAGGCATTGTTCGTCTCCAAGCTGTTCTTGGATGGTTGGAAAAAGTTGCTCCATTATAGGTGGTGAGGAACGCTTGTGACACGCTCACATTATGACATAAAAGCTGATGATGATGATGCTGTCAACTGTTACATTAAGTGAGGTATGCCTGTGACAGAACCACCTGTTTAGTAAGCACACACACACACAGAAGTTATATATATATATATATGTATTTACTGTATATGCACACACATATTGTAATCCATATTCTGTTCTTCAGTCATAACATAATAACCTGAAGACTGAAGGCAAGGAGACAGAACCTATTTAGATTCTTGTCTTTTCTACTGCTTAGACTTATTATTCATCGTTAATAGACCTTCTCATTGACCATATGACTTTATCTAATAGACAGATCATTTATATGACATGCTCAAAAGTGCATTGTGGGAGTTCATGAGCCTATATAAATATCAGAGCTACAATAAAAAAAAATGGAAAAGAGCAAACCTAGGGAAAAAACCACTAGTGCACTATGTTAGTGAATATGGTGCATTCGAACATGTGGGTTGAATAAACACTCAAACGCCTTTGCAGCAATCGTACAAAGTAAAAAATACAATAAAAATCAGATGCGCGCGCAGTTTGAACTTGTCCTTTATCCAATCAGAAAAGAGTATTGGATTAGGGGCGGGGCCTATAAACAAATAAGAATAAATAAAACTTTAATAAAATACTAAACTATATGGCTGCTTTGGTTGCAATTAGAGATATTAAAGAATATATCAATAATTTAACGCTAATGGTTTAACATTCCAATTCAAATAAGTACAGCTTTAGTAAACGTATATGTATTTATTTTAAAAAAAATCTATTTAAAAAGTAAAATTATACCACCTCCAGCAATATCTGATATAACAGATTTTTTATAATAATATAATAAATAGGTTAAATTGACTTAAACCCAGACACTTCCTTGTAACATCGGTAGGAAACGGTCGCGTTTAACGTCATCATTACGCGCCCAAATATATGTTCAAAAACCTCAGATATTCACTACATACGCGCACTCTGTAGGGTTTACCTTTATACACATTCAGTGCCCCTTTAAGGGATTAATTTTGCGATTTGTGATATCTAGTTTTTGATTAGATATGTTTGAGCGCGTTATGCAGAAACCACAGACCTTGAGCTCATTAATTTAACTGATTTTTAATTTGATTTGTCCATGGAAACGTCATCAGACATTGTTTACACTCCTGTTTAATAATAAAATGGCTTTTAAATCATATTTTTCGTGGAGGAGCTGGTGAAACACAAGTGGTAGCAAGACAAGCAAGCCAGATATTTTCATTTCCTGGAAAAAACAAACAAACAGTAAGTGATCAGAGTGTGTGTGTGTGTGTGTATATACGACGAGGCTGAAGTTAGCTCCTTATTCGCAGCTTCCGATTCGTTTGGCTCCTTATTCGCCTCGTTACGAACGGGAGTGTTCACATTGGCGAAAGCTGCGCAGTTTATCAATAAAACGTTATTTTGGTGACTTAAATCTCTCTGGGCCAGGCAAATATGAACTATACCATACCTAGCAGGTACCCAACTATATAGTAAAAGTGAAAT
>JAQMYJ010000040.1:4070772-4084532 GCA_030014305.1 Clarias laeviceps | reverse complement strand
AACCTGATGGAGCTTGAGAGGTGCTGCAAAGAGGAATGGGCGAAACTGGCCAAGGATAGGTGTGCCAAGCTTGTGGCGTCATATTCCAAAAGACTTGAGGCTGTGATTGTTGCCAAAGGTGCATCAACAAAGTATTGAGCAAAGGCTGTGAATACTTATGTACATATGATTTCTCAGTTTTTTTTAATTTAATTTGTTTTTAAAAATAAATTTGCAAAAACCTCAAGTAAACGTTTTTCACGTTGTCATTATGGGGTGTTGTGTGTCGAATTCTGAGGAAAAAAAATAATTTAATCCATTTTGGAATAAGGCTGTAACATAACAAAATGTGGAAAAGGTTCTGCGCTGTGAAGACTTTCCGGATGCGCTGTAATGTTTGTGTAGTATTATTTTAAGCAGAATGTTTTTTCTATTGTTGTGACTTAGATGAAGATCAGAGCACATTTTATGACCAATTCATGCAAAACTCAACGTAATCCCAAAGGGTTCACTTTTTCTTGCAACTGTAGGGTTTACATAATAATGACAACGAATGACTGTCGCATTCTTCACCATTAATATGCAGTGTTTAGCTCTGTGTCAGAGTTGTATCGAATCTTTAACAATTCGGGTTAATTTGATTAACTGAATCAAAATTTATATTGTACACTTTATCGACTACCCGTCCAGCGTTTAGCACAATTTAGTGTATCTTACCAGTTCTGCTTATCACGTGGCCAACGACAATAACACAAAATCTAATATTTAACGGTCATGAGCAAAGTAACTTAAGATCTGGGCAAATGTTTAGACTTTATAAAGAACTGTTGTCTTGGTCATGTATTTTAAAGAAGCAAGAATTTATTTGACTAATCTACGACACATGAAACTACGCTATTTAAACGCACACAAACATACAAACAGTTTGGGGGTGAAAATTAAGGAAGTTCTTAAGGAGTCTTGAGTTTAATCGTACAGTTTAGTTATGAAACGAGCACCAATTTTCAGCAAGCTTTGTTTGTTTACTTGCGTTACGTTTTGGTCTCATCCGTTGGTTCGCCTCCAGCGTAAGGAACCACGGCGTTGCTGATTGGTTGGTGCGCTGTTGTAGAGATGACGTCTTTCGGGAAAGCCCTTCGGTGAGGCGTTGGTTGCCTGGTTACCGATGGCTGTGCTCTGGAACTTCTCCTGAGGGTTTCTTCATTGCGGGACTTTGGAGTTCCGGCATGAAGTCTCGTTGAGAGTTCTTGAAGAGCGGATGACGCCAGCAGCGGTGGCGTAGCGCCCGGAAGGACGGAAGCCCGAGCTGCTTGGAAGAGGTTGTAGGTTTCAGTAGCAGTGGTCATTGATTCTTGGGGGGTAATTTTGCATGAGTTCTGTTCATGCTACCAATTTTTCGTGTTCACCAACACGTTCTTTAAATAAAACCAGCTTTAGATTGATATCAAACATTACATATCTTTCCCACTCATTCCTTCCTTTATCTAATAAAAGCGGTTTGTAAATGCTGAATACACATTTTAAGTTATGCAGAATAATCTAGAAGACGTCGTCTGTATCTATTAACAGCTTAATAAATAGTTCTCTATTTATTAACAGCAAAAGACGGAGTTTTTATATGTTTGGCCAAACGCCTGGTGTCATGTACATCTGTTACTACAAAGAACATAAACCATTTTAACATGTCCTGGTGAAATCTCGAAGAACAGAAAGTAGAAGTTGTGTAGATGTCCGTCCGGAGACGAACCACGGAATGTTACCTCACTGAGAGAGAGAAAGAGAATTAGAGAGAGAGAGAGTGGGAGATTAATATCACTTTACTATCAAATCCAAGAGGAGACTGAAAGGTAGTAGCATGGAAGATTTAACACGTTAATATCGGATCCACGAGGAAGAGAGTAGAATTAACTTATTTTATACAGTATATAAAAAAAAAAAAAACTCTTAACTATGTATCTTAACAAGAGTTAAATAATTTAAAAATATCAGTATCATCTCAGAGATCATAACCTCTCATTGCCTTACAGCCGTCGTTTATTTTCACAAATATTGAAAAAGTCAAAGTTTGACGCTGCTGGAGTTCAAATTCTAATCCCTGTTAGTCTGACGTGGAGTTGGTTTGTGATTAACTCGTGTCCTTGTCTGTCAGCGTGGAAACAGCAAACGCAGCCAGAAACCTGGAGGTCTCCAGGAGGCTAGAAATAAAGGTAGACGGGACCGAGGCAGAGCAGAAGAAGAGATGACCAACAAACTCAAAAGCATGGTACGCATATCAGTGCATTTCTCTTCATCTAGCTTTTTCATTTTTAACCTTTTTTTATTTTATAAATTTTATTATTTTGTTGTAAATTATATTCTCGTCCCCGGTAACAACATAATAACATGATGACTGAAGGCGAGGAGACTAAACCTGTTTAGATTTTGCTTTTCTACTGTTTAGACGTATTATTTTGCATTATTAGACCTGCTGATTGACCTGATCACTTTATCTAATTGACAGATCATTTATACAATATACTACAAAGCGTTTTGTTTGTATCCCCAATTGTACAATACTGTGCAAAAGTCTTGAGTCACCCCTCATTTAAATGATGATTAAATTGAAGAAATTGAAGTCCCTGAGGATACAATTAACAAATCGGTTGTGCATGTAACAGCCTCAGCAGTGACCTCATTTCCCCTCTCGTCTTTTCCAACTATTCAGCATTAGGAGTAAACTAATCACCGCCCTGATCATCTGTCATCATCTGCACCCGTTTCTCACTGGTTCATGCCTTAAGTTAGATGTTTTTAATGCTTGAATGATTCATAGTCACTGAGTGGCTTAACAAACAAAAAACATTATTCGGAAACTGCTCAGGTACACGACTGGACTGAAAATGAGCCGAAACAGTCCTACAGGAAGTCTGGAGAACTATTCCTCAAGACTATACTAAAATACAAGAAATTCCGTCTATGTGGAAGCAAAATATTAAGAAATCAGTACTTTTGCACAGTACTGCTAAGCTTAGTTTAGGATCTTTTAATAGAATGCAGGATACAGTTAGACTTTAAGCTTTAATGCACTTAAACAGGTGTTGTGTGTGTGTTGTGTTGATGTGTTTGTAGGATTTGCACGACAAGCCAAAGGTGACTGGCACTGGCCTGGTTTACTCCGAAGTCTTCTCCCGTTATCGCTGCCTGTGGGACTCCAGGTGACCCCAGCACTCAGTGTTTAATGTGTTATATACAGAAACACACAAGACTGGTATCTTGTTGTGTGATTAGACTCTGAGCTTATACTTTATGAATATGTTGTCCCTATTGTCCTTCCAGTCACCCCGAGTGTCCGGAGAGAGTGACCACTATAGTGGGGATGATGGAGAAGGAGGGGTTGCTGTCTCGCTGCGTGCACGTGGAGGTGAGAAACATGGCTGCTGCTGACGTGTAGTATTTGTAGTACTGCAGTATTGATATGTGATGTACTGTATGATATATGATAGATGATATATGTGATGTATGATTTTCTGTCATGTGAATTTTGAAAGAAAAATTTAAATGTCCCTCCTTTAAAAAAGTAAATCTATGTCTGTATGAGAACGAAAGTATTATACTTGAAATAAATATTACTACCACTAACAATATTCTAAGCTAAAATTCCAACAATGTATATATACAAATCAATGTTTTCAGGTCTTAAATATTAATACTGATTACCTAATTTATAGAAAACTAAAAATATATGAATATTCTTTACAAATTTTGATCATGTGTAAGATAAGATTTTTAAAGATCCAGCATCCACTTAACTTTGGCAAAGATACTTTTAGTTGTTTAATTTTGTGTATAAGGTTTATACAAAAAAAGCTTTTTTTTACATTTTAAAAGAATAAAAATAAATGTTGGGCGCTGTGCATACTTTTTTTTTTCCCATTGGCATAAATCAGAAAAATAAATGTTATTAATGCAATACAGCTTGATTTATAATATGACAAAACGTTAGATGATGTCTGCATACAGTCAGGTCCATAAGTTTTTGGACAAGGATACAATTCTTTAATGTTTTTCTGCCCCTGTACAGCACCAGAATGGATTTGAAATGAAGCAATCAGGATGTGATTGATGTGTAGCGTTTCAGATTTAATTCAAGGGAAAATCCACCGTATTTACATTTAATTCATAGCAAATATTTGTCAAAACTAATCCAATAGGAAATTTTTTTTTCAAAAGTAATTGGACAAACTGGCATTATCATGAATATATTGATTATTTCTATTACTTGGATGTAAAGACTTTGTAGTCAGTGATTAGGTGAAACCTGGAGCGCATAGACATCTCCAAATGCTAAGTTTCTTTTCGTAAGTTGCTTTACCAGCAGCTGCCTTCAGTCACTGTTTGTTTGTGGATCTTTCTGCCTTCAGTTTTGTCTTCAGTCAGTGAAAAGCAGCTCAATAGGGTTGAGGTCAGGTGACTGTATCTGCCCTTTGAGAACATTGCATTCGGGGAGAACATTGCGGTGCGTTTTATGTCATTTTGAATCTGTACACATCTGAGCACTATCTGTCCTAGCAGTTTTGGACTGAATCTAAGCAGAAAAGCCGAGCTCTGTACATTAATTCTGTCAGCAGTCACATCATCAATAAACACCAGAGACCTACAGTAGTTCCTCTGGCAGCCGTATAAACCCGTAAAATCCCAGTGCCTCCACCATGTTTGACAGATGCCGTGATTTGTTTTTGGATCATGAGCCCTTCCCGTCCTTCTCCATATTCTTCTGTTCTAATCTGTCATTCCTGTTCTTGAGAGTTCCCAGTGGTTTGCATCCTGACATAAACCATCAGTATTTATATGGATGAAGGCGTCTCTTTTAGACTTTCCTAGTGATATCCCCGAATCCTCCAGGGTGTTCTTGTCTTGGCTAGATGTTGAGAAGTGGTTTTTCAACTCCAAAGGAAGAATGTGTGATTTTAGTTGCTTTCTGTGGGCTTCCTGGTCTTCTGGCGATGCTGAACTCAGCAGTTCTGGCAAAATCCTGTCGTTTCTGCTCTCTCTTAATAGGTTTGTTTTGTTTTTCCTGACTAAGGATGGTCTCCTCCAATTGTTTCAGCACCTCATATTTGGGAGTTCTCATGAACAGACCCCAAGTACAAATTCAACATTTGGAGTCAAATCTTGTAGCAAAATAACTAAGAAACATGTCACGACTGTTGATCAGGCCGTTGTCCGATTACTTTTGATCCTGTGAAAATGCGTTCGACACAGTTTGTTAAAAAAGAGTCTGTAATTCCTGACTGGTTAATGGAATATATATATTTTTTTATGTTACAGCTGACATAATCAGAGGCAAAAATACAAACATGGCGTCACTGTCCCTTTACTTATGGATCTGACTATATATTGTAAATCACATCATCACCACACTGCATAGCCGTAAATGTCCTGTTATTGTCTCTGTGCTGTATTGATGGTTATCTCTTAGCTTTGAGTCCTTGTTGGCTACAAGTTCTCCATTTGCTTCTGTTCATGTTTCAGACGAGAGCCGCATCAGATGAGGAACTGTCTCTGGTCCACACGTGAGTCTTTTGCTAATGTCTGATCAGTAATAGTGCTAAAATTACCATTTTTTCCCCGTGTCGTGTTGATTTGTGCTGATTATGCGTGACAGGAATGAATACATTGATTTCATGAGGTCCACCCAGAAGATGACGGAGGAGGAGCTGAAATGCGTCTCCGATCGCTGCGACTCTGTCTACCTCCATCCTGTAAGACCTGATACACACACACACACACACACACACACACACACACACACACACACGTCACATGTCTTTTGTTCTCCTGAGGTTTGGGACAGTGGACTCATTTTCGGGTGTTTTATGTTTGTCTGTCTGTCTGTCTGTCTGTCTTGTCTGTCGTGTGTGTGTGTGTGTGTGTGTGTGTGTGTGTGTGTAGGAATTTTTCTCATGTGCCTGTCTCGCTGCCGGCTCTGTCCTCCAGCTGGTCGACAAGGTGATGACATCGGAGCTACGCAATGCCTTCGTTGTGTGCAGGTGACATTTTGACACACGGTTTCAGTCACTTATTTGTTTAAATTTTAAAATGTATAATTACAGTATTTATTAATTTGAATTAAATCCAACTGATCATAGTTTTTTTGGTGGTTAACGTTTTTTTCAGTTTTTCAGTCATTACCTTTTAATATTTAGGTTCACTTTTAGTCTCTGTGAAAATATGCAACAGTTTTCTAATGTTTAATATTTACTTTTTTCATTATTTGGTTGACGATAATTAAATTTAGCTCATAAAATATAGCAAACTTTATTTTTTATTTTTTATTTTTTTTCCCCTCTCAAACTTATGTAATATTTTTTATTACCTTACATTTTTATTTTTAATTTCTTAAGTAAATTGTAATTTATTATTCTTTTTTTTTTTTTTAATCTGGATTGCAATTACAGGTCTACTGAAGCTTTTACTCTTCTCAGGTGGACGCAAAATTAAACTTCTTCAGTGGCTAAACTCTTTCACAGGGTCATACTGACTCCACTTTTATGCTGTTGGCTTTTAATAAGTCACTATACAGCGGTACCTCTGTATGAAAGTTTAATCCCTTCCAGACGCGAGTTCTTAGGGCAGAAATTTCATACTTCTGCATAATGTAAATGCAGAGAATACATATTATAATACCAATATTACCAATTCCCAACACTATATAATCATATTCTTGCCTAAAAAGACACGTAAGTAATGTAAAATATGAAATAAATAGACATTAAACCTCACTTAATCTTAATTTATTGTTTTTGATACCTGCTGCTTTAAAAATGAAACTGAAAGTGGTTCCCTTTTCTTCTTGCGACCGCCCTTGCTAACGTTCTTGGGACCAATGGTGCTATGTCTTGGGGTGGAAATTCAGTAAAACAGTCTGAAAACAAGACAAGAGAGGATCTGGATAAACAAAAGTTTATTTCAGCGCAGGATGTCTGTTATACTCACTCACACTGCGCCTGTAAGGGAGAGATGCTTCTCTTTTTCTCACCGCCTCCTTTATACAAAATGGTTACATATAGTGTAAAAAAACCGACTCTTTATTAAGAAGTGAACTAGCCAGCTAGTTACAGAGAAAGGGTGCATGTGCGGTATATCAGGAAACTTCAGGGGTAGTGCATTCTCGTTCAAGGATGCTCTTCATGTTCTCTGGATTCACGGACACACATCATGTTTTTTCTGGTGATTCGGTCAGAGTAATCATAGCAGGTGAAACAAGGACAATCTTAAAATTTTTCCAGTAAACTTTTCAATAAATCTTGCACTCGCTTTACACTGAACGGCGACATACGCGGAACTTGACCGACGTCCGGTTTGCTCGTAAACCGAAAATGCTTCGTAAAGCCAAATTTCATGAAAAATTTTCATGTTTTAGAATAGAATAGAATATTTCGAATAAATAGTGCATCATAAAAATGAAAAAAAAAAATTGAGATGCACAATGAATCATAAAAAGCTAAATCACGATACATGTGCAAAGTAATGCATGCATAGTCAGAAATTTATTTGACATTTATTTAAGAATTTTTGTAAATACTTTTGAGCTGATGAATAAATATCAGCAAACATTGTCTTAATGAGATCATTGGTGCCATTATTTTTATGTTAGCCTCGATAAATACATATAAATGCAATTATACATTTAATAGTCACATATCGTAGTTTAAATCACTGTAATTTTTTTATTTATATATATTTTTTATCAAATCATGCAGATTTAAGTAAAATATTTCACCTTTGTCCAGGTCCTTGTTTTTTATTTGCTGCGGAAAATCTCATTACTTTTTGTTATATATTTTAAGTAGAATGCTAATTAATGAACAAAACCAGGACATCAACAACAACAATAATAATAATAAAAAATTGATCCTTGTCCCACAGATCGATTGGTTTGATGTTTCTTTATTACTCTAATTCCAAAACTACTTTGCTGCACATAATTTAAAGGGCGAAATCCTCTCCTCATTAATCAAGCCACTGTTATTCCTCTATAGCGTCTTAAACTCACAAAGCTTTCCTTTTGCAGTTGTGAATCAGTGCATATGTTCACTACCTTGGTTAAAGCAGTGCTTTGTGATGTCTGGTTTTCGGCGTAGGCCTCCGGGACATCACGCCCAGGCCGAGGAGATGAACGGCTTCTCCATGTTTAATAACATCGCAGTGGCAGCACGTTACGCTCAGAAACAGCACGGTGTCCAGCGGTAAGACTGGATTCTCCCGGAAGGTTATACACTGTGACGAGCTTTTTGTTTAAACACTTTATATACTGTGTGTGCATGTGGTTTTTGTGTTGCAGGGTTCTGATTGTAGACTGGGACGTGCATCACGGTCAGGGGATCCAGCGCATCTTCCAGGAGGATCCCAGGTACACACGTTTCTCTTTTTTAATGGCCTTTTATTAAATAAAATAAACACTCTCATTAAAATTATAATCTACATTTTTCCACCTTTTCTTACCATAAAATTTACTGTAAATGATTCTTAAGTGTTTAGTGTACAGTAGCTTTGCATCGTAACTTGAACCACTGGCATATTAATCATCAGCATTGACATGTAAGCTTCATTAATAACCAAGTTTTATTTTGTAATGAAATTCTGAATTCTAGTATTTATTTTTTTACTTATTTTTTATTTACTTTTTAAAAAAAATTTTTTTTTACATACATCACCCACGAAGAAGAGAATGATGCAGCAGCGCTTTAATTCTTATGTTAATTAATTCAAATTAACTGTTTAATTTAATTTAAACAGTTTTAGCAGCACAATCCCCATGAATTAGTTATGTGAGACAAATTTCTGAAGCCCACAGAGTAGCAAGGCTGTCAAAAATACCGGCCTTGTCTCTTTGTCCTCATTCGAAAATAAAGCCGCTAAATTTAGTGTCTAGTATTGTGGACTGCCTGAAGTGGTGAACGCATTAATAAACTTGACCAGGGCTGTAGCTATCGAATATTTTATTAATGGAGTGATCTACCAAAAATGTAATCGAGTAATCGGATAAAATGTACTTTTGCTTAATTAAACAGCAATGTAAAATATATAAGAGAAACAAAGATTAATTGGTTTTCTTTTTAGAAAAATCAACTTTTATTTTTAAATGCATACAGCATTTTATTAAAAATAAACATTGTCATTATCCACAATACAAGGAAGAGCTTAAAGTTGACTGAGATGAATTAAGTGTATTAACAGTGCCATACATTCTTATTTTAAAGCCTTTTCTTAGATGCAAAAACTAAAAAAAAAAAAAAGGTATTTCAAATGACTAAATACCAAAAAACTAAGGCAAACATAAAAATAAATTTGAATATAATTTTATCGCTTCCTTCCATTTTGCAGCCCCAACAGAACGGCTCCCTCAAATCAATACACAGTAACTGTTTGCGTTTCCGTCCACTTTGTGGGTGACGTCAGCGCTTCTTCTTGGTCGGTGTTTACTGGCGGTTTGCATCCGGAAGCGCACTGTGTCACGCCAAACAAATAATTGCGCAAAAAACATAATGCATGCAATTATTAATTATTATTATTAATTATTATTAATTAATGCTTTTAAAATTAATTAAAAGAAGCTTTGAGGCAGAAGATTTTGCCGCGATCATTTTGTAATTGAATTACTCGAGTTACTCGAACCCTAAACTTGACCTACGGAGAAATTTTATGCAAAACAGTATTGGTTAATAATTTTTAGCTCTGTTGATCCTTTATTGGATGAAATTTCAACAACAATTATATTAAAATGTTTTGTAATATTATACCATTAACGCTAATTTCTAATGATGACAGTTTAAGATCCCATGATAATGATTTATGCCTGTCCTGTGTAAACTAATGTCTGTTGCCAGTGTGCTATAATTTCACTTTGATCTGATGTTCTGTACTGTATATTCTGTCCCTGTTGTTCGTTGTAGTGTTCTGTATTTCTCCGTACATCGGCATGAGGAGGGCTTGTTCTGGCCTCACCTGCCTGAGGGAGACAGCACCACTGTGGGGTCCGGACCAGGCGAGGGTTACAACATCCACGTTCCCTGGAACAAGGTCACCAAGATCTATTAAACACACACACACACACACACACACACACACACACACACAGATGTGCATTCAGTTATTTTGCATCTTTGTGTGTGTTGGTGTTCAGACAGGGATGGAGGACGGAGATTATGTCACAGCATTCCAGAGAATCCTGCTGCCTGTAGCCTATGAGGTACCGAGAGCAATTCACTTTCTGTTCTTTTGTTATTGTTTGTTTATTAGTATCACTGTAGAATGTGGCAGTTAATTTCTCTTAAGTTTTTATAATTATTGTAAATATTATGTTGTTTATAATAATAATTACAATTGTGTTTATAAAGAAAAAAGTCAACGTTCAGGGCTAAAATATTGATTTTATAATGATAACCAAATTTATAAAAAAATATTCATTATATATAAAAAATATATTATATTATTATATATATAAAAATATTATATATATACACATTATATATATATATATACACATTATATATCTTTTTTTGGAATGAAAAAATAGTAGTTTTATTGACACATGACTCATGATGCAGACAATTTCTGAAAAAAAATCTTCCTTTATATAAAATTATTTTTAAAGCTTTAAAAAAAAAAACAATACAAAAAGTTTGTACAGAAAAGCTGATTTACTTTTTAAAAATTTTTAAATGCTTTAAAATTGAAGTTTTTATTTTTATTTTTTTGTGTTGATATAAATAAGAAAAAATAGCAAAAATTTTCTTAATATTAATATAAAAGTATTAAAAATATAAGATATTTATTTATAAAAACTTAATTGTAAAAGTGTTTTTAGTCCGATACAGATTTTTTACATATATAATTTAAGTGAATTTATTTATTTATTTATTTATGTATTTATTTGCATGAAAAGTAAATTAAAATCAATAAATTAAAATTGCTTACATTGAATAAGTTAATATAAATACTTGGATAATTCTGTTGATTTTTTTTAAAACTTATATATTTTCACAATATAAAAAAATTTGTTCATTTTTCTTCCTACTTTATTATTTTTATTTGTCTGCTTTACTTGATTTTAAAAAAATATGTTTTTTTGCCTACAGTACAAGAAAAAAGTAGTCGTAGTGTTAAAGGAACGTTCCTTTAACTTTATTTTGCTTTATCTTATTACACCACACATTCCTGACTGTCAAAAGTTTTAGACCCCCTGCTCTATGAATGCTGATTTGTGATTTGTTTGTGTGTTTTACAGTTTCAGCCTCAGCTTGTGTTAGTAGCCGCAGGCTTTGACATGGTGGCTGGTGATCCGAAGGTCTGCTCTGCTTGTTTAAACACATAATTTCTTCCTTACTTTATACAATAAAGATGTAAATAAATGCATCCCATATGCATGTCACACATTTATAACATGGGAGTATGAATGTAACGATGCTGTTGAATTGTGTGTGTGTGTGTGTTTAGGGTGAGATGTGTGCGAGTCCCCAGTGTTTCTCAGTGCTCACCCACATGCTGATGGGTCTGGCCGAGGGTCGGATCGTGCTCGCCCTGGAGGTACAGCATCTCTCACTGATTTGTTTAATGTCAGTTCTATAATGTCAAACAAAATCAAACGGACTTGAAGCAGATTTGGAGAAAAAAATCTGAACTTGTCATGTTTCCAAGAAAGCGCAGAGAGCGAATTTCTCTCTCCCGATAAAGAGATGCAATTGATTAATAAATGTTTCCTTTTTCACAATTCTCTTGATACTTAGATTTGAACCCTGTGCACCGTTTCACCTTTACTAAAAGAGTGTTAACATATTTTAAGTGAATTATTTGTCTCGTTCTCACTCTGCGTCTCTCTACGTCTCTGATCAGGGAGGCTACAACCTGCAGGCCTCAGCCGAGGCGGCTTGTGCCAGTTTGAGGTCACTCTTGGGTGACCCCTGCCCTCATCTGAACTCCCCAGGTGCTCCGAGCGAGAGGTGAGACGTGGATGAGACACACCCACCTCCTAATGTCTCCATAACACGTGATGCCTCGGGCCGCTGTGTTGCTTGCAACTATATTTTATCTTGTGTTCTCTGTTCCAGTGCTCTAAAGTCCATCTCTAAGACAGTTTCCGCTCTGTATCCGTTCTGGACCAGCCTGCAGACTCTGGGTAAGTCCGAAAACAGGATCTAGGATGCGATACAATGTTGCTAGTTCTGTCGTAGCTGTAACTCGTCTTACCTAATCAGAGTTACAGTAGGTGCTACCGTAGCCTGCCGAAGCCATTCTTAGGTGCCGCCATAGTTACGTTGTTGCTCTGCCATAACCCTGACTTCGTAGCATGTTGGACCTGAGAACTGTAATTGTGAGTGTGTGTGTGTGTGTGTGTGTGTGTGTGTGTGTTTCTCTCAGAGGGAGGCCCTCTTTCCGGGGCAGAGCCCTTACCCTCAGCTGTGTGTGTGGAGAAACTGGAATCGACCGTAAAAGACACTGGACTCGTTTATGACGAGCGCATGATGGAGCATCACAACATGTGGGACAGGTGACAACACACACACACACGCACACACACACACGCACACGCACACATACACACACACACGTACAAGCATGCACATACTGTAGCAGGGCTGTGATATTCTTCCTCTTTTAAAAAAAAAATCGCAGCTGAATGTAATGTATTCATACAGTATGTTCAGTATTTTAATACATTCGAATACGAATTAACTTTGTTTTTCACACAGAGAAAGTTATGTGAAAAAAGAAAAGATTTTTTTCCCCCCAAACTTGATTGTTTTAAACATAAAAATTTCAGATTTTTTTTTTCCTTATGTACCTTTTGCTTATGTAAGTTTCTTTGATTAGTGATAGTGTGTTTATTTAATCATATTAATACTGTACATATCACTACACAGTCTACTGTTTGCTCAAAAGATTGCAATTTCAGATTCAGACACACAACAAAATCTATAAGTTTACCTCAATCTCGAAATCATTTTGTTTCTGTATAATCAAATATTATTATTAATAATAATAATAACAATAATTATGTGTGTTTTGCCTTCAGCCATCACCCCGAGCACCCTCAGAGAATATTCCGGATCTTCTCCTACCATGAGGCCTTGGGGCTTGTGGACCGTTGCAAGCGGATACCGGCTCGTTTAGCCACAGAGGAGGAGATCGGATTTTGTCACGGGTAAAACATTTCAAAATTTCTGTGCGATATGTAACTGAATAGTTACATAATAATCTTTGGTAGAGGTCGAGACAAAAATATTTAGATGTATCGTGATTCTTTTTGACTCACAGATCACCACACTGACTCCAGAATGTATGTTGATCAGCCAGTGACCAAGAATAGTCTGGTTTACTAAATATTGAAATCTGCCTTTTTTGTCCAAACTCTCACAATGTTCATTACACACACTTACACAAGTCTCAAAACACGCTCAAAAAGTTCCCTTTTTTTTTTGGAAATCGTGTGAGTTAGAAGATCCGTGTGCCCGCGTTAGAAGCCGCACGTGCCCGCGTGCTCACAGCAAGCTGAGTTTTGAGACTTTGGAGACATTTGCGGAGGTAAAACGTCACAGTTTTTTTTATAATCCTACAGGTGGCGCTCTCCGAACTATTTACACATTTTCTTCCCGTGTGGTAGGAGTGAACTATTTGTTTAGAAATAATAATTTGGGCCTCCGAGTGGCGCAGTGGTAAAGCGCTCTATCATCCGGAGATCGCTGGTTCGAACCCCGGGTGATGCTGTTGCCTCTCACAGCCGGAGGCCTAGAGAGAGCTGA
>JAQMYJ010000040.1:4038297-4056131 GCA_030014305.1 Clarias laeviceps | reverse complement strand
GTTGGTGATATTAACTTCCTGTTTGTGGATCCAACTTTTCACACACTGATGGAGAAGAGGGTTGCATTGACAATCCAGTCTGAAGTCTCTCAAGCGCCTGAGGTGGTATAGACGCTGCTGGGCCTTCTTCACCACGGTGTTGATGTGACAGGACCATGACAGGAGCTCATATGAGGAAAACCCTCCCCCTGACTTGTTGCTTAGGACGCACTCCGATCGGCTTAAAATACCCTGTTGTGGCAACCGCTCGACAGGAGCAGCCGAAAGAACAACAACAACATATGTGTAGTATACTGTAGGTTTTATAATTTCCACACTGTGAAATTTCCACAGTAGCAGCAACAGGCATCCGAGGTACTTATGCTACCAGGCTTATGCACAGAGGAAGTGATGTCTGCGCTGGTGATGTCACTTTTTTGTTTTGAATGGTGGAATTTTGTTGAGGGACGTTCCCTTACCTAACATTCCCTGCACATGGATCAGTAAGTATGCAGTCATGAGGCGTGGCTCATTTACTAAGGAGGAGTGAAACAGGGGGGAGTTTGAGGAATAAAATTACATTGCATTTCGGCATTTTGCAGACGCCCTTATCCAGAGCGACTTACATTTTTATCTCATTATCCATCTGAGCAGGTGGGGGTTAAGGGCCTTGCTCAAGGACCCAACAGTGTCGCCTTGGTGGCCATGGGGTGGCCTTAACCACTAACCTTAACCTGGTTAACCTTAACCACCGAGCTACCCTGACCCCTTGGACTGAGACCTCTGTTAACTTGGTAAATACTGTAGATAGTAAAATATGGGACCTTTAAACAAAATTATATATTTAAAAAAATGAATAATACACCTTCTGGTGCTACTTGCACACGTCATTCTCCACTGCACCATCCTATAGAATTACTTTTCAGCACAAATCAAAAAAACCTCACTCACACTCATGCATGCGTGCATTCAGTATTTAGAATAATATTAGCTAAGAATCAGAATTTAATCTCAATGCTTTTTATTTAGCTCTGCTCTAGCAGCAGTCATGCAGCCCCATGCGGCGGAGGTGGCACGACTCTACCAGACCGAGTTCATCCGGAGCGCACGAGCAATGGGTGTCCTGTGGGCCATTTGCACGCTCTGCTTTGCCGTCATCGAGGTCGTCATTCTAATTCAGCCATCCTGGATAGGCACGCGTGAGCTCCGTTATCCAGTCAGCAGTGTCAGTGGTAAGGCGCCACCTCAGACTGGGACCCTGGGCCTGTTCGAGGTGTGTGTGGAGTCAGACTGGCCAGTACCCGAGTGCACCGGCTCCTTACGTACGCTGACCCCGATTCCGGCCTTCCAGTCACCGGCTGTGCTGGTGTGTATCTCCCTGACCATGGTGTGGGTCAGCGTTGGATGTCTGTGTCTGTTTCGGTTCTGCAACGCCGCAACCGTGTACAAGATCTGCGCTTGGCTACAGCTCACGGCTGGTAAGAGAGTTGGTGTATTTACAGTATGAGTATTTTAAAACAGAAATGGTTCTGTGCGTCATAGATACACTGTCTGGTTTTACACTTTGCTATAGCTAGTGTTTGCTGAAATGGATTCGATTTGCTTCTGATGATTAGAAGATCGGGTTCTCGTGTTGCAGGTTTCTGTCTGGCGCTGGCCTGCGTGCTCTTCCCAGACTCGTGGGAGTGCGCTGAGATGCGTGCACTGTGCGGAGACAGCGTCGAGAGTTTCTCTCCAGGGAACTGCACCGTGCACTGGGCCTACATACTGGCCATGTTGGGAGTGCTGGATGCCGGTATCCTCGCCACACTTGCCTTCGTCCTGGGCAACCGTCAGGATGCGCTCCTCCCAGATGATGCCAAGGATGGTGAGGGTAAAAAAAACCCCATTCATCAAATTTTATTTAATATAATATACGCTACGAGTCAAAGGTTTGGACACGCCTTTTTTTTTTTTTTCTTTTAACTCCAAGGTCTATCATGATTTGTTGATATTGAGATGTGTCTCCTACGTATGCTCTGTAAAGCCTTCATAACGGCTCTGATCTAATTAGTGATTTCTGAGGCTGGTGACTCTAAATGAACTTCTTCTCTGCAGCAGAGGTAAGTTTTGGTCTTGCCTTCCTGGGAAAGTCTTCATGAGAGCCAGTTTCATCATGTTGCTTGA
Organism: Clarias laeviceps; assembly: GCA_030014305.1. Taxonomy (NCBI): domain Eukaryota; kingdom Metazoa; phylum Chordata; class Actinopteri; order Siluriformes; family Clariidae; genus Clarias; species Clarias laeviceps. The sequence goes on along the minus strand of JAQMYJ010000040.1, from coordinate 4,053,986 downwards.
TGGGTTTTGCAAATGCACTTGACACAATACTGTTCTTGCAAGAACTATTCCATAATAGCTGACCTTCGTGTCCTAAAATAAGAACTTAATTACCAAATGTCATGCTATTTCAGAATTCTCCAGTATTGTTCTACAATGTAGGAAATAAATCACTAAACAAACAAACAAAAAAAAGCATTAAATTAGAACGTGTGTCCAAACTTTTGACTCATACTGCAAATGCTCGAATAAGAATTAAACTTGTTAATTTAGACAGGCTTCTCGTCTGTTTTCCTCAGTGACTGGATTGTTACTGGAAGCGTAGACTGGCGATGAAGAGATACAACAGGTATGGATGTAAAGATAAAGTAAGAGGCCTGATTATTAGGTACAGCTCTCTTGTACATAAATATTGGCCATTCTCATCCTGTGTACACTTACAGAAGTCACATGAATAATTAATCAAGTCATAAATGAATAATCGCACGATTCATTTCACAAACCATGTTACATTTTCACATTTTTGTTTTTTCCACATACATTGAATTTTTTACATAGACTTTTTTCTACCTGATTAATATTAACACTTGTACAGTAATTGTTCATGCTTTATTTTTTTTTCTCCAAATGGTTCATGAATATATTTTCCACTTGATTAATTTATTTAGACATTGGGTTAGAATTAAATAGCTAATGAGTCATAATTTATATATTTCATTTATGTAAAAAATACTTTCCATTATGTATTTTCACATGATTTTCTTCCACCACAATATTAATTTCTACATGTGATTTAACCATATGATTAAATTATTTTCTTATATGATTTTTTTTTGTGATTCATTTATTTCCATGTGCCATTTCACATCATTAGCCATGATTGACTTATTTGACATGTGATTAGTCCTAATTAATGTACTTTCATGTGATTTTCTACAATTGATTTGTTTTCGAACATTAATTTGTTTTCGATTCATTTATTTTTTTACATAATTAATTTTCATGTATGATTTTTTCCCTCTGCGTGATTAATTTCAATGATTTTTTTCACTTTTTTTCACAATTCCTTTACTTTCTTTTAATTTCTTTCCATGGTTTATATACATGTGGTTCTTCCACATTTCTTTTCACATGTTCACTACTACATGTTGTTCACGTGTTCTGCCTGTAGCTCACCTAAATCATTTCTCATCACACTTTTACTTCATCAAACAAAAACACTCCCATTAAGCCTACCATTGATCTACCACTCAGGCAGCATCCTATAGTGGCCCCTTTCATAAATATCTTACGACCTGAGACCTGAGACCTATACTGTACCTATTGTAGGAGCCCCTGATGAAAGGGACACTGACTGCTTGCTTTGAACTTCTCTAATGTGTTCAGTGATATTTTCTTTCTCTTTTCTTTTTTTTCAAAATCCTTAATCGTCCAGCTTTTATCTGGTGCTGATCTCTTGGTCCTGATGGAGAAAAACAGACGATGTTCAGAAAAGCTCCCTCCCTCCTCCTTCTCTACAGCATGACATCATCCCTCTGACGCGTACATAAAAACTGCATAGAAACTAGAAACGGTCACCTGGCAACCGTATCTGTCTCCAGCTGTAAGTGGAGGCAGGGAAATACGACGACACTCACTCGTTTTTCATTCTTTGTCGACTGCTGATAACTGAACAGAGGTCATCATAGATATAAATTAGTTTTTTTTCTGTTCGTTTAACCCATCGTCCCATCATATTCTCCTGTGTACTTTTGTATGGTCTAAACTGTAGATTTTATTTTTGAATAAATTATCTATTTAGTATTAAGTATTTATGTTGAAGATGAATGTAGAACAAATTAAGTAATACTAACAATAATGTATTAATATAAAAAAACTAGACTATCTGGACTAGATTTAGTTTTTTCTTTCAATCAGAAATCTCAATAATCAGAATATACATAAACATGGTATTGGTGTTTAAAAGTGTCTCACCTAGGTGAAAAAGTGCATTTTCAGATACTTAATGCTTCTTGATGCTTAATCTCCCAATCCATGCTTCGTTTTTTTTGTAAATATTCATACATATTTATATTTTTATTAGATAGGAAACACATTTGCTAAATACAATTTCATGCCCTGTGATTCAGAAATGCAAAATTGTTAAGATATTGCAACATGAATTTGACATGGTTACGGACACTACAGATTATTAAAAAAAATAATAATAATAAAATCCTTAAATTTGCAAAGAATGCTCTAATTTTAGCAACAATTTTTACAGGTCATATGCTTCTAGAAGCTTAGACCAATTGTAAAGTATAAGTATTAAAGTATAAGTATTTAAAAAAATATTAATAATTAGCATTTTAAATGATTATTGTTTAAAGCAAAACAGTATAATGCTGAAAAATGGCCATTTTTGCAGGACATATAAAATCATCTCTCCAAAACGGCTAAAGTTAGCTACTTGAACATTGAACACATTTTCTGTATTATATGTATAACATAAACAAAATGTAATTAGCACCAATACTGTGTTTTGGCTGAAGTGTAGTTCGATCGATGAATATAGTTTAGTGTTATTGTGTAGAACAGTTAGAATCACAAAATCCAAATTACATTTACTGTACAAGGTAAATATTCAATTAAAAGATGAATTAATTTATTCTTTATGTATTTTCCTGCATTTTCATTGCGTTCCATGTTAATTACATGTTGCAAAGCAAGCCTTAAGCTCTACGGTGAATAACGAAAGAACCGACACAAGCGTTTGACACCAACATCCAATCTTTATTGTACAACTCATTTTACATTTTTTTTTCTCATTTTATTTGACGATTCCACCTGCTGCTCACAGATGCATAAAATTTATGAGATTAAGATTTCATAACCACACATATAGAAGGAAACGTAAAGCATATAACAATAATTATGACTTAAAACTTGCACATATTCTCATATTGAATGATCAGAGAGGTGAAGTGTAAAACATAGCCAGCGTTATGGCACGTTAATGTAAGAAAGCCACTGGCGAAGCAAGAGTTAGCGGAACAACAGCGACTGGTCGGAGTAGGGGTCAGTAATACACGCAGGTCAAACGCAACCAACACAGTGCTCAGTTAACGGGCTACATCCAGCCGGGATCAAAGAGATAACTCGGGGTTGGGAATTCTGGGAAAGGTTCACTGCATCACTGTTAACGTCAGAGGTCTTACCATGAGAGGTCTGCTATCTCGTGGCTCACCGGCTGGTAAATTGAATTGAGTGAAATTTGATATACTTAAACAGTAATGACGTAATGGACAACATTCTCAGCAACCCTCGTGCTTGGGCTCAGCATGGCTGTTTAAAGCTGCAGGGGCCAAGACGTTCTCTGGTGTGTTTTGTGATCACGATCATTTTCAACTACATCAAGATATCTTGTAGTTTAATCAATAAAGTGTTTTCAGTTAAAACTGTCTCTCTTGTAGTGTTTTATTCTGAACATTGCCTTTAAAATATCCATCCCTCATCGATAAATGGATAAGCATTGTGGTAATTGCTGGCCTGGTTGGATTTTTGGTCCGATGATGCGTTTAAAAGAATCTTTTATTCAATCCTGTTCTCAGTATCTAAGGCTGAGTACGAGTATCTAATCCACTGGGTCATGCTATCCTTGGTGCAGCCATGGCAAATTGGATATTATTCATCACACACATCACAGGTCATCATAAAGGACAATTCTATGAAGCTTCTCCGTGCTGAACAGTTTAACATTTTCCATGCAGTTCAATTCCTATCGCAACTCAGTGCCCGATTTTTTAAAACCATGGGAAGGCATTAAAGTGTTCAGCTCACAAGTAGCTCTTGAAAAAAAACAGCCAAGTCATCACAGCTCTGAAGGTCAAACAGATATATAAGTACCCTGCCTATGAGTTGACGTGGTGTCTCGGTTAGTCTTTCTCTCTGGGATGCTGATCAAGAGGTTGTGAGTTCAGTCCCTGGTACAGTTAAGCTGGCACTGTAGGGCCCTCGAACAAGGCTTGTAAAGTTTTTCTGGTCCAGTGGTGCTGTATCATTGGTGACCCTGTACTTTGATCCCACAATATCTAACATGCTAGAATAAGTGAAATGCTACTAAAGTTTATCTAGCTCATTTGTTTTGTTAGCTGGTACTAAATATGTACTCACTCACTCGTAGTCTGTACCGCTTCATCATGTATACAGGGTCATGGAGGGCCTGGAGCCCATCCCACGAGACTTGGGGCATGAGTCGGTATACACCTTGGATGGGGGCCAATCTATCGCAGACCACAAACACATATTCACACAATTTGGGAACATCAAATAGCCTAATCTGCATGTATTTGGACTGTAGGAGGAAACTGGAGTACCTGGGAGAAAACCCACCAAGCACAGGGAGAACATGCACACAGACCCAAGGTGGGTATCGAACCCTCAACCCTGGAGCATGGAGCGACAGTGCTAACCACTAAGGCACCACATCGCCATATATTTAGCTATATTACATTTAATTTATAGGGTGATGGGGATGAGTTCAATAAAGGATTAGTTCAATAAAATTATAGAAACTCACCCGTACAACCCCCCATATATCATTTCATAATGACTGACTCTGGCTGACTTTCTAAATTCAGTATATTTGCCAAGCCAATAATAAGACTTGGTTGTGTTTTGGGGGGGGTTGAACCCCTACATGGGTCGAGATCTCAACCCAGCTAATGATGGACCCAACGTTACGCAATAGTATATAGTGTCTGCAAATCCATATATTTTCATGACCAAGGGCTTGATTTGCATTCAACTCTTTTGCTTTAATTCAAAGTGACTTACAAGACTAGAGACTAGATAATACTGAGCAGATGAGGGGTTAAATGCTTTATTCGATGGCCCAACAGTGTCAGCTAAGCGAGCTGAGATTTGAACACACAACCCTGCAATCAATCAATTTCCCAATGCCATAACAAAAGAAAAGACCACCAGCCTTACAGATGGTATCTACTAGGGCACAGGTTCACAACCCTGGTACTGGGGTACCTTCTGACCCATACATTTTATTGAAAAAGGGGTGTTACTGAATCAGTTGTGCTGAGAGGAACACTTAAATTAGCAGGATAACTGGTGTGTATACCAAGACGAGGATGAGAACCTGCTTGCCAGAAGGTTCTTTGGTGTATTACTTATTTGCTATTAGGAAAATTTGGGTTGTAGCAATTTGAGATAATCTAGGATAACCAAAATTAAAGATGTCATATCCTAAAAGGATTTTTTTTTTTGTTTTGTTTAGTTTTTTTTTTTTAGAAGGTCCTGTGATGTTAGAAGTGTAGCATTATTTAATCCCAATAAAGGGGCTGGTGACCTTGAAACTTCCACTCCTTTCAAGGTTAAAGGTTTAGAAGAAATCTAAATTTAAGAAAAGAAGAATTTGGTCTTGGGACTCGACTGGAACTCAAGTGATGTCAATATCAATATCTGAACTACCAGGACTGACAGGTTGCCAACCACAGTGTATCACCGCATCTACTGCAAACCCATAAATCAAAATGTTATTTGCTCATACGCATTAGCATGTAGAACAGATCATTGGGCGTGTTTACCATTTTATTATAGCGCTGAAGCAGATACATTGGTTTGCCAGACATAAGCAGTTAACAGTGAGTTCTCGCATATCTCTGTCTGCATGTGAACTGTTGCAATCATTCTGTTTTTCCTCTTTTTCTTTCTCTCTCTCTCTCTCTCTCTCACTTTCTCAGGTACTGGATGATGTGCTGAGCGATGAGCTCGGGGTCGTAGGTCACAGAGCGGCGTTTGCGGCTGTGCTTTGCAGATGGAGGCAGATCTGTGTCGATTCGCTTCATCCTCTGCAGGCCGACATGGGGAGACCGGTTGTTCTGACCGCCAAAATCGTCATGGTCTTCATCGCCCACTCGCTTCACTCGCAGGAGCGAGGCTTCGGCATCGGGGGTGGCAGGAGGGGCGGAGTCTAGAGATCGCCTAGCCCGTCTCAGAGGAGTAGATCTGTCACGTCCAATGGTGGCTGCTGCTGCCACTTCCCATTTGCCTCGATGGTTGGATGGGTTCTCGGCTGCCAGATTCGAGATGACCTTCTCCACTAGGTACCTGGGTAAAGCATCAAGGATGAGGATGCAAATGTTGGTTTACAATGCATATGTGTGGTAAATGCTTATTTATTTTGATTTTCAACAAATTTTCTCTATTAAATATTCATACACAATTTCAACCCATCTTTCAGCTTTTAGTTGTTTCTATCTATTCCACCCATCAGCAGTAATTAACAGCCATGACACATGAAGCTGCTGCTCACGCAATGTTAGGGGGTGGCGTAACAGCGCTATTCACTCCTTTCCAGCCAACTTGATTTCCAGTCACTGGATGCAGAGCATCCTTAGTGCTTGGACAGAATCGGAAGGTTGTATCAGGAAGGGCATAAAAGGCCTGTGCCAAGGCGTTTGCCAAAAGACCAACAACAACCATTACCATACTGTATCTCATCCATTCCTTCTGATGCTGTGAATGATCAGAAACCATTTCTATCAAGTGGATATTGATGCTGTCTCGTCTCTTATTTACACTCTGTTTTTATTGATTTTTAGTACTGTTTGTTTCTATAATCTACGGTTGGAGAAGAATAACGATTTATAATCACACAATTTGGTGTCAAATGGGTTGCCTTTTAAATCTGGGTTGAATCGAATTTTCTTCCCCACGTTGTCTCAGGTAGACACCGCTGTCGCGTCTGGGTGCTATACACCATGAGAGACCATCCGGAGTTTCATAAAGCTGCTTTGTTCAGAGTGCAGCATACATCACATAAAATTGAATTGAATTATAAAACGCTTAAACTCATTGATGGAAGCTTAGGGAGGTAATCACTGGCCCAAAGGGAACCCTGTTCTGGCAGTGGGAAGAAATTGCCATCATGTTTAGACCGTCACTGCTTTTAAAGTCTTTGAAGGAGAGATAAGCTATTTGTTTCCAAGTATAGACATTGGCCTAACATAATAAAATCACGTCAATTGACGAGCTGGGATATTTGGCTTTTTTTCCACCATCTCTGCTAGTATTGAAAGTTCATTACACCAGGAAAGGTGTTGAAGGTCAATATGAAGGCGCTGATGGAGGCTCGGGTACAAAATCGTACATGGGAATTTCAATCCTAAACTATTAAGCGACTTCAGTCACAAGCCTGTGACTCTCTCTTCCTCTTCCTGTCATCAACTTTTGACATTGTTAAAAATGAATCCTCAATTTTTCTTGACTTTTTTCAGACATGAAAAGTGCTGACACTGGAGACTCTGGAGTTTTTCAATCTGTTTCTTAGTGTGGTTTAAATTTCAGAAGCATCCTCCATGCAAGTATTAATGATGAGTAGGTACTATAATGTAGGGAAATAAAAAAATATTAAAAGGTATTTTTCTCACCGGAGCATCTCCTGGTCTCGGTCCTGCCCTGCCTGGAGCATCCTCTCCTGCCTATAGCGGTTGAGCAGAGCCTCGGTGAGCTGTGGGTCCAGCAGTGCCTGGGGTTTCGCCATGTTCACCGTCTGCACCGTCTCATCATAGTCTGGAGGGTAAGATTCCTGGAAGTCACCTTCCACCTGCTCTTCCTCCTCCTCCGGTCTTGTTTGGCCGTTATTCTCAGCCTCGCTCAGGAGACGCAGTAACCCTGCCAGGTAGGCTGCCTCCTGCTCCTGCCGCTGGTCGTTCTCCAGGCGATGCAGGGCGTGGCCCAACCCCTGTGCTCTCAGGGCCTCTGGCTGGTAGTACACATCGTTGCCCCGTCCATTGAACCCAGCAGGAGGGTATGACATCATCTGAGCCTCGTAAGGCATTGCATCACGCAGGTCACGGCGAAGGCGTGCAGCTCCTCCCCCATGCATGACAGAGAGCGGCTGAGAGAGAGACAGAGAGATAGTATTACTAGAGAGTAATACTAAGATATTAAGTGACTTGTATAAAACTCTCACTCCATGAGGCACAAAAGCAGTTTTAATAAAAAATGTTTTCAGCCATGAGAAATAGGAGACTGTGTGTAGTGATTAATATATTTATTACATACCTGCTTATACAGAACCTCTCTTCTGTTACCACTAAATACACGTATTAACTTTAAATACACTAATTAAGCAATAATTACCTGCTATTACAGAAATTAACTGCTAATACACTAATAAAATTAAAATACACTAATTAATTTCAAATACACAAATTAACTGCTAATCCATTAACTAACCACTAAAGTATTTATTATGCACTAGATAATTTCACATACACTAATTAACCTTAAATACTAATATAGTAATTAACTACCAATATGCTAATTAAGCACAAATTTAAAAAATAGTAAACAAATAGTTAACCTCTAATACACTAATTAACTGCTAATGCATTCAATGTTCAAAAATAAAAAAATCTTTAAATGTAATCATTACATTACATTTCTTTATATTTTTCTTTCTTTCTTTTCTTCCTTTCTTTCTTTTAGCTATTTCCTTTCTGTCTCATACCCCTAAAATCCACAGAGCTAATTTTAATTTTATTTTTCTATTTCGCTTCGCAAATTATTTGAACACTTGAATAGTCAATCAAATCTGCAAACACACACACCGAACTCCAGCTGAAGTATTTATGGAATAAAAGGCGGCAGTAACTGGCTGCACTGGTTTCCTGCTGCAGGATGAGGAGCTGAGTGACGAGCGCAGACGCATTAAAGCGAGCGTCTGATTCATAGAGGATGAAAAGGCTTTTATACACGCTAATGCAGCGCTGAGACCGAGCTGTGGATCTCTCTTATGAGTGTCAGAGGAAATTCATTAAATGGAAGTGACGGCTTTATCCTGAAACATTTACACAGCTGGGGTCTTCTCAGTGCTGCCCGTGGTGTGTGTGTTTGTGTTATTACAGAATACTCACTCACACACTCACTCACTCATTGTCTATACTGCTTTATCCTGTATTCAGGGTCGTAGGGGGGCGTGGAGCCTATCCCAGGAGACTTACAGTAGGGCATCGAGGCGGGATACACCCTGGACAGGGTGCCAATCCATCGCAGGGCACACACACACACACACACTCTCACAATTTGGGAACGAAAATTAGCCTAATCTGAATGTCTTTGGACTGTTGGAGGAAACTGGAGTACTTGGAGGAAACCCATCAAGCACTGGGTGGAATCGAACCCTGACCCTGGAGGTGCAAGGCGACAGTGCTAACCACTACGCTGATGAATATCGGATATTATATCAGATATTATACTGTATGTGCAGTGGAGCTTTATAAAATCTTTCTTTCTTTCTTTCTTTCATCGCCTTCTATTTAATTAATCTTCTTTTTGTATTCATTTTTTATGTTTAGTTACCTCGTCAGCTAATTAATAAGTTTTTCTTTCATTCTTTCTTTCTTTCTTTCTTTCCCTTTATGTTCTTTCTTTCTTCAGACGCAATGAGTCAGTAACTTAAACTCACCCTACAATACACATTCTGCTAATATCCTACACACCCACGCTGCAGCTCCTGAAATACATCAGCCAGCACAGCGCTTCAGTGCCTTTAATCCAGTATTCCAGCTCAAGGCAAAAAAAATATTACTGCATATGTTAAGTAATAATAGGCCGAACGACTAAATCTGATTTACATGAGCAAATGCTTTATTATTTTTTTTCACAGGCTGCATACAGAATCGTGTGAGCCTCAGGAAAAAGAAATAAAATCCTGAGCGGTGTAACGAGCTCACTGAGTTAGAATGAATGCATTGTTTAATAATATTAACCCCTTAAACTCTCAGCACCAATCAGGATCCAGATTCATGCCTGTTCACTGTCACTTCACTACTGGTTCCACTGGAGCGATGAACTAATCCAGTAACAACTGAGCGGGCTTTAAAATAAATCACTGCACTAAAACCCTGCAGTAATGCAGCTTAGCCACTGCCTCATGACTTCCTGCATGGACACACACTTCCTCTTCCTCCTTTTACAAGGTGCCATTACTTTTTTCCGAGCTGAGTGGCAGATCTTTTTAGTTTTATTTAATGGACTTGTTTTGGATCGCTTGATCTCATTCTACTTAATTCGTTAGTTAGCTTCTTCCTTTTTTTTTCATCATTTATTTGTCCTTCTTTTCTTCCTTTCTTCCTTCCTCACTTTCTTTCTTTTGTTTATTTGCTCCTTGCTTTATTCTTTCTTTCTTCTTTTTTCATATTTCTTCCTTCCTTCCTTCCTTCCTTCCTTCCTTTCTTTAATCTTTCTTTCCTTCATTTGTTCTTTCTCTTTCTTTAGTTTTTTGTTCTTTCTTTCATTTATTTCTTCCTTCCTTCTTTCTTTCGTTCTTTTGTTTATTTGTTCCTTCCGTCCTTCTTTCTTTTTTTCTAAGTGTCTTTAAAGTCCGCTTCATCTGGAGCAGCCATTCCACTGTTAGGCGACTAATGATGAGGGCAGAGTGTCCCTAAAGCATCCCAACACCGTTATATCATTACTAAATGGTAGAGCGAGCATCACTCTGCACACTCCCTCTCCTAATTAAAATGCTTTGGGTGAAAGTCAGCTCAGAGCTTTCAAAGTTGCGATCAATACAACAGTTCTGAACCAAATGAAAGCTTTAATGATTTTATGTGGAATGAGAGTGTTGTTTTTCTTCACTTTCACAGAATTTCCTAATGAAGTGTGTGTGACTTTGAGGAGTTTCTTAGAATGAACGGGATGAGGGACAATAGATTGTTCTGCGACTGACGTATGGAGGTGTAGAGAAGGAGGCACTGAGTCAGTCACAGGTGAGTCACTCTGGCGCATGATGACGTCTGAGCCTCGCAAGACATGCATATGTGTGCTGTGTGTACAGAATTGTGTGTGTGTGTGTGTGCGTGTTTGTGCATGGTTTTGTTTATGTGAATGTTCAGTCTGTCCTTATAACTAATCCAAGTCTTTTATCAAACCCTTATGGTTTAGAAAAGTTCCTTATGCATAATTAACTTGTTTTCTTTTAGTCTGGTTGCTATGGAAACCATTCGCATGGTGGGATTTTGGAATTTTCTTCTATATGTGTTTTAAAAAACTACAGACGTTTAATCTGAAGATGTTTCCCTTTTGCATGGTTAGCAATCACAAGTCAAAGTCATAAAGTCGTTTGCAAGTTTTGTAGCCCTTAAAAGTGAAACAAAAAAGTTAGCTAATGGTCACCCAGGAGCGCTATGGTTATTTTCACGTCTCCACAGTGAAGCATGGTGATGGCAGCATCACTTACACATTTTATACAAATTGTTTAAATTAACTAATAATAAAAGATTAAAAGGAAATCAAGCCAATAGAAGAGTACTGAGTGAATCCGTGTGATTAGCGATTATTACCTCAAGGACATTAGCACGAACAGAGATCATACGAGTGTATATGCTATGAGTTACGTTCCCTCAAGCATTGAGACGATGATTGATTATGATTGCTATGTTGCAAAGCTATTCAACAGCTAGCTCGAAGCCTAATGTTCACTGTGAGAGGGAATCACAATTACTTTGCTATGTTTGACCTATGTTTCCAGGGTCCTATGTTCCCTAGTTCAATTTTCTGCTTACACTCTTTCTTCTTCTCCTTCTTTGTCTTTCGGCTGTTCCTTTTCCCTTCCTATTCTGTTCGAGACAGATTTGACCCATTTGAAGCTAAAACATTTTTGGGATATTACCTAGTGTCATCTGCATAACAGTGGTATCAAGTCATGCGAGGATATGACCTCATCATACTTCGTCTAGAGGACCAAGTACTGAGCCTTGTGGGACACCAGTGGAGAGTCTGCATGGAGCAGATGTGGATTCCCTTCATTTCACCTCATACGACCAATTTTCTAGGTAGGAGGCAAAACATTGTCATGCTGTGCCACAGATTCCAAGGCTTGCAAGGACAGTCTAGAGAAACTTGTAGTTCACCGTGTTAAATGCTGCTAGGACGATCAGGACAGATGACATTTTAGCTGATCTAGCAGCATGGAACTTCTCAGTGACAGACAGAAGGGCAGTCTCTATGGAACGTGCTGCTTTGAATACTTAGTCACTTAGCCAGACTAGGCTCACTTCTGCCTTACAGACCTTACAGTAGATTGAAGAGTTTTCTTTCTTTTAAGAAATAGTAACAGCACTCTATAACAGTCTACATACTGTAAGTATGGCATTTGTGATACCACATTATTTGGTTGATTTAGTTTTGGACATCACGCCACATGATCCTATATAATCCTGACAATATTTATTCAGTTGTCGCACCACATCGACGCATCACATTAATTTCTGAGTGCATGCACAAGCACCGTGCCAAACTCATGCTGTGGGTGTCTTGAGTACGTGCACGCTTAGTTAACGGCTAGTATAAATCAGGTTACGAACAAACTTCCTACAGCAAATAGAAAGATTTACATGTGGATTTGTTAAAAATATAATGCTTATGGTTTCTTAAAGTTTAGATTTCTGAGTATGTATACAGACTGAAATGTGTGGGTGTCCAGGCACAGCCGTGTCTGATGGCTTTCCCAGGTTACCACATGTAAACCGATTAGCTGTAACACTAGCACTAGAATTGAATAACATTTATTATCATTATATGCCAGTAACCTGGGGGCAGAACCATGGGCAGCCAAGGCTCATTTATTCCTGTGTGGAGCAAATGCCAGCCTGCCTCGCCCTATCCCACAGAAAAGCCAATGCAGCACAAACTGCTGAAAAAGTTAATGATGAAAAGATACCAGAACACCCAGTGGATCACAACCTGTTGTGAATTGGGCTTAGCAGACAAGTTCTGGATTTTCCCCAGCTCTTAGTCTGATCGAACATCCATGGGATGTGCTGGAGAAACAAGTCTGATCCATGGAGTCTCCACCTTGCTGCTAACATCCTGGTGCCAGACACAACAGCACACCTTCATACGTCTTGTGGAGTCCAGGCCTCGTGGCGTCAGAACTGTTTTTTGACACAAGGTGAACCTAAATCCTAGATGGTTTTACTGTCCTTGTTTTTAATGTTATGTCTATATTTATGTACATTATCTATTGCTTTATGTTCTGTCTTCATAGAAGCCATGTTGTGAATTAGCACACATACACAGTGTCTACTCTTAGTCTGAGCCATTTGTTTGACCAGAAATGTACAGTAATGCAAATTAAATCACATAACCAAATTATAAAAAAAATCATCATCTGCAATTGATTGTTTAATTAGTGATGAAAAATTTGAAAATATGAGGACCAGAAGAGATTTTAGTAACAGGTCAAATACCAAAAATATATGCAGGAAAAGTTGATTATTAATGTCAGATTCTTATAATTTTTTTTTTACTTCCTATGAATCCTGTTTTTCAGAAACATTCTGTTATTAGATGGTCCTGGCCTCCGCTGATGCAGACAGCTGTTCTCTAAGGACTTGTGACTTCAGTCGCTTGATAGTTCAGGACTGGAGTTTCCAACAGTCTACCTGAGCCTCCGATAACGAACTGGACTCCATTTTAACTTTAACACATCTCCTGTTATACTGAACTTCCAGTCACACACAGTATCAATCCCTGCTATCCGTTTCACCCAAATGAAGAGGTTCCTCCCTGTTTAGGTTCTTCTCATGATTTCTTCCTACTGCCATCTCAGGGAGTTTTTCCTTGCCACTGTCGCCGTCGTGCTCATCAGGGACAGTCTTATCATTTTGATTCATACACGTTCACATCTCATACAAACTTAAATAATTCTTTTGATTGTGTAAAACTGCTTTGCGACAATGTCAATTGTTAAAAGCGCTATACAAATAAAATTGAAGCTGCGTTCGGCACGGGGGCTTAATGGCCCTGCACCTCCAGGGTTTGGGTTTGATTCCCAACTTGGGTCTATGTGCATGGAGTTTGCATGTTCTCCCCATGCTTGCTGGGTTTCCTCCCACAGTCCAAAGATATGCAGATTACATTGACTGGCATTCCCAAAATTGCCCGTAGTGTGTGTATCTGTCCAGGGTCTACCCCGCCCTTGTGCCCTAAGTCGAAGTGAAGCGATTTAGTGAAATGGTTCCTACCCCTGCGACCTTGTTCACAGGATAAAGTGGTATAGATGATGAGTGAGTATGTGAGGTTTGAAGAAAATTAAAACACAAAAATGAATTTAAATTCTTAAAAAATATATAGTCTAAATATTATATACTATTACTGATCTAAAGCTGTGAATAGGATCGGATCAGGTTTAATAATATACTCTATGCAGTGGTATTGCTAACATTTGAAATAGAAAATATGTATTAATTGTAGTTAATTCTAGCAAGGTTGAGACATACTGTACTATAATTACGACCTATAATTACGTATTAAAAAAAAAATGATTATTATTATTATTATTATTGATTTTTCTTTTAAGCTGGAAAAGGTCAGCCTGCTGTTTAGATGAAATAACCCAGAGGAACACTGGTTTAACACAAGTACAATTATACGTGAGATATTACCTCACTACATTCATCACTGTTTGTATCTGTGCGTGTATGTGTGTGTGTGTGTGTGTGTGTGTGTGTGTGCGCACCCACTGAAAGCTGTTGCTATGACAGCACAGCTCCTCAGCTCACGACGGCATGTTTGTAGCTAATTAGATTGTACAGCATCTCCGGGGCTTCCTGTTCAATCGTGTATCCTGTGCACATTTACCCTGTTTCTCGCATTTTAATTATTTAATATTGTTTAATGAAAAAGGATGAACCCTCATACATATATTAGGCATAACAAGATGTCACACTGATGAAGTGATTTAGTGAAATGTTTTAGTGTGTTTCTTATACTAGATGATAAGAAACGATGATACTCTTACTGACCACTTTATTAGGAACGTCTGGGTAGGACTCCACTTCTCTTTCAGGACCAGGCACGGATTCCACAACATGACGGAAACGTTCTTTGGACCTGACTGCTCCACGTTATTGATGCAGATTTTTTCGCTCTACATGCATGTTCCTAATCTTGTCCCGAATGTGCTTTACTGGATACAGATATGGTTTTGGAACCCGTTTAGGGTTACTTTGTGATTTGACGAAGAGTGATCTCGCTGGATGTAGGTGGTACGGCGTGAATACATTTTGCCTATAAAGTGATTCACATGGTCATCAACAACACTCCGTAGTAAATATTCCTATTACACCATCTACATCACCTCCACCAGCCTGAAAAGCCTAAACAAGGCTGTCCATGCCAAATTCTGACCCTAACATCTGCATCAGGATTCATTAGCATTGACCAGCCAGTGTTTACCAGCCCAGTTTTAGTTACCCTGTGCCTCATATTTTTAAATTAGAATTTTAAATTCAAGCCTAAAACTGTGCTCTTCTGCTGATTCACACCACAATGGTTTGAGATGCTTTTCTGTTCAGCATGGTTCTAAGAATGGTTTATTTGACCCACTCTGGACCTTGTCTTGACCGCTCGAAGCATTTCTACTTGCAGAACTGCTGTGCACTGAATGTTCTTTTTGGGATTTTTTTTTTTTTTGCACCATTCTGCGTAACGACTCTCGTGTGCAAAAAAATTCCACAAGATCTGCAATTTCTGAAATGCTTCAAGCAGCCCATCTGGCACCAAGAATAAGATTAAGATTTGCACACATTTCGTTGTTAGATGTGAACATTAATTGTTCATAATTGCTCTGCTGCCGCATGATCGGCTGACTTGTCCAGGTTTATATACATATCTGTTCCAACATATATACATGTTCATTATATATA
>JAQMYJ010000040.1:4027215-4037987 GCA_030014305.1 Clarias laeviceps | reverse complement strand
ATTTAATATTTTAATACTAAATTTATTGCTATATGTTATATATTGATATATATAATACTATCATTAATATTATATTTATATAATATACATCATACTATTTTTCTTTTCCTGAAGTGTCTATACATTTTTTTGGCTCACTATGTATATGGTCAAATGATAACTTGTAAGAACAAGATAGTTTTTTCTGTCATATAGCAGACAACGTAGACATGTATACAATATGTGGCATCATCATTCATATAAGGGTCATAAGGATTTTAGTTTTTATTCTATAATATTTTATGGAAAAATCCATGACCTGGGATTGGTCTGCTGTTAGATAATAGTATTCATAATCCTTATGTTTTCCTATGTCCATTCATCTTACCAGGATCAATAGACTCAAAAAAAATGCATGCTCTTTCCTCATCCTGTGCTTTACACTCACGGCTATTAAGCTACGCAGCATAAATCAACACACGCTCTTATCTCTCTACCCAGTATCACCGTACACATTATTGTGTTTGTTATCCCCTGTTTTGAGATTGCTCCATCAACCAGACAGCATAATTTTTTCGGGCAAAAAAAAATATATATATATTGTTAATCATTAATACTCTTCGGGATTGATATTTAACCTTCTCTGTAATAGCTTCTAAATATAGGCTTTATAACCTTTTTGTTGCCTTGGAAGTACGCAGCTCTCCTCCCAGATCGCTCCAGACTTTATGAAGGCGACATGGCTGCGTTGCCTGGTGATGGACGTGGCTGCGTTTACTTCCACCTCGCAATAGTGGTCAAATATCCGCCCAGCACAAATGTACACCATCGACCAGATGGTCACATGGTTAAATCATTACTGCGAATGCTTGGAGTCGCCCTGAGAGGCGATTTAGATGCCCTTTATACGGTATGTAGATGTACCATGAAACGCATGATTTTGGATGAATATTCAATTACAAGCCAATTCACTCATGCACATTTCAGATAGTTTATACATTGTTTAACAGCACTGATAAAAAAGGACAGTATTAATTTATTAATATATATTATATCATATAAGCATAATTCTATCATAAATTTTATATAGAATTGTCTATAAAGCAAAATAGATAAAGCATATGAAAAAATGTTACTTTGTGTGACTTTGTAAACACCCCATTGCAAGATATGTGTATGTGTGTATGTGTGTGTGTGTGTGTGTGTGTGTATGTGTGTGTGTTTTGTATGTGTGTTACCTTGGCCTCCAAGAGCGGACTCTGGAGGAAAGCCACGCAGAAGAGGAGCAGTATGGAGCTGGTACGAGGGCCCGACATCCTGCAGATGAGAATGAAGCTGCCCCTTACGACAGAGAGATACGCCGTCACTGAGCCCTGGACCACAGATGGAGCGATCCAGATGGAGGGAGGGGGAGAGCGTGAACAAGAGCGAGGGAGGGAGAGGAAGAAAGGAAGGAAAGAGGAGGAGCCTGTCTCTAAATAAAAAGGGATGAGAAAGCACTCTTGGGAGAGAACGAGACACAGAATGAGCAGAACAGAAAGTACACGAGAGAGACAGACAGACAGAGAGAGAGAGAGAGAGAGAGAGAGAGAGAGAGGGAGAGAATAAGAAAGGTCCATGTGAAAAGTGTGAGTGTGGTTTGCATGAGACAGATGTGTAAGTTAACATGGACGAGACTACGATGAAAAATGTTTACATATTAAATATGATTCGGCTTCATACAGATGTAATTTAATATGGAGAGAAGTGAGGAGCAAATAAATTGGAAAAGCAGTTCATGCCTCACATCGATCACGTAGCAGAAAACCTTTTAAAGCATCCATGAATCAATCCATCCATCCATTCTTGCATCCATCCATTAATTGATTCATTCATAATCATAATCCTGCCTCCATAAAGGGAGGATAATTCCTTGTTTCATGGTGGAGATGCTGGACTATGTTAATCAACACATATTTTTTTTTCCCTATAAAGTTACATCATATCAGCATCATAAGCAAACTATTTCCGTTTTATAAAATGAATTTTTAATAAATTATGCATGTATTATTATTATTATTATTATTATTGGTGCAATACTTTCTTATTTCTGACAAACAAAAATACCACTATACATAAAAAATAACACTGTACATATATACTGTTGTATACATTGTTCTATTGTATAAACATTGTTTAAACCCTTTACAATGAAGATCTGTAAAGTTATTTGGATTTTTTCCAACATTATTGTTGAAATACACAGTCCTGAAAAAGGGACGTTTCTTTTTTTGCTGAGTATATTAATAAAGAACTTTAAACAAATGCATATGTCTTTGCAAGAAAACCTTTAGAAAGATTAATTATATTTAAAATAAATACATTTGACTAAATGAAATATGAGGATGCACACATGTAAACTCTATCTCTTTAAAAACATAATTAGAATGATAAAAAATATATATTTTAAATATTGTACAGTATGTAGGTGGTGAGGTGGCACAGTGATTAGTACTGAGGCTTCGCAACTCCATCGTCGAGGGTTGTTGGTGCTTAGTGGGTTTCCTCTGGGTACTCCGGTTTCCTCCCACGGTCCTAAAACAAGCAGACCAGGCTGTACAACATCTCATAAGTTAGGGATTATGTCTATAGGAGAAGTGAGATCAGGTCCACCCCTGGAATTTATTTCTGCATGTCATGCCACTGTACCGATAGAAACCCAACAAGTCATCTGACTTCACAGGGTATATAGGTTTTTGGTCCAGTGACCCAATTCTCATTTAATAAATGTAATTATATCTGTAAATATCTGTACATTTTATAAACATTTATAGATGGGACCCAGCAAGCAAAGAGACCAAGGTCACCGACTTGGCCTCCAAATTCCCCAGGTCCCAATCCGATCAAGCATCCATGGGATGCACTGGACAAACATATCAGAACCACTTTGCAATCCAAAGGATCTGCTGCCGATGTCCTGGCAACAGAACCCACAGCAACACACCCAGAGATGTCCTGAGGGGGCAGAGCTGTACCAGTGACACAAGGGGAATCTGAAATCTAGGTGGTTTTAATGTTGTGGCTGATTGATATAAATTTAAAGTCCCCCTTTATTTCTCTATATAATATAATCCCATGCTACACTAATGCATTTATCCCACATACTAGTGCTTGGATACCATCAAGGTAGAAAGTTTTATTAGTACACTGGAGCCATAATCGAATTGCCTGTCTGATTCACGTCTGAAACACTGGCCTCCCAGGAACTCCTTTAACGACCCAAACGTGTGGAGATGGCAGTAAAGCCCAGCCGATGAGTGGAAGTGGTGTTGGTAAATGACTGTGTGTACAGTTCCCACAGACAAAGGGAAATTATACAATATTATCATTTAAATATTATTAAATCATTTTTAAAAATAATTAATAATTGCAGTTAACTATATATGTTTGTAGTTATCATAAAATATTGTTGAAAAAATATTAGGTCCAAAGAAACTGCATCGTTCTTCAGCCTGGGCGACGCTCTGTGTCTGCTTACCTTAAAGCTGTTCATCACGTCTTGTCTTGTCCTGGGGACATCAGCAATGTTTTACCCATGAGATCCATTCATGAACATGACTTAACTCTAAGATCTGACACACTTTATATTGACCAACCAATAATGCAGAACTGTTATAGTGAAAAGCATACAAAGCTGTTTTTATTAGAATACAAAAATAAATTCATGTTCATTGGTACAGTATGTAAATATTGCAAAATATTGCATTTACATGCATACACAATGAATAAATGTAATAATAAAATGATGTAAGACCACTGTACAATCACCTGTAAATTGATGGAATTAAAATGGCTTTATTTTTTCTCTCTGTTGCCAAGAAACCACAACACAAAAACTCCTCTGTCTTCTTCATGTGTCTGAAAACTTCCTGCAATACGTCTGACTGCTGCAAACTGGGGACCACGCTGACACTGGAGACTCTCTTTTGAGAGTCTATATCGCTTATCCTGTACAGGGTCACATTAAGCCTGGAACCTATCACAGGGGACTCAGGGCACAAGGCGGGGTACTATACATCCTGGACCAAGTGGCAATCTTCCGCATGGCACAAGCATGCAGACACATAGCGAAATGCTGATAGCGCTGCAAGATCTCTCCTCCATCGTATCTTAACTGTACATCACTTTGGATTAATTGGCATGCAAATGAGGCGGCTCAAAAGTTAAGCTTCTTGGCCACTGAGAAGAAAGTCCACTCAGGCCTAGAGGACACTGGTGGTCCAGTAAGCATGACCCCTAACTTGATCTCACCTACAGGGGCAAAATATCATGGTTAACCTGCACTCTGACCCCAGCTTCCTAACAAGATGAAAATTGCTGCGCTGTAATGTACAGTATATGTGACAAATAAAGGCTTCTTCTAAATATCATAAATCAAAGGGGACTTCAGACACGATGTGGGGTAAAATCCATTGTAGGCCACACATTTACACACTCATTCAAACACTACGGACAATTTGGGAATGCCAATTAGCCTAGCCTATTTGGACTGTGGGAGGAAACTGGAATACACCCGGAAGAAACCCACCAGGCACAAACTCCACGCACACAGACCCAAGATGGGAATCGAACCCTCAACCCTGGAAGTGCGAGGCTTCTGACACAGTGCTAACCACTATGTCACCATGCTGCCTTGTACTAAATAGCATGTCTAAATAGTCACATACACTCCAATGGAGAGCAATAGTGCATACTGTAGTTTGTGCCACATATTTCAACATAAACTGGGTGAAAACAAATCGGGGGGAAAGTGGTACCCAAACAGTGCCTGAGAATTGTGAATGAGTCGACTCGTTGAACCAACTCCTCGAGGAGTCAACTTGCAAACCATTTTATGTTTGATTCAGTTTGAGTATTATTATTTATATATGTAATATAAAAAGGAATAACACATTATAACAGCTTAAATGTTATCTGTATTCTGTACTATTTGATGTTTTTTATAAGAAAAATGCAAAATGGCAAATTATGGGATTACATGACAGAGCAGCAGCATGCGGCCGGGTAGCTCTCAGTGTACACGCAGTTCTCGTTCCCAAACACAATGTAAGAGTGGGACTTCCCTTTCCAGGCGTAGTTCACCTTGGTGACTGGGATCAGCTCGATGCTGTGACGCTGCGGTGGGAAACATTCTCAGATCGGTAACATGTTAAAAAGCATCATGCAAATGAAATGTGCTTTTAACGTCAGTACTAAAGAGTAGCAGTACCTGCTGCAGAATGCGAGAAGTCTTGATATACATGGATTGATGTTCTTGTATTAAACGTTCAGAGACTTGGCTCAGTGAGGTGCCTTGGAAACTCGCCACTGGACCAAGCTTTAACACACACGCATCAATGTGTTAAGTCTCTTTACCATTTGCACTGAAGTTATTATTATTATTATTATTATTATTATTACCATGCACTGGGAATCTGTGAACATCTCCTTTCCGGAGACCTTACTGAATTCCTCTGACTTCAGACCGCTCGACTGCTCCACCAGGAAATCGTTTTTATAAGTAGTCCTGAGGAGAACAAAACATGACCCGACCTCACACTTCAGACACAGGAATATTTAATAGTTACAATATCACACTTCTTTTCCTATGAATCTTGGCATGCCATGGCTCTGAAGTCATTAGCTACAGCGCAGTTACACCAATCCCTATGGGAAAATACCAGATGATATCAAAAAGTTTTGAGTTCTGTGTACATCAGAAGCTG
The DNA here is from genome assembly GCA_030014305.1 of Clarias laeviceps. Lineage (NCBI taxonomy): Eukaryota > Metazoa > Chordata > Actinopteri > Siluriformes > Clariidae > Clarias > Clarias laeviceps. The sequence goes on along the minus strand of JAQMYJ010000040.1, from coordinate 4,032,264 downwards.
TGCACCTGGTGCAATTCTGACCGCGAGACATCAAGTTACAGCTTAACAACAGAGCTTGTCAACAAAGCTAATCTTGAAACTTTTTGATAGCACTTATAAACGTTTTGATACCACATGGCACAGTGGTACAATGTAATGGCGTAGAAAAATTGATGAATTTATACAGTAAGACCACGGATAAGGCGAATTACTCACAAATAGCTCTACATGTCATGTGCTCACTACATACTATATGTTGACATTGTTTGTCATAGTAAATTGTAGTGCGCCGTAGGTGCTAATCTAACTATGCCGTAGCTCTGCCATTCCCCTGCCTTGGGGTTTCTGTAGCCACAAATGACCAGGAATAGGCTACAGAAACATACAGGACTCCCACAAGTCACGCAATTGCTCCAAGAAATTGTGTTCCAGACTGGCAAACCAGGAATCACTACAAATCCCCAAGCCGTGATCTCACCACTGGATCTTGAGCGTCATGAAGACGAGGAGCTGTCTCTTCCCTCGACACGTTTTACATTCACAGCAGCCATTTCCACTGCACCTGCCACAGCTGCACACACACACACACACATACACACATGGATTAAAATATAATATTAACCAACAACCCCTTTTCATGTTAAACACAAAAACCTGTGTGCAATTACTGTATGTTTCCATTGGAAAAACCTGTCTAACTGTAATGGTTCCGTTGCTTACTTTTCTCTTCCGCAGCCATTACAGTGTGAGCACGGAGTGTTTCCTTGGCGATTCCTGTTACCGTTACAAGCCCTGCAAACTTTCTGAAAATAAATTGCATTGAGCGACATCATTCACACTGACACAGGATGATAACATGACGTAATGATGTTACTGTTGTAACTTTTGAAAGTGAACTCACGTTTCCAGACCCGGCACAGTCCTTGCATGGCTTTGTCCCTCTTCCATTACAGCTATGGCAGGTCTACAGATAATCATATATACCATAAAATTATATATGCAGCAATAATCATGTTTAATATACAATCCATGGCCATGATAGGTCACATGTGTTGACTTCTTTTAGGTGAAAATCTGAAACATTAAAAGATGGGAAGCCCTCTGGTATGTATTTGTTTATGATGGGTTTGAGACAGTGGTAGGTGTCTGTGATGAGTTTGGAAGAGATATACAGTGGTACGTCAGCATTCGAGTTCATGGTGAAATTTTGTATTGAGAAACGCATTTTCCCATAGGAAATAATGTAAATGCAGATAATTCGTTCCAGCCATCCAAAAATATTACCAATATTACCAATTTCCAACACTATAATCATATGTTTTGCACAATTAAAACATTTAGAAAAGACATGTAAATGAAGTACAATATGAAATAAATGGACATTAACCCTCACTTAACCTTCATTTATGAATCCTCTTGGCACTGGCTGCTTTAAAAACGAAACTGAAAGCGACTCACTTTTTTTCTTGCTATCGTCCTTGCTAACATTTTGGGAACCCCTGGTGTTATGTCTTCACTAAATGCAAAAAAAATACAAATAAACATATGAATTCACTTTGCTTGCCTTTCCAATGATGCAAGCCTATTTTAATTGGCTGCGCAACCGGATACATGAGCAGCCGGACGTTTGTGCATCCAGATGTTTGTGTAACTGGAAGTTTGCGCGAACGGGTTAAATACTCGTATGCTGAAAATGCTTCACATGCCGATGGAAATTTTTTGCAAAATTTTGGTTCATAAGTCGACGTACGACTGTATGTAACAAATGATTTGAGAGAGTGATATGTGTATAGAATGAGTTTGAGAGAGTGATATGTTTCTAAGATGATTGTGAGAGAGCAGTATGTGTCTAGGATGAGTTTTTTAAAGTGGTCTAGGATCATTTTGACAGACATATAGGTCTCAAATGATGTGTTTGAGTGAGCAGTAGGTGATTAATGATAAGTTCCAAAAATATCTACTATTTTAGGTATAATACTGTAAACAAAATGTACTACAGGTTTGCAAGATCTTAAAACCAAGTACAAATGATCATATGAGTTCTCCTACCAGAGCACTTGGAACATTTGAACCCTATCGGTTGTGCAGACCTCTAGTGTTCAAACTGTGCAACTGCATTCAATTCAGAACCAATAGAATACTAAGTCCAGAGATGTGACTCGACACTCGAACGATGCAAATAAATTTTTATTCTTTATTATTTACATCGTTACCCCTGTAATAGTGTGACTGAGCTTCCGCATCGGGTTCGCTAAATGACTTTGGAGGTTAATAAAAAATAATAAAGACGAGACACAAAAGTTCTGTGAACGATGCTCACTTTTATTATCTCTCCCACCCAACTACCTGCTCCTTTTCTTAGACACACCCACCAGGGGAAAAAGGGGAGGGGCTCTCTTGTCTATACATTCGCATGCACACACACTTGTGTATGGCAAGCCCCCAAGGACAAAATGTATGTCTGGACATAAAATGCAACACCCCAACTCAACAACTTAAACTGAAGAATTTGTGTTTATAATGAGTTTTGGACAGCAGTACGTGTCTACAGTATATTGACTTTGGGACAGCAGTAGTATAGTGAGCTGAGAGTTTATGTCAGTAAATATTTTTTTTGGGTTTCTCTACCTTGACTGAGGACGTATGTGACACTCTGATGGTCTTCTTTTGATCCTCAAAGAAAGCAGGTGCTTTGACATTGATCGCCCACAGTTCTGGAGCAGGCTGGATAAGCGCATCCACAGGCTGTCCTGAAACACACCAGCTGGAGTTTTACTCACTCACTCATCGTCTATACCGCTTTATCCTGTATACAGGGTCGCAGCTTTGAGGCAAAGTTAGGAAAAATGTAAAGGAACACAGCAGACACCACCAAAGAAATGTGTTTGTCTCATTGACCACAGATCATGTGTTTACATTTTCATGATGTCACAGCATTGATATGGCCAAGGCAACAGTACTGGTTATACTCTCTAGGTAGGAGGAGCATATCCTCTCACCTGTCAATCACTAGCAAACTGCCAGCATTTGTAAGCTCATATATGCAAAAAAGGGCCAAAAAAACAGGACTTTCCTGTGTTTCAGCTGTACTTCACGTTTCTCAGAAGAAGCATGTTCACATTCTCTGGAACTGGTGGGCGGGTGAGAAATTACCAGACACTAATGATGACATTGTTGTTTGTTCTTCACCTGTATACGGTTCATGACTCCATTCAGTCGATCTCTTCTCAGCAAAAGTCTCCAAGTGATACTATGAGAAAGGAACAGGAGGAAAACAAAGCAAAACTCATGAGAATGCAATCATAATCATTACATGCCGGTTACAGGTAGTCCCAGACTTACAAACGAGTTCCGTTCCGGGAGCACGTTCTTAAGTCCAATTTGTTCTTAAGTCTGACAAAGTGAGTGTTATATCCCTTTAACACAAATATACAATGTAAACCATACTAATCCACTTGACTAAATCTGTCCTTTTTTCCCCAACACTGCCATCATGTGGCCAAAAAACTTAACTTAACTGAGTGAAATAAAAAATGCTGCCTTTGTACCTTTAAATCATAAGGGCATGCCATTTTTTCTCTGTTTTCTCTCCATTTTGAGCTGTTTTGCACTGTATTGGACTGTGAACTTTTGTTGAGGATTTTTGGAAATTCTTATTATTCACCAACAGGACACCTTTACAGGACGAACATTTTCTATCATCGTGCATCTGGACTGATTCAGTGAAACTGCTGAGGCCGACTCTTTCTCCCACTCCCCAACACGCTCACACATACAGTACGATATACAGGACTTTAGTCATTTTATACATTTACTTACACACTGAAAATATTGTATATAATTGTAAATATTGGTATCTGGTGCACTGCAGTGTTCTGGTGCACTTCTCCTCATTACAACCTAGCTGCAACATTTCCTATGACATCATGTAAGAGTCATGTAATTTCTCACCCTGTAGGTGTTAAAGGGCTCTACGTTGGTGATGACGCCTTCTCGAGCCGGCGCAGATCTGTAACAGCATTTATTGGACGCGTAGCTAATAAACGCCTCGTGTGCAGCTTCCTCTGTGATGGAGGTGATACTGAAAACAAAGACCGGACAACAACACTGGGTAAATAAATAAATAAATTAATTAATTAATTAATAAAAGTGCATAATGAACCACTCTGGATAAGGGAGTGTCCTTAATGCTGGAAATATTCAACATGCGTTCAAGTCAAACCATGACTTTTGACAGAGAATAAGGGTGAACAGTTCAGAGAGTAAAAAAACATTTTATTTCTCTAAATAAAGTGGCAATAACTCCCAGCAGAGTTCCTGTAATGTGCGAGTGGTGCTGGTAAATGATTGTGTGTACAGTTCCCACAGACAGATGCCTCTCTTGCGCAAGTTTGTGCCAAGTTATCCATCAATTTTTATGGATCAGGCGTCTCTACTTGCTGAATGTTCGCAGAAATGTCGACAGTGGGCTCCGAGCCACCTCGTTAGTCACAGACATACGGCCTTCTTTAAAACATTTGCACCGTTCAAATGTTTTACTGCGGGTAAGCGTTTCATCGCTGTATATGTGCTTGAAGTCTTCTGTTAATGTCAATTGCTTTTAAGTCTAATATTTACCAGAAATTTCATCACGATTATCAATTTGACTTGAAATGTAAACAGGTCTCAATTCCTGCGTGTTCCTCTGCCTTACAGCTTACAAATTTGTTACGGTGATTTACATGTTGATGATTTACGATCAGTGTTTCTTTTAACCTTCTGCACGATTTTCTGTCCAACAGTGAACCGTGACATCCTGGTTATAATCAGCTATCAGTGTTTTCCTTAACTACTGATGAGAACTTGTTGCTTGAATGAAAAGTTTAAACACTGATGAGAGTGTGTCGAAGGAATGCATTTCGAAATGTTGAAACTTGCGCAAGTTGATGGTGTGTATGGTGTACAAAGCAAATTTCCCCATAAGAAATAATGAAAAACATAAAATAAAAGATGCTTTACACACACACACATGTGGTCACAGTGTTATAGTAAACAGTACACGCGTGCACGGATGTTGATTATACCAGTAAG
>JAQMYJ010000040.1:4014420-4027115 GCA_030014305.1 Clarias laeviceps | reverse complement strand
ATTCATACTGTGTGTTAGTTGGCAGGCAGTTCAGCATAACAGTTGTTAATTGATGTTAATATGGAGTCCAGTTAATTATTGAAAACTCAGGTAGACTTGTATGAACTATCGAACTTTCAAGTCCGATTTAGACACCTTACTGCTTGTTTTTTGGGCATGGGAACAATAGTGATGTGAAATCACTGATTAAATGTATAATTATGTATAATTATTGCATAATAACATAATGTATAATTAAAAGATGTAGATTTTAATTTTAATGCATTATACTTAGCATTAACATTTTTACAAAGTAGACTAGTTTACTAGTTAATTTTTATATGAACGCATTTGTGAGTTCTTCTACATGCCAAGTATTTATATTCCGGTTATTTTAGTTGGCAATGTAGTAATAGGAATTATTTTTGCCAACAATCGTTTTTGGAAAACATGATCTCTAAATTTGTAAAGTTGAAATGTGTAAAGTAATGGTGTACAAACAGAGTCAGGAGGAAGGAAGCTGAGAAACCACAGGTGAGCATGTCAGTTCTCACAGTTCAAATGCAATCCTCATGCATGCAAATTTACTGCATCTTAGGTTTGTGGTTGGAAAACAATCAGACGATAAAAATGGACATTTGCTACTTATGATTGAGGCACAACTTGTGGCTTGAAAGAAATGCTCTGCATAACTACAAAACAGACTACAAACAGAAATAAAAAGAAAAATGTCTATAAAATATTTTTTTATTACAGTATCTTCAAAAATGTATTCTCAGCAGGTTTAAAGAGTAAGAATTTAGATTACAGCTTTAGATTTATGACTTGTTATAAATTAAACTGATGATTTGTGTCTATTAATCAATACAAATTATTATGACAAAGCCCCATTTGAAATGTTTAGAGGAATACTAGGTGCAAAATGCATCATACATATGGCTGATTAGTCCAACTGACAGACAGTAGATTTATCTTTTCATATAATATTAGTCACATATCTAATGACTTAAAAGCTATTCATTCACTTAATCAAGTACAGATCAAGCAAAGGTACTGAAGTCAGGGAACACTATTTCCTTTCTCTTATACAAGGTGCAGGTCCTAAGTATGTAATGCATATACTGTAAATATATTGAGCTTAATGCAAAGCATTAAGATCAATACTGTGTAGGTTCCACTTGTGCCACCTGGGCAGCTTTGCTTGTCGGGACATGACTCCACAAGTCCTCTTGAGGTATACTGTGGTGTCTAGCATCGAGACGTTAGAGGTGGATCCTTTGGGTGCTATGGGTGGTGGTGTTGGCCTCCATGGTTCAGATTTGTTCATCTTGCACTTCCCATGGGGTATGATTGATTGGGGATCTGGGAGTTTAAAGGCCTGATCAACAACCTTGAACTCTTTGCCTGTTAAACCCCATATGTGGCAGGCTGTGGTGCACTGGGTGTTCTGACACCCTTCAATTCTGGTCAGAGTCGAATTTTTTTGGCATTTTTGCTGCGTTGGACTTTTTGTGGTATCGGATCAGACAAGTCATGTGACCAATGATAAACGAGGTCTCGTGTTTGCCAAAATCACGTGACTGACTCGTTTGGTGCTTCAACAGCTTTACAGTAAGTAAAGGCTCATTTACATGGAGTGTCACTGTTGTAAATCATTATATTATAGATTTTTTTTTTTATTCATAAATCAAGAAAACTAGGAACACTCAGGAGTAAAAACTCAATAAAACTAAACCTTTTTTTTAAATTGGTAGTGGTAGCTTGATTTTCAAATCACACACAGCTGACACATGAGTGTCAATGATAAATGTAATATTGCAACTGCATGTCAATATTCACTGTACTTTTTGCCATGTTACGATCTATTTGGTACACAAAGTTTGTCCACTAGAGGTCAGTACGATGACCCTAATGAAGCTCCATTAAATTAACCTTTTGGTAAATGACTGGCTGGGAAACCGCAACACCTAAATGAGGCTTCATCTCACTAGTAGATTGGTGAGTTCAATTTGAGCAATCAGATAGAGGGATTTTTGCACTTACATGTTTATATCCTAGGTGACAATTTTAGGGTAAAAGTGACATTTGACAGTACAAACATTTTGTCAAATACATTTTCATTTATTCTTATAAATCATAATCCTGCACACTTGATGGCTGGCTAAACTGGCCATCAGAAGCCACAAATTCATATCAGAGCAGTCGGGCTCTGGTGGTTTCAATGTTAATGTATACAGAACGATAGACTGTAGAAGTTGCTTTATTGACCTCTGTGTGCTGTGCTATCGAGGTTGCTATATTGACCACTACAGGGGGCTGGGCTATAGATGTTGTCATACAGTATTGGTTTCCACAGTGTGCTGAGCTATCAAGGTTGCTTTGTTGCTCTTCACATCCCCTTTTCTTGTGAATGTCAACATGTTCCTTTATTATCAACAAATGATAAACAGCTCAGTTCAGTTCTGACTTTGCAGAACATTCCACCATTTAGCCTTACAAAAGCATGGGTTTCTTTCAAAGTACACTGATCACTGACTTACTGAGAAGGTCCCCCTTTTTACCGCTAAAACAGCACTGACCCATCAAGGCATGGGCTCCACTAGACCTATGAAGGTGGGCTGTGGGATCTGCCATCAAGCTGGCAGTAGCAGATCATTTAAGTCATGTTGTGAGGTGGGGCCTACATAGATCAGACTTGTTTTTCCAGCCCATTGTTTTTCCAGCAAAACATTGCCCAAAGCATTACAAAACCTCTGGCTTTCCTTCTTCCTGTAGTGCATCCTGGTGGTTTCCTTGACTGACTTTTTGGTAGGTCCTGACCACTGCAGCCTTGGAACATTCCACAAGAGTTGAAGTTTTGGAGTTGTGTGTGTGTTTAGCCACCATAGTTTGACCCCTGTCAAAGTCAAATACTTACATTTGCCCATTGATTTTTGTAGAAATTAATTCATAATAATCAATTATGATTTTGTGTCCTTTGAAATGTACAGTGCCATAAAAAAGTATTTGCCCCTTTCTGATATATATTTTTTGCATTAAACTAATTTTAATACTAGACAAAAATAACCCAAGTAAATACAATATGCAGTATTTAAACGATGATTTCATTTATTTAGGGAAAAGTAATTGCCCCGGCCTGTTAAAGAATCTTAATTGGAAGTCCGGACTTTGACTAGGCCACTTTAAAACCATAATTTTTTTTTGAGCCATTCAGAGATGGACTTGCTGGAGTGTTTCGGGTCATTGTCCTGCTGCATAACCCAAATGCTCTTGAGCTTGAGGTAATGAACTGATGGCCGGACATTCTACCTCAGGATTTTCTGGTAGAGTGCAGAATGTATGGTTCCATTAATTACGGCAAGTCATCCAGGTCCTGAAGTTGCAAAGCCGCAGACCATCACACTACCACCACCCTGTTTGACTGTTAGTATGATGTTCTTATTATGAAACATTGTGTTTTACGCCTGATGTGACAGGACACACACCTAACAAAAAGTTTTTTGTCTCATAGATCCACAGAATATTAGGTTGGGGATCTTTTATTAGTGTTGGGAATCATCAATATGTTTTTTGGCAATTGTAAGATTAGTGTTTACCTTGGAACCACTGATGCCATTTTTGCAGAGTCTCTTTCTTATGTTAAATCATGAACACTGCCCTTAACTAAGCCAACTAAGGCTTGGAGTTCTTTAGATATTGTTTATTATCTTGTGGATAATTTGCTGCACTCAAAAAATATTTAACCCCAGTTAAGTTTCAACTTATGTAATTCAATAATCACATAAAGCCAATGCAAAATGTAGGATTTCTTTAAGCTTCACCCCATCATGTTCAGTTGACATGAATGAATTAAATAAATGCTATGATAACTGATGAACTGCGATTTCAGCATGAATAATAAATAAACCTTCCTCATTTTCAATAGTTTATTGTTACTTGCTTCATATAATCATCTTACATTTTCTCAAATAAATGGTCAAAAACTTTAAATTTTTAAACATTTATTGCATTGTAATTATTATTATTATATTTATTATTATATATTTATTATTATATATAAAATTATTATTATTCATTCACTCACTCACCTACTATACCGCTTTATCCTGTATTCAGTGTCACGGGGACCTGGAGCCTATCCCAGGAGATGAGGCGGGGTACACCCCGGACATCTTTGGATTGTGGGAGGAAACCGGAGTACCGGGAGGAAACCCACCAAGCACGGGGAGAACATGCAAACTCCATGCACACAAAGACGGGAATCGAGTCTCACCGTAAATCGGACCCGGACCCTGGAGGTGCAAGGCGACAGTGCTAACCACTACACCACCGTGCCATTATTATTATTATTATTATGCAGTACTTAGCAAATAAGGACAATTGTTTTCTGCAGTTTCATACATCCTCCTAAACTGGACCTTCCAGTGGTTATGACTCATGTTTGACTTTTTAGTTTTAAACTTCTGTGTCTACAAGTAACAGGGATGAACAAGAAACCATAATAAAAAATAAAAAAAACATTCAAGGTAACACTGTTATATCATTGCATAGTAAACAGTGTGCTTTCTCCATAAACCACAAATGTAAATGGTCCCTTCTCTTCCTAAATATTTGTTAGAACAATTAAACAACAAGAATCCTTGGAGAGGCCAAAAACTGGTTCTTGACTCTACATATATAACTATGACAGTCTCAGCACTGCTGGAAAATAAGTCATCAAACAAGCTGACTTGACGGGCTGATTCCGTGACACAAGGGCTAACATTCCTTGTGTCAAGAGTGTCAGAGCCACAAGTTGAACTAGTGAAGAAATAGGAATGCTGGAGCAGGAAGGTGCATCAGATGCAGTCTCTTGAATACAGGAGTTACAGTCATTAGATGTCATCAGATCAGAAAAATTACCTTCAGGGTATCCTTGTGTTCAGTTTTACTGGTTGACATGAGATTCATGTATTAATTTCCAAAGTCCTTATTTTGATATTGGAGCTTGAACTTTTGCTTCACCCTAAAACCAGTCATTATTTCATGGACAAGATCATCCACAGACTTTGGGATTCCAGTCTTAAGTGTAAGCTTCATTTGCATCGTCATCTCCACCAAAAACAATCCTTAGAATGACTTGACATTTTTGTCTTCTTTAAATCAGTAATAAAAATTTTTGCACAGTAACTTACTTTAAATAAAAAAAAAAACACTTACATACATTACCCTAAATGAGGATGTACCTCTTCAGGGGCACCATTTGTCTTCCTCCGACCATGTAATCATACAGTGGATAAGCATCAGTTAACTGATCAAGACCAACCAGGGCAACCACTCTATCAGGAGAGACAGTCAACTGAAAAATAATCTTGAGACAGTACCATGCACACACTACCTTCACAACAAAAGTCAAGGCTCTTGACAAAACAGATTTAAAGAATTTCAGCGAACTCTGGGAGGCCATCAGCTGACCCAAATGAAATAAGCATCCCAGTTCTATAATTGATCCCATTGTTTGTCACATTTTTTGCAAGATGAACTTTATTAATTCCTGGATATTTCTGTTTTAAACCTGTTACCACTTCCTTGTTTAAAACGTCCACAGGAAGTGTAGAGACGCTTGTAACTTCACATGTGGGTTTCTTAATGCTACAGGAATGGATCTGTTTCACAATCATTTGCTGGTGTTTAGCAGCCAGTGTGTGAACTATGTTTTTGAAACAGTTTGTGTGGCGAGCAACTTTCTTAAAGAAAGCATGTTTCGCCTCAAACCTCATGGTTCACTGCTTAACTAGAGGTCCAAAAAACTGAATCATTTGTGGATAATGCTCCACATAATGATGTTTTGGTAGCAGTTGTCCTGGAAAAAGTTCAACAAATCTGTGTCAAAATCCCTGGTCTGAACAGATTCAGCCTGGATATCCAACCTCTTCCCTATGCAAAACCTGCAAAAGTACTCTCCAGAGAAGCTTTCTACAAAGCCTGCCAAACTGTGGGATCTTAAATTATCTGCAATGACCGACTGGACTTTCACAAACCATCCAAGCTCTGGAATGTAGACACCATCACTCTCTGATGTAACCAATTCCTGTAAAAGGGGGTCTAAAATTCTATCATATCCATATGACTTTACATGTTCAGTCTTACATAAAACTGCCAGATAGATGGATGAAAGTGTTGAACTGCATCCAGGTGACAAATTATTAAAAATCCAATAGACCTCACAAAGTTTGTGCTTTTTACGTGAGATGCCTAAAGGGTTACAGAGCTCAAATAATTTTAATTACTCTCCGCAAAAAAAAATGTATCCTTGCAATAAAGATCATCCCTGATAGATCTATACTGCAAGTCTTTCTCTCCCCCTGAATCAATTTTTTGTCTCTCGTGATCACCAGTAACACACTTAAAAATATCACTGCAACTAAACAACAGCTGAAGAGAAGGCAAAATTGGTATATACTGATAGGTCTTTCGAGTTTTTTGAGTAAGGATAAACTTAGTTGGCTCTACAGCACTTATATGTTTCTTGTAGAATTGCTTTTGCTTTCTATGGCTTTAACCAAGGGATTTGACCTGCCCATTGCTTCAGAAAGCTCTTCAATGACAGACTCATCAAAACTTGTGATTTCTTAGAATGTCAGAAATTATGCTACAAGTAACTGGATTTAATGCTAAAGTTAAAGAATAATGTAGTTCCTGAAGTACCTGATCAACTGCAGTGACTGGGACATGCAAAATGTTTTCCAACTTTAAATAAAACAAGGGCAATATTAAGGACACTTTCCTAACTTTCCTACTTACCAAAGTAACCTGTTTCATTTGACTCAATGCATGCACACAGCTGACATGAAATTGTGGCTAACTGGTCTAGTTTGGAGATGACTGATCACGGTGGGCACTGTATATATGACTTAGGAGATTGTTCCATTATTTAAAAGTGCAAGGACAATTACTGTATACACAAGGATGCCCGAACCTTGCCGCAAAGTGTCCATGTTTAAGGTTACAATGTTTCAATAACTTATACCCACTTGATAATTCTGTGCCACAGATTTTACATTGCCACATTCCCAAATCTCACATATCTAAAAGTCAAAAAAAGAGTGTGAGAACATTAACACTTTTACAAAGAAATTAAAGACGTAAATTAATTCAGTTATTACCCAAACTGAAGTCAATGTTGAATGATGTCACAACAATGAGGTGTCTGAAGTAGTAAAGATGACATATACTTTAAGTTTTGGAATTAACCTACAACTCTGCATTGAAAGAGTGCATGATCAACTTAATGGACACAATTTGTTTTAAATGGAAATCCTATATCATTAAACTTTACCTTTAATTTACTCACATAATGTCAAAAAGGAGAAAAAAGTATTTTATTGGTATTTAAAAAAATAATAATACACGCGTAATCTGTCTAAATGCAAAAATTATGCACATAATCGATGGTAAATTTAAAAATTATCAGATAGCAGGTTAGGACTAAAAGATGTAGTAATTCGGCAAAAAATGCAGTTGTGGCAAAAATGTGGTATTTATTCAATCAAGATTGATCAAATCATAAAAATAGTGACGTTTAAGTCATCAATTACAAATAAAGAAAATATTTTACCTTACCTATAATCACCACATCTGTTCTTCTTAATCTTCCTTCCTGCTGAATAACCGTCATGCCTTCATATACTTGCCGCCTTCAGTCTTTTTGAAAATGACACGCTTTTTTGTCTAATATTGAAATGTGTTTGATGCTCTGAATCATTAAAATTTTACAAATATAAAAAAAATATATTTATTTATAATGTATAATTCTGATCACAAGGATTTAAACTAAATTGTACATGTTGTACTTTCCCATTAATCTCAAAGGGATAGATAAGTACCACCATTAAATTCCTTTGGATTGATCAATTCAAAAATCCAGATAAAATCAAGAGTGCTGACCCAAATTAATAATTTATTAAGGTAAAGCACTGTATTTGAGAAGCAAGAAAATTAAGTTTTTCTTTGCAAGCCAGGCTGGAATTGCAGACAAAAGGCCACATAATACCACAGCTTACCCTGCCTATTTAAATACATGGAAAGCGCTATGCTACTTATAATTCAGTCTCAACAACTATTTAGTCCTATAGCATAGACATTTTTTCCCTCAAGTGGAGGGTTTCATTTCTCTAGATATAAAGTTTAGTGTGAAAAAAAGTCAGTTCATTTCAGCTCACTACTACATCCATGTAGTTTGACCAATCTTTTCCATTCTTTTTTAAAGCACAGTGACACAATAGCATGATTATAAACAAGACACGAGATAATTTAAACCAAGAAACGATAGTAAATCTGACAAACAAAACAGTGACAAACAAGACAGCATACACAAAACAGTGACATACAAAACATAAACGTAACAGGTGCGTGACAAAGACATATCCAAGAGCAGGTCTATTTATACACACTTATTACACTAAACTGGATTCAAGTGCCCGCAACCGAAGTGACTTAACTGGTGCAAAGCTCACTGGCATGTGAGGTCTAAAAACACATGTCAAAATATAAGTCCCAACACAAAACATGGTTGCAGAGGATCGTCCAGGGGTTATCCCTGACATAACCTCTGCCAAAAGGTGCTACTCTGGAGCGCAATAGGTGGTCCAGGATACTCCCAAAATCATTAATCAAAGCTGAAATACAGGGCATTGGGGCTGGGTGGGGGATTGCCATGGTGCCTGTGATCTAACCGAGCATGAAACCAAGACAAAAACTTGGCACAGAGATAGCTAATAGATAATAGATAGATAATAGCTGTGACTTGGATCGGAAGTGGAGCTGTGATTTTGCATGAACATGAAGCTATGAGTTGAAATCCTTAAACCTGGAAACCTGGTGAGCAGAGCAAGCACAAGATCCTTAAACTCTGGTGGGCAAAGCAAGTATGAACTCCTCAAACCCAGGTAGTGGAGCAAACACTACGTCCTCAAACCTGGGTGGGGGAGAAAGCATGAAATCTTTAAACACAGGCAGCAGTGCAAGCACAAAATTCTCAAACCTAGGGACCAGAGCAAGCAGGAAGTTCAACATTTCTGGTGAAGGAAGTTCTCGACCTTGAATCCAATTGATTGAACTCTTAGCACATCCTTGGTGCCACAGGACACTGCTGAACTAGGTGGAGAGACGCATAGCTCAGGAGACTCAGAGTGTGGCTTAGTAGACTCGGAGTGTGACTTAGGGTGCTCAGGGTGTGGCTCAGGAGCCTCAGGGTGTGGCCCAGGAGAGCTATGGACAATAGAAGGCCTCTCATTGCCTACAGGTCTGACAGGAAACACAATTCTGAAGCACCTTACTAACATGATTGATATAAAATGTGATCAAGGAATGTCTCTTTGTTAGTGATTAGATCTTTCTGGGAATAAGGTAGATTATTCAGGATACAGAAAAGAGCTAATATACAGTAGCTATCAGATTTATTAGAGCTTTCTAGAGACCGAGTTCTATGGATAAAGGAAAGCTAATATAACTATAAGAAAACATGACAGGACTCTTGAATGATTACATGATTACTAAGCCATGATCAGAAAAATTGTGAACTAATTGGGGTGGAGAATTATCGCTGGAATACTCCCCATCAATCCCCCAAGTGTTGAGTTCTGTTCCCTCCTTTAGGAGCTCATTCATCCATTCCACTGCTGACTAAGCCAGATGAGCAGCTCAGGAGATGTCCAGATGAATAGCGATCTCCTCTACTCTGTGTTGCATGTTGTTTAGCCGCTATAAAGATCTTCACTGTCTGCCTTCCATTGCCCATTGGTGTGGGCTTTCTCCTCACCCTGGTCATCACCACATTCTAATCTATTCACAGTTGATATGGGGAGCCCTTTCACCCCTAGCGCTTATGGGCTGCTTGCACTGGGTTGATTGCGCGCTTAAGCTTGTCTCCTTTGCTCAATGCACTATGCAGTATATTGCTTTTCTCTCACTAGTACACATCACATTATTGCCAGCTGAATGCCAGATGGTAAGGCAGCTGCCTACAAAGTCTGATCATCTAACCAGGGTTGTGATAGCCCCCCGCAAAAAAAAATGTAGGGGCACCTCAATTTTTGTCTTGCATTCAGTCAGAGTTGCACTCACTGGCATGGCATGAGTCAGACTTTAAGAATTTTAATAAGAAAGACAACAAAATATGAACACAATTACATGATTATGAACAAAACCCAAGATGATCCAAACAAAGTGTGGCAGGATAAGTGAAGCTCTTCCTACCTGTTTTCTGGTTGGCCGTGTTTTGATTGATTGTCCTATCATGGGTTAGTACAATACTGTTTAAGCCGGTTGGTAAGGTGGCTTGGGTTACGGGTCCCGCCCCCTAGCTTCCGTCGTTGTGTTTCGTCATGTCCAGAACGGAACTTGGAAGCCCTGTGCTGGTACTTGGCTGAGGTTGCCCTTTTGCAGGTAAGGATGTCAGTCAGGTGTGTGTGTTTCTGTTGGGATTTGCATATTATAGCGGTGTTTATTCTGTGGTATTTACACAGTCTAGCAAGCCTGATTTAAGTTAGCGGATACGGGCATTGACCTGGCGTTGTGGATGTGTTGTTAGTCCCAATAAACTTGCCGTCTTCCTGCTGAACTGTATGAGCTCTCAGCTTCCCGGAACGTGGCTTAGCTGCCCTTCTGGTGAGACTTTAGTACCAAATTGCACGGTATGTAATTAATTTGCTCGCGTTTATGGAGCATGCTCTGCCTGTAATGGTTTTAATTGTAACTTTTGTTATGTAACAGACTGGTGGTGGCGCGATGTCGATTAGCTTCCCGTGGTGATGCTACCCAAAGAGCATTACTGGAGGGCGCTGCTGTTTTGTCACGGCTGTTCCCTTTCAAAAGCTACACACAATGCTGTGTGAAAACGCTATGGGAACGCTCCTTGCGTGATCGGTTGTTGAAGCATGTGTGTCAAACATGCCAAAAATTTTGGCATATATAACCTCGGTCAGGTGACGTCATTTGATTAGGTGCACGTGGAGGTTATAAATAGGCATGAACCGGAAACATCCTCAGGTCTTTTTGTCTTTAAGGACCGCATTGTGTGTGCGTGTTTGCAAGTGTGTTTTTCTTTTGAATACTACGGGCAGTTAAAAGAAAGCAGAAAGCGAAAGTGAAATGGCGGAGTTAGTAAAGAGATGTTAACCTCCATGTGAGAGACTTCTCGATGATAATGATCGCCATGCTTTTTGCGTTGTGTGTTTGGGGGAAGAGCACGCCATGCTTTTTGCGTTGTGTGTTTGGGGGAAGAGCACGCCATCCTTTGACTCGATGGAGAACGCGAGCACTGTGATCTCCTCTCACTCAGGAAAATCGCGAGCCGCGGCTCCCTCCTGGGGATCGCGTGTCGATCTGGCGGAAGCGCGTGAGACCGATTTCCCCCTTTTCTCTTGTGCTCTCGCCGGATCGGGAGACTCTTGCGTCTGCTTCTTAAGCCTGCTTCGGCGCTTCTTCTGATCGGGCGGAAGAGACCTCTTCTCTTGCTTCTGCTGAGATGGAAATTGCCACCTCAGAATGCTCCTCTCATGACGAACAAGCATACGAGGAGTTACTTGAGGTGATAACTAGGGTGGTCGAATGCCTACACCTCGACTGGCCAAAACAGGAGCAAGAGACCACCAAACGCCCAAAACTAGACCACAGGTTACTGTCGGGTGGCCGAAGGGAGGGAGCTCATTGATGGTCTCTCCCTTACTTTGGTGACCTCCATGACGAGGTGACTCGTTCGTGGAGTAAACCTTATTCCTCCCGTGTATTTATCGACTATCATTGATGCAAAGGCACGGGGCTATATGAAGATGCCTCAGATTGAAGAGACTCTTGCAAGCTATCTCTCTCCTGGGAGCTCATCATTAAAAAAGGCCACTCTCCCCACCAAGCTGTGCAGACTAACATCTTCGCTGGTAAGGAAGGCTTTTCAAGCAGCGGCTCAGGCTGGTGCTGCCCTCCACACCATGGCGGTTCTGCAGGCATACCAGGCTGACCTGCTGAAGGACTTGAGCACTGACATTTTCAGATTTGTCTCTCCGTACGACCAAGCAGACGGTCCGTGCCATCGGCCGTTCTATGGCTGCCATGGTTGCCACGGAGAGACATCTGTGGCTCAACCTCACAGGCGTCAAAGATAAAGGCCGTACTTTCCTCCTTGATGCCCCCATCTCGCCTTCCGGCCTATTTGGCGACGCCGTCAACACCGTCGCCACTAGGTTTCGGGAAGCGAAGCGCTTCGAGGAAGTGTTTGTGAGGTTTCTTCCCCGCCATGCTCAAGAGTCAGGGCTGTCGGCCACCCAGTCCCGACCAGGTCCGGTTCCTTTGAGGTCCAGGGAGCAGTGGTCTCCAGCGAAATGTTAAGTGTTCAGTCGCCTCCTGCCACGTTTCATAATGCCAAACATCTAACATTCCCCCCATCTAGCCGAAGTGTCAAAACTTGTGCCCCTTTCAGAGAAACTGGCAGTGTGGAAGCTACTGCCAAGTATATCTCCGTGGGTTCAAAGGACTGTAGAGAGAGGCTACAGACTTCAGTTTGCACATCGTTCTCCGCGTTTCAACGGCGTGGTCTCCACTTCCGTGAAACCGGAACAAGCACATCTGTTGACACAAGAATTGCAGACTTTGCTGGAAAAATGGGCCATAGAACATGTTCCCCTGCCAGACAGACAGTCAGGCTATTACAGTCGGTATTTCTTGGCTCCCAAGAAAGACGG
>JAQMYJ010000040.1:3972359-3983233 GCA_030014305.1 Clarias laeviceps | reverse complement strand
TACACATTAAGTTTACTGAAAGTAAAAACAGTTGAAAGTCAGAGGACGTTTCTTTTTTTGCTGAGTATATATATAATCTGCCTCTGGGAGATTACTGATAAACCTGTGTATGGTAGTTGATGTGAATGACACACTTTAATTGAGACAAGATAGTGATCTGAGATAATTCTGGACTGTGGAATTATCTGTGATAATATTTCTTATACTTAATCCAAAAGATATTATTAAATTTAAAAAGTGTGACCTATTTTATGAGTGGGTCCTACTACACTACTACACCACGACTACTGTTCTCAGAGGTTCTTCTAGGTTCTCAAAAGGAATATTAAAATCTTTAGCAATTAACACTTTGTCTACAGAAACGAGTCTGTAACTAGAGGGTCTGTAAATAATAATTATTGGGATCGACTGAGCAGACTTATGTAGCTACTGTAATATTTGTAGCTACATTTGTTATGTTACTATATAGAACTTCAAATGCATTAAATTTGTGTCCGTGTTTTTGTACGATAGTCAGATTATCATTGTACATAACTGCAATGCCTCCTCCTCTACCAGTTAGCCGAGGGTGGTGTATGTACAGTAGCTATATCCAGGAGGACTAGCTTCATTTAAAGCTACATAATTGTTCTGTTCAATCCAGGTTTCTGTTAAACACAGTATATCAATCTCCTGATTCATGATAATTTCATTTATTAGTAAATGCTTTAGATGTGAAAAATCTTATATCTATCTAGCTTCAGATAAGTGTCATGATTCATTTCCTGTCTGCCCCGTTTTTCCCACTCTGTCACTTTCCCCATGTGCTCCTGTTTTCTCTAGCCTGTCATGTGTCCTTTCCCACGCCCCCACCTGCACATCTGTCTCGAATTTCTGGTTGATTACTCCAGCACTTAAGTACACGCTTGTGTGTGTGTTTTGCCTCAATTCTCTTGCGTTTTCTTTCTCATGCTCTCGCGTTGCCTAGTTGTTTTCTCGTTTCTCATTTTTTTGTCTCGCGATTTGGATATGTTTGTCTCGCTTATTTGATTTCCAGGCTTTGATCTCGCGCTTCTTCTTTTTTGACGTCATAACCTGGCTCCGAAAGGATGACCCTTGTTGTTCCAACTTCGAGGACTTCTCTAAGTAAATAAGGAGGGTGTTAAGGCAGAGAAGCTGGACCTAAACTACTGAAGCTCTGATCAAGATAGGTTCTGTGACAGCCTGACAGAGGCACTTCAGGATGAACTTGGCTCCCATGAGCTCCCCTCATTGCTCCAAGAGCTCATGGATCTGGTGGATTTGTGTCTTCACCTCCAGAGACCAGCCAGAAGATCATCGTCCCAGATCACGCCCCCCCCCCCCACCAAGAACATGCAAACAGGAGAGACCCATGCACCAGAGGAGTGACTGTGCTGCCAAATGAGGGGAGCCTGCTTCTACTGTGGGAGATCAGGCCATCTATCTAAAAACTGTATATTTAGAAGGGGGACCCTCAAGTTCACCTGGCAGAACACCAAAATGACTCCAAGAGCAGCGCTGGCTGCTCCCTATCTTCTTCATCCATGGACAGCAGACCCACCTGGTGCAGGCACTGATCGACTCATGATCAGACCGCAAGCTAATTAATGCGGCCTCAACCAAGGCTCTTGGAATTCCCTTGCTGTCTTTGGAGACTCATCTCAAGGTCCATGCCCGCTCCTGTCAATTACTCACAGGATACCTCTTCTCAGCTTGAGGGTCTAGGGTAACCATTCAGAGCATGGTTATCATGGAGGGATCACATGCCACGGTCGTCCAGGGTCTGCCTTGGTTAACTTGTAACAACCCGCAAATTGACTGGGCCAGGAACTCAATCTTAGGAGGACATCATGTTCAACGAACTGTTTACAAGCTGCCACTACATCACGACTCAACCCTGCCTTCCTGGAGGAACCACAGAATCTCACTCCCCTTCACTCTGAATACCATAATCTCAAGGGGATGGTCAGTAAATATCATGCCCTAGGGTTAGCCTGAACAAGATCACTGTAAAGAACCAGTACCCCGTTCTGCTATTGGCACTGCCTTTGAACTTCTCCAGGGAGCCAAGATTTTTACCAAGCTTGATTTATGCAACGCAACCTCGTCCGCATTCGGAAGGGAGATGAGTGGAAGATGACCTTCAACACACCTACGGGACATTACGAATACCTGGTGGTCTCGTTTGGTCTTACCAGTGCTCCTGCAGTTTTTCAGGATCTCATCAATGATGTACTGAGGGACTTCCTGGAATCTGGAATCCAAGAGAGCGTTCTCTGAGCTGAAAAAGCGGTTCACATCTGCCCCTATCGTCACCATTCTGGACTCGTCACACCAGTTTGTTGCAGCACAGGGGTATGGCTCATCCTTTCGCAGAGGACCACGCGTGATAACAAGCTGCACCCCTGCTCCTTCTTCTCTCACTGCTTAAGCCCCGGTGAAGTAATTTATGGCATCGGTGCTCATGAGCTCTCGGCCATTGAATTGACTCTGCAGGATTGAAGACACTGGCTAGAGGGGGAGGAGATTCCATTCCTAGTCTGGACCGATCACGAGTTCACCCTCTACTCCACTGCTGATGACACTATTCTGCCTCCTCCCTCTTCGCTCGCTGCAGCTAAGCTCAGCATCGAGACCAAAGTCAAACATGCCCGGGTTCAGGAGTGGAGTGGGCGCACAGCTCGAAGCTCTCCTGCCACCATGGCTCAGTCCGAAGCAGCATTTTTGGTGGCCCACTCTCAAGGAGGACATCACCAGCTTTGTGGCGGCATGCGACATCTGCACAAGATTCAAAGATGTCAACACAGCCCCAGCTGGCCTGCTCAGGCCCCTGCTATCCTGTACCGTCCATGGTCCAATGTCGCCCTTGACTTCATCACAGGATTACCCAACTCTGACGGCCACACCTGTATTATGAGCGTGGTGGATCGGTTCTCTAAGGCCGTTCATTTTATCCCCCTGCCAAAAATCCCATCCGCCAAGAAGACCACCAAAGTAATGATTAATCATGTCTTGAAGCTCCATGGCCTCCCAAAGGACACCATTTCGGACCAGGTCCCACAGTTTACCTCTCAATTCTGGAGGGCCTTTTGTGAACTGATTGGGGCCAATAGCCTGTACTCAGGGTTTCACCGCCAATCTAACGGTCAGACTGAGAGGAAGAACCAGTCGCTCGAGGTCGCCCTGAGGTGCATAACTTCTCGGGACTCTCCCTTCCAGGGCTGTTTAAGTGCTATATCAAACACCCTTCCCAAGAGAAGGACGTTAATGTCCCGTCCATCCAAGCTTTGATCCGATGATGCAGGAAGACCTGGCAGCAAGCCAGAAAAACGCTATTGTGGTTTGGCAGAAGATACAAGGGACAAGCTGATCACAGGCGCTCTCAGGACCCTAAGTACAGGGTAGGGCAGAGAGTCATGCTCTCCACTCAAGACATTCCCCTGTAGAAAATCTCCCTTAAACTCTCTCCTTGTTATGTTGGTCCCTTTACCATTACTCAAATTGTTGTTAAGTTCTTGCTCCCCTAAACTATGTGGCGCCCCACATTCCACATGTCCCAGTTATGCCGTCTTATGCCAAGGTCCTTTCCCATGCCCCTGTTTTCCGGGGCAGAAACAGGTGTGCTTTGATTTCTCGCTTCTTTGTTGCTCCACTCTTTGATTTCCCGATTACCAATCTAACGCTTCCTCTTTTGACTACGGCTCAGATGCTTCGCTGATTGATTCCCTCGTGTTTGACCCTCGCTTCTTCCTCCCGACCACACCCCCGTCTAATCCTGCCATCATTCTCCTGCGCTTGTTCTGCTCCCTGACAATCAGAGGTGCTGACTGTATATTCAGTGTGCTCTGAATTTGTGGTCTCTATCTTAATTTAATTACTTCAAAACAGGCATTCTGGGTCTTTCTAAATTTTTGTTTAGCTTGGGGAACAAACATAGTCTCAATATAGTGAACCCTGAGTGACAACAGTTGTATTAACCTCTTTGTCTGCTCCCTGGCCTGGGCTTCTTTTTCTTTCGTTACCAGCAACCAGAGATTAGAGTAGGGGTAACACCAGCCAATTAGAAACTGGAGGCGGGCAGATTTGGATTGTCTGTTTTCTGATTGGCTCCCCAATCTCCACTTCTAGTTTGAATTAGTGATGGAAAGTTTGGATCATTTAGTGACTCCATTCTTTGAATCTCATTCATCAAAATTAACAAATCTTTTTTTGAGGCTCAACTACCCCATCTGGTGGCCGAAACTCGACTACCACCTCCACAACCATATGCGGGCAAGCCATTTATGGTGTTTCTGCTCACAGGCAGAGCACTAGAGTGCGCTACTGCAGTGTGGCAGCACCTCCTGTCTGAATACGCCACCCTAAGTGCTTTTGTTGAGGGACTTAGGGCCACTTTTCATCATCCGCAAACGGGGAGCGGTGTAGTGTCGCCCCTTCTTTCCATTCGTCAAGAGGGGCGTATGTTTAAGGGCTCTCCGAGCGGCTAAAAGATGAGCTAGCCTTACGTGATCCTCCAAAGGATCTGGAGGAGTTTTATAGGCTAGCTATCCAGGTGGATAACCGCCTACATGAGCGTCAGGCCGGCAGCTCCAGACAAGAACATCTCCACCACCCAACAAATGCCACTTCAAGCACCTACACGGTTTCTCCCCGGCTATAGGCGTGAAGTCTCACCTCTGCTCATGGAGACAGAGCCTGAGGCTTCATATCCGGTCCCTGATTTAAAGCTTGAAGATCTTGAGCTGGAAGACATGGGAGAGCCCATGCAGATAGGCGTCGCCAAACTTGTCCCTCAGCGCAGCAGGCCACAGGGCTCCCAGAGGGCAAGAGACTTCTGTGGTGCAGCAAGGCCACAGACAGGGTCACACCAGGAGGGGTGGGTCAGGTTCGACCCAAAAGTCAAGACCCCGTCATGCAGGGCTCTTTCTACCAGCTACGCTCTCAGGGACCGGGATCCGGTGAGCCCAAACAGAGGCACTCATTAATTCTGAGGGGCCAAGGGAAATTGTAACGATGCGGGTCGTGCGAGGGACAGAACATAAACTGTTCAGAATGGGCAGATCTGCAGGCTGCTACCATGCAGAGTTCTGAACAGGCAAAGGCGTGGCCATTTATACACGCGGTTGCCAGGCAACACCGCTGTTAGGCAATCAGTCTGAACGAGCAGCACCTGGGAGCGTGTTTGTTTACGGGTCCTGATACCTCCGCATTTCGTGCGATCATTTAGGTAGCACCGGTAAGGTTTCAGGGCCTAAGACCAAGATAGAAAGATAAAAAAGACAAGAGAGAAAGATAGAAAGAAAAATAAAAGACAAGCGCGCAGAAAGTGGAGAGACAGAGGAAAAGGCCCAGCCTCTGCCTCCCTTAGACGCCGGCAAGAGAGAGAGAGAGAGAGAGAATGAAAGTGGGATGCATGCGTGCTCTGTTTAACAGGTAAAACACAAACACTACCTCTCTGCGAAATAAATCCTCGGTAAGGGCGAATGCCCTGAGAGGATCTTTAGTTTTATTTTTAGTTATCAGAGCCCTGTCCGTTCTCGCGTAGACGGCGAAGCTCTGTTTATTTTGTATTTCCAGTTTTCTTTTGTTTTCTTTTAAGTTCCCTAATTAATAATCCCACGCCATCTCTAAACGGGAAGGTCTTCCTGTGCATGTCATAAGTACTTTCAGCTCCTATTTCATTGACCCCCTCTAAAGCCCTGTGTCAGGGCTCTTATAAACATTATTACATCTCGTGGTGCGGCTCTCCATACCACGCCACAAACAGAGTCATTTACTTAATTTCATTCTTTTAATCAGAAATAAAATAAAATGTTACATTTTCAATAAATAGACTCCCACATCTACATACACAAATTTTGGCTTTAGTTCCAGTAATGAAAATATTACAATGCAGCTAAGGACATATTATGATATGAGCAGCTCACCTCTCATATCTTTTGGTCCAAATTGTTCATTCTTTTGTCACGTGACTCCCATAGACGCTGTGCAGTGCATTATACAGGAAACAGAAACGAGCAGGTTTTCTCATGAGTCTTCTAAGTCTGAGTCGTTTGTTCTTTTGAATCTATTGCACTGCATAGCATCTATGGGAGTCACGAGACAAAAAAACAAATGACTCATGAGAAGAACCGCTCAATTCTGTTCCCTGTGTAATATACTGCATAATGTCTATGAAAGTCACATGAAAAAAGAACAAATTGTTTATGAACAACCTATCACTATACATTATGTAATGTATAATGTACATACAGTATTTCATATATTTGCAGTTTGTGAAAGCCTAGACTAGACCTAATATTTCACTCATTCATTCACTCATCGTCTATACCGCTTTATTCTGTATTCTGGGTCGCGGGGGGCCTGGCGACTATCCCAGGATACTTAGGGCATGAGATGGGGGACACCCTGGACAAGTTGCCAATCCATCGCAGGGCACACACACTGTCACACACACTCCCACACTACGGGCAATTTGGGAATGCAAATTAGCCTAATCTGCATGTCTTCAGACTGTGGGAGGAAACCAGAGTACCTAGAGGAAACCAAGCACTGGGAGAACATGCAAACTCCATGCACACAGAGACAGGAATTGAACTAGATCCTGGAGGTGCAAGGCGACAGTGCTAACCACTAACCATAGTGCCGCCCCAAAATATTTCAACGTTTAGGGAAAAAAAATGCTTCAAATATAACATATCTTTTATAAAAAGATTTTAAAATCATCTTCAAAAGGGATAAATAAGCCTAAAGATAAGTCTAGATGAGTTAATGTGAGTGAATGAATAACAAGAAAAGAAAATAGTCTTTGCTCTAACTACATTTCTGATTATTCTCATTATTTGATTTTCTACTACAGCTAATCACATGAAAACACCAATAACAGACTATAACAGAGAGATCAATATGATCAATATTCATGTGTGCAGGTGTTTTTGATAGGAACAATGCTAGATTATGGGATTACATGACAGCAGCAGCATGCCCTTACAAAAAAATAACTGCAGTTTCTGGGATAAAAACTGCAGTTTTACTGGAGTTGTACTGTAATGTTGTGAAGTACAATGCAGTACAATGCAGTTCCATTGAAATATGAATTTTTAACTTTGTATTGTTGAACAGCTCATTGCTAAAATAGGCCTTTATCAGGAGAATTAGCTGCATTTATCCTGCACTGAAGTCCTGCAGTCCTCTATTATTATTATTATTATTAATATTATTATTATTATTATAAGCAATTATTATCAGTTATTGTTATTTATTGTTTACGTTAAATGTTTATTTTCTAAAGTTATTGTACATATTAATGTATGGTAGACTATTATTATTGTTTGTTCCTGACAAATGCCATAAACAGCCTGTGCTGATTAATTTGTACAGGTTACTGGGATGAAACATACAGTATGTGGTCAGGAGACTTGAAATGTAGACCATGTACAGCTTTCAAACATATTATACCATTATAATTGCTGACTATTACAATATGTGAATAGGTAACATGTTTATTGTTTGTTTCAAGAGATATAGGATCTTACTAAATAAACTAATGTGATGTGTGGCTCAATTGTAGTTTGTGATTCTGAATTTTTGGTTTATTAAAGTGTCAGCTTTATCTTATTTCCAGGCACATACAAAGAGAAAACAGATGGAAGCAGGTAGAAGCAAGCAGCGTGTGTGCAAGGAAAAAGTCTTTCACTTTTGTGAGGAAGTTTGTGAGAAACTTACAAAATCTATGGTGCATGTTACAACATGATTGAACCAAAGTTGCTTACAACTTAATGTATCCAAACTGTAGCAATGTTTTTCACAAAATCGAACAGTCCCAGGGTGGAGCCTGGTGTCTTTGTGGCAAGGAAGCAGCTACAAGTCATGTCTGAATATAAATATCTTGGAGTTTGGGTAGACTCTAAGCTATCATTCAAACCACAGGTACAGTAAAGAGAGTTTGTAATCAAGTTAAATTTATTCTTTCTAATTTCTGTTTTATAAGGCCGGTATTATTTGTACCTGGTCACATGCAAACTCTTCTACATTAAAACCATTAGAATCTCTGTATAAGCAAACCTTGAAAATACTTGACAGAAAACCTGTTATCACCACTGTAGGATATTACAAAAACGTTTAAGTTGGGATAACATGTATGTAAATTTGTGTTTAATGTTTAACTCAGGAAAAGTACCTTCAGTCAGTCGTTATTTTCTGTTAAAGCAGCACAAGAATGGAACTCTGTCCCAGTGAGTATCCGAGAACTGGACTCTGAACATAAAATGTTCAAAATGAATCTGAAGAATTGGTTTATCAACAATCAGACTTGTCAACGTTAACACAATTAATGAGATCTCCCCTGTATCCTGGTTTTACTTTCTCCTTGTCTTTGTAATGTTATGTTGGTGTTTTAAATTGGTTGGTGTTTGTTTTATATAATTTATTCTTTATGTATACATATACATCCTAATGTACTGGGTATATTTTGTAGTTTCTCGATTTGATGATTATAATGTGATATTGTTATGTATTGTTATTGTTAATGGTTTTTAGGGTGAAATTTTATTGTCCAGGGATGGCAGATGATAAATAGCCATTTGGCTAATTCTGGTACATTTACAGATACTCTATGTTAATTAATGTACAATGTCCCTGTCAAATAAATGAACAAACAAACAAACTACTCTTCTATTAAAGAGCTTGAATACAGTATGCACAACTGTACAACTTGTCTTCACCAACCAAAAAGAGTGCAAGATCACATCTAATCCTCAGCAAGAGTTTGAAATTATGGAGCGGGTAGCCTGTGTATGCGCGGTACGGTTCTCGTGCATTTAGAGCTGCACGCTGATAAAATGGTACACGTTCGCCACATATCAGAATTAAACCATGACAACTTCTCAAAGCTCAGCCAAGAAAACTTGCCAAGCTGGAACAAGCTAGAAGAGGAGTGTGTTGTGGAGGAGGACTTTCAAAGTCAAACCTGAGTGGTGTCCCTGTAACATCATTCAGTTAAGTGGTGAGTGGAAACTTACTGTAAGTAACTTTTATTATTTTACAACATGAAATATTGTATTGGATATATTTTTACATCTTTTAACTAGTTATTGTATTGTATGGCTATGCAGTGTTAAAGGCATTGTCGTAAATGTATAGCCCAGTTTAACTATAGACCGCATTAGTGCAAGTTGATGTCTTGCGTAACACTACTGTACACACTCTCCAGTGTTCCTCTTATCACCTCAGAGCTCCCTTCTGAGAAAGGGCAAGAGGGAGAAGGCCAAGAGGTCAACACTAGATCTTGGGAAACTTCACTCCTTGTAGAAATATAATTTTTCTCTTATATTCAGTTTCCTTCCCTAAAAACAAATTTTAAGACATGTTTTAATCATTTAAATTTGGCTGGGCATTTAATAAGATTTGTTTTTGGGGTGTGGGGTCCTCAGAACACATTTATATTTTTGTTTAGTCAAACTTAAACCTTTATGTCTTCAAGTGTCAGTATGACGTTAGGAGGTAGACATCACTCTGTAAACAAAGGTGTGGTTGGAGTTTACTTAATAAACTATTACAGGATTATCTAAAATTTCACAAAGTCTCCCAAAGGTCCCCTTTATTTTTATAAATCCAATGGTGCTCATTTGGACAACAAAACGCTTTTCTCTGCATTTCTTTTTTTTTGATAAGCATTTGCTTTATTTGTTGTCTTTTTTTAAATAGAATCCACAAAGCCTCAAACTCCACACATGACACTAATGAGGTCCTCTCAGCCCAGCAAAAAGCAGCTGTGAGAGGTGAGTAAATTTGTTAATATTTTAATAATATTCGGTCATTTTACATAATTAACCAGTAGTTTCAGGCCACACCCTCAGAAAAAAAGGTTCACAAAAATTTGTTTAAATCTCAAAAGCCAAGACCCGTTGCTAAAGTTAAGTCATCAAATTCACATTGCATTCTTTTACTGCGAAACAATCTGTTTCTGTCATTATCATGTCCTAAACTATGGCAAACTCAAGCCATTATTTATAAATATTTTAGGACATGATAATGACAGAAAAAGATTGTTTCGCAGTAAAACATGTAAGGTTGCATATACCGTATACTGTATGGAATGATTGCATTTTAATTATTTAAATGTGGTTTATACACAACTCTTAATGAATATTTGTCTCGCTGTTTGCTTTTTATTTATTTCAGCACCTCAAGAACATTTTTAATGTGCAGGAAGGGGAACTGAAAGTACTTATCTAAACAAAGTTGACAAACAAATTTACACGTCTCCAGGGTTCCAGCTGCTTTTAATGTTTTTAATGTTTTAAGTGTGTTGCTTTATTGATTTTTACAAATTAATTAATAAAATTAATTGCAATAATTTTGTTGTAATGTAGTTGCATTACACTACATCACATGTTTAGATTGTAGAAATACTGTAAGTACTGTAATTTGTCAGCTTTAATTAAATCATAACTGTTAATGTTATTTACAGTACAATGACTATATTAACTGCAGTAGCCGTTAAATATTTACTGCAGTATTTGGGTATTGCTGCAGTATTACTACATTATATTGCAGTATTACTGCAGTATTACTTCAGTATTAAAGGGAATATAAAAATGCAGTGGTTCTCGTGTCGAAATCACTGCGTTTCGTGCATATGTTCTGCATATGCAAAAAAAAAAGTAATATTGAATATTGGTCTATTAGAGACATTACTGAGATTCTCTGAATTCAATAATGCTGAATGCTTGAATGATTCATAGGTTACTGAACAAAACCTAAAACGTTCATCTGAGATTGCTCAGGACTAAAAACCACTGTCTGGTTTGGGAATTGTGCCATATCGGACCACAAGACCCTACAGCGGATAGTGAGGACAGCAGAGAAGATCA
>JAQMYJ010000040.1:3887577-3910921 GCA_030014305.1 Clarias laeviceps | reverse complement strand
TATATATATATAATCTTTCTCTCTCTCTTTCTCTCTCTCTGTCATTGATTTATATAAACGAACGTCACCTCCTCCACCGGGCAACGTCCTCTCGTACCCTGGCACTGTGTAATAATTTCCAGTAGGGGGAGCTGAGGGAGTTGTAAGGGCAGACTTGACTGTAATAAAAGCATATTATACCTGTTATGCAAGGTATGCAAGCACACATACCCATCCCACCCACACACACACACACACGTACAAAACATTTCATTTCTCAATCACTGTGGTGTTGAATGTTGTTCTGTTGAATTAATGAATTAATTGAGAAACACCTACAAATCCAACTCTTCATCACCCCCCACCCCTCCAAAACAACTTTGTTTTGTGCTAGGACTGTCTGCTGGTTAATGACTGCAAATTATTGGAAGCAAGAGTAGTTAAACCACAAAGTATCAAAGCTTTGACAAAACAGATAGCAAAAATATTTTCATTAAAAATATTACTGAAATATGTTTATCATCATTAAAAATAGCTTTACCTTGTGTTGAAGGTGCTGAAGACGCTGAAGACATGTACCCAGGATTGTTTATGCCACGTATGGCTCCATAATCCCTTTGAAATAATAACAAAAATATAATCACATTTATTGTTTAAAACACTGCATTTATATTGTACAAAGTACAAAAGTGTTGATCTTACTTGGAAGTTTGTCTTTTCTCCATATTATCACGTATAAAAGTTTCCTTGCTCCCAAGCAATAAAACACTGGTGTGAGTTTTACAGGGGGAAATGAAAGTGCTGAAAACTTCCCTATATCTTATGTCATCAAAACGTGACTCAGGCTCACACAGGAACAGAAAATGACATTAAAATCAGAATGACAATCTCTTATCAAGCTATCGATCAAAACACAGTACCGGTGTTGATTTTTTTATGTTATACATATAATACAGAAAATGAATGTATATGCCAAAGAAGCTAGGATTAAGGAAGGAAGGAAGGAAGAAGAACTTTTATTTGCACTTGTTAGACCAATCCTCACTGACGCTAAAACCAAAATACTGTAGGTCCTGTTTTCAGTCACCAGTGCCAGTCTCGTCTGTTTAACTATGCAATACCCTAATACACACTTTTAATACATAACAATCCTATGCTCAACCTTTATTCACTTTTATTACTTTTATTAGTATTGACCATTATAAAATCAATAAAATGGCTTTGTGACAACAACATTGCCTCTCCCTCCCTCTAACACACATACAGAAACTCAAAGAGAGGTGAAAATATTAGAAAGTTAATATAGTTAAAGGAAAATATCAGAAAACACTAGCATAATGGCAATTTTTTTCTGAAAAAAAAAAACTTAAATATGGATACACCCTTCAACCACAATGCACATGAAAAAACATGATGGGAAATAATGTTCATTTGTTAATTGCAACCATGTTTAGTGGTCAAAATATTGCAAACATATTAAAAAACATAGAAAGATGGCCTCCGAGTGGCGCAGTGGTAAAGTGCTCGCCCTATCATCTGGAGATCGCTAGTTCGAAAAGTTGCGGTCGGCTGGCGCACATGGGAGCACATGGTTGGTTCAGAGGAAACACGTGATAGTCTTCGGCCCTCCCGACTGAGTGGTAGTAGAAGCTTAATGTGGGAGCCCCCTAGTGACGGGGAGGAATTGGACACAACTAAATTAGGGAGAAAATCGGGGAAAAATCCACCCAAAAAAAAATATATCATAGGAAGATGAAATAGACACCTGCTATTGTGGAACTGAGCAAAACCATGTGACTCACTGACAGAAGTTAAAATTCCCATCATTGGAAAATATCATTACAGAGCTGCTCATCTTAAAAAGTAAACTATAGGGTTTAGTTAAAGTGTAAGTCCCAAATCACATACTGTACAGTACTAAACTTTACTGAATAGAATGTCAAACTTGATAAATCCCAGGAAAGCATTGCAGTAATTAGACATTTTAATGTATAATGTACATATATTCTGTTTTTACAGTTTGTGAAAGCCTAGGCTAGACCAAATATTTCAACATATATGGAGAAAAATGATGTTGCTTTCAATGTAACACAAGAACAAGATTTATAGATCTTCCTCACAAGGTGTAAGTAAGCACTAAGCAGTACGTATAAACATAACTCTACATTATTGAATATGAATTAATGAATAATAAGTGTTCATGTAGAAAAGGAAATAGCATTGATAGTTAACTACATTCTTCTAAGATACACTAATTAAGCTAGTAATTATGTGTCATTTGTACAAAATATGACACTCTAACTGGCTTTGCTCTAACTACATATCTGAAAAGCCATAATTATTCGATGCCGTTATACCACTAATCACATGCAAACATCAATAAAAGACTATGACAGAGTAACGATGATCAATTTTCTGTGTCATTTGGTGTTTTTAATAAGACAGATGCTTAGTTATGGGATTACATTACGCTAATTGTGATTTATACATATTTTCTTACACTTTTCAAACTCAATTCCACTATTTTTTTCTTAATTATTCCAAAATATTTTGTAAAGCTGCCTAGCAACAATGCCAATTGTTAAAAACCCTATACAGATAAACCTAACCTGAACTGAACTGAACATGTCAGACCAGAACCATTTGGCTGGGTAGTTATCAGTGTACACAAAGTTCATGTCCCCAAACACAACGTAGGTGTAGGGCTTCCCTTTCCAAGTGTAGTTCACCTTGGTGACGGGGATCAACTCGATGGTGTGACGCTGCAGTGGGAAACATTCTCAGATCAGTAACGTGTTAAAAATCACTATGCAAATTATATTTAGTTCCAATGTACTTATGAGGCTAGAGTGTCAAGTTATATACACACTTTACGCTAATTCCATAGTCGGGGGTCGAAAAGTTTTGAGAATTAAAAAAATATTAATTTTCACAAAGACAAATTTTGTTGCTTCAGTGCTTTTAGATCTTTTTGTCAGATGTCATTGTGATATGCTAAAGTATAATTACAAGACTTTCATAAGTGTCAAAGGCCTTGTTGACAATTACATTAAGTTTATGCAAAAAAATGCACTTGAATGGTCTCAGAATGTTTTACTGTTGGCACGACACAGGAATGATGGTTGTGTTCAGTTTCCTTTTCAGACAAGGTTTTCTCTGGTTGCCCCAAAAAATCAGAAAATGACTTTTTCCCTTGCTTCTCTGCCAAGGGAGTGGGCTCACTCTCAATTTTGCCTAAGAACACAGCCATGAATAAAGAATGGTACAAAAACATCCTCTGAGAGCAACTTCTCTCAACCATCCAAAAACAGTTTGATGATGAACAATGCCTTTTCCAGCATGATGGAGCTCCTCGCCTTCTTCGTCTTCCATCAGTCAGGGTGTGGCCTAGAAGTTGATTGACAGCATGCCAGGGCGAATTTCAAAAGAAGGATCAGCACTGCAAATATTGTCATTTTGCATAAACATAATATAAAAGTCTTTGAAACTCATTAAATGCTTGTAATTATACTTCAGTATACCATAGTAACATCTGACAAAAAAGATCTAAAAACTCTGAAGCAGCAAACTTTGTGAAAATTAATATTTGTGTCATTCTTAAAACTTTTGCCCACAGCTGTAGCATGAAATCTTAGAAGATATTCCTTAAATTTGCTTTTCTGGTAATATTAATGTGCTGCTAAGATAGGTACTAAGAGTAGCAGTACCTGCTGCAGAATGCAATTATACTTGGATCGGTGTTCTTGCATTAGATATTTAGATGCTTGGCATACTGACGAGTCAGGGAAATCCACCAGTGGGTAAAGCTGAAACACACACACACACACACACAAACCACAGTCTAATCCAGTCTCTGCCACCTGCACTAAAAGTATGCTTATAAGCACGACTTTGTTTGTGTGTGTGTGTGTATCCAGTTTTGTTACCTTGGACTTGGAGTCTCTGAATATTGTTCTACCAGAGACTTTACTGAGATTCTCTGAATTCAGACCGCTCATCTGCTCCGCCATGTATTCGTCTTTATAAGTAACCCTAAGGAGAGCAAAACATGAATCATGAGTAACTGTGATTAGTAATATTGATAATGAAACTGTATACAGCTATTTTTAAATGGCAGGAGGCAAAAGTTTGAAATATCATGTGCCAGTATGACACATGATGATAAATAATAATAGTGATAATAAATTAATGAATAATTTTGGTTTTTAAGATAAAGTGGCCATTATAACAAGATGGTTTCAATGAATTAAGTACATTATTAAAAAATGGAGAATTATTATTTTTTTAATTGTTAATTAAATATGTAGACATAAATATTGAAGTTAAAGAGTGATTAGTTTAAACAGATCCATTTTAAGCATACAGTATTAGATCAGGTTTTATAACACAATAAATGGTTTTAGAATTGTTGTAAATTTGTAAAGTTGAAATTATGGTACTGTGCGAAAATCTTGAGCCACCACTAATTTCCTCATATTTAATAAAATTAAATGTTTTATACTAAATTAGAGAAACTGGCACAAATGTTTTACTGCAACAGACTGCAAAGTGCCTAAAGATACATCTTAAAAGTTGTTCATATAACAACCTCAGCAGTGACCTCTTTTCCCCTCTCGTCTGTTCCAACCACTCAGCATTCAGTATCACAAGTATACTAATCCCCAACCTGATCATCTGGTTCATGCCTTAAGTTAGATATTTTTTATGCTTGAATTATTCATAGGTCACTATTTGGCTTAGCAAACAAAAAGCATTCCTCTACAGCTTCAGGTACAGGGACTAGACTGAAAATGAGAGACAAAAACTTGTCAATAACAAGAACGAAAAAAGTAGTTTAAAGAGGTCTGGAGAACTATTCCTACTAAGATTAAGACTACATATTGTAGAACAAAGTACCACTGTATGTACTAACTTAATAGAACTAAAACTACATTAAAAATACAAGAAAGTCTGGCTCTTTGAAAGCAAAATATGAAGAAATTAGAGGGTCAAGACTTTTGCACATTACTGTATATCCTGTATATATGTGTGCTTGAATGTTTATCATATTACAAATATTTCATATTGTCTCACTTTTTTTTAGAGTCTATTAAAAGAAAAGTTTTTAAATGCTGGCGGTCTCACCATCGGATCTTTTCTGTGGTGAAGTCGATGACTTTTTTCTTCCCTTGACAATTTTTACATTCACGGAAAGCTTCTCCATTGCACCTGTCACAGCTGCACACAGGTGCACACAAACATACTGTAAAACTTTTGTCATGTGTGAAGTTATGTTTTCTGTTCAGTATATGTTTCATTAGGAACATCTGTATAACTGCAATAGTTACAATACATAGCGTACGTTTTTCTTCCACGTCCAAAGCAGGAATAGCAGATTTCAGGTCCATAGTGGCAGCTGTAACTATGTGTAGTCATATGTGTAGTTATGTTTCAATATGATGTTTTACAGTAAAGTATACAATATAGTACATAATCATATTGGGAACAACTGTAATGGTTCCATAGCTTACTTTTGCCCTCTACAACAATAACATCTATAGGGTGATGTCCATGAATAGCGATGCCCATTACCCTTACAGTTGGAGCAGCGTTGCTAAAAAGGAACATATTTACAGTAGATACATCATTTACATTGTTTAAGCATGTTATAATATGGAGTAATGTATACTGAAGTAAGTTTGGAAATATGACTCACATTCCCAGAGTCTGAACAGCCTGTGCATCGGTTGTGCCCCTTCCCATTACAGACATGGCAGGTCTGTGGATAATAATGTATAAATAACAGGCTCTAATCAGTGGAAATTCAATGTTTAATGAAAATTTAATGTTTAATTTAAAACCATCAGGCCAACTAGTGACCACCATGGGACACATTTGTTTGCTTTTTGTGAAAACCTTCCAAACCTTGTAAGATAATGATAGACAAATACAGTAGATATAGTGGCAACAAAAAGTATGTGAGACGAAATGTGATCTGATCTTCCTCTAAGTCAAGAGTATTGAGAAATATAATGTACCTAAAATAATAACACACAAAAAAAATATATCTTTCATGTCTTTATTGAGAACAATTATAAAAACGTCATAGTGCTAGTGAAAAAAATATGTAAATCCTTGAGCTAATGATCTCGAAAAAAAAAAAGTCTAAGATGTTAGCATACCTGGAGTCTTATTAAGAAAATAAGTTTGGAGGTGTGGACTAGAGCTACTTTGAGTGATAAAAAACACTCAAACATTTTGAGTTTGCTCCACACAAGAATACTTTAATGTGAGCCATGCCTCGCAAAAGAGCTTTCAGAGGATCGATGTTTAAGAAATGTTGATTTACATAAAGCTGAAAAGGGTTACAAAGTCATTTTAAAAACTTGAGAAATTCACCAGTCTACAGTTAGGCAAATGGAGACAGAGAGTCAGAGAGGCCAGATTAAGATGGTTTGGATATGTTCAGAGGAGAGATTGTGAGCATATTGGTAGAAGGATGTTGAGGTTGGACCTGCCAGGCAGGAGGTCTAAAGGAAGACCAGAGAGGAGATTTATGGATGCAGTGAGAGAGGACATGAAGTTAGTTGGTGTGAAAGAAGAGGATGCAGAGGACAGGGTTAGATGGAGGCAGATGATTAACTGTGGCTAATCCCTGAAAGGAAACAGCTGAAAGACAAAGAAGAAGACAGTTGGAGACAAATGAAGACACAATTGGGATTGTGGCTACTCTACCAAAAAGTGGGTGTCCAGTCAAAATGACCCGAAGAGCACAACAAAGACTCGTGGTAATGAGTGACAGCCAAAGATTTGAAGGCATTATTGGAACTGGATAACATCTGTGTTCATGAGTCTACAATACGTAAAACATTGAACAAGTTGTGTGTCCATGGCAGGACACCACAAAGGAAGCCGCTGCTTACTAAAAAGACCATTGCTGCATGCCTGAAGTTTGCGATAGAGCACATTGACACATTGACACTCCACAGCGGTGGCAAAATATTTTGTGCATTGATGAAACTATGACCTATACATTTTGGTGATTATTTAAAATAGGCTATAGATTTGGTCTTAAAAATATCTAAATATATAAATTGTCCAGACAACTCATTATACAGTATTTAACTCTATGGGGTGTGCAGAGTAAAACCGTACAGCCTACATAATTATTACAACACCATGGTGTGAATTGCACATTTTCAAATGATCAATTTATTATTATTTTGCTTCATTACACTCCTAGCGCTAGGACATTAGTATGAGTTTAAGACTGTGTCTAAATTGAGTTTGGGACAGCAGTAGTTAAGTAGTTCTGTTTTAATAGGTGGGGCAGTGTGGCTGAGAGGGTTAAGACACAGATACTGGGGCAATTCGAGCCCCACCTCCACCAGGTTGCCACTGTTGGGCCCTTGAGCAAGGCCCTTAACCGTAGCTGCTCCAGGGACACTATATCATGGCTGACCCTGTTCTCTGACCCCAGCTACAGTATGTTGGGATATGCAAAGGAAGAATTTTACTGTGCAGTTATGTATATGTAACGAATAATGGCTTAACTTTATTGAAAGGCTGTGAGTTTAAGTCGGTACTTTTTACTTTTCTTATTTCTCGACCTTTACTGAGGAGGTATATGTTCTGATGCTCTTCGTTTCATCCTTAAAGAAAGTAGGTCTTTGGGCTTTAATCGGCCATAGTGCTGGAGTAGGCTGGAGCAGTGTTTCTCCAGTCTGACCTAAAACACACAGAAATGCACTCCAGCTCAACTTGTATGTTTAAAATAATGTTTTTGAGGCTTATTTAGATAAGTAATGTAAGGAAAGCTTATAGCTGCCATGAACATTGTGCAACACATGCATGCCTCAAAAGGAATGTTTGCCCTGTTGTTGGCAGATCCAATTGTTTCAATTGCTGTTCATTACCTCTGTATGGTTCTTGACTCGACTCAGTAGAACTCGTCTCAGTAAAAGTCTCCAGGCGATACTATGAAGTAAGACCATAAGCAGAATTAAGCAAAATAAAACAGTAAGCACTACCTGAATTCCCTGATCACAATTTAACTTTAATTAAAGACTTTAATATTTTTCATGAAAATATCTGCATTTTGGAGAAAGTGGAAACGTAAATTAGACCCCCCCCCATCCCCCACCCTGTAGGCATTGAAGGGCTTTAAGCTGGTGATGATTCCATCTTGAGCCGGCGCAGTGCTATAAAAGCGTTTCCTGGATGCATAGTTAATAAATGCCTCGCGTGCATCTTCCTCTGTGATAGAGGTAATACTGGAAACAAAAAGCAGACAACAACACAAGTTAAATTAATACATTTATAACAGCAGCCATCCAAGTCTTTGGAGCAAAACTGAGACTATTTTCCTTCTTCTGGTGCCCAAGATGAGCTGCAAATTTCTTACATGTACTGGCAAGGAGGGTAGATGACGGGCAAGCAAGACAGAACTGCAACAGTCCTGTAAGTTGTGGGAAGCCATAAAACTGTACATCCATAAAACTGCAGGTGCAGTCAGGAGTAGGATTAACCAGGACCCAATGATAAGACCCCATGGAGTTGTCCTCCACCCATACAAGCACAATGATGTAGTCATCCACTCTCCAACTACAGTATGCAGAACCATCATCGAACAGGCCATACAGACATGTCCATTTGCAAGAACTATGCATTAATAGACCAGGAAGCTCCTGGCAATTAAGCTCAGTCCACTAAGGAATTAAATTATTATCCTGAAGACCACCATATACTTTAGTAACTCATCATGCACTGTTGCTGTAGTTATTTAAAGCCAAAGTTAGAAATGTATAACCCACTGGTTCCTTTCTTTTCCAAGGAATGTCCCTTACCATCTTGTCCCTACCAAAATGTCTCAATTTCTGGTTGTAAACAGGGTTCATATAGAACTTCCTGCTTTTTGTTTAGAAGCATGTAGGATGTTTTGTTGTCCTCTCAGAATAGATTGTTTTGGTGAAACTGCTAACCTTTGTCATTCTCATGACCCTTGCTTCTAGGTGAAGGTTACTGCAGTCCATCTACATTGCTTTTAGGATTTGGTTGATCTGTATAGGGACATGTCTGCTACTGCATACTCTATTATGTTGATGTTTGTGTTGACCAAAGGGTACTCTCTTGCTTCTTTGTTCAAACCCTTGATTGATTTGCTATAAATCAATGCCCTGATCCAGCTGCTTGTTTTTTCTTACTTGTTAGAGGCTTCTTCTTTCTTTTAGAAGAATACAATGTACCTTAAGGAGCTTAGCTCATGTTTTGATTTTCCTGACTATTAGGAGTCTGTTACCACCTCTTGCAGTCATTCTTCAGGGATGGATTCATCGCTGAGGGCGGTCACTGACTGGCCCTCTTATTCTAGCACTCTCAGTGTGTCTCATACAGTACTTCCCACTTGTCTTGGTTAGCTTTGATGGCATAGTAGAAGGAGCCATCACACTTGCTTTGTCATTTTGGTTGATGTAGCTGCCCCTAATGATTTATTTAATTCTCTATTAAATATAGTAAGCTCTATAATAACAATGGTGAAGAAAGGAAACATGTTCTACCATGATATCGCTATTAAAAAACATTCTCTCCCACTTATTTTTTTATTAAGAGTGTACACAGAGAGTAAGAAGGTGCTTACAGTATTTCCAGTTGGTTTGGGCACAGAGTTTTGCTCTGCAAGTTTCATTGTACTTCCACATCCTTTTTGTACTTCCATTTCCCCTGCAAGCATCCAGATGGACCCCACCAAGATCACTGACTGGCCAGTACCATCATCAAGACGTGAACTCCAATGCTTCTTGGGGTTCTCCAATTTTTATCATCTATAACATGGTGGCGGTCCCACTTACAACAGTAAGTGCAACCCCCCAAGGACTGCAACTATGACATTGGGGACCATGAAATCGAAGAATGAAGACACTGGCTGAGAGGGGCGGACCGTCCCTTTCTCTTTTGGACTGACCACAAGAACCTTGAGTACTTTGTAACCCACCTGTTTGTGTTACATTTAGGTATCAATTCTTCCTTTCCATTAAAAAGTTGTGCTAAGCAACTATGTAGATTATTTATTCAGGTAGATAGCGTGAAGAAGTCAGCTTGCGTTTGGGAGAGGAAGCAATGGTTTCCTCATGCTCACCTTTCTGAAGCTGATGGTCCTAAGATTGAAGATTTGTTTTATCATGTCAATCTGTAAGTGTTAACCATTTGTTCTGTTTTGTTTATTGAAATGTAATGTTTTTGTAATGGTGGATATTAGATTGTTTTTTTTTTTTGGTCCACGCTAACGGTAACATGGTATTTCTTTTCTATAGATGGACCTTTTTATGTTTTAAAGACGGAGTTGTAGCTGACACGGCCTAGTTTGTGGTCACTTTTCGTGCTATCTACTTGCTTATATGCTGTGGCCTCTCACATGCACTTCAGGCAAGCCTTGTGGACATCACCATCTTGTCTTGCATCTTAATTTTTCTTTTGGCTGCCATCATCTCCTTTGTCCATCTGGAATAACTCTGGCAATCATCTTCATCAACTTTCTGCTAAATCCGTACCATCTACAACATATTCCCGATTCTCTGCCTGGCTTAGAGATATAAATCCCATATGACTTATTTCTTTCTTATACTCATTTCTTCCTCCATGGTTGTTATTATTCTTATTTTTTTAATTGTCTTTTCTTATTTTTATTTTGAGTTTTGTAAATATTTCCATATATAAGATAACTTGTAAAGTTCATATATTTTTCTGCATTATTTTTTGGTCTAAGCATTTCATGGTTATACTGAATCCAACTATACCAAAGTGTATATCGCATTAAAAGGAACTGTTTCGGATCCTTCGGATTTTGTGTAACTCAAGCCTAAATAGGGTAAAGATTATAACTTAAAGCCTGCAAAGAGACTCAAGTTACGCCAGGCACGATGGTCGCTGTTTTTCTCTTGTTTTCAGTCCATGCTGTCATACCGCCCTGGTTCCAAGAACAGTTCCAGATTGGAATTTTTCCTTTTTCCTTTTCCTCCTACACCAACACTTCTGGTGGCCCACCATTTAGGAAGACGTCAAGAACACCTGTTTCAGGAACAAAATTACAAACCGCTCTCCTGAGGGTCTCCTTAGACCCCTCCCCATTCCCCATCACCCCTGGTCTCACATCTCCATCGACTTTGTCACCGGCCTCCATCTCAAAACAACACCTGCATTTTAACCACCATTGAGGACAGTTTTTCCAAGTCAGCTCATTTCATCCCACTACCCAAGCTCCTGGCCAATCACGTCTTCCGACTTTACGGACTCCCCATCAACATTGTTTTGGACAGGGACATCCAGTTCTCTGCCCAGTTCTGGAAATTTTTCAACCTCGTCGGTGCCACCCCAAGTCTTTCTTCCGGATTTCATCCCCAAACTAATGACCAAATGGAACGACTGAACCAAGAACTGGAGAAATCTCTAAGGTGCATGGCCTCTCGGGACCCATCCTCCTGGAGCCGCTCCCTCCCCTGGGTTGAGTACACCCACAACTCGCTCCCTACCTCTTCCACAGGCCTGTCTCCCTTCCACTGCTGCCTGGACTATCAACCACCCCTCTTTTCTACCTAGGAAGAGGAGGTTACAGTCCCCTCAGCCCAAACCTTGGTCCAGCACTGCAAAAGAACCATGGCAGCACACCTGCAACCAGCTACTATGCACCGTAAGCACCATCCAGGGTCAGGCCAAACGTCACAGGTCACCAAAGGGTCATGCTGTCTGTCCTCTCAAGACCTCAAGACCCCTAAGGCTCATCTCAAGTTGCGCTGGCATTCATCTCAGGTTGCGCCTCTCTCACTGACTCTCAGAGCTTCTGCATTCCCGTAAGGCTCGCACCACACGTCGCCTTGCCACAGCGCACTTGTGCCGGCACTCCATGTTACCGCATTCCAGTGAGGATCCTTCTGCTCACACCGCAGCATGGAGCTAAATTAACGCCTTGTAATAAAACCACCACACTGCCTGCTCAGTCATACACAAGCACCACTTCATTTCAACCAGGGATCTGCCCACATCTTCTGCATTTGGATCCCCCACGACCTCTCCAAAGCCGAACTTAAATTATTTACCTGCAGCAAACCAAAAAGGCCGTCTGCTTCTGTGTACCATCATCCTTTTATTGCGTATACTGGAGCACGCAGTCAATGGTCAACCTGAATAAAACCGGGGCTCGAAAAGCTCAAAAACTTGTGGTGGATGTCACACATCGGCAGTTGTGATGCATATTTTAAGCAACAAAAAATTTAACATTTTTATTTTAATGTTACAAGATCACCATAATCTTTACATTTAGAATCATATATAAAAAAACTAACAAATCAAAATAAAATAAATTTTAATTTTTCCAAAGCCACAGGGAGCCGCAGCAGAAGGATGAAAGAGCCACATGCGGCTCTGGAGCCACAGGTTGCCGACCCCTGGTGTAGACTGATTTAATGCTTTAGAGATAGTTACTTAAAAGGAATTTCTTTCCTATACAAAATAACCTAATTTTAAGGCTGTAACAAAAGCATACCATACCTGTTACTCAAACTATGCAAGCACAACCCGCCCATCCCGCCCACACATACACGCACTTCTTTACCTTTCATTTTTCAATCACTGTAGTCTTGTAGTCTTAAATTAGTATTAATTAATTAATTTACATTTAGGCATTTAGGCACTTATCCAAATTAATTGTAGAACACCTACAAATCCAACTCGTCATCACCCCCTTGCTCCAAAAAACAACTTCCTTTTGTGTTAGGACTGGGTGCTGGATAATGATGTAACACCAACGTATTGGAAAAGGTCCAGAGTAGTTAAACCACAAAGTGTCAAACTATTGACAAAACAGACTGATGATGATGAAAAAAAAATGAACATTAAAAATATTTTTAAGGGAGTTACATAGTGAAATATATTTATCATCATGAAAATAACTTTATCTTGTGCTGAAGGTGCTGAAGGCACATACTCAGGATTGTCTATGCCACATGGCTTATGCCTCATGGCTCCATGATCCCTTTGAAATAATAACAAAATATATAAAAATATATAAAATATATTATAATATAATAAATATTATTCTTTAAAAAACTACGTTTATATAGTACAAAGAGTGTTGATCTTACTTAAATTTTGTCTTCTCTCCATATCGTCAAGTGCAGAAAATCTCCCTGCTCCTCACCAAACAAACACTGGTATGATGAGATTTGCA
Source organism: Clarias laeviceps (assembly GCA_030014305.1). NCBI lineage: Eukaryota > Metazoa > Chordata > Actinopteri > Siluriformes > Clariidae > Clarias > Clarias laeviceps. Next base: position 3,897,744 of record JAQMYJ010000040.1, on the reverse strand, counting down.
GAGTGTAACTGAAAGTGCTGACAACTTCCCTATACCTCATGTCAATAAGGTAAGTGTAGGACTCCCCATGCCAATGACGCACACATACAGTAGAAACAAAACATTATGTTAAAAACAGAATGAGAATTCCTAAATGTCAAAAATCTCACTCTTACAATTTATACCCCTTGATCTTTTCCACATTTTGTCACCTTACAACCATAAACGTAGATGTATTTTATTTAGATTTTATGTGATAGACCAACACAAAGTGGCACATAAATGGTTTTCAAAAATATTTTTACAAATAAAAATCAGAAAAATGTGGTGTGCATATGTAGTCAGCCCCCCTAAACAATACTTTCACTGCAATTACAGCTGCAAGTCTTTTGGGCCATGTCTCTACCAGCTTTTGCACATCTAGAAAGAGAAAATTTTGCCCATTCTTCTTTGCAAAATATCTTAAGCTTATATACACAATCATATATACAATATTGCCAAAAGTATTTGCTCGTCTGCCATTCTCAGAGTCCTGACTTCAACCCGATAGAACACCTTTGGGATAAATTAGAGCAGAGACTGCAAGGCAGGACTTTTTGTCCAACATCATTTGTCTGACCTCACAAATGCGCTTCTGGAAGAATAAACCATAAACACACTCCTAAACCTTGTGGAAAGCCTTCCCAGAAGAGTTGAAGCTGTTATAGCTGCAAAGGGTGGGCAGAGAACCCAGAGGAAATGTAGAAGGCATTCCACACCACTGTGCCATTACAATGTGTTAAGTTAAAATTTTGATGAATGAACTGCTAGATGTGTCCTCTGTGCTTCGACATGCTTGCGGAAAAAGGGAAAGATGCAATCACACACACAGTGGAGTGTCAGAATGTTCTCTGGTTTATTCACAAAACAAAGAAGAATATAAGTCTTAAAATATAAAAAAAATAATAGAAAGAAAAATGAAAAGCTGTAATTGTTACCTTCTATTGGGGAATTGAGCAAAACCATCTGATTCACTGACAGAAGTTGAAATTCCCATCATTGGCAAATAACATTACAGAGCTGCTCATCTTGAAAAGTAAGCTATAGGGTTTACTCTCAAATCACATACACACTAAACTGTACTGAATAGAATAGAACCGTATAAATCCCAGAAGAGTTTTGCAGTAATTTGAACTTGTATTGTACAAGATGGTATCAAAAAGTTTCAACATTAGCTCTTTTAACAAACTCTATTTTTTTGTTTGCTGAACGTCCTCCCTCAGATGCCTTAAAACCTATCAGTAGAATTCGCTATTGACAGTCTGGCCCCTGGGGACGAACTCCCGATGAACAATGCCGTGAATGTCGAAAAAGACGTTGAGCATACAAGCTGTGGGCCTGCCTCGCCCTTTTTGGTCGTGCACATGACTTTGAAGACTTTGTCTCGGGGTCGTACCCATACACCCAATATTCCTTAACATGAAAGACAGGTCATTCACGGTTCACTGAGTTCTTATTCAGGAGCCTTGGGACAAACTTCAGTTTGGTTGAAATCACGGAGCATGTTCAACTCACAGGTGAGGATTGCCTGGACCGTTCCGTATGACACATTGGCAACAGCAGCAATGTTGTGGATTGTTCTCCGACAGTGATCATGCACAAGTTACCGAATGGTTTCAACATTTTCGGGGTTGAGCACATGGAGGGTCTTTCTGATCTCTTGTGCTGCCATCTGTTTACAAAACTAGTCTCAAAACTTTTTGATACCACCTCATATAATGTGCGTATATTGTATATGTACAGTTAGTGAAAGCCTAATAGGTCTTCTTCGAGAAGGGTAAATAAGCGCTAAGCAGTAAGTATAAAATCTAGAAGTGAATGAATAACAAGCGTTTATGTAGAAAAGAAAATAGTCTTGATATTTAACCACAGTTGCTTTAACTACATGTCTAAAAAGTGATAATTATTTGATTCGGCTAATCACATGTATACTACAAACATCAATAACAGACTATAACAGTGTAAAGATGATTAATATTCTGTGTCATTTGGTGCTTTTGATGGGAAAATGCTGAATTATGGGATTACATGACAGAGCAGCAGCATTTGGCCGGGTAGTTGTCAGTGTACACGCAGTTCTCGTTCCCAAACACAATGTAAGTGTAGGACTCCCCATGCCAGGTGTAGTTCACCTTGGTGACTGGGATCAGCACGATGGTGTGACGCTGCAGTGAAAAACATTCTCACATCAGTAATGTGATAAAAAGCACCATGCAAAAATAAAAATGTTGTTTCAATGTACTCATGATGCTCGAGTGTCAGTAACTACTAACACACTTTACTCTAATTCTAGCATAAACATTTTAAGCAAATTTCTTATTTATTTATTTATTTATTTAAATTGGTAAAATGAATGTGCTGCTAACATCAGTACTAAAGAGTAGCAGTACCTGCTGCAGAATGCGAGAAGTCTGGAAATATTTGGACTGATGTTCTTGTATTAAACGCTCAGACTCTTGGTTTATTGAAGGATCAGGAAAACCCACCAATGGGGGAAGCTAAAACACATATGTTCACGCACACACACACACACACACACACACAAACACACACACCACTATATAATTCAGTCTCTTGGCCATCTATGAATGTGTGTGTGTGTGTGTGTGTAAGCAGTTTTATTACCATGTACTGGGTGTCTGTGAAGATCGTGGTTCCAGAGACCTTACTGAGATTCTCTGAATCCAGCCCGCTCGACTGCTCCGTCAAGTATTCATTTTCATAAGTAATCCTGAGGAAAGCAAAGAAAAAGCAGAATTCTGAGATCATTCAGAGGTGGGTAAGTAACGAGTTCTTGAAAAAAAATGTACCTCTATGAGTAGTTTTACTGCACCATACTTTTTAGTTTTACTTGAGTAGATTTGTGAAGAAGACAAGTGTCTAATAATTAATCATTTCTATACACTGTAGAAGGTAGAGAATGATTCATTTGAGCAGATCACTCTTAAGCATATTAGTCCATGTTTTATAATAAAAATTTTCATACTGTTTTATAGTAAATGGTTTTAGAACTATTGTAATTCTTTCTAGCAATTTTAAATAACAAATACATTATACAATTCATATTTAATTAAGTTAAATAAAGGTAGCGTGGCCGAGCGGGCTAAGGCGCTGGATTGGTTCCAGGCTCTTCAGGCGTGTGGGTTTGAATCTCACCGCTGCTAAAGCAATGGTTTGAGGCAGTGGTGGCTTAGAGGGCTAAGGCACTGAGTTACTGCTCAGAAAATTGGCAGTTAGATCCCCAGCTGGGATATGCAAAGAAGGAATTTCACTGTGCTGTAATGTACGTGTGACAAATAAAGGCTTAACATAACTAAATGAGGTTGATTAAATTTGAGAAACAAAAACAACTGTTTTACTGTGACAGACTTTATAGCAATTTAAACCAATTTAAAATTGATTGTTTATCCAACAGCCTCAGCAGCGACCTCATTTCCCCTCTTGTCTGTTCCAGCCACTCAGCATTCAGTTAGATTGTTTTTTTTATGCTTAAACAATTCATCAATATGTGGCAATGTGTGACTGGACTGAAAAAGAGAGACCAAAAGTCCTTTAAGACAGACGGAGAACTATTTCTTAAAAATACATTAAAAATACAAGAAATTCTGGCTCTTTAGAAACAACAGAAGAAATGGGGGTGTCAAGACTTTTGCACACTATTGTATTTAAAGTACTGTGATGTGTTTGTTTGTATACCAGATTTTGAATGTTGCATATAGTCGCTCTATAGCAATGCAGGTCTAATCTATTGAAAAACTGTTCTTGAATGCTGGAGATCTCACCAGTGTATCTTGAGATTGATGAAGACGAGGAGTCTTTCCCTCCCTTCACACTTTGAACATACACAGAAGCATTTTCCGTCGCACCTGTCACAGCTGCACATATGCAAACACACTGTAAAACTTTGGGTTTAGTTATGTTATTTAGTTCAGTATAGGTTGCATTGGGAACATTGTTATAAGTGCAATAGTTACAGTATGAGCCGTACATTTCTCTTCCACTGCCAGAACAGGGAATGCAGCGTTCAGTTCCGTGGATATACCCAGAACCGCCACATGCATAGCAGATAGTCTGAAAACTTTTGTCGTATGTTTAGTCATGTTTCAAATTCAGTATATACTGTAGTTTTTGAAAAAATAAGCATCTTCATAACAGTATTAGTTGCGTACTGTAGCTTACTTTTGCCTTCCACAGCCGCTACACATCAGGCACATTTTCATTCCTCGGCATTGCCCACTTCCATAACACGACATGCACATATTCTAAAAATGGATCATATTTACAGCAGATACATAATTTACATTGTAAGATTGAGTTAAAATGTGGAATAGCTTACATTAACGTAAGTTTAGAAATATGACTCACGTCCCCAGAGCCTGAACAGGACGGGCATAGGATGTTTCCTTTCCCAATACAGACGTGGCAGGTCTATGGATAATCGTATTTAAATCACAGACACTCATCAGTGAAAATTCAGTGGTTAATTTAATGTCATCAGGCCAACTGGTGGCCACCACGGGGGACATTTGGTTTTGAAATATTGTACAGTAATGTAATAAATGTAATTCAAAACAACAGTATGTTGAAAACCATACCATACAATACTACACACTACAAGTCTAGGGATATTATGGGTATTTCAGGACAGGATTCTGGGTGCAGCAGTTCTTGCTGATGAGTTTGAAACAGGTGTCTAGGTCTCTAATGATTAGTTAGGGACAGTGCCCCTATTGTACACACACAAACGCACACACATATACAAGTTGACTGACTCTTCTCATAATAAGCATTTCATTGTACTGATGGCCCTGTGTTGACATACATATAACAAATAAACTAAACTTCAAACAGTAGTTGGTCTCTAATGAGGAATTTGGAACACTGGTCGAATAGGTAGATAAATAATGATCAGTTTGGGACAGTGCTATGTCTTTAATTGGTGGTCTGGAGCAATCGAAATTAGAAGATCAATGATACACTCATTGCATTGGATCGATGTATGATACGGTATTTATGAGTCAATTAAATTCACTTCTTAGAATATTCATCATCCACTCATTCTCTATACCACTTATGGAATAGAGGAACCTGGAGCCTATCCCAGGAGAATCTAGGCACAAGGCAGGTCTGGGTGCTTATCCATGGGAGAGCACACAAGTGCGTACACTGTGGAAAGCTCACAATTTGGAAATGCTATTCAGCCTTCCATGGGAATCGAAACCTCGACCTTAGACCATAAAGGTACGAGGCCTCAGTGGTAACCACTACACCACTGTGCCATCCGAACCAAACTTAACTGAAAAAAAAAAATGTATATTAAAATGATACAAAACTTCTTTCTTATGGATTTAAACAGCACAAAACGATGTGTATTTTGCTCTATGAAATCCTAAAGCAAAATATTCACAAACAGAACTTTAATGGTATGAACCAAATTTGCTACAGATTTACCTTAAAAATGAATAAATATATTTTACTGTACTACTGAAGACAATGGGCAAGTTTCAGTTCCCTGGTTTCTCTACCTTGACTGAGGAGGTATACGGCACTCTGATGTTCTGCCTTCGATCCTGGAAGAAAGCAGGTGCTTGGGCTGTGAACGTCCATGGTGCTGGAGGAGGCTGGATGAATGCATCCTCAGGCTGACCTGAAACACGTTTGTTGATGATGGAGTGACAGGTTGCTTTACATTCCAGTAAGCCCTCATGTCTATGTCTCCTTCTGGCTCTCCCTTTTAGTTATGTTGTCATAGTTAGTCCTGCCGAAGTGCCTGCTTGCATTTTGCACTAAATATACATTGACCTTATACTGTACATTATGTAACTGTGACCATACCTACCCATTATCTATCTATCTTTCTCTTCTTTTCACTTCTCTTCTGTTATCTTCTCCTGTCTCTCCCTGTCTTTCTGTTGAGGTACACATGCCTTTCCTGAGCTCCCAGTGATCCAGACTCCCTCTACCCTCTGGACCTGTCTGACTCATCTTGGTGCCCCATTTCTGGTTGGAGATCTCATCGCATGGAGGCCTGTTTCATCTGCTTGGGATGCATGTGGTGATTGGGGACGGTCCCACTTTACCTCTTACATTTAGCTGTTCTCTGAAGACCCTCGACGGCTGTCGCTCCATAGTCAGGACTAGAATTTCCTACTGTCTACCTGAGCCTCCAATAACGAACTGGACTCCATATTAACTTAAACACATCATCTGACATATTGAACATCTCGCTGCCTAACACACAGTACGACTGCACAATGATCCCTGCTATCCGTTATCACCCAAATGAGGATGGGTTCCCTGTTGAGTGCGGTTCCTCTCAAGGTTTCTTCCTACTGCCATCTCAGGGAGTTTTTCCTTGCCACGCTCGCTCATCGGTGACAATCTGATCATTTTAATTGATACACTTTCTCACATTTTATACACATTTCCATAATTTTCTTTTGATTCTGTAAAGCTGCTTTGTGACAATGAGCATTGGTAAAAGCACTATGAATAAATAAATAAATAAATAAATAAATAAAATGAATTTAAACACATCTTCATCCACCAGACAAGCCACGTTTGAAGATGCTTTGTTTAAAAACACTTATCATGTGTCTTCAGCTAATTTAGCTAAAAAGTAAGGACAGCTTATAGCTGCCAGTTTAGTTTTGTACAAATTTAAATCATAGCACATGCCACCAAGAGAAGGAAGATTGCCCTATTGTTGGGACACCCAAAGCTTGAATTGCTGCTCTTTACCTGTATACGGTTCATCACTCCATTCAGTAGATCTCGTCTCAGCAAAAGTCTCCAAGCGGTACTGTGAGGAGTAGAAACGGGAGAGGAATGAAGCAAAAGTCAAGAGAATTCAATCATTTTCTTTTATTACTTAAATAAACCTTTTAAATTAATAAAGAATCTTGAGAAACATTTATATGAATTAACATTAATATGAATAAAAGAATATTTTCCCTAAATTACACATTTTGCAGTAATTAGCAATAAAAACAGTTAGTACTACCTAAACTGGTTACAATTTTGCATTTTCCATGAAATTATGTAATAAAATATCTTCATTTTAGAAAAAGTAAAAAATAAAATAAAGTAAAGTAGACATAGATATCGATTTTTCTCTTCCCACTCTGTAGACATTGAAGGGCTCTAAGCTGGTGATGACTCCATCTCGAGACGGCCCCAAGCAGTACCAGCTTTTTCCGGATGCGTAGCTAATAAACGCCTGATGTGCAGTTTCCTTTGTAATGGTCGTTATACTGGAAGGAAAAGAACATTCAAAAGAATGCAACAAGACCAAATCAGGGAGAAAATCATGTCCCGTCTTTAACCATAACAATAAGATTGGCATAATCAGGTGCACAAATAGTAAAACAGTATCTGAAATGTGCACATTAATTTTCTTTAAAATACATTTCAGTTTCAGTTGAAAATAAGAATAAATAAATGATGTGAGATAAACATCCTGATTCACCATGACCCTGAAAAAAGGTTTAAGTTTAAAAAAAAGTGTTTAAGTATTGTCGTGTACAGGGTCATGGGAGGCCTGCAACCTATCCCAATGGATTTCGGGGGAGGAGGCGTGGTACACCCTGGACGAGGTGCCAATCCATTGCAGGACACACAATGACACACATTCACACACTCACTCAAATAGTAATATGGAAAAGGGAGGTGGGATTCAACACTGGACCCTGAAGGTGCTAACCTACGGGCAATTTGGGAACGGCAATTAGCCTAATCTGCATGTTTTTGGATTGTGGGGGGAAACCAGAATACCTGAAGGAAACCCACCAAGCACGGGGAGAACATGCAAACTCCATGCATACAGTGACGGGAATCGAGCCTGGCCAGGAATCGAACCCGGACCCTGGAGGTGCAAGGTGACAGGGCTAATCACTACACCACCGTGCCGCCTACCGCCCCTTGTACTGTATATACTGTATGTTTAAATTAGAGTTAGTGAGAAAGTACTTACCTCCAGTCGGTTTGGGCAGGGAGGTTGGACAGGGCAGGCATGGGTGCCGAGGGCACTGGGGGAGGAAGAAGCCCTCCTGCAAAAACCAGAGAAAGAGAAAAAAATTCTCAGTTTGTTCTGATTAAACATTTGAAAACTTAGGATGATTATAACTAATATTTGTGACGATGGCTTTGGACTGTACCTGTATAAAACAGTTTTCTGTTACAGTTTGTGATTGCAAACCTATTTGCACTTTTGGCCTTATCGCATATGTGTAGAAAGGTAGTGAATTTAAAATTAGATTATGTGGTATCACCCAAATGAGGACGGGTTCTTTTTGAGTCCATTGTTAAAATGCTGTGATTATGACACCAGTGACAATTAACAATAGCAGTGGCCTAAAGCAGTGGCACCGGAATAAAGACACAAATAAAGTCACAATTTCCAAATAAAATATGAAAAAAATAGAATTTTTTTCTGATCAATTTCTTTTTACCATATTTAGAGTTATTATCATGTTTGCCTAGAAATAATGCTAACTTTGATCCAATGATGACTAAAATGTGGAATGTTACTGGAATAATGTTTAAAAATTGAATTATGTTTTTAAAAAATATATTTTTTGTTAAATATTTTTGCTTAAAATTAGATTTCAGAGAATTTCTCTATCTCTGGTTTGTTTGTTTATTAAACAACTTTCACCTCCATTAACCAATGCCTCCTCGTATCCCGGCACTGTGTCGTAAAAGCCAGGGGGGCCGCTGGGGCCGCATTCTACTGCAACAAAAAACAGCAGCACACAAACCTGTTAGAAAAGACTTAAACTCTCAAAGCAAATGAACACAGTAGAACTATTTTAATAAACAAAATGTATATAGAATATACAATGTGACCCAAATGTCTGGCTCCATATGCTTTATATATAATTTAATATTTTTCAAATAAATTAAACTTTGGTTCTTAACCCTGATCCTGGAGGACCACCTGGCCTGCACGTTTTAGTGTTTCTAGGCTCCCAGCACACCAGATTTAACTTATCGACTAATTAGCAGTCTTTTCTGAATTGAAGGGGGTGTGATAGAGCAGAGAAAACACTAAAACGTGCAGGGGATGTGATCAGTCACGTCATTATCAAACATCAGTGACCCAATTCATACATACAGTACCCATATCACTGCTTCCACCACGTTTGATGATGATGTTGTATGCTTAGTAACATGAGCCCTTCTTTTCTTCTCCGTACTCCGTATTTTCTACACACTTTACACAGTGTACTCAACCTTTCCAAATTCTCATTGCTCCTCCCCTATAGATTTGGGTGAAGCGCTCTGTGTCCTCTCCTTTAGTGTTTTTCTTCACAAAGCCCAATTATTGTGTCTTATCCATTTTGTTGTCTTTCTTCTATGACAAATTCTTTTAAACAATTTGTTAATTTGGACATTTCTAATGTTTCCGCTCGCTCTCCTGGTTTTGCTTGTTTGTCAGCCTATTGCTGTCCTCATTCACTTGCATCAGCACCTCTTTGGACCATGTTTCAGTGAACATGAACAGGTCATTAAATTGTCATTAAATAATGACCATTTATTATAAAACTGTTTATAATTATTAAACTGTATACACACATACACACAGGAAATCAGTTGTTAAACTAACTTTCCATTCTTGTAAAATTCTTCTCCTATGTGTGTTAACATTGGCTAATCCTTCATGACGCAACAGTGTTCTCCTACTTCTATACGTCTATGAGGTGCGAAGCGACTCGTTTCACTACTATAGTTGCACCACAAATTGTCAAACGTTTAACAAAGCACACGTATCATGAGGAAAGTGAAATTAAATGAAGTGAAAATACTAATCATGTGCTTTAAGATATATTTATATTTTCATAGTTGAACATACTTATATTTATACAGTTAAATATATTTAGCAGGATTAAAACAGCCTTACCTGGTGCTGAAATTTCTAAAGCCATGTTCCCAAAGTAATCTGTCGCTCCTCAATCACTTTCAAATACTACTACTGCTAATAATAATAATAATAATAATAATAATAATAATAATAAATACCATCATCATCACATTACTGTTTAAAACTCCATATGTACATATTACAAAGGACAAAAGTGCATCGATAGTTGATCTTACTTTAATACTGGTGTTCTCTCCACCCTGTCCGGGGGGGGGGGGGGGGGGGGG
>JAQMYJ010000040.1:3838825-3860752 GCA_030014305.1 Clarias laeviceps | reverse complement strand
AAAAAAGATTTGTTCATTTTGATGAACGAGATTCAAAGAACCGAGTCACTAAAATGATTCAAACTTCCCATCACTATGCCCTATCCTAAAACGTTCAGTGTAAACAGGAAAATTATATATATATGAGTATATATATATATAAAATGAGTACATTAATGTGTATATTTGACTGTCCTATATTCTTATTTACAACTTTATTAGCAATTTCTATCTCACTCTGTGGGTGTGTGATGCAATCTTTCCTTCCCCCTCAATTTTCCTTAAAACATTTCTAATTATATCTATTGAACCCTTTTGCTCTCTCTCTCTCTCTCTCTCTCTCTCTCTCTCTCTCTCTGTCTCAGGGAGGGCACACTGCGTATCGGGGATCGGGTGCTGAGCGTAAACGGAGTGGCTTTAAACCGACGGAAACATGCTGACGCTCTCACTATACTCATGCAGAGCAGCCAGGAGACTTGTTTCCTCATCGAGTACGACATCATGGTCATGGGTGAGCGCACGTGCACGCTCAAGCCACGAAACAATCCACCTCCACTCACCCTGCTTCACCTCGTTTCATAATTTGTCCTTACAGTACCTTCCCATAAGACACATCATCAGTACCTACACTCCAGTGGTGTAACACAACAATACTGACCATGACACATCTGGATCTGGATCTCATGAAGTCTCCAACTATTTACATCTGTATCTTGATGTTTATCTTAACGCTGCGTAAAAGCTTATAACTCAAGCCTTGAGATCACATGACAAGATGATATTAACATGGCCGATCACACTATCGACAATGTTACCTAGGTTACAGTAAGATTTGCTTTAGATTTATTAACATACATGCAATGGCTGGTTAAATTTATAACCATGCATATGGAAAGTAAATACTCAAGTCAAACTGGTACTTGTGACGAAATTTCATTTCTGGCGAATGAAAGCAATACAGTGCACAGTATGATAATGAGACACTTAGCTGCAGTAAAACATTTGAATGGTGGAGGTGGAGGTGGCTCGGAGCCCAACTGCAGTCGTTCCCAAGAACATTATGTGAGTGGAAGCCCTGATCCTTAAAAATCGACGTATAACTTGTCACCAACTTGTGGAAGAGACGCGCCTGTCTCTGGTTTCTGTATCATTCACCAACACCACTTGTACATTACAGGAACTCAGCTGGGAGTTTTTGCCACATCACCCGTACAATCCTGACCTCGCTGCAAGACATTTCCACATGTTTAAGAACGGTAAAGGAGTTCCTGGGAGGCCAGCGTGAATCATACAAGCAGTCCGAACCTGGCTCTGGCGTACTAAGAAAACGTTCTACCTTGATGGTATCCAAGCACTAGTGAAACACTGGGATAAGTGCATGAGTGTAGCAGGAACTGTCTCAGAATTGTTAAAAGTCCTGGTTTGACTTGAACACGTTTTTTTTTTTTTATCTGAAAAAGTGCATTGGATTAGAATTGCAAACTCGTCCTTTAAATCGAAGGTAGTGGGCGTGGCCTAAAGCAGACAAAATTCCCACTTGTTTCCTGAACTTGTGTGTGTGTGTGTGTGTGTGTGTGTGTGTGTTTGGCCAGAGTCAGTGCAACAGTCTTCAGGACCTCTGCAGGTGGAGATCACGAAGAGCGCCGGCTCTGTGCTGGGTCTGAGCCTCACCAGTGCCCTCTACAAGAACAAACATGTCATTACAATCCATAAAATCAAACCTGCCAGTGTTGCAGAGAGGTACATCATCATCTTCTCCAACACACACACACACACACACACACAGCATGATTTGTTTTGTAATGTCTCTTTCTCCATGTGTGTGTGTGTGTGTGTGTGTGTGTGTTTCAGGTGCGGTGCTCTGCATGTAGGTGATATTCTCTTAGCTATAGACGGCATGAGCACTGAACACTGTTCTTTAATGGAAGCTCAGCAGCTGCTGGCCAACTCCTCAGAGGTCACCAAGCTTGAGATCCTGCCTTCAACACACAGCCTACATGACACGGGTACAACACATACACACTCACACACACACTGAGACATTAAGACTGTTGAATTAAATTGAAAATCCCAATGTACAGAAATGATATCAAACTGAATCAACAGTCTACAGTTCACAGCTGTATATAATGGCATATTATAGAACATCAGGATCAGGAACCGGATTAGCAAAAGTCTTCAAGATAAACACTGCTGGAAGACTAAATACAGGTTGGTAGACATGTAGCCGACTCGATCCTAAACTAAAAGCTAAAAAAAGCTTTGCTTGTTAACTACAAGGGTGATTCATAAATTATTTAAATTTATTAACTTTTGGAAAAGACATCCATAATTTTTGACATAATCTCTTTGTTTATCAATGCATTCTGTTCAACAAGCTTTCGTATTTCTTCATTAAAAATGTTTTAGCGACGAGTGTGAGCCACAAATGTGCCACTGTCCTCACATCAGAAATTAATATTCATCTTCTTAGGATCTTTCATCGGACCAGACAGGTGAAAATCTGATGAAGTGAGATCAGGACCTGTAGCTTCTTAAGCCTAAAAGTTGCTCCTAGTAAAGAAAATTCTTAGAATTATGACATTTTCTTAGAATTACCCCTTAAATTTGGGACAAAATCTTAGTAAAGATAAAAATGATTCATGAAACATCTTAGACCTAAAAACAGCTCCTAAGGTAAAGAGTAGTACTTGTTAAGAGTAGAGAGGAATTTTAAGAGGCTTAAGAGTTTCTATAGCAGAGGACAAAATGGCGGAAAGAAGAAATATTCTCCAAACGCTGAACGTAAAGCTAAAAGTAAACACCGCTCTTCTGTCCAATTTGGTTTTCTTGTTGTTTTTCTTCCATCTCTCTTGGATTGTTGGCTACATCCCATCCAAAAATGCAACTTAAACAGACTGTCTTGCAATCGTGTAAACTGGTAAAAGGTGAACCATTTTGCTGCCATCAATCTAAAATGGATTACAAGTAATAAAATCAGTACGGCAAATAAATGTGAGAACTTTTGGCTGTTTTAATTAACTTTTTAATTAACTGAGATATTTAGCCTATAACAGAAACTTTTAGTTAGCCTGGATTCATGATTAGACAATTTCTTTATATACAGTACAAACATTATGATTTCACTGTCTATTCTATTATCATATATTCTATTTTCACAAAGAGCGCATTTTAAGACAGATTTTTAATGAACCAATCACAGTCCTTGAATTACTGCATCATCCCTAGCAACAGGGTCAACCCCACATCCTCACTAAGATTAAGTTCTTTTATACTTTCCTTACTCAGAGTTGCTCTGAGAAGTTTCCTAAATCACTTTTAGTCTAGGACTCCCAGCTAGGACTTTTTAAGCTAAGATAGGAGCTCTCTGAGAATTCTAAGAAGCTTTGTGAATACGGCCCCTGGATTACAGGGAGGATGCTTTAACACCTCAAAACAAAGTTTTTGCAGTGTGTCGACAGTGTGAGCAGAAGTACCCTTCACTTGTCCAACCTTCCTTGAACTTCCATCCATACACACTTCTTCTTGACAAAACACTTTCTCCATACTGCTCTTAAAGTCTTCAATGAATAACGGCTCCAGGTACTGTACACTCTCAGACCACAAAAACAAGTCACTGCACAGTGCTCTTCTTTCAATACAGATCATAAGGCATCCATTTTTGCTCGCATCGTAGTTACAAATGAACTGATGCAACACGTACACACCTGGGCCCGTATTCACAAAGCTTCTTAGAATTCTCTTAGAGAGCTCCTATCTTAGCCTAAAAAGTCCTAGCTGGGAGTCTTAGACTAAAAGTGATTTAGAAAACTTTTTAGAGCAACTCTGAGTAAGGAAAGTACACAAACTTTTATCTTAGGGAGGAGGTGGGGTCGAGCCCGTTGCTAGGGATGAAGCAACATTTCAAGGACTGTGATTGGTTGATGAAAATAACCTCTGACCTCTGAAAAGGTCTTGAAATGCGCTCTTTGTGAAAATAGAATCTATGATAATAGAATAGACAGTAAAATCATAATGTTTGTATATAAAGAACTTGTATAGTCATGACTACAGGCTACTTCATGCAAAGTTTCTGCTATAGGTTAAATATCTTAAAGTTAATTAAAAACAGCCAAATGTTGAAAACTTTTGCAGCAACCAATTTCCACACAGTAGTTAAGTTCTTACATTTATTTACCACACTGATTTTATTACTTGTGATCCATTTCAGATGTTTACATTTAGTTTTATGTTCAGTGTTTGGAGAATATTTCTTCTTTCCACCATATTGTCCTCTGCTATAAAAACTCTTAAGCCTCTTAAAAGTCCTCCTCTCTACTCTTAACAATTTTTACCTTAGGAGCTGTTTTGGGGGGGTAAGATGCTCAGTGAATCATTTTTATCTTTACTAAGATTTAATCCTATATTTAAGGGGAAATTCTAAGAAAATGTCATAATTCTAAGCATTTTCTTAGAATTTTGTCACTAGGACCAACTTTTAGGCTTAAAAAGCTTTGCAAATACGCTGATGAGACAGTGCGGCCAACAGAAGTTTTAATATAACTGGAGTGTCGATCATTTTTGACATCTTTATCTTTTCTTGCGTTAATTTTTCAACACTGCAGTCTGTGTGTGTTTCCAGAGCCAGTGTTGGAGTGTGTAACACTCAGAGTGTGTGACAGATCTCAGCTATAATGCAAACACAAACCAGGTTTTTCTTTACACTGTTTACCACCTAAACCGAGAAATCTGTCAGATGATAAAACTGGGCATCTGCTTCAGCGCCCGCTGCATGTCTGGCACCGTCTTACAGCTCTGCTTCCAGTCAGGAGATGTGACACAGAGAGGAGTCTGTGCTGGGCTTCAGCCAGCAGGGAGAGAGAGAGAGAGAGAGAGAGGATTAAAATGACAGAACGAATGCCTGTTTGTGACTCAGATCCTCCAAGGTTCAGAAACTCAAGCAAAATTCACTTTTTAGTAATTTTTGACATTCCGGTGGGCCTCCAGTATGTTTCTAAAATAGTGAGAAAGAAATCATTTGCTGTTTCTTTTTTTATTATTTTTTTACCTTTTTCCATTTTATCGTGTTGAATGAGGAAGTTCTGCAAGCCGGGTAGATTTTCCCCTTAATGTGACCTACAGTATAAGAAAAAACCCTCTCCATCCCCAAATTTATCATCTCATGGCCGTGGTGTTTGGGAGTAGATCTTTAACATAGACACAGAATCAGAGCAGAAGTAGGAGGAATGAAATAAAAGGAGTTTAACGCATTATCTGAGGGTCATTTCAGCTAGAACATTAACACACACACACACACACACACACACACACACACACACAGTTTGGGGCACCTTTGAGCCCTGTGTCTTATCTTTATCTTCTATACCGCTTTATCGTGTATACAGGGTCCTGGAGCCTATCCTAGGAGACTTAGGGTACAAGGTGAGGTACATCCTGAACAGGGTGCCAATCCATCGCAGGGTAGATACACAGCGGGCAATTTGGGAACGGCAGTCTGCATGTCTTTGGACTGTGGGAGGAAACCCGAGGAAATCCAACAAGTATGGGGAGAACATGCACACAGACCCTGAGGTGGGAATCGAACCCCTTGGTCCTGGAGGTCTGAGGCCACAGTGCTAACTAGCCACTGTGCCGTCACTCCAATAGATTTTCAGGAAATATAATTTTTTTTTTTAAATGTCCACCACTGCCTAATGCTGATTTCTATTGAAAGGAATCCTACTTAATATTACACGGGTGGTTATTATTTTTTGGCTGGATAAAGTGATATAAAAGATGAATAAATGAATAAATTCAACTTTCTTGAATTGAGGGTTCAAATGATTGCATATAATAAAAATGTTTATGAGGGGTGCCAATATTTATATCCTTTTTTTTTTGTTTTTAATGACGCTCCTCCAAATGAAAATTTCTTGCACTGATTTGTACAACAAAAAAAAAGTTTTTTCCAAAGAGTTGATTAGTCCTAGTGGGCGTGGCTTTAAGTAATTAGTGGAGCAGGCTGGTGGTTAATTTAGCATCATTAGTGTTTTCTCTTCCATTCTCTGTGAAACATACACGTTTGTTCTTACAAAGCTAAATCCCAATGTTTTCTTTTATGTTGAAGCTATCATAGATGTGTTTTTATTTATTTATTAATTTTTTTTAAAAACAAAATGTATATTCCTCCATTGCTCTCAGCTTTATCCAAGCTGGTGAGGAAATGTAAGAGACAGAAAGAGATGAAATGTGCAGAACATGTGCCTTAAGCAGTGTGGACAATCTTCTAGACACAAAAATATATATATTTTCCTTGAGCAGGATTTCTCATCCGATGTCTAAAAGATCATCTTTCATCTTGTCGAAATGATTTTGGTTTGATTTTGGTACTGGACATGAGTATGAGTGGTGGCTCACAGTTATGACTGTGTGTGTGTGTGTAGTGCGTATCCAGAGGAGCAACCAGCGCCAGTGGGAGTCTGGTGTTAACCACTTCAGTGGCCCTGCACCAACCCAAAGCAAAGCCCCATCAACCTGGAGCAACACCACGCCTACACACTCCCACTGCACATGTAAGTGCACCATCACGCATATCTGTGTGTTTGTGAGTGTGCACTGTATACATTGTGTAGCTTGCATACATGCATGTCATCCTCTAACCCAACCCCATCCCGAGATGTTTCCCAGATTTAGCATTTTAACACACAACTTTACTAATTAACGTGTCTGATCCGATCCGATCTGGTCTGATCTGTAGCTGTGGCATCAGGCAGCTCGTCTCAGACGTCAGGCTTTCACAGTGGTAAGAGCGGCTCTGCGTATCCAAGCCCGTACCCCTGCAGCACTCTGCCCTCGTACCCCTCGAGCCCACGCACCAACACCACCACCAGGAGGAAGCCCAGGAGAGCCGAGCACAAGAGCTCATGTAGGAGAACATTCTCTACCTTTATTCCTTAAATTCCCAACAACTATAATCATACTGTTTCTACAGATCTTCAAAACAGTTTGTGTACCATGTTACATCCGTCTAATCCCACTGAAATACACAGGGGCATGTGCATGCATGAAAATTAGGAATTTGTCCGTCTCTATCTCTTTCTACTATATTTTACTCTTTTTTTTTTTTGTCTGATGACTTTCTCTGCTTTTATCATATCGTTCTTTGATATAATTTTACTGAATTAAGGCCATTTCTCTCTGGTATAGTCTGGTCTTTTGGTTTGTTTCCTTCCTGTCTGATCACTCTGTCCTCTTTTTATCATTTCTTTCTCAGATCTAATCAAATTAGAACTTCTCTCTCTTTCTTTCCTATATCGTCTGATCACTTTCTGGTCTCTCTCTTTCTCTTCTGTATCTCTGGTCTGATCTCCTTCTAGTATTGTCAGACCTCTTTCTTTCTTTTATTTTTGTTTGTCTGATCACTTTCTGGTCTGATTCTCTTCTTTCTCTGGTCTTTCTGGTATTGTCTGGTCTTTTCTTTTGCTGCCTTCTTGTCTGATTGTATCTCTGGTCTGATTTCTTTTTCTGCTTTTGTCATATATTTCTTTGATCTAATCAAATTAATGTCTAATCTCTCTCTGCACTCTATTTTTCTTTTAGATATTGTCTGATCTCTTTCTTTTTGTCTGATCACTTTCTGGTCTCTCTCTCTCTATTTTGTATCTCTGGTCTGATCTCCTTCTGGTACTGTCTGATCTCTTTCTTTCTTTTTTTGTTTGTTTGTTTTTGTCTGATCACTTTCCTGTCTCTCTATTCTATCGATTCTGTTTTCATCTGATTTCTTTCTTTGATCTTGTCTGATCTATCTCTCTCACAACATCTATCTCTCTCTCTCGCCACCCTTTGTCATCTCATCGCTCTTCAGTCTGTTTATTTCTTGTTGGTTTGCTGTTTGTAGTTTTCGCTATGGTTTATCTTGCCGCCTTGTCTAATCTCTCTTTGATCTAATTAGATCTCTCCTCTCTTTGATCTATCTCTCGATGCTTTTTTTTCCTTTGTCTTTCTGCTGCATGGTCAGTGTCTCTCTCTAGCACGGTGGGTGTTGGTGGTCAGGTGGTGCACGTCGAGAACAATGAGGTGGTGCTCAGAGGAGATCCGCTCACGGGCTTCGGCCTGCAGCTCCTGGGAGGAGTGTTTGCCACGGAGCCGCTGTCTGCACCCGCCTGCATCCGATTCATAGACCCGGACTCACCTGCTGAAAGGTGACGTGTGTGTGTGTGTGTATATACACGTGCTTATATGTGACATTCTATAGGATATAAAAAATGTTTAATAATGGATCAGATGTCTGTAACTTCGGTGGTCATCTTAGTCTTGTTTCTCATTTAAAGGTTTAGATGGTAGATCAGTTCAAAGACCGTAAAAAATTATTACCCAGGATATTACTCTAGGATATGTAATGAAGGCACAGCACTCTGAGCTAATTATCCAATACCTAAGATGCAGATTATATTAACAAAATGAGAACAGGATGTTTTTCATCAATTCATGTTTGCACTGGTTAAAGACCAGAGACAAATGAATGCACTTTAAAACAAGCTCAGTGCTTCGGGTTCTAGTTCAGTATTCAGTGTGGTGATTGTGGTGGAGAGCCAAGACTGTCCCAATGTCTCACATAATTGTTTAGGTTTGGGGTCAGGTGACCGTGACGTCCATAGCGTATGATTTTCATCTTTTAGCTAGGACTCATGACTTGCAAGTCGGGGCGGATAGATCTACGTAAGAGGAGCTGCGGATTGATAACAGTGATGCTTTCATCTAAGAGGACGAGTGCCGCCAAACCATGCTAGCAAAACTAGCAAAAAATAAAATAAATGCCCCCCTTTGATGCATGAGTCATATAAAATAAATGTATATGCAAATCCATCACTAGCATCATTACTAGCACCATTTGTGACCAATCAGAATCAGGAATTCAACATGGCTACAGTATGATTACTTTTAAAAACTAGCATCTTTTCCAAACCAGTTGTTAAATCATTGTTTGTTTGTTTGTTTGTTTGTTGTGAGAGACGTTGTTATTTATACCCTCGGTTATATGGTAGGTGTGGAGTGCTGCAGGTTGGAGACAGAATCCTCTCTATAAATGGAATCCCAACTGATGACGGAACGCTGGAGGAGGCCAATCAGCTCCTCCGAGACGCAGCTCTGTCCAATCAGGTCACGCTAGAAGTCGAGTTTGACGTTGCAGGTACTGGACCTTAATCATGTTGTGTCTATTCTTGCATCTACACCTGGTTTTGACACTAAAAAGTACACCTGTATTAAACCCTTTGTAAGATTGTGCTTCTTGTAAGAATGAGTTTCTGATGTTAACCATAAATATTATTCATTTAAACTGTCATTTACTTCCTTTGTTAGAATCTGTAATCCCAAGCAGTGGTACGTTTCACGTGAAGCTGCCAAAAAGGCGTGGTGTGGAGGTGGGCATTACTATTAGTGGTAAGTAGTGACCAAGAGGTCGCTATTGTTTAATAATACATAAGATCCACTATTTCTTACTTCATCCGCCAATGCACAAAGGGTGTTCAAGTCAAACCGTGACTTTTGCTTGCACAGAATAAGAGAACACAGCTATGAGAGTTGAAATCTCCCTTTATTTCTCTAATTAATCCCCTGCTTCACCAATGCACTCATGTATTTCACTAGCGCTTGGATACCATCAATGTAGAAAGTTTTCTCAGTACTACTGTACCTACTTCAGGTCTGAAACACTGGCCTCCCAGGAATTCTTTATTGGCGCAAACATGTGGAAATGGCTTGGAGTGAGATCAGGACTGTATCGTAACGTGCAAGTGGTGTTGCAAGTGTGTACAGTTCCCAAAGACACACTCTGTTCCGCATGTTGGTGACAAGTTATCTGTTGAGGACATTTAGACATCCTCATCCAGAGCGACCTACATTTTATCAGTGCCTTGCTCAAGGGTCCAATAGTGGCAACTTGATTGTGCTGGGGTTTTGAACCTAGGACCTTCTGATCAGTAGTCCAACCACTGAGCTCCCCCTGCCCTCCCAGCCACCTCGGCTGGGCTCGTCATTCACGAACGTACCACCTTCTTTAAATCCTTAGCACCATGTTTTACTAAGAGTCTCATCACTGTACTGTGCGTAAAGCCTTCTGTAAATGTCAATTGCTTTTACGCCATCACAAGTCCCGGTTTGACTTGAACACCACTCATATTATGCAATTTCCATATAAACTGAAAGGGTTTTTATAAATGACAGTAAGTTTATAACATTGTAGCCAGCAAGAAGACAGGCCGACCTCTGATCATCTCCGAGATAAAGAGAGGGAGCATCGCTCACAGGTAGGTTGGATATGAGACAATGAGATATTTCATGCAGTTTAACACTTGAGCTAATGTTTGTGTACTGTATGGGGTGTTTGTGTGTATGCATACGCATGGTCACAGAACAGGTACGCTGGAGCCTGGTGATCGTTTGCTGGGCATCAACAATGTAAAACTGGAGAACTGTGGAATTGACGAGGCGATGGCGGTCCTCCAGCAGGCTGAGGACATGGTCCGACTGCGCATTCAGAAAGACGAGGACAACTTAGGTGTGTGTCGTACTCAGCATGGGTTATACTAATATTTAACTTTTTTCTACTTTATTAGCTTGTCACCTTTAGTTCCAGTGTCTTGCATAAGTATTCACCCCCTTTTTGCTGCATTTCTTTCTATGTGCTTCTGGCTCAGTCACTGACTTGTGGTGCACAGCCTTATATAATATGGCGGCACAGTGGATTAGTGGTGAGGACTGTCGCTTTGCACCTTCAGAGTTTGATTCCTGCCTCGGGGGCTGTGTGCATGGTATCTCAGAAAATTAGAATATTACTTAAGACCAATAACACAGAAATGTTGGACTACTGAAAAGTATGAACATGTACAGCACTCAAAACTTGGTAGGGGCTCCTTGAATTACTGCAGCAATGCGGCGTGGCATGGAGGCGATCGTTCTGTGGCACTGCCGAGGTGTTCAGGAAGCCCAGGTTTCTCTGATAGCAGCCTTTAGCTCTTCTGCGTTGTTGGGTCTGGAGTCTCGCGTCGTCTTCTTCACAATACACCATAGATTCTCTACTGGGTTTAGGTCGGGCGAGTTTGCTGGCCAATCAAGAACAGGGATACCATGGTCCTTAAACCAGGTATTAGAACTTTTGGCAGTGTGGGCAAGTCCCAAGTCCTGCTGGAAAATGAAATCAGCATCTCCATAAAGCTGGTCTTCAGGGGGAAGCATGAAGTGCACTAAAACTTCCTGTTAGACGACTGCACTGACTTTGCAGCAGTGGACCAACACTAGCAGATGACATGTCTCCCCAAACCACCATTGACTGTGCAAACTTCACACTGGACCTCAAGCAATTTGGATTCTGTGCCTCTCCTCTCTTCTACCAGACTCTGGGACCTTGATTTCCAAATGAAATGCAAAATTTACTTTCATCTAAAAAGAGGACTTTGGCCCAATGAACAACACTCCAGAATTTTTTGTCCTTAGCCAAGGTAAGGTGCCTCTGTTGTTGTCTCTGGTTCAAGAGTGGCTTGACACACAGGATGCGACAGTTGTAGCACATGGCCCGGATACGTCTGTTTGGATTATAGTGTGACATCATGAGTGTCCAATATGGAGGTTTTTCACAATATTCAAATTTTCTGAGATACTGAATTTTGGATTTTCTTGTGCTGTAAGCCATAGTCATCAAAATTAAAAGAAATAAACACTTGAAATACATCAGTCTTAATTTCAATGGATCTATATAATACAAGTTTCACTTTTTGAATTTAAATACAGAAATATGAACTTTTCAAAGATATTCTAATTTATCGAAATGCACCTGTTTATATGGGTGTGCCCCGGTGGAGGCGGTGAATACTTTTGCAGGCCAGTGTAAAATCTTCTGTAATGTTCCATAGACGAGCTGGAGTCATCCGGCTCTGTGATTTTCACCGTGGAGCTGAAGAGACACGGCGGTCCCCTGGGAATCACCATATCTGGCACAGAGGAACCCTTTAACCCGATTCTCATCTCCAGCCTGACCCGTAACGGTCTTGCACACAGGTACACACACACACTTACTCATGTACGTACATGTACACATGTTGCAGTGGGCCTGGTCCTGGAGGAACCCCTGGCCTGCACATTTTAGTGTTTCTCAGCTCCCAGCAAACCTGATTTAACTAATCAGCTAATAAACAGGCATTTCTGAGTTAATGTGGGTGTGAATGAGCAGTGAAGTCTTGGGGGTGTCCTCCTCCTTCTGCTGCTGCTATTTTGCTGTTGCCATGGAAGTCAAATCCAAAAGAGATCTGTGTGTATATGTGTGTGAGCAGGACCGGGGCTCTTCACGTTGGTGACCGTGTGTTGGCCATTAATCACGTGAGTTTGAAGGGGAAGCCGCTGAGCGAAGCCATTCATCTGCTGCAGACTGCCGGAGATTC
This sequence comes from Clarias laeviceps, assembly GCA_030014305.1. Taxonomy (NCBI): domain Eukaryota; kingdom Metazoa; phylum Chordata; class Actinopteri; order Siluriformes; family Clariidae; genus Clarias; species Clarias laeviceps. The sequence goes on along the minus strand of JAQMYJ010000040.1, from coordinate 3,848,360 downwards.
TGTGACGCTCAAGATCAAAAAACGAACTGAATGTAAGTCAAACACACTGGCACACTTACTGTATAGCAGGTATCTTCAGCACAAATGGGTGTATATGCGAGTGTACTGTGTGTGTATGATTATTCACTGTGTGTGTGTGTGGGTGGGTTACTGCGATCTTACTGAAGATCCTGATGTCTCCTTCATAGCCTCATGTTCTCATCTCTCTCTCTCTCTCTCTCAGCTGTGTTTGAGTCGAGCTCAGGCAGTCCTCTGAGGGCGGGACCTGGTCTAAGTGACAGCGAAGACGACCGCTCTGATTCGCTCAGGCACTGTAAACACTCTGGGCTTCGCCACCTAGCCACGCCCCCCAGCATGGACTCAGCCATGGACTCATGGGATGGCTCCGCCCTCGACGCCGAGTATAGGAGTCAAGGTGAGGCTGGGCTCAGTTGTGAGTAAGAGTTATAAAAAAAAATTAAGAAGATAATAATAATAATAATATATCTATTTTGGAGTTAGATCCTGAGACGTGTGTTTGATGGCTTTTTATTTTATTTGTCCAAACATTTGTTTAAAAGTATGAATATTAAATGTATTTAATAAAAAGAAAAGAAAAATAATAATAAAAAAAACTCTTCCCAACAGTGTTTAACTAATGGTACTTCTAGTTAGTAACCAGTGTAAGGATCTATCCAATTCTTATCCATGGATCTGCCTAATTTCATTTGTTCAATTGTTGTTTCATTGTTTCATTTGTTTAAATTTCATTTGGTATAATTTGTATAATACCAATACTTACATAATATAATTTTCATTTCTATCGTATTATTTTAGCTCATATTTACAATTTAATTTTCTACATTTCTATTTGCAACAAAATAAAATATCCAAATATTTCATTTATCTTTTTTTTATTTATTTATTTATAGTACTTTCTCAATGTTTTATAATTAAAACACTCAATGACCCAAAATGGAGAAAAATTACTATATAAAAGTACAGTATATACTGTATAAAGTGATGCTATTGCTTCATAACTGTAAAAATCTAAAAGAATATTAAAGAAATATTTTAGTCAGAAAATATATGTACTTGTCAGGGGCCTACATCCATCGGACATCTGACCTGACCGTCCACCCTAATGAGTGGAAACGAACCAATCAAAGAAGCCCACTGACCTCCAGGAGAGACGCCCACCGAGCTGCAGTGCATGATGAGAAATCAGGAGAGGAAGGCTGGAAATATCATGGGTAAGATTACTCAAATATTTATTTATTTTAAATTATAAGCTACTCGTTCAATGCTGGTTTTCAACAAGCGTTCCCCTCCTTGCACTCTGTATACTATATATACACTGTACAGGTGTATAATATATATATATTTTTTTTTTTTTTTTTTTTTTTAAAAAGAGATTTCTTCTTCATCCATGCTAGACCATTATTGACCGGTTGTGTGTAGTGTTAATTACTCACACTCATTTACAGCTCGGGTCTGTCTGCTTTCCCTTGGGCTCTCGTCTGTGTGTTCAGTTAACCGAAATTTGACAGGACAAAAATAAAGTCATAAATCACTTTATAAAATGGTTGAGCCTAAGGGAATGTTGTACTTTGCTCTAACTTTGTGGGAACTGACTTTTGCTCTTCTGGTGTTAACTGCATGGACCTGCTCTGATCATTAACTTATTATCCGGCAACAAAAACAAGTATACGCAATTTTCCACTTTACTTCAAATCAGCCCTGGTGGGTTTTTTGAAGCCTGAAGGTTTTTTATTATTATTATTATTTAATAAAAATATATATTTTTAAAGAATTCTAGTAACCTGATACCAAATGTAGCACTCAGAACCACTTCCAGGCCTTGTATCTCCTTGATTGGTCATGGCGTATCGAGGGAACCTGCCATACCTGGCTATGCAACTGCTCGTCAGCTGTTTGTTCCATTATTTATGGACCCTTCAAGAAAATTGCGGTAATTCCTGAATGGTTACTGTCAAACCCTTTGAATTAAATCTAAAAGTCTTGAGTGCAAAAAATCTTTGTTGCAAAATTGATGGACCTGATTATATACTGCATTTTATATATAAAATTCCTACTTCAGGTTTCAAGTCTTTTGGACTCAGTGGAAGATTGTAACCTGTGAATATTCATTTTCTTTTAATTCTTTTGTTTTCTGTGCCAGACGATGTGAATATGAATACTGAATCTCAGCATGTGGCACAGAACAACAATTATTTCTCCTATTTTTTCTTTGTCTGTGCTTCTTTTTCTCTCTTTCTCAGGTGTTCTTTCCTTCATCCGCCTTACTAATCACCCACGGCTCTCCGGCATCATCCTTTCCTCTCGCTTCTGTTTTCCAACATGTTGGCCATGCCTCAAAACAGGCCATGGCAACTTCAGTGTGTGTGTGTCTCTGTCTGTATGTGTGTTTGTGTGTGTGCTTTCAAATATCTTGCTTATTCCCCTCATGCTGTGTAAAGCATGTTAGAGATTTGACAGCAGCGTTACGGTAGAGGGTGCTAGAGAGCTTGTTATGAAAGAAGGGGGGGGGGGAGGAATCTCGTGCACCAGGACTTGCATTACCCAGGATCCTTTGCATTGACGCAGATCTGTTAGCCCAATGCGTCGCCGTGGCAACACTGACTCTCAGGAGAGCTATTGGTCGCAAGCCCTGCAGGACCTGGAGACGTGCGGCCAATCAGAAATCCTCCGAGAGCTGGAGGTAAACAATCATGAAGTTCAACTGCTTTTATTTCTAATGCTAAACAATTTAAAAGAAAAAAACCTTTGTAATAAAATAAAGTGATGTATGCCATTTTTTTTATTATTGTTTTATGCAGGTGATTAAAACTATGAATTAGATATTTTTTTATTCAATATTGAAATTTTTTTTTTAAAAGCAAATATGGAATTTTAAATATTAATGTACTGTATAATTGTATTTATTCTGTATTTTTCTGGTTTCATTCAGTGATTTATTTTCCTTATTTGAATACCTGCTAGGCCACCATGATGTCAGGCAGCACGCTGAGTTTAGGGGACGAGAGTGAGGGCTGTAACGACGGTGACATCAACCTTCCACCACTGAACCTGAAGCAGTGTTGGGATTGCAGCACAGAAACTGAGCTCAACGACTCGAACCCCACCGTGCCATTAGAGCTACACAAGGTACGAATGACTTCATCGCTGATTTATCCTCAATACCTGGAGCAACGGATGTCTATTGTAACAATCCGATGGGTTCGTACACTAATTTAGTTAACGAGTTCTGAAAGACAGTGTGACCAGAAATATCTTGACGATGTCACACAGATTTACTAATCTGGTTTTTAAATGTCACTTAGTCATCTATAAACACGAATATAATCACAGGATAAAAAAAAAAAATCCTATAACTGTTTAACAATATCTTGGTGACCATCTTGGACGATCAGTATGACTTTGTCCTTTTTTGGTATTTTTCCACTTTACTTACAAAATCTAAACTTTTCACTGTTATCTTTTTCACCTCAACAATGTTCTGAATGATATTTGAAGTGTATTAAAAAAAAATTAATAAATTCAACATGCGTGGGGTGTTCAAGTCAAACCGGGACTGGTGAATGAAGGTGTAAAAGCCATTGACGTTTACAGAAGACTTCAGTGATGAGACTCTTACTGTAGCTGCAGTAACACATTTGAATAATGCAAATGTTTTAACGAAAAATGTATATCAATGATGATCCAGCCGAGGCAGCTCGGAGCCCACTGCAGTCGTCCCGGTGAACATCCACCGATTAGAACACCTGATCCATGAAAATCGACGGATAACTTGACGCCGACTTGCGGACGAAACGCATCCGTCTGTGTGAACTGTACACACAATCATCCACCAACACCAGCTGTACATTATAGGAACTCAGCTGGGTGTTATTACCACATTCTCAGTACAATCCTGGCCTCACTCCAAAACAGTTCCACATGTTTGGGCCATTAAAGGAGTTCCTGGGAGGCCAGTGGTGAAAAGTCTATCAACCTTGATGGTATCCTGGAATAAGTGCGTTGGTGTAGCAGGGGATTATATAAAGAAATAAAGGTAGATTTATTCTCATAAATGTGTTCTGTTATTCTGCAACAGTCAAAAATCCTGGTTTGATTTGAACGCTGCTTATATTTATGGACAGGATTTTGTTTGAGATGGATTTAGCTACGTTGGCCTCAAAGCAACCGTGCACAAATCATGAAGCACCCAGTCACTAAACACACCAAGTGCTGAGTAACAGTTAAGTCAGGAATTCTGATTTGATTGATTTCTGGAAAGCTGCTTTGTGAAAATGATCATTGTTAAAAGCACTATAGGAATTAAATCGAACTGACTTGAGCTTTTTTTGCTACATCATAAAGACTTTTTTTTTTTTTTATATCCTAATTACTAGCAACCAATCACCCTAATTCTGAGAAGGGATGAACGGGAATGAATTATAAAATTGCCTCAATGTTTCAGTCAGCACTTTTTCTCACTGTTTAGTTCATTGTAATTAAGTTTTCATAGGTTGTAAAAAGTTATGATGGTCAGTTTTTCCGGTTGCTTATTTTACCTCCCTCTTTCTCACAGATCTGCGTCCTGAAGGATGAAGACAGCAGGGATTTTGGCTTCAGTGTGTCCGATGGCTTGCTGGAGAAGGGTGTGTATGTGAACATGATCCGGCCGGACGGTCCTGCGGATCAGGCGGGGTTACAGCCGTACGACCGAATTCTTCAGGTAAAAGACCTTCTTTTTGGGCTTACGCAGGAGTGTGTACACCAAGTACAGTACCGCAAGGAATAATTGCTAGACAAGCTCAAGGATATTTTGGATGATCCTTGACGTACTGTATACCCTGTAGTTAGGGTTCTGGACATGTCCAATAGTAAGTGAATACTACTTAGATAAATTATAGGGGAACATTTTTTTTTTTTTTTTTTTAATCTTGTCATTCTTTGATCTAGCTAATTTTCATACAAGAGTCAAAAATTATCCGCACTCTGGCTGTAGAATTTTTTTCAATTAAATGACAAATACATACATTTTCGACATAATCTCCTCGCTTTTCAATACAATTTGACATCTGTCAAAAAGCTTTCGTCTTCCCTCATTAACATTTTTTAGGCTGAGCTTCGAGCCACAAATGCACCACTGTCTTTGTTTCTCCATCAGAAGTGAATCTTCGTTCTTGTAGGGCTGCTTTCAGGGGACCAAACAGGTGAAAGTCTGATGGAGCGAGATCAGGACCATGGGGAGGACACTTTAACACCTCAAAAGAAAGTGTGTCCAAAATGTGTTCAAAGAGTGTTGACTGGAAAAGATTGCTTTTTGGATATCAGTCCTCTGAGTTTAATCCTAAGTTTAAGCTTCAGCTCTTCAAAAAGCGTCTCACTGTAACGAGCACTTGATTGTTGAACCTTTTTCCTGATAATGTTCCAATACTTGCCCTTAAGAATCCCAGATAAATTGTCAGCGTTGATGAATTTTCCAGCTGATGTTTGACTTTTCAACTTGATGTTTCCGTTCCGTACTCTGCTGTTTACTCTCAGACTTATAGTTATGAATCCGTGTCTCATCACCAGTAATGATTCTCTTTAAGAAACGTTCACCTTCCTTAGAGTATCGGTCCAGATTTTGTTTGCAGATATCCAAACTCTTCTGTTTGCCAACATAGATTGAAGGTAACTTGAGTGCGGATAATTTTTGACTCCCCCCTCATACATGTTGTGAGAAAAGAAATCGGGATAAAAAAAGCACTTAACCTTAAGTCGCGTGTTTTATAAATCTAAAACTAGACTGTGTTAATCTGTCTATAGAAAATGATCCTACTTTAATGGGGGAAAGCAACATATTTAAGCCGTGTGTGAGTGAACACAGCCTTTGTTTCTCCATCTCAGGTGAATCACGTGCGCACGCGGGATTTTGACTGCTGCTTAGCCGTGCCCCTGATTGCCGAGTCAGGAGATCAGCTCCAGCTTGTCATCAGCAGGAACCCCCTCACACAGCCACCTCAGTGGTCCCCTAAGGACATCCGGGACCTCTCGGACACGCTTCCTCCTGTCCCTGTCCGCAGCCCGATGAAGACAGAACACGGGTCAGAGGTCATACCACTGAGTGGCGGGTCACTGTAGAATAAAGCGCGCTCTGTCTTCTGTCTCTCGCTCTCTCTCTCTCTCTCTCACACACACACACTTCTTTTATTTAACTTCTTACACAACTAAAACCGCTTGCACGCAGTTGGTCAGTTTCCATGACACCACTTTAAAAAAAAAAAGGGAAAGAAATTAAAGATCACCAGGTTCACTCCTTCCCACTCAAACTTTTCACTTTATTGAAGGGGTCCAGTTTAATTTTAGTTTATATTCAGTTCGCTCACTGTTTTTTAGGTTCACACACACACCTGCACGATTACACACTTTAACTTTAGGTTATAACGTACTGAAGTGTTTTATGCATTTGGTTATAAAGAATATGACGCACAAACAGAAAGAGAGCAGAATCTCACTCACCTTGGAAGTTTATAAAGACAGATTCTTTATCATGTATAAAAAAAATTTTTCCTGCTAACTTTTACACACCATCGGTTATTGTTCTGTTTTATGTGTGAATGCAAATGATTTATGATGCCGCTTTAATGTGTTCAAAACATTTTTTTTTATATAACCTGCTTCAGTTCAAGCTGGCTTGAGAGGCCGAGAGAGCAGATCTAGACTCGATTCAAATTAAGTTTGGATATATTTATATGTATACAGAGAAATGTGTGAGAGAATGTGTACTGTAAAAAAAATACTGTACATAATGATTATATGTATAGGTGTATGTGTTCTTACGAGAAAACAAGGCTTTGTTCGCTTGATCATTTTTATACCGTAAGTGCGATAAGTCTGTTATTAAAGTGTGAGATTGGTTTTAATTGCACCTCTTTTAAAAGTGGGATAGATTTCCCCGGTCAGTGGTTTTACGAACATTCCTTCACTGTTCCGTAAGTGTCCGAGTGTACAATCTGATAATGTGTATATGGAAATGAATGCTTTTATTATTGGATGCAAAAGTTCCTCCTCTTTTTTCTTTTTTTTTTAACAAAATAAAGAATATAAGCCATTGTGTGTTTTTAATATAATATGTATCAGACATGAGAAAAGACCGACACATAGATGGTCATGATGTGATCATTTGGATCTGAAGACATTTTTGAAAAAGTATGGAAATTATTCAATAATTATCAGTGTCTTTAACGTTAACTTTTATAAAAATGTTACTGAGATAAATTACATGCGGTTTAGAAAAGGTCTTGGCCAGCTTATGGTGTTAAGGAGCAAAGTTATCAAAATTGGAAAGCAATTTTGCAGCTTATCTGCAATGTGTCTCTATCAGCTTTGCACATTTTTGTTCTGATATAATTTAAGATTATGATTCATTTGTTTGCCAAATATCATTTACAGCACAGTGAAATGATTTTCTTGAATATCCCATTTAAAAAGCTGGAGTCGGAGCACAAGGTCAGCGCTCTGGATACAGTGCTCTGGAGCATTCAAGATCCTCAACAGTGGCAGCTTGACAGTGCTGGGGATTGAACCCCCAACCTTCCGATCAGTAACCCAGAGCCTTAACTGTTAACCGCCTTTATCCTGTTCTTTTTGGCAAGCTCTGATATTTAATGAAACCTATTATGAAAAGAATTTCTCTAGGATTGTCTTGTAATTAGCTCCATGACCAGTTTTCCTGTCCCTGATAAACTCTTCAGATCTCTTCTTGTATTGACAGTTTGAGGTATATAAGAAGTCTTCATACCTAACTCTATTTGCTTGGTATTGAATATACAGTACAGATTTTTTTCATATGGCTGATGCAGTGTTTTTAGATAAACTAAATAAGGTATGGTGCATAAAAACAGAATGAAAAGAGTACAAACATTTTACAGTTCTAGCCGTTTCTTCCACACAATTCTGATTTTTATTATACTGCTCAAAAAAATAAAGGGAACTCTTAGTCCCAGTTTGACTTGAACGCCTCGTATATGTGTATGCATGGTTCTGCATGGTTCAAGTCAAACCGGGACTAAGTGTTCCCTTAATTTTTTTGAACAGTATATTTTTTTTAATAAACATTTCTATTGAATTCTAGCCTGACACCTGACACAACTTTTGAACCTTGATGCGCTTCTGCCTCTCTCTTTTTAACTTCCTAGTCAACTTCCTTACGCATTTTTAATCTTCATTTGTTATAATTGGAGTGCTCCCGTGCGTCAGAGTCATTTAGGTAACGACCCAAGGTACCCTGTGGGACCAGGACCCAGGAGCGCTGACAGGTTTGCCAGTGTTCGCTCAATTAGGCCATCGTGAACCTGCATCCTGCTCTGAATATTCAACTGAAACACTCGCTAATTTTAGGTAGAAAGTCAGTTCATGGAACAGGACTGCAGTGGGGACTAAACTGTGGATGAACTCAAGTTTAAAAGCTCATGTTAGAAGAAGCTGAAACCCAATGAATGGTATTTATTATTGCTGACAAAGCTGTTTTTAATATCAGCAACAATTAACACCATTTAATACAAGTTTATATGAATCATTTCTAGAGTTGGGTGGCATGTGGTGCATTGATGTTCTCACCACGCAGCTGCAGGGTTCCTGGATCTGTCTTAAGCTCACGTTACATGTTCTCCCCATGTCCATATCGATTTCCTCAGGGTTCTCTGATTTCCTTCACTTTCCCAAAAACATGCTGGTACATGGACTGGCAACTCCGATTTCTCTCTGGGGTAAATACAAGTGGGAATAAGTGTGTGTGTGTGTGTGTGTGTGTGTGTGTGTATGATGAACTGGCTCCTCATTCGGGTTGTATTCTTGCCCGAGACTTGCAGTAGTGTTCAAAGTACAGCGGTACCTTGGCATACACATTTAATCCGTTCCGAAATTTTGCATTGTGAAATGCATTTTAGCAGAGAAAATAATGTAAATGCAGATAATCCGTTCCACCCAAAATATTAACAATATTATGAATTTCCAACACTACAGTATAATCATATTTTTTGCACAATCAAAACATTTAGAGACATGTAAATGAAGTCAAATATTAAATAAATACACATTAAACCCAACTTAACCTTAATTTATCCTAATTCTATCCTAATTTATGATACGCTACAATCCACCACGTTCCTTAAGATCACAGAACTCCGGACTTCTGGTAATTCCCAGTATATAAAAATCTACAAAAGGGCATAGGGCATTTTCATATTTAGCTCCAAAGCTTTGGAATAGCCTTCCAGACAGTGTTCGGGGCTCAGACAGAGTTTCCCATTTTAAAACTAGACTCAAGACGCGTCTCTTTAATCTGGCCTACACGTAATTCATCCCATAACCTCATACTTCAGTACTGGCGTACTGTATTCTGAATGGCAACTACGCTTATTCTCTCCATCTGTTCTGTATTTTTCTACCCATCCCGAGGCATCTGGAGATTGTGCCAGCTTCAATAGACAAAGGCCAACCCTGCGAGGATCCTGAGGCATCCAGAGAAGGACCAGCTCCAGCTGGATTCTGCTTCATGATG
>JAQMYJ010000040.1:3805520-3822007 GCA_030014305.1 Clarias laeviceps | reverse complement strand
TGTTATTTTGTTTTCCGTTTTGTTAATTTGGTTTTGAATTTGTTATTTTGTTTTCCGTTTTGTTAATTTGGTTTTGACTTTGTTATTTTGTTTTCCGTTTTGTTAATTTGGTTTTGAATTTGTTATTTTGTTTTCCGTTTTGTTAATTTGGTTTTGACTTTGTTATTTTGTTTTCCGTTTTGTTAATTTGGTTTTGACTTTGTTATTTTGTTTTCCGTTTTGCTAATTTGGTTTTGACTTTGTTATTTTGTTTTGGGTTTTGCATTTGTTTTGCACTTCAGGGCCACCGTACTATTCTTTATCTTAAAATATTAACGGACTAGCAGTAATCCTGCCCAGGCGGTTAACAAAGACGATGTAAAGTCTTAAAATGTTTACACCTCCAGGCCGGCTGCTTTGCTGATTTTTCACTTTGGTTAGCCGGTTCGAGTGGGTCACAACAGTCTAGAGCCAACCTCTGATTTATTCATATTTTGCTTCCAAAGAGCCAGGCTTTCTTGTATTTTACTGTAGTCTTGAGGAGCAGATCTCCAGGCTTCCTGAAGGACTTTCTGGCTCTCATTTACCCCATTTTCCACCAATACGGTTCCCGGAGTTAGTGCCCAATTTTTGAACCACTCCTTGTTTTTCGACAGAAGAAAATGGTTCCATGGTGGCACCAGTACTTTGCCGGGCTAGAACAAAGAACCGCTTACAGTGTGTACAGGGCTGGGGGTTGGGATTATCAGGAACAACGAAAGGTTTGTAACCCCATCTTTAAAAAACGGACTCAATATGCAGTGGGCAGCTCAAATGCTTTCTAGTGATGATAAAGGCCATTGTCGTAATGTAGCCCATAGAAAAACAAAGTCAGGTCTTTGGCGGTTCGCTAGCGAACCGCTATTGTTATGGCTCTCTTTTTCCATGTGCTATGTTACTACAATGGTGAACTTCAACCTGGCTTTGCAAGTTCTTAGGCAGTTCGCTATTGAACCAGCTCTGAAAACCAGCACTAGCACCAGACATGGACTTGCACCTGGTTCACTTTGGTGGAAAAGGGGTCATTTTCAGTTCAGTCTTTGTGCCTGAAGAGTTTTATAAAAATGTTTTTTGTTTCTTAATCCACATGGTGACATATGAATCAGTCAATCATTGAAAAAACAAACAAACATCTAATTAAAGGCATGAATAAGTGAGAAACAGATGCAGATGATGACAGATGTTCAGGCTGCTGATGCTGAATGGTTGGAACAGACGAGAGGGGGAATGAGGTCGCTGCTGCGGTTGCACTGTACTGTACTGTACTGTATGTCTGATGCCACATGCTCTTCCTGACACGACACTCCCTGACTCCCTGTTCGGGCCTTGGATTACTAGTGGAAGCGGGAGTGAAAACCCTACTCATGAAACCCTTCACCCTGCTGCATGCAAGACAAAATGACCTTTTTTTGTTGTGTCCCATGTGATCACAGGCCATGAGGCACAACATTTTTTTTCAAAACCACATTGAGACGTAAATAAGGTGCCTCCTGTCCGTATTTGTGTTCGCTTAGAGCGCGTCATCTGTTCGGTCTGAATAATGTGCCAATAATAACGTGCACGCAAAAACTCCAGGGTGAAAGTACACGCAAGGTGGAACTAATAATCCGTGAACAAAAGTGTGTATACAAAACACAACACTGCTGAGAGTTAATTCTAAAGAGAGAACAACATCTCCTGCCGCTGCCTGGAAACCAAAACTGCCCCAGTAACACAGCTCGCACTGCTTAGGCGCTAGAAGTCACACAAAAACACAAACACATTACTACAACAAACAATGCTCACCGATTATGGCGTGATTTCCAAACTGAAATAATCTAATCAGTGCTCGTTTGCTAATCTGGCTGTTTGATTGGACGGTCATATCAGCAGCTCTCAGCAGACGTGAGCTTATCGAAAAACCAAACATGTCACACCGTGACCGTTATTATTACAGGAAACGATTTCTGTGTAATCACGATCTCTTCTGAGACTATGATTACACAGCTGACCTATTTTAAACGTGCTGTGTCATAGCGAATTAGAAATCTCATGCATCATTTAAACATGGAGCCAAAGTCTCCTGTACAACATCCATCTGGTTTTCCGATCTCACTTCCTGTCTTGTGCTTTCTGTCTCCCGCTCTGATTTGGAGTCGATGGATCGCTTTCTCTCACCGGTGAAGATGGGGCAGAGTTTCTCCCAGCAGGTGATCCCTCCTTCAGAGGTGAACTGGCCCAGCGCCACCTCCAGGAAGAACACGGGAAGTCCTCCACCAAACAGGAAGATGAAATATGGGATGAGAAACGCACCTGTGAATGAGAGAGAGAGAGAGAGAGAGAGAGAGAGAAATCAGACTCCGAGAAGGAGAAACTCTTTGGATAGTAAGACAGGTGAAGAGTATCAGTGAGCAAAAATCATCAAGGATAAGAAGACAAACATTATAATAAGGGAATTAAAAAATTGCTTAAGATTTAGGAATTTTAGTTTAAAAAAAAAAATTTTTTTTTAATTAAAATCAAGTCTATAAAAAAAATTGTTGGATCATTTAGAATCTAAATCAGAATCAGATGGATTTTAAAATAAATCAATCTTTTAAGAGTCTAAATCAGACTTGTTTACATAACAAAACAATCTATTTAGGTTCTGAATAAGAATCAATTCTATAAACAAAAATTCTACTTCAAATCAGAATCGATTCTATAAACAAAACATTCTATTTCGATTCTAAATCAAAATCAATTCTAAAACTATTTCTATTTAAAATATTTAATGTAAAAAATTAATTTAATTTAGATTTTATATTTTCTATTATTTTGTCCCATAACAAAATGTTATATTTACTTTTCTATTAAGCCTATTTTTATGTTCTTTTTATGAAACACACCAACTCTTTAAAAAAAAAAATCACTTTGTTCTGTGATGACGACTTCTATCGCAATCCAACAAATAACAAATAGTAACAACTTCTTGTGCATCACTGTGGCAGACATTGGCTGACATACTGTATAGATGCAATGAAGTAATAATGATAATTAAACTGAAGTGAAATATAAATGTTTTACATAATGACACAGTTCAGTGTGAGGATGAGGTACGGGTGCTTTCAGGGATGCTCGAGACTGGAGTTTAGTCCCCATATGGCTGGCTGTCGGTTTTGGCCCATTAACGCCACCCTTCACATCAAGGTGAAATGAATGAGTATATTTAGATCATGTTTACACCACAGAGCTTGGAAAAAGACCTGGCCTCGTTTACTTTATTTATGAAAAACAGAGTGAGCTGTGTGTCACTGCTGAGAAGCACAAGTCACCTTTGTCATTCCCAAATCATAGGGGAAAGATGGATGAAAACTCACACACACACAAACACAAATACAACTTCTGTATGTGGAAGACACAGACACGGATATGTGCATCCATATTAGACACATTTACAGTATAATGACACCCACCCACATGAGACACATATATATACATATATATAAAAATGTATAACATCAAAAATCACTCATAAACACTAACCTCCACCGTTCTTGTAGCAGAGGTACGGGAAACGCCAGACGTTCCCTAATCCGACAAAGCCGCCAGCTACGGAGAGCAGGAAGTCCAGTTTGCTGGCCCATTTCTCTCTCTGTGGCGGTTTTCCCTCTGCCTCGTCCTCTGGCCTCGTCCCTGGACTTTTACCCGGAGATGGCTTTAGCGTGTCCTTATGGAAATCCTTCAGACACTGCAGCTTCTCTTTCTGTGCCATACTAAAGACAGAGAGAGAAATCCTAAAGTAAACCAACAATCGAGTGCCTCTTAAGAGTTTGTGTACTTTTGCGAAAGTATTCGACTGTTCGATATTATTCTGTCATATTATCCCATCATCCCATATTTCCCACAGTCCAGTCCAAGACCTACTTTTTCCAAAAACAATACAAAAAAAAAAAAAACAAGGAACATATTTAAAGCCAAAAATCCCAAATCCACCAAAAGCACAACCACAAAAGAAAGGAAGCTTAATAATTAAGGAAAGCAAAGTCAGGGACATGAAGTACAAAAGGTGGAAAGTGATTCCTATAGACGCAGCCTGAGAGTCAGCCTGAGGTGGTCACGGCATGTCTGTAGGTAAGACTGAAGGTGGACTTGCTGAAGATCAGGTCCATTGTTTCGAGAGACACGTTGCTTTGGGAGCAACTTTGGAAGTTACAGCAGAAAGCAGTAACTTCCCAAGTAGTTCATGTGTTGGTTTTTCTTCATATGATGACCTTCTCAATGTTTTTTAGCTGTTTTTGCAGGGTGGGGTATATCAACATGTTGATTAGGGGTTGGCTTGTTAGCTTAATATAAAATCCCATCACAATTTAAAGTGAAGCAGAATTTTATTGTAAAAGGCATATTTTGTTTTGCAACCAATCGACACCAATTTACCAAAGGTGGTGCTCTGAGTGTCCCTTTTGTACCCAGATGTGTATTCCATTTGACCTGTATACTCTGGCACCAGGATGTTAGCAGCGGACCCGTTGGATGCTGTAAGGTGATGGGGTATTAGACTTGTTTGTCTGGTTCATCCCATGGGTGCTCGTTTGGATTTTGATCTAAGGAGATCAGAGTCCATGCCCGATGTCCTCGGCCTCTTTGTCTGCTTGTCCCTGTGTATGGCAGGTTGTGGTGCACTGAGTGTTTCTATCATGGCCAGCAGTGATTTTGGTTTTTGGGGGATTTTATGGACTGGGATTTTGGTCCCTGCTGGCATGGGTGAGCCTTGGGTTCTATGATCCTGTAACCAGTTTATTGTATAGTTGGGGATCAATGTTGCTCAACTCAGGTGTACATCTTTGGTTCATCTTGGGTACTATGTACCCACTGTCCAATGCTTCCTGGTTCCTGTATTTACAAGATCGATTGTGTCTTAGGGCACTGGTGGCTCAGTGGTAGGCGTTTTTGGTTCCCAGCCAGTGCCCAACCCCCAGCTACTGGTTGCAGTGCTGGTCCCAAGCCCGGATAAAATGGGAGGGTTGCGTCAGGAAGGGCATCTGGCATAAAAACCTGTGCTAAGCTTGAATGTGATCCACTGTGGCGACCCCTTGCCGCGAGCGGCCAAAAGACCAACAACAACATTGTGTCTAATGTCTGAGAAACTACGGGTTCTTTATTCCCAGAGCCCTACAGCATGCAACTAGATTGCTATATTCCTCTGAACTTCCTCGGTACCCAAAGCTTTTGGTTCCCTGGGCCGTTGCCTGTCATGATCTTATAGATATATAGATAGACTTGTAAGCTACCAAGATCCAGGGTATTCATGGCCATTTATTGCTACAGTCCTATTTCTTCATGGCTGTATGATTGCAGGATACCATGTTCTCTAGGACCTATTTTAAATTTTCAAAATAGCATTACTGTATGTTTCCTGGTGAATTATGGGTTATCAAGTATCTATAGAGTTCATAAACTCAACAAGGCATTCCATTTCTTGTAAAGTTGATCAAATAAATTGACCTTTGCTGACCTAAACGTATTAAGGGAATCTAGGGGTTTTCTTGTTGGCTCTATGTTGGTGTTTTAATCACAGTAAAGATGCAGGGGTTGTGTTTTAGTGTTTAGCAATCAGAAGCCAGGTTAAATTGCCCCAAAACACTACAGGTGAGGCACTGAGTAAAAACTTTATCACGACAGCATAAACAAATAAAACGGGTGTGACTGTAATAACAAGTTCCTGGGAACGTCCCTACAGGTAAATTTTATAAAAACACATTTTAAGCTTGGTGTTTTTGGTACATAGTACGTACGATCCCTCCCACCAAGGAGAAAATGCAAATGTTGAGAAGCTTTTAAGCTACTAATCTCATTGGCTTACTTCAAATTGGAACAAATGTATTAAATGTTTTTAGTTTTTTTCTTACAAAGAGAACACAAAATAGTATCGCTATATTAGATATTTCGTAAATGTTACATTTTTGCAAATTGTCCCTATTCAAGATACACACACACACACACACACACAAAAAAAAGACTGTCAGAAAAAACTGTAGCTTCAGAATATCCTTTAGGCCGCTGGGTTGATTTCACAGACCCCGACATGAGGGTCAAATAGTGAGAGTGTGATTGTAATAACAAAGGCCTGGGAATGTCCCTACCCCCTACAGGTAAGTTATTCTAGATCCTTAGGGATCCGATGTGGTCGTATATGTTTGAGGTGATAATACTGGAGCTGTATGTCTTGACTGGAGACCATGACAGTTTGGTAAACAAAAGTGTGCAAGAAACTATTGATGAGGGTGCTCAGGGCGAGATTGGGAATAACTTGACAGGGCCTACAGGTACACTTTACCCATAAACCCGTGAAGTAAAATGGACTCTTGGCTTTACCCAGTAAGTGAAGTATTTTATGATGAGTACGTGGTGTAGTGGGAGAAAACACATTACGCTTCGTGATTAATAAACTTGAGTTGGAGTCTTTAGTAAACTTGGAGGTCTTAGTCGTATGCTTTGCTTGCTTTGGCGCGTCTGATTCTTAAGCTAATAAATATAACTCGTAAATTTAAGAAGGTGTATCAGGCCAGGCAAATGTTTTAAATATGTTACCTAAATGATTAAGGGCTCATCAGGGTTATAAAGCAATGCCACAAACTGTTCCTTTATGACCAAAAAACATTCTGGACTAAGAATAAATGTAAATTAAATATGAATGGCGTAACTATCCTTGCTGAAAAATACCTCAACCACAGTTATATCCATTTATATACAATTATTCACTCAAAAACATAGTTGATATCAACTAAAGAGGTGTGTTTTTCTTTCTTTTGTTTTCTCAGTTATTATATTTTGTATCTACCTGCCTGAGATGTTTTTGCCACAGTATTTTCAAATAAAATAAGCACAACTCTATTCCTCGGATCCAGTCCCCTGTAAATATACCCCTAGTCAAAGTTGCTCATCGTCTATACGGCTTATACGGATAAGGTCGCGGGGTGCCAATCCATCGCAGGGCACACACACATAAACACAGTCACACCATACGGGCAATTTGGGAACAGCCATTAGCTTAATATGCATGTCTTTGGACTGTGGGAGGAAACCGGAGCACCCAGAGGAAACCCACCAAACTGCGTGCACACAGACCCAAGGCAGGAATCCAACCCTGAACCTGGAGGTGCAATGCAACAGTGCTTACCATTAAGCCACCAATCATCCAATCATAGTGGATAAGGTCATAAAGATTATCAGGGAAGATTGGTTTGATGATTGCGGAAAGGAAACTTATCTACGGTTTCTATGTATGGCGTGGCTTTAAGGATAAAAAGAGAGCAGGATAGGGTATAATCACTATAATCATTCACTTCACCAAATGTGTTTAATGCAAAGTAATGAGTCGTGAAAAAGAATCGGTGTAATTTGGGAGCACAGAAATCAGTACACTTCAGGATTTCGTACACATTTGTAAGCCTGGTGTTTTTGGTAAACAGTAAAGAGCCCCACCACCAAAGAGGACATGCAAATGAGAAGCTTTGAAGCTCCTAATCTCATAGGGTTTTTTTCCCATAGAGGACACAATATAGTGTCATTAAATTAGATATTTCAAAAATATTATATTTTACAAATTGTCCATATTAAAGATGTACAAAAAAGCTGAAGCTTTCATTGTACTTTTCTTGTTTTCTCTTTTGGTCCAGTCTTCAAACTTTAGGCTGATTGGTAGATTTTACACAGTTCTACCAACCATTACAACCTCCCATCTCAGGCTGTATGAATTTAGTTACTTCTCTAAAATCTACTGAAATGCTGAAAATGTACACGATATTGCATTCATTTGTTACATTGTGAATTGTAAAGTATTTGTAATTGTCACGTTCATATTTCCTGGTTCTGGAGATCTGGTTAGCATTATTCCAATGAGATCCCGCTAAAGGCTTCCCATTAAATGTCAATGTTAAAAAAAATTGCTTGTACTGGTATTGCGAACGTTTGGCTGGGAATTAGGTCAGGATTTAATATACCAAAAATAACTGGCTCTTCTTAGTTACAAAGAGCAACAAAGTGAAGGATCTTCTATTTCTCCCAGCTGAGAACATGTAGGAGATAAAGGCTCTGATATTCCCAAATGTGTGCATGGTGGATTATTTTTTTTTTGTTAAGGGTGAGTGAGATGACAGAGAATGAGTCCAATTAGCCATAGGAGGCTGGCAGAAAGATCAGATGGAAGGAATCCAGATAGAAATGTAAGACCATAGCAAAACCTGGTGATTATCCAGAGAAAATCCCAAAAGAATGTCCTTTTAAAAACCGTACCGTCTAGGGAAAGCATGGGGGTCAGAGAGATCAGCACTCCCACAGAAACATAAGCCCCTAGTCAGCCTGCTGATCGTGGGACTGAACTGCATCGCCATAACCAAATGAAGAAACGGAGCACAGACTTACTCAGCCATGGTGACCTCGTGGTGGCTGACGATCGGCATATCGGATTGGTTTTACTGTGAGAGCGAAGGCAAAATCACTCGGCTGGAGCAGGCAACCCCAATGCAGAAATTCACAAGGCTTCTGTGAGTTTACCAGAGTCAAAACCAGGCTGAAGTTCAGCTTAGGAGAAGGACATCATAATCCTGACACCAGCACAGATGGTGTGAAACATGGCAGTTGCACATAGCATCATGTGAAACAAAATACAAAAAATTAGTTGAGGACACTTAAAACAGCCGGCTTTCGTGTCAGGCGTCCACAGATAATCATTTTAAGACAAATATACAGTTTTAAATTTCTGAAGTCATTTAAAATAAACCCTGGAGGCCATTACCATAAGTTTAAGCAAAAAAGGCATAAAAAAAATAGGTGTCTGTTAAAATGTTTTGCATTTTCTCATGATTTAGCACTCTATCCTTAGTGTGTATTTCTGTGTGTGCCGATATGTTTTGATATTACCGTCACTGTCTACACTTTTTTCAATTTTGGCCGTGTCCACACGTAGCTGGGTATTTTTAAAAAAATATATATTTATATATTATTTTGGCCCTTCATCCACATGCAAACACAGTTTTGGTTGTTGAAAACGGAGCTTTTGGGAAAAATCCATCCAAAGTGAAGATTGTCCAAAACTCAAGTTTTCAGTGGCGTTCCGTGGACGGGGAAACAGAGATTTTAGCTTGTTGTAACGTCACCTTGTCGGCACGATGATGTCATTGTCTGTATGCTAGTCTCCTTGGTTTGACGTCAGCTTTGTTTATGAGGATATTTTGTGCAATGGTGGACTTACATACAGTAAACTAGGGACTGTGTTAATGTTACTTACTGGACTTTTTACATGCATGCGCATACACGAGTAGTTACTCGCACATTACGTTAACAGACAGAGGTGCCTAAATGTACTACGAAGCTCACTGCTGCTACATATAAAACTCCGCAGTCAGCGACGGTGGTTTTGGACGAGACCTGTCGGACTTCTCTACATAGCGCAACCTATTGTGTGGACAGAATTATGTTAAAAAACAAAGTAGAATGAATAAAACAATAAAGAAATAAAAAATAGTGAATGTTTAAATATCAGGTTGTACTAAATAATAGACACACCTAGAGCGAGCTGATTGGCCGAGCTCTGTCAGAGGGGAGGGATGAGAGGAACTTCGTGCTCCCACATTAATCACGGCTCTACAGCCAATCAGAGGCGTCTGTGAGCTCACGCAAGCGAAAGGAGCGGATAGCGCTGTCCTCCGAGTGTGTTACGCCGCCCCCAGCGGTGCGTGAGCGAGCAGTTCGAAAAAGATGCGGTAGGCTGCCGTCACGTGGTTTGAAGAAAACACGTGATAGTCTTCGGCCCTCCCGACTGAGTGGTAGTATTAGCTTAATGTGGGAGCCCCCTAGTGACGGGGAGGAATTGGACACGACTAAATTAGGGAGAAAATCTGGGGAAAATCCAAAAATATATATATTTTCAATATCTGTCATCCCTGAGGTAATAATAACAGTGATTTTTGTAAAAATTTAGGAAATATTTAGCTAGGGCTCAATTTCAGATCTCATGCCTGTCAACCTAGTGGAACTAGCTAAAAACAGAAAACGCAGGTGTTTAAAATACTTGTGCAACCTTGACTTTTACTCAGGTAATATTTCTGGCAATGTATTTGGGATGTATGAGGACATAAATTCTCATATAATTCTCATATATTAATTTGACTACTAAACATTAGCTAGCTAGAGGGCTTTTTTTCTTTAGCATTAAAAGCAACTCTTTTGCTAACAAATGAGTAAAAGGAAGGTCTGACTGAACTAGCAATCTAACTTGTTGTCTCATGTTAGACTCCCAAAAACACATGTATTTTTTATACTTCTGAAACAACTTGTTTTGAATTACAAACCTTTAGCTTAGTTTAGATTTCTTTGCTGTTAGCTAAAACGGCTAGACATGGAAATGTTGAAAAAGACACATGTATCTATATAAATAAAAAAAAAGATTTCATCTGTACATTGATCAGAACTCGCTCTTTTAAAGATATCTTTATGTTTCATACATTGGAGGACTCAAAACTAGTCTAAGAAGAATTTATGTCTGTATTGTATGTCCGTCTGTTTGTCTGTACTCTACTGTATGTATGTCTGTCCAGCCAGATTTTGTTACTCCATCAAAACTTTCTTTATATCTTTATCCAATCAAATTTTTCAATTTCTCATCTGTGATTCACTCTCCGATTACCGAACAGGGACTGTATTTGGCTGATGACGAAAGAAGTACAACTTGGTGTAAACAAAGGTGTAAACAAACTTTTCTATATCCTCTCTTTCCCGTTGATTGTAATAAGATAAATTTTGCCATGAACTAGGTCAATTTTGTACAATTGGTAATATTTAGCCACCAATTTATACGTCCATATACGTGGACTTCAACCTGAAATAATAATATCACTTAGTACATTAAATCTAATCCGCCAATTTAGGTTTAACTATTTAACAAACTTGTTTCCCGTTAACGACGGGTTACACCAGAGGTAATTTAACAAATATTAAAAACTCTTTTTTTACTACCATTTATTTTGAAAACATAAAAATAGCATGGATTTAATTAGAAAACTATCATTATCATATTACATATCATAAACATGTTTGCAATTATATATTTGATCTAACCAACTTACAAGAGAACAAACATGCAAAGCACATACATAGAGTGGATTCCTAGAGGGATTTACTTTTCAAGTCAAATTAACCCCTTGAGATTAACCTGCTGTCAGAATATGGGATTTTCAACTTAGACCTTTTCATAAACGCTTGCATTAAATTGGTGTTGATTTATTCTTTGTATTATCTGCACGGGCATGTCATGTGGACTCAGTGCAGTTAAGTGCATGACCATTCTGGAAAATATTGTTTACACTAACCTGACCTTTAATCATGGTTGTAAAGCATTAGCAGAGTTAGAATATTGTAGGTAGTAATATTAAAATGTGTTGTGCTGCTGGTTTATGGTGCGGTACTTTGGCAAGGATTTTGGCTTTATAATGGCAATAGCTTGAGGTTTAAAGTGGGTTTTAGATTTTATTGCATTACGACACTATAGCCAAAGCAGAAGCGCTCACTCTTTTGTATAAACAAATTCAACAGTACTATGTGGATCAGTGAGGCAGTAGAGACAAGACACACCAGCTGTACTTTTAAACAGAAAAGTTTAACAGAAAAGAAAAAGCACTGCACAAACACCCAGTGTGAGGTATTTAATTAACACCTAATTTAACATGGGAATTTTGCTTCACATTATCTGACAGTGAAAATGACTGTATCTGGTTATTTAATTCTCATCTGACTAAGCAAAGACAAGCAGCCATGAAGTGAAGTACCAGAACAGATTAAAATAGCTCTGGTTTTGTGTCAGGCATTTGGCCTCATATGCCTTTCTCTTGGGCAAATTCCAAGATAAAGTGTCAATGTAGGATTAGTCGTTGGGGTATGTGTGTGTCGTGTGTTTCTGTCCCTTTCAATGTCATATCAGACACTGTTCTGACAACTTTTGCAAAATATTATCATTTCTCAATAGGTACGGTATATTTTATATTTCCAACCAGGGCTATATAGAACTTCATTATTTCATGTGAGGACATTCAGGTCTGTGTCTTTTACAGAAGAATCACTTATTGAATCTTCTGTAAAAAATGTGCAGCTACAAAAGTTCAAATGGCTGAGAAAACAGGGCTTACTATACACAATGTAGAGAACAAAAATGACGGATCAAGGACAAGCAGAACCGACTTACCAATGATGAACAATGTTTATATACTGTCAGCCAAGTTTGCTCATTACTGATTACTGGATTGTGATACTTACCCTGCGTATAAGGAAGCACTTGCTAAGATCAGGCTCTGTGTTGTGCATGTACAGAGATAATAAACAGTCATCCATCAATTTAGAACTTTTTTTTATTTATTGTAAGTCAGGTTTTAACCTTTGACGATGTGCTCCTTATATTGCCCGCACATCATTTGTTTCCTTATCAAGAGAATCATAATGGCAAAGGAACATGATTAAGGTACATAATTGGGCCTTAAGGACCACCGTTGGGCCTTTGAGGGTACGTCTAAATAGTCTGTACCTTGGAGGCAAAAATGTCACCATGCAGTTCCTTATTTACTGGCAATACTTTGTTAACCCTGAAAAGCTGAAGGACACGTCTGCAGTTCCAGACCCGGATTCTTTACACGTGTAACTATCCATTGCTATTAGTTTCACTGTAGTTACTGAATAATTCATACTAGGCTAGTTCCTGAATAGTATAAGCTATAGACCTTACAACTCAGAGCATTATTTTGAGGTTTTTTAATAAACATATATATATGGCTCAGGATTGCCACAACCTGGGAAATATAATGAACTGAATTTCATTTTAACCAACTATACAAACATCCCTGAGCAAATAATAAATCACACAGGCAATGAAATACCACAGATACACATGATCACGTATTTTCGGTTGTTTAAAGTAACCTCCCGGTTAACACACCGACCGGCAAGCCTTCCACATAAGCGTATATATCATCACTGATCCATGTCATGTTGCTAGCATGGATCTGTGCCACTTGTTTTTTTTTTTTTTTTTCCAAACAGGTTAAAATACTTATCTTAACTCTTATTGTTAATTTTATAGTATAAATGACCAATAATAATCCTTTACTTGTGAGAAGTTGCCTAATCCTAACCTGATGGTGGAGTGGAGGGAGGGAGGGTGGGTGAGGGGCGCCTGGGGGGGGGGGAAGGGGGGATATGGGGGTGCACAAAAGAATCGATTCGGCTGATGATTCAGAAGAAGGAATCATTTCAAGTTAATAGATTCGAATCTTTGACAAGATCCATTAAAGGAGAAGGCGTCACGTGACACGTCCTGTATCAGAGTTGATAATTAGCACATTTTTCAGTTCTCAATTAAACTGTTACACATATCACTAGAGTACTAACTAACTAGTCCTCTATGTTGAAACACAATAGCTATTTATAAACAATAGCAGCGTGTCTATCGTGCGTTTAACCAGCCATCAGGCCGCATCCTAAATATACTCTTATTGTCCATGCTAGTCCACTACGCAGGGTGCAAACCGCTGCTTTTTCAGTTGTTAGTGCACTACGTAGTCATTGTGGGTCTGTTTACGAAGCATCCTGGATTAACAGGCACCAGACGCACCGCCAGGCATCAAACACAAAGAGTGTGTGTTAAACAGCACCACCACACATTGTATACACAGGTGACACTTCTTATTCAAAAACAACATCGTGCAAAAACATCCGTGCTCTAAAACCTTTCCTTATTCAAACCCCCCCTGCGGAGGTGCGAGACACGGGACCGGCCGCGCTTTACACACAAATCCGATTCCTGCTATTAACCTACTTTATAATCTAATTATATCCTTAGCATGCGCGCGTATAAAAAGCACAGAGCATGCAGAGTTTTTATTCATTCATTGCATCAAAGAAACACATCAGTATCTACAGTGTATCAGTATCTAGACATCAAACACAGGATTTAACCAAATGAAAGCACGTGAGCGCACCAAGCATCACAAGACTCTATCAATAGAACCTTTTCAAAGAAAGACTGAAAGAACGGGGGGGGGGGGATGGGGGGGATGGGGATTCTGAGTCAAGGATAAAGTGAACTTCAATCATGTAGAAAGATCAGAAGAAATAGTTTGACTAGCCCACCTGAAAGTGCAACAATCACAAACATTCATGCGCTCATAATAAACAGATATTATTATTATTATTATTATTAGAATAATTAAAGCCCTTATTTAATAATGATACAGGATGCCATTTACCTCTGTCCTGAATTTATTGCTCAGTTCCTTCTCGTCCTGCCGTTTTCTTTGTGCGGTGTGTGTGTGTGTGTGTATGAAGCACTGTGCTTGTCTGCGTGCGCGACCGGCGAGGCAACTACAAATAATCTTCACGCCCTCTCTCTCTCTCTCTCTCTCTCTACCCTTCGTGTCTTATATGGGTAATATCGGAGAGAGTGGAAAAACACCAGACTCTCCACGCAACAGGAGTGTTTTTCCTTAAAGAGACACGCGCACGCACGCGCACGCTCGCGCGCATACAATCACACACACGCACACACTGTTGCGTTTATTTTATCCGCGTTCACGGATAACGCAATGCATTGGACCTGCTAATCTCTATTGTAGTGTAATGCAGTGTAGTAATGTAGTGTAATGAAGAATCAAGAATCCAATGTTTTTGTTTCCAATCAAGACTTGGAGAAACTTGTCCATGCCTTTATCACTAGCAGGATGGATTATTGTAATGGTCTCCTCAACAGCCTTCCCAAGAAGACCATTAGACAGCTGCAGCTCATCCACAACCCTGCTGCCAGGATTCTAAGTAGAACCAGAAAATCTGAGCACATCATACCAGTCCTCAGGTTCTTACACCGGGGTCCTTACATCACCACTCAGTGGCCTGGGACCTAAATACATTCCAGATATGCTTACTGAATATAAACCTAACAGACCACTCAGATCATTAGGATCGAGTCAGAAATACCAAGGGTTCACACAAAACAAGGGGAGTCCGCTTTCAGCTCTTAGGCCACCCACAATTGGAACCAGCTTCCAAAAGAGGTCAGATGTGCTAAAACTTTAGTCACATTTAAATCTAGACTTGAAACTCATTTGTTTAGCTGTGCATTTATTGAATGAGCTGTGCTACGTCCGCACTGACTGCACTGTATTTTATGTACATCTTCTATTTTTAACTGTTTTATTATTAAATCAAAATTTTAATCGTTTTTAAAGTCTTATTGATGTGATTTTCTATTTCATTTTATGATTATTTTCTTCTCTTTTATGTAAAGCACTTTGAGTTATTAAATGTGCTATACAAATGAACTTGCCTTGCCTTGCCTAATTCAATGTTGGGTTAATATAGTGTAATATAGTGTAGTGTAGTGTAATAGAGTGTAGTGTATTGTGATGTAGTGTATAAACAGCAATCAGACACAGAATAAAAGAAAGAGCATTGAGAAATTGTTTAAAAGGAGAATTTGTCTTCTTCATATCCTGATGCAAAGAAAGTTAATAATGAAGTATGTATCCAATGTATGTATCCAATGATGGAAACTTTAAAGCACTTTTTGTAAGTCGCTCTGGATAAGAGCGTCTGCCAAATGCCTAAATGTAATTGTAAGTGGTGTTGCTCAGTGTCAATACAGGCACAGCCATGTTGGTGGTAATAAATTTCTGTTTATTAAAGTAACCTAAAATCTCTGTCTCTCTCGTGAAAGGATCCGTGTTAACACCCCATATGCTCCCCAAATGACATGAATGAGTCTAATCAAGCTGTTAAGATGCTGTTTGCTGAAATTAACAGTGGCGAAAACAGGTACATCAGGCTGAGCTCATTCATACAGAAACCCCGGGTCAGACTGTAGAGCACCTACAGCGATGGTGTATACAACTACCCACCGAAACCGTGGATCACAGTGCAAAGAGTCTAAATTGACAGCACATACAACAGGCAGAATTAAGGGCTGCCGGTACATTGAAGTAGCGTGAGGTGAGTTGACCGCACACTCCTTTCGCACATAATGGTAGTACGCATCTGTCAGGATCTACACGCGTGTACCCTCTAGTTCTAGTAATAAAAGGTAAAATCTTCAATTCGGACTCCTTAAAAGGATCTACACCAGCTATAAAAATTCTACCCACCTAATTTCCAAAATGCCTATAACGTAGCCAGGGTGTGTGAGTTTGTGGTGTGCTTGTGCCCTGAGATGGGTTGGCACAGGATGGGTTGAGATGGGTTGGTATCCTTTTGAGTTTTGTAGGATACTCTCCAGGCCCTTATGATTATACACAGGATAAACAGTATAGATAATGAATGCATTGATGGTATTTCTTGATTTCTTATCTCAAACTAGCTCATGACTTCCTTAGTTATATAGATATACAGGGTGGGCCATTCATATGGATACACCTTAATAAAATGGGAATGGTTGGTGATATTAACTTCCTGTTTGTGGCACATTAGTATATGTGAGG
>JAQMYJ010000040.1:3780167-3792648 GCA_030014305.1 Clarias laeviceps | reverse complement strand
CACATAAACAGTCCACACAAACAAACATTCAATGCTCGACCCAGTTTCCCAGACTAATCAGCTATTTATTGAAGATTCCTTACAGTTACGGTGTCTACTGTTAACAAAGTTGATTATTTTCCAATAATAGCATGTCCTTAAAGGTTTTATTCGCTTATATTCAATTAAATTTTATTCGTATAGCGCTTTTAACAGTTGTCATTGTCGCAAAGCAGGTTTACGCAATCAAAAGAAATGATAAAAGTTTGTATGGATTTTTTAATATGAGTTTACATGTGAATGTGTATGAATCAAAAGAACCAGATTGTCCCTGATGAGCAAGCCGAGGGCAACGGTGGCAAGGAAAAACTCCCTGAGAGCAATAGGAAGAAACCTTGAGAGGAACCAGACTCAAGAGCGAACCCATCCTCATCTGGGTGATAACGGATTGATCTGCAGTCATACTGTGTGTTAGAAGGTTGTAAGTTCAATATAGCAGTTGATGTCTTTAAGTTTAAATGGAGTCCAGATCGTTGTTGGAGGCTCAGGTCTGTCTGTCTGACTCATCCTGGTGCCCTGTTTCTGGTTGGAGATCCTGTCGCATGAATGCCCTGTGTGGTCTGTCTTTGATGCGTGTGGTGACTGGGGACGGTTCCACTTTACCATAAAGACGGTCCTGGCCTCATCTGATGCAGACAGCTGTTCTCTGAGGACTCGTGACTGCAGGTGCTGAGAATGTAAGTTCAGGACTGCAATTAGCAACAAGTCGACCTGAGCTTATACACCATAGGAATTTGCCGATTACATTTTAAACAATGTATTATACTGTTGAATAACTGTACTTTCTATCCATTTGTAGCTTTAATATTTGTTATGTTATGTAATGTTTTAATATTTCTGTTATCAATTATCTTAAAGACCTTTTGCAGATGCATGACTAACGGATCGCAGAAGTACTTTGAATACAGCCCACAATATGGTGTCAAGTTCATGTGTGAAAATGATTCCTCATGCTCCCCAGAACCACTCTTTCACAATCTGGGTCCCGGAATATGGCCGTACTATTGGGGAAAATGTGGGGGGGGAAACTGCATAGATGTGATAACCTGGTCATTCAGTACATTCAGCTGACTTAATTTTATTGGCACATCACGATGCTGAGTCTGGACCAGAGCAACTAAATCAACCCCAGATCATAACACTGTCTCTAGAGGCTTGTACAGTGGACACAATGCATGATGGGTGCATCACTTCATGTGTTTGCCTTCTTACCCTGACACACCCTTCGCTCTGAAATAGGATCAATCTGGACTTATCAGATCACATGACCTTTTTCCATCGCTCCAAAGTCCAGTCTTTAAGCTCCCTAATAAGGGCAAGCCTTTTCTTTAGATTAGTCTCATTAACAAGTGATTTTCTTATGGACAAACAGCTGTTTAGTCTTAAATCCTGTGAGTTCTCATCACATTGCATGTGTACAGTATAGAAATGCTCTTACTGGAACCCAGTTCCAGTCATTTCAAATCTCCTTAGTTGTTTAATTTACTTCATGCAAAAAAGTAACCAGGCTCCTGTTCTGCTGATTATTTCCATGTGCATTTCCGAAAGAGAAATCTGAAAATGGATGAAGAAGGTACTAAGAACATTCATTTACAGGAAGGTTAATTTGTTAACATGAGATGGTGTACAGATGGTGTAGGGGCAACGGTGGCTCAAAAGGTTACGCCTGTAGGTTGCTGGGTTCCTGATCAGAAGGTCAGGGGTTTGAGCTCCAGCACTGCCAAATTGCAACGGACGAACCTCGAGCTAATTTCCCTTTGTGGAATAATAAAGTACTAACTATTATTATTATTATAAAATACGACATTCCTCCTGGATTTGGTGACATTTGCTAGCATTAGCACTAGCAATAGATCATTCAATACTCCATTGCTTCTTCAGTAAACAATGCTTGTGTTTCCAATGCTATGGAAAATGATCTGATTTAAGCATCATAAAATGATGTAGAGGTAACATTAACTAACAATGACAATTTTCTAATGAAGGTTTCTAATTTATAGCCCATTAACTGTTCCGAGCGTTAAATGTAAAGCTAATGCACTACGTAGTTCTACACACCAAGTAGGGGGTTAGAGAGGGATTTGGGATTCAGCCTCATGTTAGAAGCTAGCTCTTTGAAAAGGGACGATACTCACCACTTTTGGTTTTGGCCAGTACCAAAACCTCTATACAGAAGCAGTTGCAGCAAAGAAAACACATAAGATAACATTATGTCGTTTTAAACAACACTTTGTCTCTTTAGTAACTGCTTCGGGTGTCTTTTCTTGCTTAAAGTTCTTCATTGACTGGTTTTGTTTGTGGGTTTTGGTCCTGGCATCCAGTAAGTTACAAACCTTTTTCCATACATTAGTGGGCGGGACAACCGGGTAGAGATGCCTTGACAACTTTTACTAAAGCCCTACAGCAGCTATACAGCTGTATAGAGGCTTTTCTTTTTTTGAGTCTTTTGCACAAATTTCAACATGGCTTGCCGGAAATCTGACTTACAAATCATTGACAGTGGAGACTTCTTCAATATACTGTACGTATTCATCAAACATTTATTCACAGGAATCGTCACCATAATAAACATTACGCTTTCCTTTATTAAATAAGAATAAATCCATTTGTTATTAGTCTAAGATTGCGTGCCACTGGGAAACACACAGTATTAGAATGAGTCCATAAATACATTGTAAATGTGTGATTTGTGTTCTTATAACAAAGCAGCTTTACAGTAATCTGCATGTAGACTTAGATCTGTAATAAACAAGCCGGAGGCAACAGCAGCGAGGAAACAACACGAGGATGAAATCTTGAGAGAAACCAGAATCAAAAGGGAACTCAAAGCTCTGCACACACCGGGGGTTGTATTTATGTTTTGGAAATAGTGAGTTTATCAGAGAAAGGATCTGTGTGTGTGTGTGTGTGTGTGTGTGTGTTTAGAAGATTGGGAGAATGTAGTGTATTGGTTTACAGGCCTCACATTACACAGACTTGCACTGCTGTCTGCTTGCTTATCTTACTTGTTTATGTGCTGGTTCATGACACACACACACACACACACACACACAGCTGAGAATGTATGACAGAGAATGGAAATTCTGCTCTGTCAACCCGTCTCTCCTCCAGCCTGTTGCCATGGAGATCTTCTCGCTCCTGTCGCCTGGAAAAAAAAAAAAAAAAAACATTGTGAGTGCAATTCATCTGTCTATACAAGTGTGTGTGTGTGTGTGTGAGCGTGAGTGGATAATATTTAGATTAGCAGGAAATGATCATGTAGTACTGTATATGAAAAAGTATGTACTGTATGTACCTGATCATAGGAGAAATTCCACCCACCTACGCAAGGAAAGGCACCTTAAGGACAAGTTCAGATGGAGAGAAAGAGAGACAGGTGAAGACGGCAGGTAGAATGTAAAGCTTTCCACTTATGGATCGTTATCTAATTTATTAATTGGTGTGTGTGTGTGTGTGTGTGTGTGAATGAGATAAAGTCACTGGAAAGTGGAAATAAAATAAGATGCAAGTCACGGTGTCAACCCCGCCTTTTGTCATTTTGTCGCAGCTTGCTCATAGAGGTGTCCAGGAAGGTGACCCACGTGACCCACGTGACGTGGAACACGGCCACGGCACCAGCTGCAGCTCCGGCTGGACCATCCCTGGACTGCACTTGGCTCAGTAG
This sequence comes from Clarias laeviceps, assembly GCA_030014305.1. NCBI lineage: Eukaryota > Metazoa > Chordata > Actinopteri > Siluriformes > Clariidae > Clarias > Clarias laeviceps. The sequence goes on along the minus strand of JAQMYJ010000040.1, from coordinate 3,788,945 downwards.
CACCAGCTGGTCTTCCACCTGTGCCCTTAGTAGCAGCCAGAACCATTGCACCTGTGCTTTGCATACTGTAGTCTTTCTGCTGGCTTATGTGGATGCGAGCAAAGGTTTTGATGATGTCTGAGGTTTTAGAATTAGGGTGACACTCAGGCAATCAAGGACTGGATGGACACTGTGACTTGCACTGTTTCCACTTTTCAGTAAACCAATAAACTTGGTAACAGGTGGAAAGCATTTCACGTGGACAGTATTTTCCCCAGTATGAGCCTTAAAACTAATAAACTTAACCAAAAGAATTTAACTTGTACCATTAAACAAATAAAGCTCAGGTGTTATTGCATCACAACATGACCGAGCCAATCACGTCCCAGTATGCAAATACAGACCATGCAACTGTGTTCAACCATGGCAGAGGGAGTGAAGCTGGAAAGGTTGAAACCATAACATCAAGCAGTTTATTATTTAATAGAAGAAACACAGTTTCTGACTTTACTGCTGCTGAAGACCTCCGGCTGGGTTTATAAGGAAATCCCATAACCCTCATGAACATCTCGGCTCTGTGCACATTGAGTAAATAAATGTTCCAACTGCATTATACTTACTGTATTATTTACTACACAGAAGAAAAAAAAAACTATAGAAATCAGCAAAAACACAGTATTGGTACTGATTTTTTTATGTTATACATATAATACAGAAAATGTTTCTGCCAAAGAAGCTGCTTCTGAAGTTTATGCAACATGGAAGTGACCAATCTCGCTTCCCTAAAAATTTCTATTTTTTTCTGAAGTTTCTAACTTAAGCTGTTTCGGAGAGATGATTTTATGTGATTTAAAAAATGGTCTTTTTTCAGTGTTATTGCTTTAACCAATAATAATTTAAAATGCTAATTATTCATATTTCTTTATGAGTATTGAGACTAAAATTGGGGTAAAGTTCTAGAAGCATATGACCTGTAAAAATTGTTGCTTCAATTACAGCATTCGGTACAAAATTGAGGATTCTTTTCCCAAAAAATGTGTAGTGTCCGTAACCATGTCAAATTCATGTTGCAATATGTCAACAATTATGCCTTTTAGAATAATACACTTTTTCAGGTTTATGTCTCTTTTATGTGAAATCTAAATTGGCCAAGTTTCATCTGAATGACAGTTAAGTTCGTTGAAAATTTTTAATTAAAAAAAAGTTACAGACACTAAAACATAAAAGGGCATGAACTATATTTAGCAAATGTGTTTCATAAACGTTTATGCATATTAGCTTAAAAAAAAAAAAAAAAGCATAGATTGGGAGATAAGAAGCATTAAGTATTATGAGAAATGGTATTATATGATTCTATCTGAAAATTCTTTCTATTTTTTTTACCTAGGTGAGTCACCAATGTCATGTTTTGCCCGAAATACATTTTCATCCTCTATAATCGACACTTTTTAATATCCACATAAAAAGAGATGTTTTTTTCCCTCCACAAGCTAAATCTGAGATTAATGATTTTACCTTTGCCTCAGATATGAAAATGTCAACCCCCACTGCTGCATTAAAATGTCCTGAAAGGACAGTGCATGCATATAGCGCCCCCTGTAGAAAAAATATACTAGTGCATCCCATCATTAACATTGTAGAAATAGATGACCAAGAACAAATCCAAACACATTGGCTTTTTTTTTTTTTACAATGTCTATTTATTTGCTTTTATGCATAAATTTTATACACACATTTAATTTCATGCCAGTGTGAAAATAGAACTGCTGAATTGCGAAAATCAGTGCACATTCTGCATCAACTCTGGACCAAAAGTTTCTTTAGAGACACAATTACACTCTCAAACACTCAGACTTTTTTCTCACACACGTACACAAAATCAAATCCACTGAAACGTTACAGACTGGACTTTCAAGAAAGAGAGTTTAGGAAGGAATTTAATTCCTACACACGGTTAATCTTCCCAATGTAGTCGATCAACCGAGACATCTTATGCTATTTCATTAAAATGTGCATTAACATGCTGTATTACTGAGCCAAAGAATTCATTTTAAGGCAGGTGTATGATGTTTCATACTGTTTTTTTTTTTTTGACTTTTTTGTAACATTAAACTCGTCAGCCCAGTACAAAAACATATCTCAGCTGGTCTACTGCATTGGTCTGAGGGTGTAAATTTCATTTTTTTTTTCATGCTACACTGTTTCTTTGGGACTACCACAGAGTGAAACTGAAGCTCTATATAAAAAAAAAATAAAAACCACTAAAGTAAAACAAAAGCTTAGCACCAGACCAACACCCAGATACACATCTCAAATGTAAGGCTGTTATTTAACGTTGCACAGCTGAATAAATCAAGATCTTACATTAATATTAAGTTCATGTTAACTAACTAATGCAGTAATTAAGCAATACGTCAAGGGAATTACAGTATAAGATTCTGACAGCTATTCAAATTTATTCATTATTTTTTTCAATAACAGCACGTTTTGATGATTTATTCCTTTAAATCAATTAGCAATTATTACAGTTAATTCATAATTTAAAGAAAATAGCCACAAAGCGCTCCATCGTGATGTCTTTGCTGCGACTGAAAACTCTGACACTGGAGTCTCCTTACGTAAATGAAATGTCCTCACAAAACATTTCAACACATCGAGTCTATTTGTGATTTTACTGCAGAAATTATAACGTATTAAAGTTAACAAATTAACACAACCCTGTGATTTGCGCAAACATCAGATTTGCTGACCAATCAGAATTCAGAATCACGAATTCAACTAATAAGCCAGTTGCAAGTTTTTCGTGGCCTGCAACAAATACATTAAACGGAGACTTAAGTCATTTTGGAAGAAAGTGTCAGAACCTTATAGAGAAACTCAGAACTGATTTAAAACAACTTTTTTCCTGGCCCGCTCTGAACCCAGTCTGTGACCTGAACAGACCAGTGAGGACTGCGTTCGGACTCGCACATCTACACCAAGATATAAATACGAGCAGGCTGTTCAAGTCAAACCGGGATTTGTGATGAGATTTCTGGTGAATTAAGGCATAAAAGCGATTGACGCTTACACAAGACCTCAGGCACAGTACGGTGATGATAACAATCACCAACATCACTTGCACATTATATGAACTCGGCTGGGAGTTACTGCTACATCCCCTGTACCGCCCTGACCTCGCTGGCCTGCCATTTCCACATGTTTGGGCCATTAAAGGAGTTCCTGGGAGGCCAGCGTTTCAATCATGCTTTCTACCTTGATGGTGTCCAAGAACTAGTGAAACACTGGGATAAGTGCATGAGTGTGGCAGAGGATTATATAGAGAAACAAGAGGAGTTTTTACTTTTATAATTAAGTCCCGGTTTGACTTGAACGCCGTTCATATTGCAATCAACACCCTCCAGCTCTGATCACAACACACACACACACACACAGGCGAACGAGTGTCCAAAAAAAAAAAAAAAAAAAAAAAAAAAAAAAAACTCTCTTCGTCTAGAAACTTTTTTTTTTTCAGAAATTATTTCAGCTCTTCATTGCATAAGCCAAGAAAACATTTTGTATTCGATGAGATCCCTTTGAAACAAATTTTAAACAAACAGAATTTTATATTTTGCACTGTATTTCCTAAGCTGCGTCTAATAATACATTTCTAATCCTCTACATACTGTAAAGTCTTATTTAAAAGACCGCATGAGAACGAAAGCACTATTGTTAAGTATTATTATAATAAGTGACGTTATGTTAGGGCTGAACAGATGAGTGCGTTCAAACTTAAAAACCATAATATTGTTATTATTATTATTACTATTAACGAGCTTAGCTAAAATTGCTAGTTAGCTCAAATATTGACTGGTGCATTACAAAACAAGCTCACATATGCATGTTTATAGGCGTGTTTTATGATTAACACAATCACCGAAATGTCTTTTTAAGAAACATAATCTGTAGGTTTTTTTGGCGTAATCTGTATCGTAATTTCTAACCAATAGCTCACAGCCAAGGCTGCAGGTCAACGTTTAGGTAAAGAATGACTTTAATAAGGAAAGGAAGCTATTACAGTTATTATAAACAGTGTTTACGTTACAGCTCTGCAGAATCTCATCACTGCTTTCAGACTCCTTAATTAATTAAACATAATTAACCCCATCGTTAGTCATCTTAGCTAAAGATAATCCGCTCGTATTATATATACGTTTTGGTTCACAGGATTCCTGTGGCCTATTTTTCCATTTAAATCAGGATAAACCATCATTCAGAAATGATTCATTCGCTCGTAATTGCATAGGCTTATAAAGTATAATGTGACGGATAATTAAATTGTTTTCTGTTTATTCAAAACAACGCACTAAACCATTTACTATTATTTTCCATAATTTGCCTAAATAAAATAATTGTAAAGAAATAATATTTCCTGCATTACTGTGCAGCCTATACATCACTGTAACTGTAACTCCGTTGATATGTAACCATGCTAAACGAATACACACACACACACACACACACACACACACACACAAAAAAAGATCGTCTCCAAGAACCAAATCGAATCTAAAGTTAAAACAATAAGTAAACTTACTTAAAGCTTTTTTTTCCCTAAACATCACTCGGTGTTGCCGTATATCAGAGCGAGTTCAAGATAAATATCAGACTGTTATTTTAAAACTGAATGCTACTTCGATCAGCTGCACGGAAAGCATAAATAAAGCCGTAAAACCTCGTTACAGTCACGTCGTGTTATCTTAAGCATGTCCCTACGAGCGCGCGAGTGTGTGTGTGTGTGTGTGTGTGTGTGTGTGTTCAGCAGTCCAGGCCGATGTAGCTGAGCAGGAGCTCGAGTGCGTGCACTTTCTGGTTGGCCTCCTCGATGGCGCTGTACGTCTGCACGTTGCTGCTGATGTGGTAGCGGATGTCGTCCACCAGCGGGATGGAGTCCGTCTCCTGGCGCGCCGCCACGCTCGCGGCGTCCTCTCGGATCAGCTCTGCAAACTCCGCCCTTTCCACCAGCTTTCGAACACACACACACAAAAAAAAAATTTATATTCAGGATCAAAGAGGCGACACGCAGGAAAATCTATCACACTTGAGATTTATTTATAGCTTCAGAAGCTTAAACCCAGCTCCCTGTGCTCATTAATATGAACCCTAGTTCCAGCTGTGACAATAGAACAACACACCCTCTCGATGATCTTGGCCATGTACTCCGTGCACTGGTCCTCGAGCCGAGACAGGCTGAACAGTTTGGCCGTCTTCCACATGTGCAGGATGTTTTCCTCACTCAGCAGCGCCGCCAGGGTGCGACCGCACAGGCGCTTCAGACCCGGCAGCAGGTACATGTCTGCTACACACAGCACCTCGTACACGCCATCATGGGACAGCTGCAGGACACACGCAGACACGGGATTTCAATAAACATGTCATTACAGAGTAGAGTCTGGTGTTTGGGTTAAACCTGCTGATGACGCCACTAACAGGCACTGATTAGTTTGATCTCAAGTCTTTTCACAAAAGAATCACCAGGATGATGTCATACACAGCAACTTTCGATTACGATAAAACTGAATTAAAATAGAGCGGTAATGCAACTTACTGGATGCCAACCACTGTAAAAAAAAAAAAAAACAAGAAGAGGAAAAAGAAGAAGGAGATTAAGATGACATGAAAGTGAGACTGTCGAGCATGTACAGGATGCGGGAGACGATAGATGTGATGTCACGGCTTTAAGGACTGAGAAGAGAATTATTTCTTTTGGAATAGGAAGTCACTGATCAGGGAAGGAAGTATTTACAGCGATACCTCAGCGTATGAATTTAATCCGTGCCGAATAACGTAAATGCAGCCAACACGTTCCAGCCACCCAAAAATATTACCAATTTCCAACACGATAATCATATTTTTTGCATATAAAAACATTTAGAAAACACATGAAAATAAAGTTAAATATGGAATAAATAGACATTAAACCTTCATTTATGATTCCTCTTGGCACCGGCTGCTTTAAAAACCAAACTGAAAGTGGCTCCTTTTTCTTCTTGCTAGCGCCCTTGATAGGATTCTTGGGACCCCACGGTGCTACTGTATGTCTTCACTAAATCTTGCACAAAATGCAAAAAAACAAAAAAAAAACCAATGTAAACTCGCTTAGCTTGGCTTTCCACTGACACAAGCGAGATCTGAATGTGCACGCAACTTCTGGAGCCGGCATTCGGTTCGGCTCGGTTCGTTCGCTTGTAAGCCTTAAAATGTCTCGTATGCCGAGGAAAATTTCTTGTAAAATTTGAGTTCGTATGTCGAGGTTCCACTGTAATGTTTTTTTTTTTGATGAAGACTGAACTGGAAAGTCGGCTTTAAAGGACAGGGAAGCTGAGGAGAGAGAGAGAGAGAGAGATCTATAGGTGACTGTGATACAATAAAGGCGCAGAGCGATGCAAAGGGAGAACATGTAGGGAAGATGGAGTGACAAAGAGTTTGAGAGACAGACGGAGACGTACAGTAAGCATTTCACTGCATATCGTACTGTGTGTGACTGTGCATGTGACAAATAAATTTGAATTTGACAAGACAGGATCATGGAAGAAAGCATTTAACTTTTTTTTTTTTTTTTTTTTTTAAGGACGGCTGGATTGGAAAATCGGATTTAAGAGGCGGTGGAAGATGAGGGAGAATGAGACCTGCGGTTAGTTGTAACGTGACCTATTGGATTCCAACTGCTGCTAAACAACAAGGAAGGAGAAGGAGATAAAAATAACAAGAAAAATATTTTAGGAAAAATGAAGAAAGAGGATAATGAAGACAGTATTCGATGTGTTTGTTAATGGCGAAGGAAAACTGAAAGGGCGATGAGGGAGATCATGACCAGAAGGTGGCAGTAATGCAACATAGTGGACGCTACCCGCCCGTAAAGGCCAAAAACACTAGACAAGAGTTAACCTTATTTGGATAAACAGGAGTTTGGTGTGAACTCAAGCTAGGATGTGATTCAGTAGAATCTGAGCAGTGAAAAAAATCTGCCAGTAAAAACGAGAGCATTTTAAAAATGAAATAATGACAAAGTCTAAAGTCTAGACTTAATAATCTTATATATGTTCTATCATTATATATGGTTTAACATTTTTAACCTGTTTAACATTAATAATAATAATAATAATAATAATATGTGACCCATAAATAGAACATAAATCAATCAACATATGCATCAGAAATGACTGACAGCTGCAACAGATGTTTATAACCGTCCAGGAAGTCCCGCCCCTTTCCCATTCATTTCACATACTGATCTCTCACCTTGATTTGAAAGCTGCCGCACTTTTACCATTTGTGTCGCGGTGACCGACAAAGCTTTGATTTCATTATTAGAGTGTGTGTGTGTGTGTGTGTGTGTTTCTGCACCTGTGTGTTATCGCTGTAGATGTAGTAGAGGATTTTGGTGAAAAGCTCGTGAGACACATCATGCAGCGTGATGACGGGAACTTCAGGGAGAGACTGCAGCGTTTCTCCTTCACTGAAATGATCTTCCACCAACGCTTTAAAGTAATCGCTACGGCCACAGAAAAACGCCTGTGCACACACACACACACACACACACACACACACACATTTTGCAAAGAGATGTACATGTTTTAAACAGATTTTAACAAACAGCTCAAATAAATAAAGACATACAGATCAGTCCGGATATTCCCTGACCTTATGGCACAGGAAGTCGTACCCGTCCACCCGGAAGCAGACGTCTGGGTAGCTCGGGAAACTGTCAGTCAAATCGAAAGGAAGCTGCCCGTATCCCACCTGAGGGATCAGATCACACACACACACATACACAGGTGAATCGAATAAAGACAGACAGTATGCACATGTGACTGGATGTGTGTGTGTGTGTGTGTGTGTGTCTCACCCTGAGGTCAGCGGGGAGAGCGCTGTCTGCTAACAACGCCATGCCGTCCTGCAGCTGCCAGTCGTGAGGATCCAGAGTCAGCACCTTCACACACGTCCCCGGCTTATTGGACACTGACAGGTAAAGAAACGTATTGCAGTTCTCACACCCCTTTGTCACTGATTATATTATTATACTATATCATACGCGTACCATGTCGTAAAAAAGTATATGCCCCCTATCTTTTTTTTTTGTTTGTTTTCTGCATATTTGTCACATGTTAAATGATTGAGATCATGAAACAAATTTTTATATTACACAAAGATAAGCAGAGTAAATACAAAATGCAATTCTTTCATTTCTTAAGGGAAAAAGCTGTCCAAACCTACTTGGATATATATATAAAGCAACATATATATAAAGAAACACAATCTAGAGAAATTCAAGAACAGATGAGAAACAAATTAACTGATGCAGGTGAACAACGGTGAGAGCCGTGAACTTTCTCAGGAGTGGCCGCCTACCGAAATTACTCCAAGAGCACAACAACGACTCGTCCAGGAGCTCATAGAGGACACGGAACAACATCTAAAGAACTGCACTCAGGTCAGCGTTCATGGTTTTGCAAAGAAAAATGGATCAAAATTCTTCCACAGCGATATGAAAGACACATTGGCAATTAATGCAAACGCTGGATTGCAGTTGTTTCCGCCAAGGGAGGCACAACCAGGTATTAGGTTTAGGGGGCGATTACTTTTTCACATAGGGCATTTATTTTTTTCCCTTAATAAATGAAATCATCATTTAAAAACAGCATTTTCTTGTGTATCTTTGTGTAAAATCAAAATTTTGTTTGATAATCTCAAACAATTTATATATATATATATATATATATATATATATATATACATATATATATATATATATATACA
>JAQMYJ010000040.1:3703588-3725208 GCA_030014305.1 Clarias laeviceps | reverse complement strand
TGTGTGTGTGTGTGTGTTCCTCTAGTCCCAGTTCCAGCAGATGCTAGCTCAGGATTTCTCTTTTTTACTCAGCAGCTGTTTGATCAGAAACATAAAAGGGTCTGATGGACTGAGAGGGAGAGCCATTGTGTCCCCCTGCTCTATGGGCCCCTGTGTTTACCCTTAGAGTCATCCGGCGGCCTTCAACACACACACACACATAGACAACCAGGTATTTAAAAAGCTCCCACAGCAGAATCAATACACACACAATGCTCCTCCTGGGCATTTAAAGCACGATTTAGAGATTTGGACATGTGGCATCGAGCGGCTTAAACAGCTTTTCATCATCAAGTTCGATCACTTTATCCTCTGATCACCTCTGGATACTGAAGAGAAGAGGCGCTGCTTCTTACCTACACTGGGTGTGTGATCACAAGCTCTGATGTGGTTCTGCTTCTCAAATTATACAGTAAAATGTGGAACTAGAGTTTGCTTCCTGTATCTCAACTTTATAGATATAACATTTAAAGGCTTCTGTGTCCTCTGTCTGACCTCGGGTCTGTCACTTTCTCTGTCCCTTGTTCTCAAGAATCCGTGCCCCATTTGAAAGTTCAGCGTGCAGTGATTCGTTTTTTGTTGTCTGAGGCTGTACTTGTTGCCGAAACAACTCACGGCAGAACAGAAAGAGAATTGTTTGGATATTTGTGAACAAAATTTAACGCGATACTTTAAGGAAGGTGAAAGTTTATTAAAGAAAATCATTACTGGTGATGAGACACGGATTCATCACTACGAGCCTGAGAGTAAACAGCAGAGTACGGCCCGGAAACATCCTCAAACGCAAACCGAGAAAAAGTTCAAAAGTCGACTATCAGCTGGAAAATTCATCAATGCTTACAGTTTTCTGGGATTCTCAAGGGCCAGGATTGGAACATTATCAGGAAAAAAAAAGGTTCAACAATCCACAGCGCTCCTTACAGTGAGACGCTCATTGAAGAGCTGAAGACTAAACTTCGGATTAAACAAATTCACAATTCTGTCCACACTGTCGACAAAAACCTTTTGAGTTGTTAACACCTCCTCCCTATAATCCTGATCTCGCTCCGTCAGACTTTCACCTGTCTGGTCCCCTGAAAGCAGCCCTACGAGGACGAAGATTCACTTCTGATGAAGAAGTGAAGACTGCGGTGCATTCGTGGCTCACAGCTCAGAGTAAAACATTTTTTAATGAGGGAACACGAAAGCTTCTTGACAGATGGAGAAAAGTGTTTTGAAAAGCGAGGAGATTATGTCAAAAAATTCAAATAAATTCTACAGCCAGAGTGCGGATTAGATTTAACTCACAATTATTTAACAAATATTTAACAAAGACGCCCATCAGAAGAAACGACGTTACACTTTTCTGTGAATGAGAAACTGCATTCATTTGTCTTTCAAAAGATAAAAGCTGGTGACAGAATTGACTGTTTAAGAGTTAAACCACTAAGTGGCTCTGTGTTGGAGAACCTGCATGCTTTTTACCACATTTAAGTTTTTTAAAACTTATAAAACATATGTGTGTGTTTGGTGAATTATTTTGATTTCTCTCGCTCTCTCTCTCTCTCTCAAACTTGTTCTCAGATGCTGCTGTCCTGCTGGTCTGGATCCCTCACCGTGTCAGGTCAAAGGCCAGCCAGCCCTATCGATCCCCCCGGTGAAGCCGCGTTTATCCCCTCCCGCTCCACTCCAGAAGTGCCAGAGCTCCTCGATTGTGCGGCGTCTGGATCGATGGTGCGCGTGTGTGAGGGCCTCACGGTTAAGCAGCTCTTCCTCAGATAACTGACAGCTCCAAAGCTCAGGCCTTGACAGCAACTTGTCAATACAAATTTCACCGATTGATGAGTAATTAAAGGAATAAAAAGAGAGCTCGATCCGCTATGGACTCAAACATCTGTTAAACAGGCGAGGTAAACAAAAACCAACAGGGGACATCTTAAAAGGCCAGACCCCTCTCTCAATGCTCTACTAAGTCCCTCTGTAGTTTATAAGCGATCCAAAGGCTATTAAAGAGCGTTCAGATGGTCCTCGTCGATAAACGATTCACTGCAAGGCGACGCTAGCTTTACAGAAAAGTCATACGAATTTTACACACTTCACATTTCTTATTTAAAAAAAAAAAAAAAAAAAGACAGGCTGGATTAGCAAGACTCAGCTAGTTGGGATGCACGGATGTGATCTTTTATCATCGCAAAAACATTTTTAAAGAATGCTTAAAGAATAGGTTGCTAGTTGGTGAGCGAATGTGAGCATACTAAGCTGCTGAGATCTTTTAGCTATGCTAGGTCCTTGCTAATACACAGCAGATACTTATAGCAGCAGGTTAACATTTGCGCTACTGTAAAAATTTTGTCAATGTATAGGATAATTAAAATACTAAAAAATATCAAATTTAATTTGTGCAATTTAGCACAGAGTTTCTAAAGCATAGCCAGTGTTAGCGTTATTTATTGTCTGTCAGGATGTTAGCATTAGCAATATCCTTACAAAAAGAATTAAAACAATAAAATTAAAATAAGTGGCATTTTACAAATATGGACCAGTATTTTAAAATCTGTGATGTATTTTAACTGATTTGGATGTAATTATTGCATAATTTGTTTTAGCTAGTGAGCTGGATGTGAGCTAGCAGCCAAAGTTTTTGTTGTGTTTTTTTTAGCTGTGCTGGCTTCATGCTAACACATACCAGTTAAATACAGCAGCAGGTTAACATTCGTGGTACAGTAACGCTTTAGTTAATGTATAGGATAAAATAAACTATATTAAATTGAATTTGTACTATTTAGAAGAGAGTTTCTTAAGTGTGTGGTAACTAATGTTAGCATTATTGATTGTTTGTCCGGATGTTAGCACTAGCAATATCCTTACAAAACACATTACACCTGTGGACCTGCATTTTAAAAATTATAATGTATTTGAATTGATTTTGAAGAAATTATTGCATAGCTAGTGAGCCGGATGTACGCTAGCAGGCAAAGCTTTTATTTTTTAGTTGTGCTAGCTTCATGCTAACACAAAGCAGATAAATATAGCAGGAGATTTATCTTTTTGCTACAAGTAATACTTTAGTAACTGAATATTGTAATAAATATAATAAAGTAGACAACATTAAATATGTATAATTTAGTTTTTGAAGTGTAGCTAGTGTTAGCATTATTGATTGTATGTCAGAATGTTAGCATTAGCATTATCCTTACAATAAAAGTGGCACATTACAAATGTTTTTTATGTGTATTTAAAAGAAAATAGCAATATATTTGAATTTATTTGGACATAGTTATTGCATAATTAATATTTTGTTGCAATTTTGTGCCATCGGATCTGTTCAGTTTTATGTGCCCACCCCCCAACGCCGCCGTCTCTCTGTTAAGAGTCACGTCAGGTCTTTCCTGTCACTTTAAAGTGCTTAATCCCCGACTGTGTACGTGGAGATCCCCGTTAAGCCTTTTAAACTGCAGGAGGGACTTAAAACTATAAAGACCAAACCATTTGCACTAAAACTCTGCACTAATGAAATTAGGAGGCCTACATCCAGTTAGACGAGTGTAAATAACCCGGAGGATGTTTAAATGTGATGGAAGCATGTTTTAGCTTGATGTTTTGGTATAAACGGCCACCTCCTTTCTGCGGTCGAGTTGAAATGGGTGTGTGGGTTGGAGAAAAACTTAAACATACAGCAGGAGGAAAGAGTTTCAAGGTCAATCTGTCAACAACAGGATGCTGGAGAGAAGAAGAAACAAGAGAGAAAAGGAAAAGCAAGAACTGGGGAAAAAGCGGGACTAAGAAAGGAGATAAAAAGTGTATGAAATTAAAGAAAAAAGTCAAAGAAGGAGAGATGTTAAGAGTGGAAAAAGAAAGTGCAGAAGTGTAGGGCACAGAAAACAATAAGAAGAGGAGAAAGAAGATGAACGATAAAGAGATGAAAACCAGAGGGGAAAGGAGTAGAATAATGTACAAATAACACCAAAAGAAAATAGTTGAAAGGAGAAAAACTGAAGAGAGGCGGAATAATTAACCTTATATAGTTAACACAAATCAAAGAGAGACATAAAAGAAAGGATATACAACTCTAAAACTGGAAACAGCAAAAGAGAGAAGAGAAGAGAATGAGAGAGGACATGGATTAGAAAAGTTTAAAGAATTAGAAAAATAAAAGAGAAGCTATGAATTGAAAAAAAGTAGATGTAGAGGTGAGTTGGATGGTTGGAGGGTTCTGGAGATGAATAGAGATGCATGAAAAGGCATGGAGAGGAACCGAAATGTGTGGAGAAATGTGGAGGTGAAAGGAGATGATGCAGATGTGTGAAGATGGTGTATAGACTTGTGGAGAACTGTGGTGTATAGGGTGGAGATGTGTGCAGACAGAGATGGATTGATGTGGAGCTGTATGAAGGTGGTGTGGGAGATGAAGTGAAGATGGCATGCAGAATTGTGACGATGATGTGAAGACGTGGATACAAATTAAAGTTGTTAGAGGCATGCGGACATGTGTGGAGACAAGGTATGGGACAAGGCAGGTAAAGCTGTGAAGATGTTTAGATGTGTGGAGATGTGGAGAGTGACGACGGTGTGGAGATGGACTGGGACATATGGAGACACATGGACATGGTGTGGAGACACACGGACATGGTGTGGAGACATGCGGAGATGGTGTGGAAAATGTGAGGATGGATTGGGACATGTGGAGATGTGTGGAGATAGATGGAGACATGGACATGTGGAGATGGTGTGAAGACGTGGCGATGTGTGGACAATCTGGAGATGGATCGAGACATGGAGATTTGGGAAAAAATTGCAGACGTGTAAAGACAAATGGAGACGTGCAGACGTGACGTGGAGATGGTGTGGAGGCTGTGGAGTAGAGTGGTGGTAGATGGGGACAGGTGGAGATGTGAGCAGAGTTTGTGGAGATGAGTGAAGGTAGATGGAGACATGTTGAGACGTGTGGAGACTGTGGAGGGGGGTTTAGTAGCAGCGGTTTTCAGGGAGGGGAGTCACACAGAAGCAGCGTCTTTGTGCTGCTCTAATCCTCCAAGCCGACACAGCTTTGGCCAGGTTTCATTGGGAAAGTGGCATGAAATAAATGCTTTATTTCTTCGCAGCAAATCTGCGCTAATCCCACAGGCCGAGGAGACAAAGGTTTCTGAGCCGAGAGCTTTAAACCGGGTTCAGGGCCTGAGCACCGCCCGAGCTCTTCTAAATGACTTACTTTACACTGACACTAACACACACTGACAGCCAAGAACACCGCGAAGAAGAGAAGAGGAACGAAAAGAACAGGGGATGAATACAAGGAGAAAGGAAAAAGAAATCACACAGCGCAGATACAGGTAGTGGGAGATGTGTGCAAAAATATCGGCACCGTTGTTTAAAAGAATTCCTATCACATTTCATTTGTTTTCTTCATCCAGGCTGTGAATCGTGGTGTGTAATGTGGTGAAAAAAAATAAAGACCCAGAAAATCCAGATGATGAAATCTGATTTATTTTTCTTACAAATATAAACAACTTTATTCTATTTTATTATATTACACATGGTGTCTATGGTGTATAGGATTGGAAACGTTTGCAACCCTCATGTGTGAAGGAGAGAAAAAAAAAAAAGAATAAAATACAGTAATAAAAAAGGTAAAAAAAAAAAAAAAGTTGGGGAAAAGATAAAAGACGAGGGCAAGACACTAAAACAGAACAAGGAGAAAACAGATAAAGAAAAGGAAACCGAAAGATTTAAAGGAGACAAAGAAAGAAGGAGAAAATACAGCTGACATAAAAGTGAGAAAAGAATGCACATGGGAAAAAAGAGGAAAATCCAGTAGGAAGAGATATTTGAATGTAAAAGTTTGCTATTAAAAAATAGTAAACAGAATAAATAAAGAGAAATAATAGACAAAAATTGACTTCCAATAGAAATTGGCTTAAAAATAATTAATTAAAGAAATGTGAGAAGAAAATTAGGAAAATGTGCCAGAAATAAAATTTTGTATTCTAAAAGAGAAGAAATAAAATAAGTAAATAAAAAACAGTACAAGATAAAAGATTCAATAGGGAGAGATATATGTTACAAACACAAACCTTTATGTTAGAATAAACGTTTTTTAGCTTTTTCGTGCTAACTTTTGCACGCTAATGTATCCAGTATTCAGCTTAGAATTCTGGAAAGTCAAAGGATGTAGTGTGTGTGTGTGTGTGTGTGTGTGTGTGTGTGTGTGTGTGTTCTATTAGACAGCTTTTTTGTGTTCTCAGTTCTATGTGTGGTGAAAACAGATGAAGGAGAAGGAACCCTGGGCACCACACACACACACACACACACACACACACACACACACACGCACACACCCGTGGGAAAGACAGCAAAGCCCTAAGCTCTGCAGTTTCATCAGGCTTTAGTGGAATTTACATCGTTAAGACTCTGGAGCGGTTCTGAAAATGATCTGGTTTGAGCCGGTTTAAAGCACTTAGCTAGAAAACGGCACACGGAACACTTCAGGGTGGGATGATGTAGGGAAATAATCAACAACATGGGGATATGATGAAGCGAATTCACTTCATCAAACTGCTTTATTTCCCTCACACCACGGTGTTAATGCGAGCCAATAAATACTTTTAATCCGTTAATGTTCTGAAGATGAGAACCAATGTTGAACCCTTTAAAGAAGAATGCAACAAATATTAAGACATTAAGGATTTGCTAAATGTTCAATGGGAAATGCTTTAAAAAAAATTATAATTAACAATAATGTTGGAATATAATTTGAAGTTTAGTGACAAACACTAATTCACTTCAAAGGTTCTTTAAAGTTTCTTCAGCTCCATCAAAGGCTTCTACTTTGAGTCTTTTCTTATAGGAAACAAATTTCTATGTAGACCTTATAATAGTTCTTTCAGAGGCACAAATGAAGAGTGTAAAGGCATGTGCAAAATAATGAATTTTTCTCACAACAGAAAACATCTGGTGCGATTACAGCTGAGACTTTTCATTTCGAGTGGATTCCTTTCAGACAAACCATGGAACCTGTTAGCAAAGTAAACTGTCGAGGAGCTCCCTGCACCGGAGTGGAGAGCAGCAGAAAAGCCTGCTGACAGAAAGCAGTCAAAAAGGCCATTTTAATGTTATTATAACGTGGCCAGCTCCAGAGATTAGCTCAGCACATTGTCCTAATTGTTTGAACAGAGAGGGAGGGAGAGCTTTTGGAGACCAGAGCCTTTACAGAAATCTCTCAAGTTCAATAGTTTTAGGGGGGGAAAAAAGAAAGAAATCCAAGCCCTCCAAATCTCCTTCTTCTTCCTTCCCCCCTCCTCATCCTCCCTAATCCGGCCTAATGCCTTTCTCTCTATTGGCTAATGGCCGAGGGAGGACAGAGCGCCGTGTCTTAAATAGTGTGCTGGCTGTTTGGGCTTTAGGGAGTTGATCCAGAAACACACACACACATGCAGGAGTGTAGGATTATTGAGATTATTTTAAAGCCTTTTTAAAAAACTCCTTATCCAGGTAAATGTTATTAATATTATATTTGTAGTCTATACCTGAACCACATGCTGTGAAACAAAAATGCAAGTACGTTGTCATTATTTTGGCTGAACAGCTTAATATTTTAACTTAACCATTCATTTTATTTATGACTTAATAACTCGTTGACAGCTACGTCATTATATTAATGTTATATGTAATGTTGTTATTCTTATTGAACGACTCATTGTTGAGAGATGAAAAGTCTTTATTTTCCGTGTAATATCTCCTTATTGTGACATTATTCTATTAACTGTTGTTTGGTTTTAATAACTTGTTATTTGGACAAAATGTTCCTGAATTGCAAGTTGTGAGAATAAGTAAAAGTTGTGTTATGTAATAACGTAATGGTAAAAATGCTATGTCAATATTTTGACTTCTTTTTGACTTGTCTTATAAGTTATTATGCAATACTGTTATCTTGATATTATGTTATTTAGACTTTAATAATTATCACGAGATGTTTTCTACTCCATATTTTTATTATACATTATTAAACATTATTTCATTATTTTGTCATTATCCTTTTTTTTTTTTTTTTACTTAATAACTATAAATATATATATAAAGTGTTAAGTTTTATATAAGAAGTTATTAATTAAAAACAAATCTGACAAAATGTGTTAAAATATGATGATAATGAGTCATATTTAAAAAGTTATTAAGTTCAAATCATGTTCAAAATGTCAAAATAAAACTTAGGCCACAATAAAGATAAAGTTGTTTTTATTCAAAGCTGGTGTTTCAGGGCTTTAAGAAGCTTCCCAGTGTGATTTTATTTGTGCATTATTATAATGTTCAACTTTTAGGGATCATTGTCTTGTATTTTTAGTCTCACATCTAAATGTTTTACTTTATTAGTGAAATATGTATCTGTATTTTCTTGAGTCTGACTTTTATAAATAAGTATATAATTTGAGAGTAATTTGTGTTAACAGGCAGGAGACATGAATTCTCCGTACTTTTGCGCTCTTCACCCCGCGCTGTGTTTGGACCTTCACCAGCAGATGGCGCAGCGGTACCGCCTTCACACTCACACCGTCACTGTGGCCGAGAGACTCGTAGGTAAACAACAACAACACGCCCCTCATTTTACACATCTGGTTAGAATGGAGTGCAAAAGTTTTTAGCCCCAGGTCAAAATGAAAGGTTCTTTTATTCTTACTTGATTTTATAAAAGTTATTATTATTTTTTCATACCAACTTCTGTTATAGAACTTTATTATACATGCAAAAAATAATAATTTTAAAAAATCTGTAAATTTATTATTTATTTAATTTTATTATAGAATTTTAAATACACTAAACTAATATGATTTGCAAAAAAAAAAAAACATTAAAAAAACATATATAAAAAAAAATACAATGCACTGGATATACCAGTTAATAGGTGTTTTAGTATCATGATATAAACTCTATTATAATAAGTATTCTAATCTACTTCAAATTTTAAATAAATAAATAAACAAAGCAAGTTTCATTTTGATCTTTAATCCAGATTTACAGTTTGTGCCAATATTTATTTTTTTTTATTTTAAACCATATATTTAATATGGTTTAAAATAAAAACCATAACGTTCTGCATATTCATTCATTCAATTCATAGCAGTAAAATCTTTCTATTCTATCCGACTTTTAATTCTTAGTTCTTAGTCGTATAAACATTTCACTGCATATCATACTATGTATGGTCGTATCTGTGAAAAATTACATTTGAATGTGATTCATTATGTTATCTAATTTACTGTATTAGTTTTTAAACCCAAATTTGTTCCAGTTGATGACCTTTTGTTTTTATATTTTATATTTAATTTATAATTTTAAGTTTCTTTGCATATATTTTTCAAATGTACGTTAAACAATTGTAATTCACGGTAATATTCAATTGATCCTTTTGCTTTTCTTTTTTTTTTCGCCCAAAAAAATTGGCCCCACCTTCAGCTGGAACTTATTATCGGCTTAAATTATTGGCTGCTTATTTCTTGAAATGTTAATTGTTAGAACTGATCAGTTGCTTTAACTCCAATGACGCCTTGCAGTTTCCCTCACGTGCCCCAGAGAAAAACATCTTTAAGCATCTTTTAGCAGAAGAACTAAATATCGTCATAAAGTGGCACAATATTTAATATTTTTATATTTCTATCTTATAACGTACACGAAAATAAGAAACACAACAGACACAACATTAATGTGAAGAATGTCTGGTTGTAATCGGATTAAAGCTTGTGTCTGTGTGCAATTCAGAGCTGATCCTCGAGGCACGCGACGGTGGTCTGCAGAAGCAGCGGAGAAGCAGGACGGCTTTCACTGTGTCACAGCTGCAGGCGCTGGAGAAAGCTTTCCAACAAACTCAGTATCCTGACGTGGCCATGAGAGAGAGGCTGGCCGTCTGCGTCAACCTCCCCGAAGCACGCATTCAGGTGAGAACCCTGACAACCCCGGGACCTTACTGCATATTGCACGCGTTCTTACACACTGTGCTTGGTGGGTTCTTCCGGGTACTCCAGTTTCCTCCCAGGCATGCAAATTAGGCTAATTAACGTTTCCAAATTGCCTTGTGTGCCCATTAACGGATTGGCACGCCGTCCCGGGTACCTCGCCTTCTGCAGTGAGTCCGCTAGGATAGGTGAGAGAATCAAAACCAGATTTTGATTTATTATTATATACCTGTGATTTGAATTAAAGCTGACACTGTTGTCAGAGCTGCTGCTAATCGACACCTTTTGTCCAATCAGAATCCAGAATTCCACTCTGCTGTGGTGTATAGTATGTTTACATATATATGTTTGCAAATAAACACTTAAAAGAAAAATGTTAAGGCTGCGAGATCCAATAGTACAAGACTAGTGAATGCTACATTCGTCACTATTACAAATAACACTGCATATAATAAAAAGCCAGAATCATAATGACCTAAAGGCTATTAAATTCAAATACAAGGTGGTATAAAAATTTTTTTTGAGATTAGCGCGCCACAGATCTGGTCACTTTTGCCGTACGTCCTCCTTCAGACACCTTAAAACCTGGCAATAAAATTCACTATTGAGGGTCTTCAACAATTTCGGGGGTTTAGCTCGTTGGAGATCATCCTGATCTCGTCAGCTTCCAGTGATATTCTTTCGCTTTCGAAGTGTATGTGCCACTCAAAACATCTCGAATGACTCGTTGCAGCATCGCTTGCTGAATCATTTAAACTTGTCGAATCATGTCTAATGTCTCTGTGGCAGACTTGCCCAATTTCATGTAGAATTTCAAGTTCGCTCTTTGTTCTAACTTGCTGTCCAAGATGAAATCGCAGACGTAGCACCGCTTGCACAGCTCCAGATGTACACAGGACAATGTCTTTTGGCACACTGACTTATGAAGGGTCGGTGCTTCCCGCGATTTTGCGTGCAACCTTGTGCTGCCATCTGCTGGCGAGTTACAAAACTAGTCTCGAGACTTTTTGATACCACTTTGTATTACGTTGCTGCTTTGACTAAAAGCATAAATATAGTAGTGTTGATATACTTCGTTTTTTTCCAGGTATGGTTCAAGAACAGGCGTGCAAAGTTCCGCAAGGGACAGCGATTCACTCCTCTACAGAGAAAAAAGACTCTGGAGAATCCCAAACAAACCAAAGCTGAGCTTGAAGAAGAAAAGAAACACCCCAAGCAAGAAACGGTCATTTCGGACATCAGCGCTAGTCGTGTCATAGACGACACGGCACGTTTCCAGTTTCCGTCTCGGCTGAGTTCTCCGTCCTCTCTCCAGCCGTTTGTTTATGGAGAACAACACAAGCATCCAAGCCTTCTCTCCACTGCTCTGCCTTTTCCCTCTTCCTTCTTACCCTTCACACAGCCTCAGAGCAGTGCAACAGACGTCACAGCGATACATAAATGCAGCAGCCTTGGGCTACACATTAAATCCATGGCGCATCCATGTCTGGACTTGTAGCTGCACCACCCAAAAAAAAAATTAAAATGAAAACCCTAAACCTTGCTGAGCCAGTTATCGGCGTGACCAGAAGAACAGGTGCTCCTGGGTCGCAATGAAAGTTCACGTTAGGCCTGTAGTTTTTATAACCGCTGTTGAACGACCCTTTGACTCCAGTGTTTATAGATCTGCCGAGGGATTTTTTTAAAGCACTTTTTCCATAATTTTACATAAATATTCATTGTAGGTTTAACATCTTGTTGTTGCATTGTGCCTGGAAAGTATTGGCACCATTAGAAAACTGGTGTAACTAGATTAAATGTTTGCCTGGGCATGTAATAACCAGAGGTATTGTGTTCATGAAATAAAGTTTACTCAAGTCCAAATCCTGGCCATGTACAGGTACTAATCAGTGGATTCTTTTTTTCTGAATAAACCTGGACACTACAAAGTGGCATACAGTACATGCATCCACTTTTTTATTTCTATATATGGAGTTACTCCGATGACTGATATTCCTATTGTGTGCTGACGGGCATGACAACGCACGCAAACTCTTCCTGCGTCACCGGGCTGCTGGACACCATGACATCATCAGGGGTGGGTCAAGAGTGGGAAAAAAAGACGATCTGTGTTCGAGCAATAATCACACCATAGAGATGATGATTCATTTATTATTTTTTTTCCCCCAGGCACTCATTTTATTCATATGACACTAATTGCAGTTTTCATGCTGCATCCAGAATTTTTTTTTTTTAAAGATAATACATAGGAACATGATTAACCATGAAACATGGATTAAAAAAAGAGGTTAATTTATTACGATTGCTCACTCTCTTTATTTTATTTAATTTCTTTTACAACTGAATCACTCACACTAGTGTTAAATTGACATTTTATTTGGCGCATACACACCCATGCATAGTACGATATGCAGTGAAATGCTTATACGACCTAAAAAGATTTATCTATAATGAAATCAATTGCACTAGATAGTACAATTTAATACAAATATAAGTTTTTCATAAAAGTAAAATAAGACTAAACAGATGCTAAAATAAAATAGAATTAAAATAGAATTGTATAAATTATGCAGGATTTACAGAATGTTGTTAGACTTTCGGCTGCTCCCGATAAGGTGTCGCCCCCATGGACCATCCAATCCGCACAGCAACTTGGTACAGATTTTATGCCGGATTCCCTTCCAGGTGCAACCCTCGCGTTTTTTAAAATCCAGACTTGGTAACGGCACTGCATCCAGTGGCTGGGGCTTGGCCATTGTGGGTGGGAATTGAACACAGGCCCTCCACATGGTGGGCGAGAAACCTACCACTAGCAGCAGTATGATGGAAACATGGAGTATGAAATGGAATGATACTGATGCCGTGTGTGTGTTAGCAACGATGAGTATTAGTTATCTGCCATTTATTTACAAATTGATGCATTTTAATGGCTCGATCAGATCAATCAAATAAACCACACCCTTAGTTCATAGTGACAGGTTTAACCTGTTTCAGCTTAGACTTGCTGTGGATTATGGATATAAAAAAATGGTGGCTGTGTATCTCGTCTTCATTTGGAGGATTGTGCATGCAAAGAAAAAAACATAATAAAATCACACTATTTTAAGAACTAATGCTACTTTGAAATGTAATCTCAACGGTTTCAATTTTGGCAACTATCCCAGATCACAAGAGCAGCTAACCAACTTTATTAATTCTTAAATGTAGAATTTAAGTTATTCTACTTGAAAAGCACTGCTTGCATGGCCGCTGTAGCGATGCAGCAGGTAGTCTCGCTTGCTGCCTCACAACTCCAGGGACACCAGGTCACTCTTGAGCTCAGGTTACTGTCTGGGAGAAGTTTTGCATGTCGTCCTCATCGGTTCTCTTCCTGGTTCTCTGACATCTTATCCCTCCCAAACATGCCAGGAGGTGGACTTTCAGGAGGCGTGTAATTGCGCTATTTGTGAATGAGTATGTGTGTGTGTATGTGTGTGGACCATGTGTTGGACTGGAATGAGACCCAGTTTTCCCTGCAACCCCGGACCAGGAAAAAGCAGGTACTGTACTTAACATGAGTGACTTGACTGAATGAACGTGGGTGCTGGTGTTGCTGCTGCTTCCACCTATAGAGGGAGCCCTGTGCCACTCTTCACTATTACACCGGTCCCAAATTTTAGAACCCTTAAATGTGCGAATGTAAGAGTGCCATCAATCGGCCGTCGGAACCGAGGACGAAGCTTAACTATCCATTGAATAATTGTTTTTTGAAAAATCATTGTCAATGGAATATTTGTCATGTGGACAGTAGTGAGAAACACCTCCAAGAACCTGGTCCAAAGAAGGTGGAGACCTTGATGCAGTGATGGACTCCAGAAACCCCAGCTTGATATCAAGTTCTGGGTTTTACACATTCTCTCCCAGGTCCGGGTGGGTTTCTTTTAAAAACCATGCCAATACAGAGGGTAGTAGTTGTAAATGTGTGTGTGTGTGTGTGTGTGTGTGTGTGATGTGGACTGGTGTCCTATCCAGAGTGTATTTCTACAGTACCTCATACCTAGGGATGACCCTGACCATGATGAAGAACTTCCTGAATTTGAATGAATGAATAATTGATGTAGTCTAACAAGAACTACTTGATAATTGCTATAAATAAGTGGTATTTTTTCTACAATCTAGGTTCTACAAGTGGCTTAGTGGTTAGCACTGCACCTCCAGGGTCAGGGTTTGATTCCTGCCACAGGTCTGTGTGTGTGGAGTTTGAATGTTCTCCCCGTGCTTGGTGGGTTTCCTTTGGGTACTAGAGGAAAAAGATATGTATGTAGGTTGCAAATTGGTGTCCCTAAGTGTGTGAAAGACAATTAGGTGTCAAGCTGGCAACTCTCCCCCTTAAGTAACTGCCAACGGATATATCTCCATGGTGGGAGTATCTGTCGCCCGAGGATGATTTGGATGGCAGGTGGACGAACAAAAATACCAAAGGTTCTACAATATATTTATTACTGTAACTTTGTTTTTTGCCTGATGGCGTAGTGGTTAGCACTGTGGCTTCGCACCTCCAGGACAGAGGGTTCGATTCCTGCCTGTCCCAAATTGCCTGTAGTGTGTGTGTGCATCCTGTGATGGATTGGCAACCTGTCCAGTGTGCACCCCGCCTCATGTCCAAGGTCTCCTGGAATATCCTGTACATGGGATAAAGTGGTATAGAAAATGAATGAATGTTTTTTTTACATTCAACTCAACTTTGCTCATGATGATTGCTCATAGGTGTGTGTTCTCATGTGTGGGATATGCATCAACTTGCAAAAAAATAATAATAATAAAGCCAAAGTTCTCTCCTATGTAACAGAACATGCAAAAGCATGCTTATTTCTTTGGGTTGTGTGTAATAGAGACATGTTGGTAGGAGCAGGACTGTGCATTTTCTTCTAGTCCGGATGTGTGTGTGTGTTTGCTCTCAAAGTGTGATGGGGAGTGACTGACTCTACTGACGCCTCTTCAGCAGGCTTAAAGAGACAACAGCGACTCCGCGCTTAGTGTAGCCGCGGTGGGGATTTAAAAATAAACTAAAAAACACAATTTAAAGCCATGAACACGGGAATATATTGGCTTTCGACACCCAGACTCGAACCTTCAGGTAAACCCGCCTTTATTCTATACATTTCCTAAAGCCTACGACACAAGAAAAGACTTCCATCGAAATGTTAGCAAGTTAGCTAGCTAGCTCGGTTAGCTAACTAGCGCTATACAACGAGCAAAGCAACCTTCCCTCCACCTCCTTGCTTAGGATTGGCTAGTTCTACTCGGAATATGTTCTCTCAACCAATCAAACGCGGTTAGCCGATATGACTAGCCAATCACGGCATAGCAGGCGGGACTTCCAGCGACATAGCAGTTTAGCTGCTATTCCTAGCCCTATATATATATACTGTATAGATAAGAAATAGATTTTTAGCTGGCATGCTATGTAGTAAGTTCTGCGTGGTTTTGGTTATGTATTTTTGTTCTTTTCCGTTTCTAAATAAATAAGGCTTTGGATATAATTCACAAGGACGGACGTTCGAAGAAGATAAATATGTTTAAGAGTTAAGAGGTAATTTTTATTTCTGGAAAATTCGTTCAGGTATCTGTTGCTAGGCTAGCTAGCGCTAAGGTAACTAAAATGACAAGCCCACTCTTAAGTTAGCAAGCTAATGGAATCCCTGATCATGTTCTACTATAACCACGTAGATATAAAGACGTCGTTTTATCACACGGATTTAATTTTAAAGAAGTGAATATTGTTACTTAAATGTTAATATTATATTATGAGTGTTTGCTGTTTAATCGCACAGAAGCCGTAACAACTTGCTCTGGTGTCAATTCAGGTATAAAACCATTACCATCTTAATCATTCGTCATCTTCCCGTGTTAAATAGTGTGTTAATGAGCTTAACATTTGTTGAAAATGTTAAACAGGTTGCTAGTTTGGATAGCCAGCAAGCTAAAGTACTCTCTTCCCAGCAAACCTTCCTGGGTTTGAGCCTTTTTAAGCAACACAATTGTTTTGTGTTTTGTTTTGTTTAACACATGTAGGTGTGGAGGAAAATCTTTTTTTTTTTTGTATGTTTTTTACATTTATTTAGAATATCTATTTGTTTAATGCCTAGCTGATTTAAAGCATACAAACATGCATGTTTGAGCAATCACATTAAACAAATTCATATCTCTTTAATCCAGGTTAAAACTTATCATCTAGGCAAGTCAGATGCATTTCTACACACCAAAAAGAAACAAAAATCAGTCAGATTTAAAAGCAAGATTAAAAATATATATTTATTAAAAAATAAATCTTCAATTAACTTCTATCTTCATGCTGTAAGACTTGTTTTTCCTGAAATAACCTGGGTAGTTCCTTGATGGCTTAAGCTGTTTAACAGCCCTGATAATTAAGTAACTCATTGTTTGTCTTTTTTAATTTACATTATAAATCTAAAATCAGCATTACAAGATTTAGTCAAGTCAAGTAGGTTTTTTATTGTATTTTTAACCATATACCGTGAAACGAAACGACCTCCTGCAGGTTCCTACAGGACCAAGGTGCTACATACAGCATAAATTAACGCCACAAATGAACAAAACTAGCTAAGAACTATTAAAGAAGAGAAACAATATTTAACGTTTAACCCTTATGATTGACATTTAAAAATTGTTTGTACTTTAGGGTGTAATCAAGTCATTTGTGCTTGCTGGAAAGTCCAGTTTATCGACAACTACACAGACTCTGATGGGATTAAAACATGTGAACATAAAGTATGTGTTCATTTATGTATTTTTAAGCTTTGACTGAAATCAGGGCAGAACTTCTTTTCTGTTAATAGTGAATGAATCCTGGCTGGCTACCCTGGATGCTTTTCTTCCTTGTTAGACTAGTTAGTCCACACAAACGGGTGGCTTGAGCCGGACTTCGAGACGACTCCTGGCTCAGTACACAATGTAAAAAAATAAAATAAAATCACATGCCATGTAACCTGATTGGTCACCTTACTTCCTCGTTGCACTTGCACGACGCCAGGGTCATCAGTATACCCTTCACATTGCACTTTAAATCTGCATGCACTGTAGGGATGTATAGAATTGCAAACCAAGGCATGGAGCAAAGTCAGTTCTCATAAGTGAATGAAAACATTCCATTTTTTGAGAAAGAAAAAGGAAGTCAGAAACGGTTCTAAGCACATACAGGAGTGCAATCAGGACATTGTTTTAAGGTGCTGCTCCACTCATGTAGATTAATATTTAGATTGAATCAAACCTTGGGGTGTTTTTATCCTCTGCCTTGTTTTTAGTCCGGTGAGAGCACAGCAATCATTTCAGGTTTGATGGCGTCTCTGTCTGCTTCTGATCAAACTCGAGGGTGATAATGAAGTGAGTCGAGTCTGAATCAGTGAAGTGGACATGTTAAGGGTTGTAGTGTTTTGTTTTTGAATCCTAACTTAACTGGTGAGTTTTTCATTTTTGATTAACCGTGACTGAACCAACCCGATTCTGTGCCGAGTGCACAAGCTTCTGAGCGGTGCAACAGAAACGCATTGTTATGGTGTTACGTTATCAAACATCGTGCACGTTAAAAAAACCTCCAATCAACCTTTTTGTCAAAACTCTGTGAGCGAACTAGTTTCAAAATCCACTCACTAGACACACTTGCATCAGTCCCAAAACGCGTTAGAAGCTGCGTGTGCCTGCGATTCACAATCGTCTGACACACACTCTAGACTTTGGAGGCATTTGAGGCTGTAAAACGTCTTGTTTCTTTATAATTCTACAGGTGGTACCCTCTAAACTACTCCCACATTGGCATCCCATGCCAATAATTATGGCAGATGACAGAGATACGTGCAGTGAAAATGTAGGTTTTTGTTGAAATTAATTTGAAGTTAAATTTTAAACTCTTGTGTTTGAATTTAATTTGTGTTGTTTAACTGCTGCAGTTGTTTTTTAAGTGAGAAAGCGAACGGTATAAGGTATAAGGAACGGGCGACATTTAATTACTCCTCTTCAATTCATTTGTGAATCTGAGGTATAGAACTTTTGAGTTATAACAACTTTTAAGGTTCAAAGGTTCAACTGCTACAGCTCGAAGTGGGGAACTGAAGAGACGAAGAATCATTAGAGCAATCTTTAGGTTTTTTTACGAAATACACTGTCACTCGTAAGGTTAAGTCGTGAACGTAGATATGTAAAGTGGTGTCTGTTTAATTAAGCACAATGCAAATTAGGTATTAGGTGTATATATATTTTACTGTTACATAAGAAATACTTTTGTCGCCATGGTTTCGATTCACGCCCGTGTAGAGCCGGGCCGCCCCCCACATCTCAATCGAGCTCTTGCAGAGAAACTACTTCGTCTCTGCTGTCATTTACGACTGCCGTTCGGCGAATGAGCGCAACAGACGCCTGACGTTTCAGCGCCTGGAGTGTGTCTGTGTGCTTGATAGATTGTCAAAAAAAAAAAAAAAAAACACAGCAGGGGAAATAATTACCTCGAAATTTGCCTTAATTGCCGTCTGGCAGAACCAAGTCATTTTGTCGTTGATAAATATTTCAGTGACGCTGAATATTACATGACTCACAATCGCCCAGGAAGACTCCAGTCACATGTATACATACACTCCTCTCTAAAAGTATTGGACCGAAAAGACTAATCCTTCTGTTTTTGCTATACAATAAAGAGATCAAACTATAATTATACGACGATGGATCAGATTTTCCATCGTTGTGGGAGATCACCGAAGTGATGCAGTCTCCTTTTGTGATGCTTTTGCAAGCTGGTAATGCAGCTTGTTTCAGTTTGTTTTGGGGGTTTCTTCCTTCAAGCTTCTCTTCAGGAGGTGAAACGCTGCTCAGTTGTGCTTGACCCAGGTCTGGTGATTGATTTGACTTCTTTTCAGGCCTTTTCTTGTGTTTGCAGTGTATCTTTGGGCCATTGTTTGGTCCAAATAAATAAGTAAATTAATTAATTTCACTAAATGATAGACAGAATGTCTCCCTGCTCAAGCCATGGAATCCTACCTTCATCAGTCTAGACCAATAAGCCTGTATGTTTTTGGACCGTGAGCAGATCCTGTCTCTCTCCACACTTTATCTTTTCTACCACTTTGACATCAGGGAGTCTTTGTTCTAGGATTGGTTGTTGATTGTGTAATCCTTTCTGCTTTTCTCATTTTCAAAAATCGCTTCTCTTCTCTCCGATAGGTAGCTCTCATGTCTTCGTGTTGGTTTATCTTTTTTAACTTCAAATGCAGTTTTCAAAGGAGAAACTCCGGGCTCAAACCAAACACCTGTTAATCGCATGTTCCAATAGTTTTGATAGCTTACCACAGGAAAAAAAAAAAAAAAAAAGGATTGTAGATGTAAATAACTGGAAATTAAAGCTGAAAATCTTGTTACACGTCTTGTACAGGACCATTCCAGGACTTTCGGAAGAAACTTTACTTTTGTCTGATGTGGTCAACCTTTGATAAGGCGGCGAGGCCTAACCCCTAACTCCATTGATCATTCGCTGCAAGCTTGAAGCCGTGTCACGAGTTTGAAGAGTTCCTACATGACCTGTTTCACTTCTTTTCTTCAGGAGTCAAATTCTGGAGGATGTAGAGATGCGTCTGTAATTAGTGGCCAGTTAAAACCAGATTTTTAGACCAGGAAAAAGGACACTTCCACCCTGACGCTGATGTTAAACCTAATGGCATTATTGGTATAACGATAACTACACATCTCCACTCAAACACGAGCTATGAATCTTCACATTGTGTGTGTGTAACGACGACACACATTTATCAGGAAAAAATACAATTAAACATAATCTGAAAGCATTTGACAAGTCATGAAATAACATGAACAGGGCTTGAGTTGCAAATTTTATGTTAACTCCCATATTTCTATTTTTGATTAAATGAAAATACACACGCATGTATTTCCCTGCATTCAGGTCACAATGTATTAGCATGTTCACTTATTTACTTGAGAACAACTCCAGATGCCGTTTCAGTCGCTCTCTGTGCTTACACTCACACTGTGTAACACAAAACACAATCAGTCCACCTGTTAGGCAAGAGATTAGCAAATGGTTGTCATAAACTCAATCACTTCTCTCATCTCTCTTCCTCATTTACGCCGTTCCGCCGTCACTCATGTGACGTGTAACAAGGAAGCAAAACAAGACCTAAACAAGTTAATCAGTTTACCTGGCGGAGTTGGAGCAGTAAGAAGATATTTGTGACAAAAACTGTTTTTATTTTTGCTCACTCAATTCCAACCAATTATAGGCAGGAGGAGGGACAGTACCGGCCTTCCTTCGCATGGTCTCTGTGTCCCTCAATGCTCATGTCAATTCAATACAGAGTTCTTCTGCTTGGATTTATCAGCGCATATGTTAGTTTATATCAGTATTATTTTTGTCAGCAGTAGGTAAATGTCTAACACACACGCACACACACTAAAAACTAAATATCTTTAAATAAACCTGAGTCCCAGAGAACAGATCGAATGCTAACTTACCTAGAATTATACTAGGAGTATGTTAAGATTGAACAATAAAACCTTTAAAAACAATACATTCTATACTGTAAAATATGTATTTAATTTTAAACCATCTACCAAACTGACGTTTAACTTATGCTGTTTATATATATATGAACTTAATGAACAAAATAACTAAATAGCACCTGTGCTTTGTACAGTACTTCTTCATTTAATGCATTAGTTATTAAATGAAAAAAGTACTGTACAAAGCACAGGTGCTATTTAGTTATTTTGTTCATTAAGTTTTAAGGCTTTAACATTATTCACTTTAAGGCTTCTGAAATAAGGCAAGGGAAGTTAATTTGTATATCACGTTTCATACACAATGGTAATTCAAACTGCTTTACATAAAGGAGAAGAAGATAATCATGAAATGAAATAGAAAATAATAGCAATAAAACTTTCAAAATGGTTTAAAATTTTATTTAAAATCAAAATATAACAGTCAAAAATATAAGATAAAATAAAATGCAGTGCAGTCAGTTTAGACGAAGCTCATTCAATCAGTGCACAGCTAAAATAAGGAAAAGGGACTTTTTTTTTTTTTTTTTTTTTTTTTTAAATGAAAGTCCTGTGTAGACAGCATGGTTTTTAAAATTTTTTTATTTGTCAAGTGCAATAAATATTTCGAATCACATTTTAGCAGTCGAGTCGAGCTGTATTATACACTGCATGGCCAAAAAAAAAAAAAAGGTGCACACACTAACAATTTGTTCTCCTTTATCTTTGATTTACAGGTTTATGCGTGAAAATCATTCCTCATGCTCGCAAAACCAATCTTTCTCTTTTTGAGTCCTGGAATACGCCCCGTGCCATCAGGTCAGAAAACCTTCATAGATGTTTAGGTCATTTAATACATTCAGGTTATCCTCTGACTTTTGACATTTTATGGTCACATGATGTTGCTGAGTGTAGACCTGAGCCGCTGAAGAAACCCCAGATCATGACGCTGCTGCCTCCAGAGACAGGGTTTACTACGCAGGGTTTATCACTTCCCGTGCTTCCCTTCTTACCCAGACACGCCCGTGTTTAATCCAGATCTTGAGTTCGTGTGTGTGTGTGTGTGTGTGTGTGTGTGTGTGTGTGTGTGTGTGTGTGTGTGTGTGTGTGTGTGTGTGTGTG
>JAQMYJ010000040.1:3677299-3694089 GCA_030014305.1 Clarias laeviceps | reverse complement strand
CAATTTTTAAAATAATTGCCCCCCCCCCCCCCCCCGATCTGCTGCAGTATTAACCGATGCTTCTTATAAGAAGCCCCACCCCCTTTATACACACTCTTGAGTCGCACAGTGAAAGGCGCAAGTTTTGAGTAGATTCAGTTATTCAACTTAAACGTAGCCTTTTCACTGATGTTAAATGTTAAAGCTTTTTATGTTCTTAGATCAAGCATATCTACAGATCTGACACTTTTATATAAAATCAGCCGAGAAAGCGATAGAAAGCCGATCCGCCGTAACCTCAGGATCGAGATTGTATAAGTTCAGAAGTTAAATCGTGATCCAGTAGTGATTATAAAAGCCTTGCACTACGGGGTGGAGCGCTTTTAGTATCGCCCGTGCTATTTATAGTAAGCAGTATCTTTTGTGTGACGTACAGGTTTCCTGAGTCACGCTGAGTCGCTACAGTGTTTAACAGTAACAACCCAGAGCTTGCGTTACAGCCATCTGTCAACAAGTGACAAGGAAAAGACAAATACAAGTCCAGTTCCGGGTTTGTATTAATGCTATAGTTTCATATGAATGCTATATGCGTAAAAAGTAAACGTATCCTGATTAATCCAGAAACCAAAGAGTCCGAAGTTAAGCTTGTGTTTTCTTGGTAACATGAGTTTTTACATTGTTTCGAATCGTTTGTCTCCCTAAAGTCTGATTCGTTTTGATCAGCGGGAACACAATCGGGTATCGTTACCGAGTCTAGACCATTCGTACCCGAGAAAGGAAGTAGATCAGCTGTTTAGATGCGACATCATCAGTGTCATCGGGTCTCCTACAAAACCTGTGTGTGTAGTCGCGTCAATTTCATCCTCTTGACCCGCAAAGCTATAGTTGATACAGTAGGATCAATATCATCAATAATATTAGGTGCAGCACAAAGGTTAACTTCCTCGTTCTCTTCTTCTCTTGTGTTTTAATGCCGGCTCACAAGTTAAGTAGGTGCACACAGCCACCTGCTGTATCGGAGAGTGTAAATACGCAAGTGTATCTTGTCTAATGTGAAAACATCCTGAGAAGGGGATGATGAAAGTTTTGATGATGTCTGTTTTTATAGCTTTTGTTAGACGTTTAATAACATTACACTCATTCTTTTACAGAGAGAAAGAATTCAATTGCTGGCAAGTTGCTGTGATCAATCATTATGTTCTTTTGTTCTTCTATTGTTGTTGTTTATTATTACTGGACTTCCTGAAGGCCCTTTCTGTTTCTCACTTAAAGGTGTGTTAGGTAAGATTTAGGTCAGCAGAGCTGTGAGATTTTATCATTTTATACAATTTATTTGTTTTTGATCAGTTTTTAATTCAGTATCGATTCCCACCTTCTGAGCTCTTCATGTAAACTTTCAAACGATAAATTCTCTAACTTTGACGATTCCCTTTTATGTACCACAATCTCTGCAGAAAGTGCAAACTTTTTCCGCTTCCATTTTATGCTGCTTTTGGGTTTAAATAAATAGCTGCTTTGTAGGCGGTGACATTCATACACTTAACCACACAAATTACATAGCACTTCAGTGCACGTTAGTTTTATAATACTTGGAAACATGTAGAAATATAGCTGTGTAGAGCTACTCGAGACATTAGTGCTATTGAAGTGAACTGAATCAAAAATCGTAATTCCTTAAAATCAAATTGAATCGAATCAACAGTCTACTTAAGGTAGACAAATCAGCTTAAGATTTATTTATTTTTTAACAATATTACAGATTTGCGAGGTTACAAATCTCTTTCACACACAAGAATCTGATGTACTAAAGTGTGAAGTTGTAGCGTGTAATGGGCCTCCGAATCACGACCCTCACGAACGTGATGCTCTAAAGGTTGTGAGTCTTGTTTTCAGATCAGGCGGACTTCCACCCAGTCGAGTAACTTTTTATTGTCTTGGGCTGGAACAATTTTATTGTCTTGGGCTGGTGATAAAAATCTGCCAAATTTTTGTTTTTCAAGACGTGTTTTTCAAATGACAAATATGTACGTAAACGTGTAAAACTCTCAAGTTTTATATGGCTTGGTTTTCAGAACTACCCAGGAAGGATCTGGCAACCCTGATCAGACCTGATTTTGGACATTATACGGAAGCCGTGCGCGCGCGTGTGCGTGACGTTAACGTAGAAACGTTTTGTTGGACACTTTAACAAATGCAAACCCTCAATTACATCACTTTGATGAATATCACGTGTTGTCGTTCCCTACATCTTTCGCAGTTCCCTTTGAACTGAACATTTTCGCTCTCTTAACATGGCTGAACACTTTGTGAAGTGCACTTCGCAGTGTACTTCAGGAACGAACCTTTAGAATTAAGGACTGTCTTCAGGTCAGTTTCGAATGCCAGATTAGAGGTCAATAAACATGACATTAGTCCTCATAATGTTTAAAAAAAATAAATAAAAAAAGTAACATTCATTGTTTGTTTATTTATTTATTTTATTTTTAAAGATAGTTGGTTTGTTTGTTTGTTTTATCACTTTCATTCAAGCCTCGCTTTGCCCTTGTGAGACGGATTAAAGCTGAGCTAAGTATCGGAGCACAAAGTGCACGACTGTATGATTCTTAATAAAACATGCTGATGGTCATCATGTGAAACCATGGCTCAGGTTCTGTTAGGTTCTGCTGCTCCAGTCAGCAAACATGACGCATCACCTGGCTGTGGGAGAACATCATCAAGAAAAAAAAAAAAACATACACACACACACACACACAGCCAGTCCTGTGCATGTATGTTACACTTCTTCTTCTTCAGATTTCGTAATACAGTCTGTTCAAGCGTCCAAACTCATCACTGAGAGCGTGACAGTCTGAACCGTGTGTTTGTTTTGAAAGAAACTGAATGTGACTGACAGCAGCACACCCTTACTTTATCTCCACATAAAAGCCAACGATGCGCTGGCGCTTTAGTTCCTTTTGTCAGTGTCCAGCTTTCAAAGCTTTAAATTTCAAGCTAATACCGACAACATCGCATCCCGTGTGTCATCTCGTAGGTCTAGCCAGGGCGAGTCTCAGCCATCTTAGGGAACGTCGCGATCGAGTAAAGAAGGTCTGAGTCATGTGGTAGGAGAGACACAAAGCTGCAAAGCTGTCATGCTGAAAGAAGGGTGGATCTAGGAAAGGTCATGGGTCACTCAGACAGAGGAGTGGAGCTTATTTTGGTGTCTCAAAGTTTAAGCCTTGGGTTAAATTACTGTGTTGTGATGATAATCCTGGTTTGGGTTGGGTCGGGATGCGAGTGCGAGAGTCTCACGCACACCTGTGAGATTCGTAAAGCTGTCGGATATATTTGTATTAAAACATATTAAATATTTTCTTTCACTATTTAAAAAAAAAATTATTACAGGTTACGCACTATACACGCACTATACATTCACTTACACGCTGAAAATATTGTATATAATTGTAAATATTGTTATCTGGTGCACTGCGTGTTTTTTTTTTTTTCTTTTTTCTTTTTTCTACGATACCCAATGAGCTACTTCAGTGATTGAACCGGAAGTTCAAGTGATACCCGCGGTCCGTTCGTATCTGCGAATAATTCGTAACTCGAATGTTCGTAAGTTATAAGTCTGCCACCCAGTGTCACACTTTGAGAAGAGCAATATGATGTAAAATATTAATATTAATAAGTAATTTCTTTGTTTTTCTATGCAAGTTTTCTTTCAATCTATTCCTGCAAAATATTTATTTAAATAGTTCCGGTCTCTCGGCGTACGACATCAATCGCTTAGGGCTGATGTGGATGTGTGACGTGTGTGTGTGCTGTTCCTTTAAACACTGCTCTCTGAAAAGCGTCTGTCTAGAGCGTGTGAAAATAAATGGATGGAAACACTCTGTCTGTCTGAGCAACTTCCTGCAAGAAGTGTTTACAAAAAGTAAAAAAAAATAAAAATTAAGGGCTGCCACAAGAGGCAGGTCTACTGTGCTTCGGGATGAAGAGGGCTTCGTTTTAGTTTTTTTCGTTTTTGCCTCAGCTTTAAGAAGTGAAGAGAAAATATGTTTTATGATCAAATATGCTGTCTCTAGAGGTTTAAAAAAAACTTGTATTATACAAGTTATATGTAATGAAGGAGCGACAGATGGATGGATGTAAAAAGCCAGCTAAACCACAAAAAGCTCATGACTGATTCTGATGTGAATCTTTGTATATTCAGAGCGAAAGTTTTAACTGAGTTCATCGATACAATTGGAGGAAAGTAACTAACACCAAGAGCTTGTGGTGTGACGGCGTCTTACCATCAGGAAGTGAAGTATTTTGCAGTAACGCCACGCCTGACATTTTATTGTTTTATTCCGCTTTTACCTCAAGTTTCCAACTACTGCTATTTTATTTTTTATTACCATACTTTACATTTACTGTTGCAGAACATCCGTATCCATCTTCATAACACTTTCATCATTTAAATAAAATGTTCATGGAGAAAGAATAGGAGAAAGAAAAGCTGTTAGAAATGCAAAAAAAAAAAAATAGTTTCTGAACATTTTTTTTATGGTTCAGAACCAAAATTAGTTCAGCTAGTCATCTACTTCCTTTCCAGGTTTGTGAAAAGTTCTCAAATAGATACTCAAAATATCTCTGAAAATCCTTTTGTGACGTTATTACAATTTATTGTGGTGATGTCATCATATTGCCCTACTGGAAACCAGGAAAAAAGTGATTGCTAACGTATTGCGTAAACTCTCTCGAGCTGCTTGAATAAATAACTTCAGATTAAAGGGAAGGTTTAAGATGATTTATTATCCCTCTCCCTCTTCTCTGTTAAAGACATTCTCAAAATCTTTATCTAAATGGCTGATTAATGTAGTGAAGCCATTACGTTGAGCACGAGCTCTTCAGGAAGCGGAACCTCATGGCCTGGCCAGTGTGTTTAGGGTGAATTCAGACAGAACAGACAAACGGACCAGCGGGTGGACGAACAGATGGACAGACTGACAAAGGGACAGAGCGACAGACGAATGGACTAAAACAGCTGGACATAGAGACAGACAGATGGAGGTCGCCAGTTTATTTATTATTTTTTTATTATAATCTTTTTTTTACTCCCACCAGAGAGACGTATCGGTGCCAAGCAGACGTTCCCGTGTAACCCAAGACGCAAGTGCAGCTGTTAGAAGCATCGCTCAATGTGTTTCGTGACTCACTCCATTAGCCGCTGGAGCACTTTACAACTTTTATTTGAACCAAGTAATTGGAGAAAGGGAGGCCACCAACACCACCACGAACACCACAGTTCAACCATTAGAGCTTTGCCATAGCGGTGTGTGAGTCACTTCCTGTCTGCCAGCATGTTTATCACACTATTGCGGTTGTACTGATTTAATTAGAGCGCGGGAAATAGCTTCATTCGCTCGCCTCGCGGACGTCACTGCCCGATGGCCAGCCCGTAAAAACGTACCGATTAGCGCTTATCAGCGATCCATTCAAATGTCTCTTTTAGTCGTTCCGGTCTCTCGGCGTACGACATCAATCGCTTAGGGCTGATGTGGATGTGTGACGTGTGTGTGTGTGTGTGCTGTTCCTTTAAACACTGCTCTCTGAAAAGCGTCTGTCTAGAGCGTGTGAAAATAAATGGATGGAAACACTCTGTCTGTCTGAGCAACTTCCTGCAAGAAGTGTTTACAAAAAGTAAAAAAAAATAAAAATTAAGGGCTGCCACAAGAGGCAGGTCTACTGTGCTTCGGGATGAAGAGGGCTTCGTTTTAGTTTTTTTCGTTTTTGCCTCAGCTTTAAGAAGTGAAGAGAAAATATGTTTTATGATCAAATATGCTGTCTCTAGAGGTTTAAAAAAAACTTGTATTATACAAGTTATATGTAATGAAGGAGCGACAGATGGATGGATGTAAAAAGCCAGCTAAACCACAAAAAGCTCATGACTGATTCTGATGTGAATCTTTGTATATTCAGAGCGAAAGTTTTAACTGAGTTCATCGATACAATTGGAGGAAAGTAACTAACACCAAGAGCTTGTGGTGTGACGGCGTCTTACCATCAGGAAGTGAAGTATTTTGCAGTAACGCCACGCCTGACATTTTATTGTTTTATTCCGCTTTTACCTCAAGTTTCCAACTACTGCTATTTTATTTTTTATTACCATACTTTACATTTACCGTTGCAGAACATCCGTATCCATCTTCATAACACTTTCATCATTTAAATAAAATGTTCATATACAGTAAGTCCCCAAGTTACAATCATTCAGGTTACGATTTTCCGCAGATACGAACGGACCGCGGTTCTATGTACATTTGTAGATGTGAACAAACCGTGAAAGTAGCTCACATGTATTGTACAAAAAAAAAAAAAAAAAAACACCGCAGTGCAGCAGATCACAATATTAACAATTATATACAATATTTTCAGTGTGTAAGTGAATGTGTAAAATGCCTAAAGTTATAGGTATATTGTGTGCATGTGGTGGTGCGGGAGAAATGATTCGGCCTCACCGGTTTTAATGCATCAATCCGGGAGCACGATGATGGAAAATGTCTGTTGTGTAAAGATGTCCTGCTGGTGAATAATCCTAATTTCAGAGAATCCTCAACAAAACAGAGTTCACAGTCCGAAACTGCTCTGAAAGCCTTGTAGCACCATGTAGCGTTGTCGCTACCCCCCTGACGTCGTCTTGTGTCACTTTAAACGAGGTCAGCTGACCCTGCGTCACTGGGATTCCCCTTGTGATGCAGTGTTGAGAGAGTATAATGTGTATGTCATATTAGTTACATTGTATATTCGTGTCAAAGATGTATAAGACGCACTTTGTCGGACTTATGAACGAATCCAACTTGCGAACGAGTTTCGTTTTGGGAGCATGTTTGTAAGTCGGGAGTCGGTGACTTACTGTGTGTGTGTGTATGTGTAATATTGATCATGAAAGCGTGTCATGTTAGCAGGGAATTCCTGAAGAAACATTAAGTTTCACCCCTGCTGCAAAATGCTGACACTGCAGACTCCTTCCCAAAATGAACTGGGACATCATCCATATGTACAAGTTGTTCCTAAAGACAAAAAAAACGCATCAAAAAACCGTATACGTTAATATTTAAGATTCTCAGAGGTGAGGTGTGATGTAAATGAGAAACAAAGACCTACTGACCAATCAGACCTGAGAATTCAACATCCAGTTTCTGATTAAACTTTCAGCATCTAGTGAGTGTCAGTGTATCCTTTTTTTTTTCTGATCAGCATTTTGTTCTCGTTGTCTTTCAGGAACCGATTAAGTCCAGGGCACCGCAGCTTCACTTGGAGTACAGATTCTATAAACAGTTGGGAAGCTCAGGTAAGTCTTTTCACTGTGCTTTTATTTACAGCTGGACAGATGCTCTTTAAGCGCAGATTCTTTCGGATGTGGCTTCTGGTGTGTTTTGTCGTTTCCTCTCTCGGCCTGTGTGCTGTGAGAATAACGGGGGTGGCGGGTGCTGATGTTTTTGATGTGGAGATGCTACCTCGCTGATAAGACTGTGACTGCACGGAAGAAACCGGGGGCTAAGGTTATCTCTCTATCTGTCTATCTGTCTGTCTCTGTATCTGTCTCTCTATCTATCCATCTGTCTCTGTGCTAGGGGCTTGCAAAGTCCAGGCTTTCCCCCGAATTACCCTGTAGGAACCCCATTTTTTTCTCAGCAGAGGCAACAAACCTAGCAGCTGATCACCTCTTAAACCCTGGATCTGAAATATAGAAGCTTGTCTGGTCCAAGATCAGCACCCTGACCTGGGAGGTTGGAGACCTTTTTAGAGAAAGTAAAACACCACTCCCTGTTCCTCACACGGTTACACGGCACTTCACAGTCAGCAGGAGACACAACTGCAGTACAGTGAAGTCATTCAGGAGCCTGAGAGAGACCGCCAGCTGTGAGAGCATTTATTTATTTATTTATTAATTTTAGCCGGCCAAAATGTCTCTCCCGCAGTATTTATAGCTACGGCTCTTCCCATTATCGAATATCCACAACCCCGAAGGCACGGCACAACGCTGGATCCGCCCCCAGCCTCCGTCTGCATCTGCTCAGATCCTTCAGCAGCGGCGAAAGGAGCACGTCAGGGTCACGTCCGTTGCTGGCGTCGTGTTAAAAGTGTCACTGTAGTAGTTTCTAAAAAAACAAATGTAAGCAAAGAGAGCAGCACCAGTGTTCGCCGATTTTCACCGAGTTAAGAAACGGAAGAATATTTTGGGTGAAAAATGTGCAAAAACCACAGGCTGTGTTTACAAGTTTACAAACGACAGAACTTGTGTGTGTGTGTGTGTGTGTGTGTGTGTGTGTGTGTGTGTGTGTATATACAGTGCATCTAAAAAAAAAAAAGTTTTTATTGTAGAAAAGGTTTATTATTTTTCTTTCTCCATAGTGTAATTCAAAACATGACCTAGCTTGGGGCGGGGGGTTGGACGAAGGCCGCTGTGCTCCATGCCGCCGGACATCATGAGAAACAGCTGGGCACTGCGTCCTGTCCTGCACGTCCTCCAGTCCCTCCTCAAACCCTCTTCTTACCTGTGTTAAACAAAAATCTCAGAAATATGATCTTCAATCTTCTCCATAACACCCCTGACCACTCATTTCACCTGGCAGTCCTTGAGCTCTTGAGACTCGTCTCCCTGCCGTCCCGTTGTCTCTTCCTCGCATGGCTCTGTCCTGATGCTGCCGGTGTGTGACTCGACTCAACACTGTCCCTCTGTGCTTTACTTTTGCGTCAGTTGTGAAACTCTCGAGACTTTTATTTATTTGGAAACAAGGCGATTGACTTACAACTTGGTGTGTGTGTAAGTGTGTGTGCAAGTGTGTTTAATGACTTGCTTCTCTGAAAACTCGCAGCAGCGTGCGTGGATGTGTCCTACTGCTGTCTTTCACTGCAATCACGTTTCAGTGTTTTTGTTTTTTCTCTCACTGTAGTTAGGGATAATGGAGGCTGTGTG
This sequence comes from Clarias laeviceps, assembly GCA_030014305.1. Taxonomy (NCBI): domain Eukaryota; kingdom Metazoa; phylum Chordata; class Actinopteri; order Siluriformes; family Clariidae; genus Clarias; species Clarias laeviceps. Next base: position 3,685,163 of record JAQMYJ010000040.1, on the reverse strand, counting down.
TGTGTGTGTGTGTGTTTTCATTCCATGTTCAATGTTTAATTCACAGGCTCGCTTAGACCTGCACTTTGACCGGCCCTTTGTGTGTGTGTCTCTCTCTTTCTCTTCCCCTTGACTTATTTGCAATACAACAAGTCCAATTGTTTTACCGCCTTTTCTGGAAAGTTTCTGTGGAAGAAATGGAGGGAAGAAAAAGAAACGTTCTAAAAGTGCGCACACGTTTTTTTTTTTCCTCTCCTTTCTTTTGTTTTATTTAAGAGTTTTCCTGCAAACTGCCGGGCGAGAGTGTGGGTTGAGGCTCTAAGTCTCCCAAACGGAAATGACTACCTACATAATGACTGTTCATTACAGGACCTTGAATTGTCTGTCTTTTTTTTTTTTTTTTTAGTTTTCCCCCCCCCCCCTCTCTTTTCTCTCTTTCTGTAAAAAATGCTTGTGTCCTGCACCGCGCTCCTTGCAGGAGGAAGTGTCCCGCAGCGTGAGGTCTTCAGCGTCCTTCCTGCTTCTTTACCGAGTTCATGTTGTACTCACACTCCAGGTTTAGGCTTTGATGAGTCACTGCTGTGGGCAAATCCGTCATCACTGGGATCAATTGCTGGCGTGTGTGTGTGTGTGTGTGTGTGAGAGAGTGTGTGAGCTCATCCTCTTTATGTCTGATCAGGTAAATCCTTCCATAATCTCCTGTGGAGTTCTGTGATGCGATTTACTAGAGCTCTTTCTCTCAAGTACGTACACACACCCACACACACACACCGTAAATGAGGAATGATTTGAGAAACAGCCAATAGTGCCTGGGGAAACTTTTTACTTTTTAAAAAGTTGTATTTGTTAATATAATCAGAGTAGCGTTGCCTCAGTAGCGATAAGTAACCGTTTAATGAGGATTAATACAAAGTAACAAAATATCAATACAAAATCTTTTTAAATCCACACAAGAATGTTTTATCATCCTGAATCAGAACATTTTAACATGTTAACATTTTAAATCATGGTGTGTGCTTAGATATAATGAAGTCAGGCTTTATAGCTGCTGCCAAGGTCAGATTAATCAACGTGGAATAAAACGTGCTTCTTTATAATCCTACGGGGCTTTTTACAGGGTTTTTTCTCTTCTCCTTTTTTCTCTCTTTTTTTTTTTTTCTCTAGAGGATGTAAAATTTTAGGAAATGTTTTCGATTAAGCCACAGTACATGAGACTTCAGAGCAAACACCTGTACACCAGATGCTTTCTGCTTTGACTGACAACTTGATTAACGCGCACACATTTTGAGTGAGTGAGAGAGAGAGAGAGATTGTCAAAAATAGAGAAAATAAAAAGAGTGCGCTTTTAATCGACAGGAGCCCTTAAAGCTTAGAGCATCTTAGCCATTATTTGTTTCGCTGTTTTTTTTTTTTTTCCCCCCCCTCGCTCGCCTGCCGTCACACGTATATAAACATGAGTAACATCCAATTCTTAATCCATAGGATTTAATGTGATGTTGCAGCTTTGACTCTTCTGCGAAGGCTTTCCACAAGGTTTAGGAGTGTGTTTATGGAAATCTTTGACCGTTCGTCCAGAAGCGCATTTGTGAGGTCAGACTCCGATGTTAGACAAGATGTCCAGGCTCGCAGTCTCAGCTCTAATTCATCCCAAAGGTGTTCTATCCCAAAATCCTACTCGTTCAACATCAGTGTCTGACCTCATAAATGCGCTTCTGGAAAAATAGTCAAAACACACAACTAAACCTTTTAGTTAATTTTAACCGACTACTCAAGCGTTGAGTGAGCAAAACATTTGAAACGGAGTCACATGGGCATACACACTATGATTTAGAAAAATAATAATCATCATAATATGCTCGTTTTGGGTTCCACATTTTCGCGACGTAGCGGTAAAAATGTACACGTTATACAAGTAATGATGACTTTTGTTCCACCTGACATGTGCGAAAACCCAAATGCACAGTTTGAAATCTTAGGCCCCCCACCCCCCCCTTTTTTTTTTTATTGTCATTGATTCATGCTGTGTTTCCAGCACATATTTGTGCCGCTAAAGGTTTTAACGCACGTTGAGCTGTCTGTTCCCAGGTGATGTAAGCTGCTGTTTTTGTTTCTGTTTCCTGCAGAAGGGATTCCTCAGGTATTTTACTTCGGGCCATGCGGGAAGTACAACGCCATGGTCCTGGAGCTTCTCGGCCCCAGCCTGGAGGATCTGTTCGACCTCTGCGACCGCACTTTCTCCCTGAAGACCGTCCTCATGATGGCCATACAGCTGGTGAGTCTGTAGATCGCTGTAGATTTTTGTTTTAAAAGAACCCAAAAAAATAATAATAAAAATCATATCAAACATTAGTGTGTTGTAGTGTGATGATTAAGATATTATGTAAATATTTTGACCACTTGTCTAACCACCACTATGGGCTGTTACCATGGTAACTGTTTTAGTTTTCTCGTGATCATAACTGCTTGGATGCTTTCTATCAAGTAAAATTAAAATTTCTTTTGTACCGGATGCCTTTTTCTCGTCGTCCTCAGATCACACGCATGGAGTACGTCCACACCAGGAGCTTGATATATCGAGACGTGAAGCCGGAGAACTTCCTGGTTGGGCGGCCGGGCAGTAAGAGGCAGCACACCATCCACATCATCGACTTTGGGCTCGCCAAAGAGTACATCGACCCAGAGACCAAAAAACACATCCCGTACCGGGAACACAAGAGCCTGACGGGGACGGCGCGCTATATGAGCATCAACACACACCTGGGAAAAGGTGAGAGACTTTTTTTCTTAGAATTTGTCGAGGTTTCAAAATGGCAAGTTGCTACAGAAATCTGTAAGCGTACGAGGAGTTACGGACTGGAATCGGCAAAGTGTGCGAGGAGAACCGACCGAGAGCAAAGCCGGTTCCTGGGCACTGTACACAACAATGTGAAAGGGCTGTTATAATGCTGAATGAGCAGGGGGTCAATTAAAAATTAACCAAACTTTACACACTAAACAATGTTAGAATTTAAGAGCGAAAGAAAAAAAAAAGCGCATTGTTTTTGTGTCTCGTTCTGATCCACAGAGCAAAGCAGACGAGACGACCTGGAAGCGCTGGGACACATGTTCATGTACTTCTTGAGAGGCAGCCTGCCCTGGCAGGGGTTAAAGGTAAACACACACACACTCACACACACACTCTGACCTCAATAATTACATCATTTACTAAATATCTCATGGTTTAAGTGCAGTGACTCTGCCACAGTGAAAATAATTGAAGGGGTAATGTTTAATGAGTTCATCAGCGATGGCAGAAGCGAGGAAATGAAACGAAAGCCTTTACAGAGTTTGTCGATGTTCAGTCTTATAAGTGTCTTGAGTATTTATTTATTAGATGTGTCCGTAACTTCGTTCACATAGAATTTAATTGCACACTCATAAGCATGTATTTAAAAATGTACAGCGCCATCTGTTGAATTTTGAGATGAACTAACAATTTTTTTTCAAAGTTTTTTTTTTAAATGATATAATGGTGTTTTCCATTTAAATTTCAAAGAGTTACGTTCCAGGAGCGCGTACGTAAGTGGGATTCGTTTGTAAGTCCAACAAAGTGAACCTTGTACAGCTTTGACACAAATATACAATGTGTAAAGCATAAAAAAAACATCAGGACAGACATTTACCATCATCGCTCGTAACTTGAATGTTTGTAAGTCGGGGACTTGCTGTACTGTTATCTATCCCTGTATCGAATGGATCTTTTCGTTGCAATAAACATTTCTACATCCGGTTGCTTTCTGTGCACCACATCAAACTCTTATCAAACCCTTTCGCTGGTGTGAATCCCATCCGAGGCCACGTGGGATTTCTTAAGCATGAGCGCATTTGTTGTCTTTTGTGCAGGCCGACACGCTAAAGGAGCGCTATCAGAAAATTGGAGACACCAAACGAGCCACGCCGATCGAGGTCCTCTGTGAAAGTTTCCCAGGTTCGATCAGACAACACTCTTATTTATGTCTTTTTTTTAAAATATATATATCTGGGGTAGTTTTTATAAATAAATAAAAAACGTATTATAAATGAACATTTAAACGATGTTGTGTTTTGTGCAGAAGAGTTAGCGACGTACCTGCGCTACGTCCGTAGGCTGGACTTCTTCGAGAAGCCTGACTACGACTACCTGAGGAAGCTCTTCACTGACCTCTTCGACCGGAACGGCTACGTCTTCGATTACGAGTACGACTGGGTCGGGAAGCCTCTGGTGAGTTTCAGTTTTTCTCTTTCTGTCTGTCTGACTTGTCTGCCTCTCTCTCTCTCTCTGTCACTTTCTTCACCACTTCCTGTATGCAGTCAGTCTTATGGCCTTTGAGTGACACCACGGTGCAAAACATTTCTCACTTTCTGTTGCTTTTTCCACACCATGAAGATGTATTTGTAGATCAGACTTGTGATCTCTCTCTCTCTCTCTCTCTCTCTCTCTCTCCCTCTCTCTCAGCCCACACCCATCGGCCCTATTCCCAACGATACGCCGCAGCCGAGCCGGGACAAAGCACAGCAGCAGACCAAAGCCCAGGTGTGTGACTGATTCACTGATTCACACAGACGTACATCTCTTCTCTATCTTAAGCTTTCTCCATACACCTCTATCTGTTTCACTCCATCTCTCTCTCTCTCTCTCTCTCTCTCTCTCTCTCTCTCTCTGTATCTCTGTCGTTATCACGTTATTTTTTTTATGTCTCACATTTTTTCTTCATCTGCCCAGCTCTGTCTTCCTCTGTCTGTCTCGCCATGTGCTTTTGTCTCTTTCTCTCTCACTTTTTTCTTTCTGTGTGCTCCATTTTTTTCATTTTTTTTTTCATTTGTCTCTCTAATTCTCTCCTTCTATCTTTGCATTTCATGATCTCTTGTTCTGTCAGACTGTCTCACATTTCTCAGTCTGTCTTTCTGTTTCTCTGTCGTTCTCTCACACTATCACTGTCTATATCAGTCACTTGCTTTCTCTTTCTCTCTCATGCTCGGTTTCTCCCTCTCTCTCTCACTCGCTCACACGTACACACACACACATGGTGCCAGCATTAGAGCAAACTCCTTTTCAGGGAACCAGCAAACACTTACGAAGTGGACTTTTTTTTTTTTTTTTTTTTTTTAATACATAAAGATGTGGCATTTTTCTGGTCCACAGTCGTAACAATATCAAGTGTGCAGGATTTCTGAAAGGGCTTGTAGCTGCTACATCTGCTCGGAACAAAATGTCCTTTCCTAAGTGTCTTTTGTTCTTCTGGTACCTTTAGACCAGCAACATTTTCGTCAGTAGTGTGTAATGGGTCCAGAACCGGCACCCTGTCTGTGGAAAGGAGCTAAAAAAAAATCTGCTCCTTTTTTTTTTTTTTTTTTTTAGCTTAATACCCTTACTTTTTTATTTTTAGATTTGAGATTATACTTGGTTTCTGTGTAATGATGTCATCGCCCACGATTGGTTTAAAATAACTGATTACTTGATTGTTTGATTTAGTTTTTTCTGTGTAACTAAGGATGTTTTCTAAAAAAAAAATAATAATAATAAGTTTCAGTCTTTAAATCGTTAGACACGGCCTCAGCGCGGTAATTCTTTAAATGGCACAAACTCTCTCTTACTCTGTTCTCTTCATCTCTTAAATGACGTTTGACTTAAAATTCATGTCATCTTCATCAGTCTCCGTGTTTCAGGTTCTCACTCACAGGTTCTCCACCACCTGTGCCGTTTCTGCATGAACGTTACGCATGCTTTTTTTTTTTTTTTTTTTTCCCACTTCCTGATCTAAACTTTTTTTTCTTTTTTTTAAGCCGCTTCACACTTTCAGTCCGGCTTCTGCACCCGAGATGTCTTCTGAGTCTTACATGTCTCTGTTGTCCTTTTGTTTTGTTTTAAATTCAATTATTTTGCCTTTTCACTCACTGCCTCCTCCATCCCCCTCCCATCACACCCTCACCCCGCCTGTGTAACACTCCACCGCGCGTCCCTGTCGGCTCGTTCGCGCAGTCGCCCGAGCCCAAACGGAGCGAGTCCCAGCCCACTCCCGTCACTAAGGAGACGCTGGGGTCGCATCTCGCAGCTGAGGGGCTGGGGGGCTCAGTCCAGGTACCGCTTTTGCATGGCTGTGCATGAAGACTTGGGGTGTGTGTGTGTGTGTATGTGTGTTTGTGTGTGTTTGTGTTTGTGTGTACATGTGTGCATATGCGTATTGCATTTCTTTCTTTCTTTCTTTTTCTTTCTTTCTTTCTATTTATGTGTCTTTCTACCATCTGCAGCTCTGAGCTCTTCTAACATCCGTACTTCTTGATGCAACATGTGATGTGGTGTTGTATTCGTTTTTGTTACTTATAATTCCAAATATAATTCTTTATTTATAACTTATTTGTTGAGATATTGAATTCATATATCTGTAAATGTACCAGATCAGCTATTTTTCAACTGGACAATAAAATGTCACCCTAAAACAATGAACAATAACGATGCGGAACAATAACACCACATTATAATCATCAAATCATAAAACAACAAAATGTATACATACACAAATAAAATGTATTGAACAAGCATTTTTAAAATGCCGATATGACATCGCAGAGACAGAAAGTAAGGTAAGGTCAGGATACATGGAAGATCTCGTTACTAAAAACAGATGTTGAGCCTCATATAATCAATTTTTAAGGGTGAATTCTGCCTCGTTGAATAATGCCAAGCATATTTAGTGCTGATTTGCAAAACCCAATAAAAGACAAAGCTCACAGGGCACCAAAACATCGACAACCCCATGAACAAGCTCCTCTTGATCTGTTCAGTCAAAAAAGTGTCGACAGCTGGAGACGCAGATGTTTAGCGGAGCAGCTGCCACTTTTTTACATATTTCTAGATTTGTTTTGGATTTGAGAAGTTTTGGATTTCACTTTACAGTCGACCCCCTAACCGAGTCGTGGCAGTTCAGAGTTCACCGCTCATTCACGGATTGTTCCTTACGAACCTGACTAATAATTGTTCTCGGAAACCTCAAATATCATTCACAATTTATTATTTTTTTATGGCTTTTGTCATGGCAAGATTATATTTTTCATTTGTTTTAATGCTAAACTGTTAAGAACAATATAATTTACTGAATTTGTAACTTAAATATTAATGTAAATTCAACCAAATTTCCATATGAAATATAATACTGTATGAATTTTTAAGTACTGTAGAGAGAACGCAAAGCGACCGTAGAGGGAAAACGCGGCTTGTTATGGTGAATTTTTACTGTATTAACCCTACAGTACTGATAACAGAAAAAAACGGCGCATACCAAAGAAAACGTACGTCGTATAAGGGTGACATCGGTATTATACATTCTTGCCCAGCTGGTGACACAGCAGTACCGTATACGGGTTTACCTTTTTCCAATTTTTTTTTTTTTTTTTAAGGGTAATGTATTAAGCTGAGTTTTAAATGAAATGTAAGGTGTTTACGGAGCAGGTTTATGGTTTAAATTATAAAAATTCACGGTTGCTCTAGGAACGTGACCACCGACAATTCCAGAGGTCGACTGTATATCAGGTGTGTGGTTCATATTGCACAGACTTTTTATACGTGAATGACAAACTAAGGAATACTAAAAATTCTCTACAGAGCCGAGTGGATTTTCATGAATTTTACCTGAGTGCAAAATGGTGAAACGAAAATTATATTTATAAAATATATTTTATATTAAAGAGTGTGGAATGAATCAGTCAGGCAGTATAATCACAGTTCTGGCGTACTGAGGAAACTTTCTACCTCGATGTTATTCAAACACAAGTGAACGCTGGGAGAAGTGCATTAGTGTAGCAGTGGATTATATAGAGAAATAAAGGGACTTTTTACTCTCCTAAAGGTTTTGGTTTGACTTAAACACCT
>JAQMYJ010000040.1:3663523-3677003 GCA_030014305.1 Clarias laeviceps | reverse complement strand
ATTAAACTATAATGACCGTTGTAATGAAAACTAGTTCTGTTAGTGAAAGAGGTCCAAGATTTGTTCATGAATAAAAAAATGTAATGAATTTAAATTATGCGAATAATGAAATGGCATAGGTGTGGGGTTTATGGTTAAATTTAGGTCTTTTGTCTTCCCTGTCCCTCATCTCCTCATGGTCACTTACCCAAGATAGTTTTTAGCTTAAGTGAAGATATTCATATTTATTTCTATAGAAGAGATAAAGGTACTTGGTGAGGCTGTTGTGCCACCTTGTGGCAGTTTTTGTTATTACAGCTCAAAGATCTTACTCAATGCAGAGTAAGTTTTTTTTTTTTTTTTTTTTTTGTACAAATGCGACATAGATATTGATGGTGTGGATGTTTTTTTTTTTATATGAATACTTTACACTAATATATATATATATATATATATATATATACATATATATATATATATATATAAAAAACACATTACACCTGGTTAGCCTGTCTGACTTTGTGTGTGTGCTTTTACACAGATAATGAGCTCGACCAACGGAGAGCTGAACACGGACGACCCGACCGCAGGACACTCCAACGCTCCGATCACAGCCGCCACCGAGGTGGAGGTCGCAGATGACACAAAGTAAGAGTGAAGTGCGCACTTGCATCATCACGTTAAACGCGTCTCAGACGTTAAACATCTTCCTTACTTTTTACTACCGTTATCATTTTAGATGCTTTGTGTCTTTGGATTGTTTTTTTTTTTTTTATATATATATGTTTTTTACATGTTTTATGTTTTAGGAACAATATATAGACAGCCTGGTTAAACAAGGATAAAGCAAGTGAAAACATTTTCTCTCTGAAAGTGTTTCATTAAGTCATACATGAATCTTGTGGGGGAAAAGCAGAAGAGCATGTCGTAGGATGGCTGCTAAGTTGTTTATTTGGGAAATAAAGAATATCTAACCAAATTCAGAAGAGGATATTGGAAGCAGGCACAAACCGAAAATATATACAAGTCTTTATAACTTTATAACAAGAGAAATGTAGCTGAGGTCGTAGGAACGTCTGAGCCAAAATGCTGAGGGGAATTGTCTAGAAAAACTTACTTACTAAATCCAAACTTATTTGGAGCACTGAAGCAACACGTACAGATGCTGAGAGCAGGATGTAATCATATAACGAGGTCACGATTATTTAGAGATGATTACTCAGCGATTTTTGGAAACATCGTGTTTATTGAACTTGTTTTCTTCAACTTCCAAACTTAACCCGATTTGTAAATAAATGGAAAAAAAAAGAAGGAAATGTCACACCCTGTCCGAGTGAGTTTGGACTTTTTTTTTCGCTGTAAAGAAAACGGATACGTTGGAAAATATCTAGCCATGTGTTTGTAACATGGCACAGTAAATGTTTTTATCGTGATTATCTCGTTTTCATAATCTTGTAATTAAGAAATAGCACACAAAATGTTGTGCTGTTGTACTGAATATCAGAACTGTTTTTATTTTTTTATTATTATTATTTTTTTAACATTACAGCTGTAATGTATATCTGAGTAGTAAAGATATCACAGTTGTGCTGATATTCTGCACAGAAACACAACCTCAAGTGTGATATTGCTTTTATATAACAGTTCCACAAAAGCAATTTAGTATCAAAAGATTGAGTCGTTAGTTCTTTTAACCCGTTATTTTGCTCCACCAACACACTGACGAAACAAACCAACAGTGGACAGTCCTGAGAAACTCGCCAGATTTACTTTATATCTCCACATTATTCCACTTTGAAATAATCAGCTAACTTCCTGGTTCCTGGGTTGAATCCCAAATAACGTTAAATGGAAATCCCTTGTCCCACACACCAAGTAGTGCCCTTGATCAAGGGGTTGAAGAGAGATGTGGCATTTAGCCACAGAAATTCAAGCAAACGAAATTAAATAGATTTTATGTTGAAAAATAAAAGATTAATCAAAATTCCAACAACATAGTCAAAAGGGAAATAGACATTATAACCGATTTCACAAAGCTTCACAAATGTTTAATATGCGCTGACCCCCTGACCCCCCCACCAAACACATTCGTAACAATTCTCCAGCACCTCTAGGCTTGTAGGACGAAGGGGGATAAAGACCAGTCCTTTCACATCCTGAAACCCCAGAAAAAAAAATCACAAGGTGTCAAGTCAAGGTGAACGCATTGGCCGTTTCAACAGCACATGGTCACTGAAAGAAAAACAAACAAAAAAAGTTTTTACACATCTCATTAAAATTTTAAATCATTTGAGCGAGAATTGTCGGTGTTGCTATTAGACTACGAAATGATATCAACTTTTTTGGGATGCCCTGTACTCACACAGAACATTCAGCAGTGTTTTAATTGCGCCTCCTACTCTGTTTTTTTTCCCCCTCGTTCCAGGTGCTGCTGTTTCTTCAAACGGCGAAAGCGAAAAACCCTCCAGAGACACAAGTGACCGGCGCTCACAGGAAGAGAACTTGAACCGCTCGGATTACTGTCGAGTTTTAAACGGAAGCGAACACGCTGCTCAGTCCCTTCCTCCCTCTGTCCGTCTTCTCTCCTCTCTCTCTCTCTTCTCTGCTTACTTTTTCTCCTTCTCTACCCCGTGTTTATCACTCGAAACCCTGCACCGGCCGACGCAGAACTTCTGTCGGAAACATTGCTGACTTCAAGACATACAATTTTTTTTTTTCTCCTTTCTTCTTTGAAATAACAAAAACAGAACATGTAAAGGAAAAAAAAAAAAAGTACTCCCACTTAAGTGGTGGTGGCAAACTGTATAAAAAAAAAAAAAAACTAATGCAGATAAATGAGCACCGTGATGTGAAATTACAAAACATGATGCTGTCGTCGTAATTTAGATTCCATGCAGAACATTTTGTCCTTCAGTGGCGGTTGATCTGAGGACTCGACTCGACTTCGATGGATGGATGGATCGGATTCTTTGAGTTTTTTTTTTTTTCTTAGCTGTAGATCTTTGTTTCAAATCGGAGGGAAAAACCTACAAAAAGGAAGAAAGATTTGTTTCATCTCAAGCATACAGAGTTTTCTGTCCTTCATTTATTTTATTTTTTTCTTATTTTGGGGTCGCATTTGGAGATGAATTACTGGGTTGAAAGAAAACCTTCACTTTTTATGTTGTAATGACCTGGGAATTTTTTTATGACTTTATTTTGTGCGTGTGTGATATGTGAGTATGAGTTGTTTTTTTTCTTTTCCTCTTGTTAATGTGGACTGTGTAGCACAGTGACTGGTCTCAGGTACTGTGGATCATGGGGAGATAAATCAGTTGTAAGCTCTCTGCTTATTGTTGCACTTTTGAGAGGCAAAAAAAAAAAAGAGAGAAGACGGAAAAGACAAACAAGAAGAGACTGTCCTAGGATGTATCCCGTGCCGAGCTCGGCGAGGGAAGAAATTCACAGGCGAGATGAAACGCCCTCCTCTTTTATGTTTCACGTTTAGATTTATTTACCAGGAAATCATAGTTTGTGCCTTTCCAAGTAAAATGTTTAAAAGTTGAAGTGTCATGAGATTTTATTCCAATTAAGGAATTTTTTTTTTTTTTTAAGGATCTCTTTTTTTTTTTTTTATAAATCTGTTCACACACCAAAGGTTTCTCTCCACGGATCTCTCCTACTTCCTTCTTAGCTTTATTTTGATTTGTATTTTGTAATAAAAAGGTGTTTTATGCCAGGATTAGATGAAACTAAGGTTCTAACAAGGTCCTTTCACTTAATTTTCTTGTCTGACAAATAACTAATAGGCGCTAATTACAGCTTAGAAGAAACCACAGTTAAACCTTGGATTGTGAGCATAATTTGTTCTGGAAGCGTGCTGGTATATCAAAACACTCGTACATCAAAGTGAATTTCCCCCATAAGAAATAATGAAGACTCGGATGATTCGTTCCACAACCCAAAATATTCACGTAAAAATTATTAATACAAAATATAAAATAAAACAAATTAACCTGCACTTTACCTTTGAAAAGAATTGTAGCTGGTGTGAGTGAGATGAGAGAGAGAGAGGAGAAGAAGGCGGGGTTATTGTGTAGGGCGACTTTCCCGCACATACACACGCACTTGCTTGGTTTAATATTCAGTGTGCACGTTTTTTTTTTTTTTTGTTTGTTTGGTTTGTTTTTTCTTACCACATGACTCCTCACACTCGTATTACCCACAATCCCACAGTGCACACGAGAGAGAAGAACCCTTGGCTCAGTGATCATGTGACGCCCAGCAGACAAAGCGCATGAGTACAATTCGTATGCCAAGACCTTGCACGTTTATCAAGTTAAATTTTAAGATTTTGCTTATCTTGCAGTTACTCACAATCCGAGATTCCACTGAACTACTAGAATCATTTAGGAATCATTTCTAGCAATTATCTGGGATTTGATTTCTTTTTAGTTTCATACATAATTTGCATAAAATCAATCATTTGTAGAAATGACCTGATGCTTGGTCTCTCACACACATCCTGCTTGTCCTATGAATATTGGTTTTACTTTGAGTTCATTCACACAATTTTATTATAATGAAACCACTTTTATCATCTACAGTATGATCACCAGACTTGGTACTGTGTGAAACCGCCACAAAAACAAAAAAAGAAATTTGACCGCTTTGGAATTCATCGTCATGAAATTCTACTGAATTGATGCTAAAGCTGGATGTTTGTGCGTCACAGAATTATTTTTATTTTTTTTAATCCTACTTGACCATAATGCAGCTTTTATACTCTGGATCCTTTGGATTTCTCACTACACTATGTTCACTGTGTTGTTGAACTAATTTATCAAAATTATATAAAAGAACGCGATATGATTTAACAGTGGATGGCGTTTGAAGCCTGAAGTTTTCCCACCAAAACATTTTACACTTCGTGAATGGGTCTTATTTTAGTTTAGCCTGAGGATGTGTGCAAGTTCACTGAGTGCAATTTTACTGTCAATCATATCGGTTTGTGATAAAGAGCCAGTGTGTCGGAGGGGTGCAAGATACCTGTGGGCAGGGCCAGAAACATACCCGAGAGGCGCAGATGATCACAAACCCTGGAATAACTGCAAAGCCCTCGTACATCAGTGATAGCTACAGGCTTATACCAGTAATAGAGTCGAACATGTATCTGATTACACTCCAATGACCGAGAAAGACTGACATGTATCTGATTACATGCCAGTAACAGTGAGTGTCACGTGTGTATCTGATTACATGCCAGTAACAGAGAGAGATGCGAATCTGATAACAATAATAATGATAATAATATCAATGATGGCGTGACGCATATATCTGATTACCTGACAATAACAGAGGAAGAGTGATGTGTTTCTGATCACTTACACACTAATGTTCAATAACAGTGATGGATTGGCGCGTGTATCTGATTACACACCAATAACAGAGAGAGTTACACGTGCGTCTGATTACATAACAATAACAGAGAAAGAGTAACGTGTATCAAATTACACGCCAATAACAGTGATGGAGTGACACGTATCTAATTACACGCCAATAAAAGTAATTTAAAAAAAAAAGTTTATTTGCATATTACATCGTCACGAACATTTAATAGCACATTTAAGCCTGTTTGTTGTCTTCTGCTACCTGTTTATGGACACAAATGCAAATCGCACTGGTTGAATTTTATTTATGTTTGGTCTCATGGCTGGTTTATCTGAAAATTATTTATTTTTCAGGTGTTTGCTGTATAAGCTTTTTTTTTCCTCACTTCTGGTTAAAATCACATGAGCAAATCTGTAGTCCGCACATAGAAATGTACTAATGCGACTTCCTGATAGAGTTGTAAGCAAATTCAATTCCGAACTGAATAATACCAGTTATTTACACCAGAATAAAAAGTAGATACCAAACAGGTACCCAGCTCCAGGGGTTGTTGTTAGCCCCTCCTCCACCTACAACCTTTATCAGATTTGGTGATCAAATTATATCAAATATGTTACAAATACATTTTTAATGTCTTAAAAAACAGGAAGTGTAGTTCATTGTACATCATGCATGGCCATGATCATCACACAGAAATCTCTGAACAGGTGCTTTGTCCCACCCATCGCTGCTTAATGATGATAACTAATCTGAACATATAAACAACAAATAACAAAATAACAAATAAAGCTATTATATTTCAAGAAAAATTTAATGTACAGTGCATCTCAAAAACAAACAAAAAAAACATATAGTGGGAAATTAAAGTCTTTCTTGGTTTTAATTTACATATCGACGGCTTACAGCACAGGAAAATCAAAAACCCAGTATCTCAAAATATTACGACATTACTAAGATCAGTAAAAAAAAAATTACAATAAAAGTTTGTCCAACTTCTGAAAGTTATGTTAATTAATGCACTCAATACTTGATTAGCAGGAATTATCGTATCAATGCAACACAGAGCCATTATTAAAGTCCAGGTTGCTTTGATAGCAGCTCAGCTCGTCTGTATTGGTGTGTTTGTGTTTCTCATTTTCCTCTTGACAATAGACCATAGATTCTCTATGGGGTTCAGGTCAGGCGTCAGCAAACGAGTTAGTGGTAGTTTTGGGGGCACTGTGCGTCGGTGCTAAGTCCTGCTGGGAAAAGAAATCATGCTTCCATGAGCTTATGGAAGCATGAAGTGCTCTAAAATCTCCTGGTAGACGCCTGCATTGACGTTTGAGCTGATAAAACACAGTGGGCCAGTGGGCCAGCACCAGCAGATGACATGACACCCCAAATCATCACCGACTGTAGAAACTTTACACTGGGCTGGAGTCTGTGCTTCTCCAGTCTTCCTCCACATTCTGAGACCTTGATTTCCAAATCATTTCTTTTCCTCCTCAGCTCGGGTAAAACACTTCTGACGTCATCTCTGTTTCTGGAATGGCCTGATACTAGGAACACATGTGCAGGAGTTCTTCTGGTAACTTTGTCTAAGCTTCGTATATGCGTGGTGGCTCTTGATGCACTGACTCCAGCCTCACTCCACCCCTTGTCAAGCTCTCCCAAGTTCTTGAATGGCCTTTGCTTGACAGCGTTCTTATCCCTGTTGCTTGTGCACGCTTTTCCCATCCAGTCAACATTTCATAACTATCCTTCGATACAGCTTTCTTTCAGCGATGACCTACTGTGACTTACCCTCTTGATGGAGTGACGTGTATCTGATTACACGCTTATAACAGTGATGGAGTGTAAAATATGTCTAGTTACACACCAATAACAGATAAAGACTGACAAATGCCACGAACAGTGAGTCACGTGTGTATCTGATTACATTCCGATAAAAGAGAGAGAGTGATGTGTGTCTGATTAATTGCACACTAATGACCAATAACGGTGATGTACTGACGCGTGTATCTGACTACACACCAATAGCGGTGGTGTTTGATCAGATTACACACCAATAATAGGGATGGAGTGACACGTGTATCTGATTATATAACTATAACAGAGAAAGAGTGACGTGTATCAAATTACTCGCCAATAACAGAAAGAGTGACACGTGTATTTGATTACGTGTCAATAACAGTGATGGAGTGACGTGTATCTGATTACACGCCTATAAACGTAACTGGAAAAATAGGTTTATTTGCATATTACATGGTCAAGCACATTTAATAGCACATTTAAGCCTGTGTTTATCTTCCGCTACCTGTTTATGGACACCAAAATGCAAATTGCACTTTTTGTTCTGATAGACTTCCTGATGGATTTGTAAGCAAATTCAGTTCCAAACTGAATAATACCAGTTATTTACACCAGAATAAAAAGTAGTTACCAAACAGGTACCCAGCTCCAGGGGTTGTTAGCCCCTCCTCCACCTACAACTTTTTGTTTGGTGATCAAATTTTTATCAAAGATGTTACGAACACATTTTCAATGTCTTAAAAAACAGGAAGTGTAGTGCATTGTACATCATACACTGCAGATATAATCATATCCTCTTGTTTATACACCTGCTCATCACACAGACATCTCTGTACAGTACCTGTGGTGCTTTAACAACCTATTAACAACCTATTGGAGGGTGGTGGTGATTGTCTCCTCATCAACACCCGCTGTCACATCACCGATCTTCCCCATGACTGTGGTTGCACATACTAAACTAGACCAGAAGATACACTGTATCCACATTGTGAGTTGCATAGTTACTTATGCAAACTTCAAATGAAATATTCTTTTTTTTTTTTTTCATGAGCTGAGCTGTTTGACGTAAAAAAAAAAAAAAAAAAAAAAGCCTAGAAATATTTCAGTTAACATGTAATGAATCTTGAATTTTAAATTAAATTAAGAAAAAAACTTTTCAAAACTTTTTTTTTTAATAGATGCGTTGTACAATTCTGACTGAGTGATTTCCACAGAATGTAATATGTGTTGCATGTAAACATCTGGGAATTGCTTCATCACTCTGGGATCTTCCGATGTGATTAATTTAGATTACTACATACTCTATTAGAAACGTTTGTAGATGTAGTGTAAATGTAATTGTGCCATCATTACCATGTGACTGAGGTGTCTGATGTATGATGGGACACACACTTGTGTATGTGTTTCAAAGGATGTGGTTTAGCTACAACATGACAACTGTCAAAGTGCAGGAAATACAGTAGCACAGAAGATGAATTTGATTAAAGTCTTGTTCTTTATAAGGTTGGGCAAATATGTACATCAGTACTTAGCGGTTAATGTCTTGGACTACTGATCGGAAGGTCCCAGGTTTGAGCCCCACCACCAGGTCGCAAACGATCAATCAAGATCTTAAGCAGTTTGGCCTCCAGAAACTGTGCTTGCAGACAGCAGTATCAGGTGACATGGCATCCATATCTTGATCTTTCCACTGGTGTCCCACAAGGTTCAGCCCTGGGTCCCCTTGCTCATTTGGTTATTCATACCATTGTTGTGGTTATGACACGCAAATCATCATCTCTGTTCCTTCCTCAGAAACATGGATCTCAAGATGCTTGGCAGACTCATCACCACCTTAAGAATGACAGACTGAGTTGGTGGAGATTCTGGAAATGTACCATGATGTCAAGATCTTGTGATTGACCTTGAGAAATCTTGGCCTACATCATTTGAGAGTGCACCCAAAGGTTTGTTAAGGGTGGAGTAGAAGAACTCGGGAGTTTTGACCTCAACCACATTGAACACTTTTGAGGTGAATTGTCATTGAAGCCTTCTCAACATCACATCAGTGCCTGACCTCACTAAAGGGGCCAAAGGGGGACTAACTTTGGAATGGCATGTTCAGCAAGCATGTATGTTTGTGATGGCTGGACAAACTTTTTTCCATATAGTCTAAATACCATTATATATTTTGGAACAGAATATCAGTTTTGAGGCCTGTTCATGGAAAACCCCATGCACTGTTTATGTTTCTGCGATACTCGTGAGGAACTGATGAATTATTGAGCAGATGAACAAAATCAGGTGTATCACGTGTAGAGCACAAGGAAAAGAGGAACAGTGAGTGGATTTTTCAACAGTAACACGGGAAACCGCAGCACCTGGGGCATGTTTGTTTTCTTATTTGTTATTCACTAATCAGCCGTGACATTAGCACCACTGCCAGGTGGACTGAATAACACTTATCACCAACTATACACCAGTAAACTGTTGGCATGATCATGGGCACCCAACGCTCATCCATGCCCACAGGGAGCAAAGGCCAGCCAGTCGAGTCCAATCTCACAGAAAAGTAATTTCTGTCGATGATTGATAGAGCCAGTGTCGTCCCAGTGGTACAAGGGGAATCGGGAAAACCTTGGTGGTTTTAATGTTAATGTCTTTGGTGTCTAGGTTTCCTCCTCTTTACTTAACTTGTTAAATCTTTTTTGAACATATATAAAAGGCATTTACACAAAATCCTTAAGATAAACAGCTCTTTTAACACTTCTAGTCTTCAGAACAGTATGTATTGTCTATGTGGTGTGTGCTGCTGGTCCGATTAACTGGTGCAACTGGCGGGTTCCTGGTCTAAGTTTCCAGTTGCACTTTTAGTTAATTCTCCTTGCATAGTTCTCAAAGGTTGGCGATTTCTGCTCAGAACCACCAATATTCCAGCTGATAGTATTGACTGATAGTATGGACATTTGTCCAAAGAATGTGACATCCTGTCCCTGCCTGAACTTTTACTGTTTCTCGTTCCTATTCTGAGCTCCTGAGAGGGTCAAGTTATGATCTCACACTGCTGCATGTAATTGCAATAAAAATGCATCCCTAGCAACCAACAAGACTAGCGGTGTTAGCGTGAGCTCCATGGGCATTTGGACATCCACTTATATTTACCAAAAGGTTTTTTAAAGGGACTTTCCAAAGCAATTTCCTAAGCAATTTCAAAAATATTAAAATGGCCTGCTTATAATGACCATCGAGATGAAAATCAGGGTTGTGAGAGAGAAGGAAATGGTGAGCAACAAAGATGCATTAAAAATGTCAGACCTGGTATAGAGGAAACACTGAGAAAAGAGGAAGTGAAAATAATAGATTTGCAAAAATAGTCGTATAATAGAATGTGCATGACAATGTTTCTCATGTGACCATCTGACGGTATCTGATTTTCATACTACGAAAGATATTAAAGAATGGGTTTAACTTCATGTCTTAAGGCAGTAAAACAGACACACTGCCTCTAATAAACCTTTAGATAAACTACTAAAGTCATTACACGTGTGTTTGCTTAACATCTTGACACTCTGTGGTGTTTACTGCCCCATGTACTGTACACACATCACCATAATTACACCACAGTGCTGTTGAAAATATTGAAAGTGTTTATTTGTTGTAGATAAAACAGCTCTGAGAATAGTTCCAGTTGTGAGGTAAATCACAGGTCTATAATAATGCTCATGTTTTTATATATTTAAACAGGACTTGTATGTCATGGTCGAGGGATCGAGTAATATATGAAAGGGACGTGTTTGGTACATACTCCAAATGACCAAAAAAAAAAACATGTCATTGTTGATATGGTGATTTAAAAAAAGAAAAATCCATTTATTTTTAACATTTATGTAAGGAGTCTCCAGTGCCAGCATGGTTCTCAATAAGTGTTTCCTTGTGTATTATTATTTTTTACATTTGTAATTACATGACAACTGCAATTTCTTTATTTCTAAAGAAACAGAAGAGAATAAGGGGGAAATTTATGTATTAATAGCTGCTATGTCATGTGATAATGACAGGAGCATAAATTTGTTTCCTGGGTGTTACAAAACATCAACTGGCCCTCATTTAATGTCACTTTTTGTCACTCTTTATAAATATAACATATTATGAAATCTGTAAATAACATAAGGTTATTTTTGCCAAATTTCTGTGCGATAAAAGAAATGAAATACCTCACAAAAGCGATCAACTTTGTAAAGGTAACTGTGTTCCTAAAACAAGTGTGGAGAAGTGTTAGGAAAGTAGAAATCTACTCATCTTAGTGATTTGCACTGTCACCTTGCACTTCCTGGTTCTGGGTTCGATTCCTGCCTCGAGATCTGTGTGCATGGATTTCAATTCAATTTTATTTGTATAGCGCTTTTAACAATTGTCATTGTCGCAATGCAGCTTTACACAATCAAAATAATTATTTAAATTTGTATGGAATGTGAATGTGTATGAATCAAAATCCATTGCATGTTTTCCCTGTGCTTGGTGGGTTTCCTCAGTGTGCTCTCACTCTCCCACCTTTGCTCTCTTTCTCTTCCCGTCTCTCTCCCCTGTCTGCGGGTCATTCCACCAAAAATGTGGGTCATAAAAATCTTATGAAATATATTTCTTCTTTCGTACCTAGGACTCCTTTAATAGCAGTAAAATCATTTTAAACTTCATGAATCCACAAAAAGTAGAGTTTTTCCCCCCCTTTTTTTATGTAACTCGTGTTACTTCTGTTCCATGATAACACCAATGATGGTAACACCAATGACGATTTCGAGAAAAATCTTAAGTATTTACAAAAAGGTATAGATAGATAGATACAGACATCTACATATTTTGTTGATGCGAAAGGAAATTCCAGAATGGCCTCCATGTGTAAGACCACATGCTTTTCAATTGTCAAAATCAATTGTAATCAGTTTTTTTGTTCAATTTTTGTTATAATTCTAAAATAAGTAACACTAGACAGACTTAAGAGCTCCGCATAAAATTGCAAAATAAATTATGACTTTTCTAAACAAATGAAGCGAGACATCTGATACACCTTCTGCATCGTCTGATGCAGGAACAATTTCAAATTGTCAAGCGTATTTTCACTGTTTTGTGTAACAGTAACAAAAATGACATACTTTGGGGTGACTGATGTTTTTATTTCATATTATTAATTATAATCAGTTATTGTTTTATTGTACATCAGATTTATTTTAAAAAAACTATATGGACTATGGATATAGTATGTAGTATTTAGTATAAAAGTACATACTATATTTTCTCATTATATACAAGTAAAGTGTCTGTTATGTTCATTTAAATAATTTTGGCATCAGGAAAACTAAGTAACAGCACTTAACAGCTTTTTTTGTAGAATGACTTCTGCCTGTTGCTCTCTCTCTCTCTCTCTCTCTCTCTCTCTCACACACACACACACACACACAGAGGGAAAGAGATGGGCAGTGCTATAGCAGGAAACAAAACCAGAAGGTTAATAAAGCGTTACTCCATCTCCACTAAAGCTTCAACCTCAGACAGACTTTTTTTTACAGAAGTAATGGCACCCTAACGATCTCTACAGCGACTGTCTGTTAGATCAGACTCACTCCGGTCTAATCTCTCCACCTGCTTTCTCTCCGGTCTCTCTCTCTCTCTCACCCGCTCCGGGATGCCTGAGGGCGCGCGCACTCTGCCGCCGGTGCGGCGCTTCACGTATGCGGTGGGGCACGTGCTGAACGACCTGTGCGCGTCCATGTGGTTCACCTACCTGCTGCTCTACTACCAGTCGGTGCTCAGCTTCCGGGACTCGACCGCCGGGCTGCTGCTGCTGGTGGGTCAGATCGCAGACGGAGTCGCCACGCCGCTCATCGGTTTGGAGTCGGACCGGACACCCGGCTGTGGAGCGTACGGCAAGCGGAAGTCATGGCACCTAATCGGTCAGAGATCTATTGAATTAAAGACAAGTTAAATCTGAATGTCTCTCTGTCTATATATTTATATATCTGTCTCTCTGTCTCTCTGTCTATATATTTATATATCTGTCTCTCTGTCTCTCTGTCTATTTATTTATATATCTGTCTCTCTGTCTCTCTGTCTATATATTTATATATCTGTCTGTCTCTCTGTCTATATATTTATATATCTGTCTCTCTGTCTCTCTGTCTATATATTTATATATCTGTCTGTCTCTCTGTCTATATATTTATATATCTGTCTCTCTGTCTCTCTGTCTATATATTTATATATCTGTCTGTCTCTCTGTCTATATATTTATATATCTGTCTCTCTGTCTCTCTGTCTATATATTTATATATCTGTCTGTCTCTCTGTCTATATATTTATATAT
>JAQMYJ010000040.1:3650200-3660916 GCA_030014305.1 Clarias laeviceps | reverse complement strand
AAACAGGAAGTTAATATCACCAACCATTCCCATTTTATTAAGGTGTATCCATATAAATGGCCCACCCTGTAGAATGATGTAATGTTAAAGAATGACAACAATAGTCATAGTTTTTCTGTGGCATACTTTTAATCTGAACTGGACTTCATCACATGGAACGTACTTATTCATGAATACAGCAGCTTTATAACACGAGTATAGCTGCAAATAGCTGCAATCTCTAGATACAACTGATGAAATTAGATTTAGAACCAAAAGTACTGATTAGCATCAATCAACACACTCAGGTTACAAGATGATCTCTGAGTCTGATCACCTGAGCACGTCTGCAGTGAACTGTCCAATAAAGCGTCTTCGTTTCCCCTGCCTTCACATCCTCCTGGCGTTTTAATCAAGTCCAAAATCTGACTTCAAACAAACGGGGGATATGAAGGTTCCTGTAAATGTGACCTGGAAAGTACCTAGAGAACCCACATTTTGTTGAGGTATTGCAGCTGTAAATTGTAACTGTATATATTAGAGTTACCCGGTTTTGGTTTTACAACCAGTTGTGGTTTTTTTTTTTTCTCACACTTGTGTGGACTTGTTTCCCATGAACATGGTGTTTTCCATAGAAAATGATTCGGAAATAAAAATACAATTACAGTCATTAGGTGTATTTTGGTTGTCTGACTGAGGAGAAAAGTGCTGTGTAGAAGACTACAAAAGTGTTTCCAATAAAAAAATGGTTCACGAACTTTCTTTTAGGAAGGACATCCACTCATAAATTGGGTAATGTTACTGGTTACTGTTTCCAGAGGTACCTAAGGTACACAGAGGTAACAAAGTACATTTACTTCGTTTTCATGTATATGTACGTTACTTAAGTAGTTTTTAAAGATAGGTTTTACTTTTACTCCACTTCATCGTACAACAAACACCTGTATTGTATGTCGTACTTCACTACATTTCTGCATGTTACGTAGCGCAATTACGTGACTTGCGTTCCCTCCATAAAACACTCAATCATGTAGCAGGTGTTTGAAATCAGAAGTGGTGGAAAGAGAGAGAGAGACTATTTCACTATGACTTAAAGGCTACAGAGAGTTAATACAAGCTCAGTATTTTTGATCCGTAAGTAAATTTGAAAGTGAGAACTTAAAAAAAAAAAAAGTCTCGTTTTTTAAAAATGGAGGACTTTTATTTTACTGGAGTAATATTTTACCTAGAGTATCTAAGTACATGATTTGTCTTTTTGTCCACCACTGACTGGTTTAAGTATTGAAATGTCCCTACACACTACACTGAGATTAATCAGGTCTGTTACACTGGTCATTATCCAGGAGTGGGATTAGAAAGGCTGTTAGACCGGGACTGCAGACATGAATCTTACATTACAGAGGTTCCTTGTTCATATCCATACTTTGTTAATTTCCATGCTCTACGTTTAGCATGAAAGTCTAACTTCATGGATAATGTAAATGAGAACATGATGTTACCATCTTACCGGGTTTCTGTGATGCATTTTATTTTATTTGTTTGTTTTCAGGAACCATCTGCGTGCTGCTGTCTTTTCCGTTCATCTTCAACCCGTGTGTGGGTTGCAGCGAGGTGACGCCGCAGTGGGTGGGGCTCACCTACTTCACCCCTTTCATTATCATCTTCCAGTTCGGCTGGGCCGCCACTCAGATCTCCCACCTGTCTCTCATCCCGGAGCTGGTGACCTGCGAACACGAAAAAGTGGAGCTCACTTCATACAGGTACGACGTTCTTTCACCTGAAGTCAAGCTCTTCCAGACATTCATGACCAACACATTTGTATGTCAATTTATATCTGAGCCGTAGAGGGTTGAGAGCCATGCTCAAGGGTCCAACAGTGGCAACTTGGTGGGGGTGCGGTTTGAACCTGGGACCTTCTGATCAGCAGTCAGCCACCTTAACCACTGAGCTACCTCTGCCCTTTCACCAGGATGTTAGTCAAGGTTACACTTTTGTGCTTTTACCTAAACCCTTAGCTGGTTTTCAGGAAAGGTTTCATGTGCAAAATCTTTATAAAGCAAAATATAAACCAGCTAGCCTGGAAGAACCTTCAAGGAACCAAACTTCTGGGTCTGCACGTTGGGTGTTCCATACACTTCTAAAAGCTGTTCAGATACAATCTGTCAGACACTTTCCAATTCTCTTAAAAATTCAGAGCTCTTTGAATTATATTCAAAATTTTATATTATATTGGTTTTCAGACTAATTTTCCAGATTTTGTTCTTGTTAGGAAGTAAATATCAACATATCAATATCTCACAAGTCAGCATGGTGGTGTAGTGGTTAGCACTGTCGCCTTACACCTCCAGGGTCTGGGTTCGATTCCTGGCCAGGCTCGATTCCCGTCTCTGTGTGCATTGAGTTTGGATGTTCTCCCAGTGCTTGGTGGGTTTCCTCCGGGTACTCTGGTATCCTCCCACAGTCTAAAGACCTGCAGATTAGGCTAACTGGTGTTTCCCAAATTGCCTGTAGTGTGTGTGTGTGGCCTGCGATGGATTGGCACCCTGTCCTGGGTGTACCCCGCCTTATGCCCTAAGCCTCATGGGATAGGATAAAGCGGTATAGATAATAACAGAATGAGTGAAAGTATCTCACATCTCATCAAATTTAGCAAGTGGAATTCCTGATCCATGAAACCTGCAGGAAAGACACATCTGTCTGTGGGAACTGTACACACAAGCATTCGTCTGGGAGTTATTGCCACATCCCCCATACAGTCCTGACCTCACTTCAAACCATTTCCACATGTTTGGGGCCATTTAAGGAATTCCTGGGAGGCCGGCGTTTCAGCCATAAAACCCCACATCCTGAGAAAACTTTCCACCTTGATGGGATTCAAGCACTAGTGAAACACTGGGATAAGTGCATTAGTGTAGCAGTGTGTAATATAGTCCTGGTTTGATTTGAACGGCCCTTGTAATATAAAAATTATCTTCAAATATATAATATAAGAAGACAACCGTAAGAATAATAGATTTAGTTTACTATAATTTTAATAGCGTAAGTACAAGACGCTAAGATGTAACTTTTCCCATCATCTGTGATACATTCTTTTTTTTTTCCGCTTCTTTTTTTCTGAATGAGTGATGTGGTTCTTCCTGACCCAGGTACGCCTTCACGGTGCTCTCCAATATCACCGTATACGCAGTGGCCTGGCTGCTGTTCCACTTTCAGCACTCTGATTCTTCCATCGCTGACCAGCTCAGTCATCTGGACGTCCCTGTATTCAGGGTGAGAGACAAATCCATGTAATGAAGCAATATCACATGAGAAGGAGTGGTTACTAGCGGAGCAGTGATGTGGTCATAGGCATCACAGCCATGTTATATTCAGCAATACAAAACATTGGCCTGTATCAAGCAAAGAAAACATTTAAAACGATTGGAATTGGGTTAAGAGCCGTCTAATGCATTATTATAATTCCTGAAAGGATTCTGCTGAACCGTCAGCAAAAAATCCTGAATGGAGGTCACTTAAACATTTGGTGAATTGGCAACAATAAAAAACAAATTTATATTTAATAGTGAAAGTTAGAGCATTTCCATACACACACTATCTCACAGGATTGGAACTAATCAGCTGTGTGTGCATAAGAAAACCACTTGTTGGTGCGACTCATCAGAGAAAGAAGTTTGCTAGAGAGCATAAAGACTGGACTTTGGAGCGATGGAAAAAGGTCATGTGATCTGATGAGTCCAGATTGAGCCTATTCCAGCGTGATGGGCGTGTCAGGGGTAAGAAGGGAAGCACATGAAGCGATGCTCCCATCATGCATTGTGTCCACTGTACAAGCCTCTGGAGACAGTGTTATGATCTGGAGTTGCTTCAGTTGCTCAGGTCGAGACTCAGCAACGTTATGTGGCAATAAAATGAAGTCAGCTGATTCCTGAGGTTCTAGGAATCAGTCTGTATGAGACGATTAGGTATGTTGCACCAGCTCAACAAGCTGATAAGGGAAGTTCCGTAACACAAACACACACACACACACACACACACAATGTATGAGGAAGTCAGGTTCAAAAATAGCACTGTGTTATAAGTATAAGTGGCTGGCATGATGTTTCTTCATCCGTAGTTCCTTATAAACATCATGAACTAACAATAAAGACACACACAAGAAAAAGCACAGTGTGTATTATGAAAAGCATAATCAGTCCTAAGCTTGTGTTTGTCCTGATATTGAAGAGTCACTGCAGTGCATTAACCTCTCGCTTGACTCGTTCTACATTTCCAGAACCTGGCGCTGATCGTGCTCGGCATCGGTGCTGTTTTCTCGCTCGTCTTCCACCTGGGTACACGGGAACACACGCAGCACGGTGGGACCGAGGACCAACCCCTGGTGTCTCACTCCATCCAGAACTCGGGGATGCCACTCCAGTGGAAACACTGGCTCACTGAACCGTCCTTCTATCAGGTGAACTTCAGTTTACATTTTTTTAGGAGAATAAGCTGTACATGAGATGAACACAAAAATGGCATAATCTACAAGGAGCTTTCAAGTCGAAGCAGCGCTATTGATTGTGCAAAATAAGATAATAATCACTATTCTGAGAGTAAAAACTCACTTTATTTTTTGTTATATAATCCCCTGCTACATTAATGCACTCATCCCAGGGTTTCACTAGTCCTTGGATACCATGAAGGTAGAATGTTTACTTTGTGTGATTAGACCACCTGCTTCGCATCTGAAACACTGATCTCCCAGGAACTCCTTTACTGGCCCAAACATGTGGAAATGGCTTGAAGGTGGCTACTTTCCAAACAAGTAGCCCAGTAACTTACAGCCTTAACCGTTCAAGCTGATCCCAAACTGGACTTTGGACCGGCACCGCATGCAGTGGATGGGTAGTGTGCACCTTAGATCCCCAAATCAACAACCTAGAACCGTAGCCACCTGAGCCACCACTCCCGCCTCACTGTACTGCGCTTGAAGTCTTCTGTAAATGTCAATCGCTTTTACGTCTTCATTCGCCAGAAATTTCATCACAAGTGCCAGTTTAGTTTGAACGGCATGAAAAAATTCCTTTAAAGATAAAGCATTGTAGACAGAGCAGCGAGACGAAGGTGAAGTCGTTGTGTTTTGTTCCTACAGGTGGCTGCTCTGTACATGTGTACTCGTCTGATCGTCAACCTTTCTCAAACCTACATCTCCATGTTCCTGATAAACTCTTTATTGCTGCCCAAGGTAAAGAAATGCTACACATTCCAGTCTATTCATCAATTTCCTCATCGCTCTTATGATTTGATTCTCTCTGCAAATAACTGGAAGGTAATTCTGTATCTTTCTGTCGGTTCTGTTTTCCCAGAACTACATCGCTACCATTCCTCTGGTCCTGTACATTAGCGGCTTTGTGTCTTCTCTGGCCATGAAGCCGATCAGCAAACGCCTGGGAGTTAGCGTGAGTTCCTCGCATTTGCTTTGATTATCAGAAAATAGCCTGTAGGATCCAGACTTTCTCTAATCTTTTACATTTCGTCGCCCCAAGCACATTTTTATTAAGCGATCACATGCAACGTGATTACGTTAATACTGTATCACAAAGAGGACAAAGTATTCGAGAAACATTAGAATTGATAATCTTATCTGTTTAGTAACCATGACGACTACAAACTAAGGGACAGTTTATACATGGAATTATAGAAGCATAACAAAATCTAAACTCCCTTAAAACCTGTTTTTAACTAAACATTGTTGATGTGATGGATTTATTATTTGTGGAAGGAGTCTTCAGTGTCAGTGTTTCATTTCATGGACATACGACTACAGTATGAATGAATAAAAAGTAAAAAGTGTCAGAACATTGTCAGTTATTCGTATCACTGTTTTTTTTTTTTTTTTTTTTCCATTTCTCAGAAGACGTATTTTGCGGGACTCGTACCGATCGTGGCGTTTGGCATCTGGGTGCTGCTGGATATGAAGATGGGCGTTCGCGTGTACGGAGCAGCCGTGCTGCTAGGAGCCGGGTCTGCCGTCATTCTCGTGATGTCTCTGTCCATGACGGCTAATCTCATTGCAGATCAGACGGTAAAAGAGCTCATAGCTGGTGGCTAAAAAGTGTCTTTGTGACCTTAACCTTTTCATCAATTGCTTTTCTTTTTTTTTTTTTTTTTAACTTTATTTTTGCCCCCGATTTTCTCCCCTAATTTTGTCGTGTCCAGTTCCTCCCAATCACTAGGGGCTCCCACATTAAGTTCACAACGCCACTCAGTAGGGATGGCCTACTCACGTGTTTCCTCCGACCCACGTGACGTCACTGACCATTTTTTTCGAACTGCTTGCTCACGCACACTGGGAGGAACAGCGCTATCCGCTCCTTCCGCTTACGCGAGCTCACAGACGCCCTTGACTGGCTTGTAGAGCCGTCGTTAATGTCAATCAGCTCTCTCTGTGCCTCCGGCTGTGAGAGGCAACAGCATCACCCGGGGTTCGAACCAGCGATCTCCGGATGATAGGGCGAGCGCTTTACCACTGCGCCACTCGGAGGCTATCATCAATTGCTTTTCAATTGGATCGCACTTTACTCCCCACGTACGTTAGTGAGCCTTGGCCTCCCATGACCCTGTCGCCAGTTCTCTGGTTTTCCTTCCTTGCATCACTTTTGGTATGTTCCGACCACTGCAGACCAGAACCATCCCACAAAAGCTGCAGTTTTGGAGTTGCTTTGACTCTGTCGTCTAGACATCACAATCTGGCCCTTGTCAAAGTCACTTCCTTATTCTTGCCAATTTTTCCACTTCCAACACATCAGCTATAGGGACAAAAGGTTCTCTGGCTGCCTAATATACAGTACTGTATCCCACCCACTTCCCAGCTGCCATTGTAATGAGGTATTGTAACTCTATCTACTGTGACAAGGACTAATTTCCCAGTCTGCATTGATCAGTGATCTAAGGAACCAGTGACAGGGTCATGGATGCTCACTGATGCACATGGGGATTGAAGGCTGGCCCGTGTAGTCCTATCCAGAAGAAGAGCTACTGTACTGTAGCTCAAATTGCTTTAAAGGTTAACGCCGGTTCCCAAAAGAAAGGAGTCAGAACACAGCGCGTCACTGTTTTGGTTGAAAAAGGTGGGATACTCAATATTAGACCGGCATTTACAGTATAATGTTATGGCTGATTGGCCTATAATCCTAAACATGAGAAATTAATTCATAATGAATAGATACTGATGAGATAATTCATTTCATTTAGTACAATAGATAAAATGACCGTAAACTGAGACTTGGGATGAAATTTCTAAAAAATATTCCAATGTTTATGGAGAGACTCTTAAAGACTCTTAAAGACATTTTTAAAGAAGGCTGTGAATGACGATCCCGGCAGAGGTGGCTCGAAGCCCACTGTAATCGTTCCCGTGAACATTCAGTGAGTGGAACGCCTCGCGGAGGAGACGCGTAACTGTACAATCATTCAGCAACACCACTTGCACATTACAGGAACTCGGCTGGTAATTATCGCCACATCCCCTGCACAGTCCCGATCTCGCTCCAAGCCATTTCCACATGTTTGGGCCATTAACGGAGTTCCTGGGAGGCCAGCGTTTCAGATGTAAAGCAGGCAGTCTGATCATGGCACCAACGCACAGAGAAAATTTAAAACCTTGATGGTGCCCAAGCAGTCGATTATATAGAGAAATAAAGGGAGTTTTTACTCTCAGTACTTGTGTTCTGTTATTCTGCGCAATCAAAAGTCCCAGTTTGACTTGAACACCCCTCAAATTTCATGTACATTAATGTTGAACCACTTTAACAGTCTAGTGTTTTGCGTGTAATCTTATTGGGTCCGTTTCTTTCTTTTCTCTCCTTACAGCAAAGCGGCGCGTTCGTGTACGGAGCCATGAGCTTCACGGACAAGGTGGCTAACGGCCTCGCCGTGATGATCATCCAGACCCTGTACCCCTGTCAGTAAGTGGTCCAAGTCGCTTCTTGAAAGATTGTTTAACGTCGGAATGGTTTACTGGTTAGTATATGAAGTATATGAAGTATTGTGTGTGTTCTATTTACAGGACACCGACTTGCTGTACTGAGTGCGTTTGGTTCTATCATCACGTCATGGTAGCTGTAACCGGGGGCGTCGGCATCGTTGCCGGGCTGTGCCTCTTAAGTCTGCTCGTCTGGCCAATCAGGATTCGCCGACGTGAGTGACAAAACAGTCTCTCCAAACATTTTGCTAAGAAATGTATGATTTCGCAAATGTGTGGTTCTTCAACCACATTGTTTCCATAGCAACAGATTGCTGTTGTACGATTTGTGTTTGATATAATTACTCACGTCTGTTTTAGGTTGAGAATGTTTTCCCATTCCCGGCAGACGGTCATCTTGGTGAACAGGTGAGGTATTAAATGAATTATTAGTTTTACTAAAAAAAACAAAACTAAAAAAAAAATTGGTATATATTTTTTAAACGATGGCTGCTATGACACTCGTCTAAAATCCACCAATAGGAGGACAGCCCTGGCAAAACCCAAAAATCCCATAAAATTCACAAGAAGAGCCACAAGAATGGTTGAACCGATGATGAAAAGGAAATGAAACATACTTCTGTACTTCAGAATTCCGCTCGTAACCTCAAGCTCACCTCAAAGGACATTTTCCTAATCGCGCTGATCGCTGATGGACGCAGAACGTAATCGTTTTTCTTCACTTGCAGGGGGACCTTAATCACCAGGGGATCTTCCTCATATAATCTGACATGAAAACCATGTACAGTACAGTCAAATCTTATTCCTAATCTGCAAACCGTGAAAGATGAAATAACCTTGCAGTGTCACACCACTGAGAGCGAATAGTGAAAAATGATAAAATTATAAAGATGAATCGAATATTCACATCTTAATCCTTTGGCTGTGTTAGTTCAGTGTCCGTTTGTTATTAATTAGTGAGATGTTTTGTACGTTTAATAATTTTTCGACGTCTAACCTCTAGCAATGCTTCTGGAGAATGAAAACCTAAGTAGACACTCGTGGAATGTCCCTTCTTAGAAACTGCTCAGACTTCTCCTTCTGACATTTTAGACAACTTCCCTCATGTTTCATTCTTTTCTCTCTTTTTTTTTTTTTTAAATCACAGAGTGTAGTGTTTCTTTTTGCAGGTTTTGCGGCTAAACATGGGAAAACTTTGAGAACATGAGGATGGGTGTGATTGGGGGAAAGTGACCGAGCACAAAGCAGCGAGTGTGTCCTTGCATCATGTCTACACAGTGAATCTGAGAGCTATGAGGAAGCAGAGCTGTCTGAGGAAACATGTCAAATACGACAGTGTCTCATGACCACTACAATGCAGAGGTTCTTCTTCTTCTTTTTGTTCCCCTTTATTTATTTTTTTTTTTAGCAACACTGAGAGACTTTTCTGACAATGCCAATGTCGACTCCTTGAAGAGAAGAATTTCACTTCTTGGCTGTATTTGTAATATAAATGTCAATGTTTAAAATGTATTTTAATGTCTTTATTGTTCTTTCAGAGCTGTGATATATTAAACACTTAAGATATCAACTCGACATATAATGTAATATAATATAATATAATATAATATAATAATGCTCAATTTTTAATGTATGTGACAGACGTAATTTAATCAGACTTGAATCTGATTCATTTTCTCATATTTTGCTTCCAGAGAGCCAGACTTTCTTGTAATTGATAATGTAGTCTTGAGGAACAGTTCTCAAGCTCAGGGTTCCTGAGGGACTTTTTGTCTCTAATTTTCAGTCCAGTTTAAAAAGCATCTAACTTAAGGCATGACCCAGTGAGACACAGGTGCACATGATGACAGATGCGCAGGCCGGTGATTAGTGTACTGCTGAATGCTGAGTGGTTGAAACACATGAGAGGGGAAATGAGGTCGCTGCATAAACAAGCAATTTTTAACTTGTACTTTGCAGCCTGTCACGGTAAAACATTTCTTTAATTTCATTTACATCAATTATTTTAATTGAATATGAAGAAATGACAGAGCTGTTCAGGCATTGAATTACTGACTATAAGGTTCAAATCCCAACACCACCAAGTTGCCACAGTTGGGCCTTAGAGCACAGCCCTTAACCCTGCTCAGATCTATAATGAGATAAAAATGCAAGTCGCTCTGGATAAGGGTGTCTGACAAATGTAAAATGTACATGTTGCTAAATATAAATTTAAATGAGGTCAATGTGGCTCATCGGTTTACTGAGGTTTCTGTAAGGAAATCTTTATTCCACATTTATGGAAGGAGTCTCCAGCGTCAGCGCTGTGTAACACTCAGATGTAAAGCTGCAACTTTACAGTACGTTTTCTTCAGAACAGAGGATATTACATCTTCTTATTAACATGAAATGCTACATTTTTGTCTTATTTTCTTCAAGAGAAAGTGATGAAATGAGTGTTTATATACAGTAACATAAGTGATAATGGTTGATAAAACTGACTTGTTTTATGGACATTATACAACTTTAAATGTAACTTTAACCATATAAAAAATATGAATGGTATTTTTAAATAAATAAAAGTGGGAATAATTGACTAGGTAGAGGAAGACAATTCCTCAGTGTGCTTTGTTAAAAAAAAAAAATTCATGATTCTGTAACACTGCATGAACAGATTTACATTATGAACTTTATCATCACTGGTTTGTCATGAAGAGATCTATACTCAGCAAAAAAAGAAACGTCCCTTTTTCAGGACTGTGTATTTCAACAATAATGTTGTAAAAATCCAAATA
>JAQMYJ010000040.1:3620448-3633654 GCA_030014305.1 Clarias laeviceps | reverse complement strand
ACACCACGCACTGCACCACGTTCCCTCTGATCCTCCAGCACTGCTCGCCTCATCCCACCATCTCTCAGGGATCGAGGGCGGCATTCATCCAGGCTCTGTTCTGTTCTGGCACCTAGGTGGTGGAACGAACTTCCTCTAGATGTCCGTACAGCAGAGACTTTGAATATCTTTAAACGACGACTCAAGACGCATCTGTTTCTCCAGTACTTGGACTAACCTGGTTTGCTGTTCAGCTCTGCTGTTCTCTGGTGGGGGCGTGGCTCAGCAGTAGCTCATTTACATAGACACTGAAACGGTGCATTCTTAAGAGGAGTGAAACAGAGGGAGTTTAAGGCATGAAAAATGCCAGGGGTATTTCAGCTATGTACTTTATTTCAAAAATATGGGACCTTTAAGCAGAAAACCTGATGAGAAAACCAAGAATACACAAGGATTGAATCAAGGAACCCAATTAACAGAAACAAGATTCGCCTGAACTCAATGAAACAGAGCCAAACAGAATGCAAAACAGGAAGTGACCTAAGATCAGAGAGTACGGGGAACTGAAAGTCTGTATCAAAATAACAGTCCTAAACACAAAGTCCCAAAACAACCATAAAGTAGAGCACAGCGTCCAGCAAGATACTGTGACGAAAATGTTATTTAAAAAAAAAAAAGAAAACATTCAAAAGATTCAAGTTGAATCTTGAAAATAATTGCATTTTGATTTACGCGTAATAAATAAGACAGCTGTCAAAATGTCTGTAGATGCTCCTGCATCGTCATCATCATCATCATCAAAACTGGGAAGAAGACTTACACACTCTGCACATACACATAGCTGACAACCGACAGCGACCTGAGGGTCCTAATAAATTAGAATGATTTATTCAGACCCTACTGAAAGCACTAGTGATATTTCCACAGCAGTGTTAAAATGCGATGGCACACTGGCTTAATGGTGATTCAAAGATTCAAAGAACTTTATTTATCCCAAAGGGAAATTGCTTATTCTTGATTACAGTTGCTGTGGAGCCGGGAGTAGGAGTATGTATAGCAGAAAAAATAGGGAAAATTGCACCATGTGAAGGGAAAGACAACTAATGCTGGCTGAACACTGTAACTCTCGCAGGCCTACAGGTTTATATATATATATATATATTTGCAAGGCTTTGCTGTCGCTGGGCTAAAAACAGGCCTGTGGCTTGTGCTGAGGTTTAAATGAGATGCCATATTTAGGACAATGCAACAAGCTCACGCTGCACTTGTGCTAAAAACAGCATCAGCAGCTCCGTCAGCATGACCGAGCCGATACACACACGAACGTGGTCATGCTTGCATCACCGTGGTGTGAATGGTGAGTTACAGCTTTGCACAGGAGCCCGTCGAGAAGCAGCGTAGTGTGTCATCTCTTCCTCGCAGCCCTACTCCTTACCGAAGGTTGTGGTTCCCCCGACGTCTGGAAGCTGACACTGAAACTCAAGCTTTTCCCAGAAGTGCCGAGAGCAGCCGAGATAAAATTAGCCGCGAGAGAATGAGAGGAACAGGGTGAGAATGAGAGAGAAAGAGAGAGAGAGAGAGGGAGAAAGAGTGGTCAGTGAAGGGGAAAAGAAAGTCCAGATCAGAGAAATGAGTCATACTGTATGTTTTTGGAAACAGTTCTTGAAAAAAAACACTTTTTTACGTATTTCTGTACGCCTTTGATCAGCATTTATCCTCATTATATATCATAACTGTTTCTTTAACAGCAACAGAACAGAGGTTAACAATGAGGCCTCGCGCCATCAGGGTCGGGGTTCGATTCCCGACTCAGGTCCGTGTGCATGGAGTTTGCCTGTTCTTCCCGTGCTTGGTAGGTTTCCTCTGGGTACTTAGGTTTCCGCCCACAGTCTAAAGACATGTCCCCTGGGATAGTCTCCAGACCCCCCTGTATACACTGTGGTACAGACAGTGAGTGAGTGAGAAGGTGAGGATGTATAGTAACACAAGAAAACATATGAAGATCCATGCAGTGATTCTTCTTTCTTTCTTTTATTATTCATTTTTTCATTTCATTACTCCATATATTTTATGTCCTGCAAATGAGCTCCGCTCCTTAGAAACAGAAGAAACTGCTCAGCTTGTCCTCTTTTCCCTAAAGGACCGCTCCCACTTTGTTGTAGGTGTAGGGAAGACTTGTCGGACTTCATAATTGATAACTGCCCTTGCAGACCGTGTCGAGCACCATAAATTACACATGACACTTTGAATGTTGGGTCTTTTTTTTTGTGCTTAACTTGCACATTTGGACAAGATTTTTTTTTCCTATGCTGTTCACTGTTCAGCCCTTTACAGTCTGTACAGTGGCAGTCAAAAGTATTGAGACAAACTGGAAATTCAATGTTTTAATGACGTTCAAAACATGTACAAGATAATATAAGAATATTTAAAAGAATATTTTGTTATTGTATGCAATGAAAGTGCTGTACAACAAAGAGTCAAAAAGACTTGGTCACCACTGTAAGAGCTTATTATGTAAAATACACACTCCCAGGTACTAAACTGATGTTGTAAGATGCAACACTGCCTCGAATGTATGTTTATTTTAGTAGGCAATTAAGACATTAAGCATATTGTTGTGCTCGATATTTAACCATGTACTTTTTGTGTTTTTGCATTGAATACACAGTCTATGTTTCCTTTCAGTTCCCCTTCTAATCAGGTCAATGGGTTCATGTTGAGTTTTAGATTAGAGTTTAGTACTGTTCTCTGGGTTTTAATGTGTAACACTAGATGGAGCCAGTGCTTTCCTTTCTACGGCTGTTCCTACTGGTTTCAACTTTCAGTGTGTGTGTGTGTGTGTGTGTGTGTGTGGATGTTCTGGTATTGGTCCAAAAGTGTTGTGTTTCTCAGCATCTTGTCAGACAATTTGTTCACCATCTAATTTCACTTCTGTATCACTTACGGCGGGGCGTTCAAGTCAAACCAGGACTTTTGATTGCGCAGAATAACAAAACACAGTTGTGAGCGTAAAATCCCGCTTTATTTTTCTATACAATCCCCTGCTACACTAATACACTTATCCCAGCATTTCACAGAGCCTGTCTGCTTCATGTCTGAAACCCTGGCCTCTCAGGAACTCCTTTAATGGCCCAATCATGTGGAAATGGTTTGGCGCGAGGTCAGAACTGTACGGGGATCTGGGCAATAACTCCCAGCCGAGTTCCTGTAATATGCAAGTGGTGTTGATTAAATGTGGGCGTGGCCTCGTGTGGATCAGTCTCGGTAAAGGAAGTGTAGCTTCTGTACCAATTTCCGATTTCAGTGATGAGATTGTAATTTAACACAGAAAAACAACAGAATGGTTGCCCCTATTATCCTGTGTACAGTAGGGTCGCGTGCGGCCTGGAGTCGATCCCAGGGAGCTCGGGGCACAAGGCGGCTATTTTATATTGTAATAAAACAGATTTTTAAATGACTAGCACTATTGTAATGCAGTTATCTCGTCTTATCAAAGCTGGATTTAATTAACATTAGCGCCGTCACATCTCGCCTGCAGTCTCTTCATCATCTAACCCATCTCTGGGAAACTACGGTACATCGCAACATCTTTGGACAGGGAGGTTTAATTAGCCTCATGTTTCCGCTTGAACTGATAACCGCTAATAGAGTCCTTGGGCCCGCTGTTAGCATGAGCAGATAGGTTAGCTTAGAGTATTACAGCATAATCGCTGGCGCACTAATGCAGAGTGATCATTTTCTTATAGTGATTAGTACTTTCCCAGAGCGGGTTTGGATCCGGATAAAAGAAGCCTCAGTAATATGCAAATGGATCACAGTGAGGCGCTGAAGCACCTCCAGACTGAGACAGGAAGGATTTACTTGTTTAGGGGGGGGTGTTTATTGCAATTAATGAAGTGTGTTTCAGCAGCAGTTTGTTCCGGTGAAGCAAATCACAAACCTGGATTATTAAGGGCGAAACACAATAGTCAACATCAGTGGTGATTATGGAAATGTGTCAGAGTTATGCAAATGAAGAATTAGCATCGCAGTATTAAGCAGTAGCGGTGGCTTAGTGGTTAGCACTGTCACCCTGCACCTCTAGGGTTTCGAGTTTGATTTTGAGTATTGGGCAGGATTAATCAAAATTAAGGTGAAGCAGATGAGTTCAAGTACATCTGAATTAATATTTCTATCAACTTTAAATCAACATTATTTATGCATGCTAAACGTGGGGATTGGCATGCTAGCAGTGTTAGCATTGCTAGCTAACAGGTCATTTAGCATTAATAAAAAAAAAAGTTATTTCTCCCTGAACATGAAGAGGGAAATCCTCCTCCTCCTCCTCCTCCTCCACTTAACCAGCAGTCAATTTCTCCATCTTGGAAAAAATGCTGCCAGTGTTTACTCACTCACTCATCGTCTACACCGCTTTATCCTGTATTCAGGGTCACGGGAACCTGGAGCCTATCCCAGGAGACTTAGGGCGCAAGGCGGGGTTCACCTTGGACAGGGTGCCAATCCATCGCAGGGCACACACACATACTGTACACTCATTCACACACTACGGGCAATTTGGGAACGCCAATTGGCCTAATCTACATGTCTTTGGACTGTGGGAGAAAACCGGAGTACCCACAGGAAACCCACCAAGCACAGGGAGAACATGCAAAATCCATGCACACAGAGACAGGAATCGAACCCGGACCCTGGAGGTGCATGGCGACAGTGCTAACCACTACACCATTGCTTTTCTTGCGTGCGCGTGTGTGTACGTGTGTGTGTACGTGTGTGTGTACGTGTGTGTGTACGTGTGTACTCTGACCCAAGCCGGAATATGGAAAAAAAAATTCACTGTTCTGTAAAAAGATGTGACATGTGACAAATATTATGTATGTTATAGTGAAGGCAGTACCATATTAGCAACCTGTTGGACTTGCAAATGTGGTACCCAATAAGTGCCATGGTATTCACCAAAGTATCATTTAGTAACCTGTGTAAAATGATACTGCAGCAGTTGCTATATAAATATTACCATTAAACTTAAACTTATTCATTACATATTTTTGACATGTACATGTTCCTGGCACATGTTCCATAATACCGTATTGCATAGTGTGGTACATGTACTGTATCAGCAAAT
The DNA here is from genome assembly GCA_030014305.1 of Clarias laeviceps. NCBI lineage: Eukaryota > Metazoa > Chordata > Actinopteri > Siluriformes > Clariidae > Clarias > Clarias laeviceps. Next base: position 3,628,553 of record JAQMYJ010000040.1, on the reverse strand, counting down.
AAGTACAAAGGCAAAATAACATAGTACTATAATCCATGGAACAGCTACCATCGCACTACCATGTTACCTACAGTATACCATGATAAAAATATTTTATAGGTATCTGGTTGCACTGGACGCTTACTGATTTCAGCCATAAATTAAGGAGCAGATCGTCTATAAAATGTGAGAGGCACACCTAAGACAAAATACACACTCTGGACTGTATGATTTGTTCTTAACTATTTTTAATAGATGTTAGGAAGGAATGCAAGGAAGCCATGATTGAACTTGTTATAATAATAATAATAATAATAATAATAATAATAAAAATATTATTATTATTATTATTATTATTATTATTATTTTTATAATAATAATAATAATTATTATTATTATTATTATTATTATGTAGTTTGCATAACACATTAAACACACTGAACAGTTAATTAATCTGAACATTATACACATACAATATAACTAAATTTCATGTTTGCCATAACTGAGGCTCCACCATTTATTTTACTAAATTAATAAGCTGGTAGTTTTTAGACCTTAAATGAAATTAGCAGGAGGTTCATTCCAATCATGTGATGAATTAAAAAAGCTGATCAATAAGTAAATAAATAAACAAATAAGTAAATAAATAAACAAATAGACAAATAATTAAATAATTTAAAAAAATGGCTTGATGGTTGCACACGATAAAATGCTTCTATGGTAACAACTAACTCATATATTTGGATGCCAGATGCACTACATCTGGCATAATACAATACTCTACATAATAATAATAATAATAAAAACACGAGAGCCCCAGCACTATGATGCCAAAGGGCTGATGTCATAGTGCTTGGGCCCTAATAATAATAATAAAGCAATATGAAATTTTATTTTAATGTGATGTTTATTTATCATATACGGAAGACGTCTACAGTACAACTGGTATTACTCTGCTTGATATTGAAATTGAACATATACAGTACATCCTAATGGATTTTTTTCTCTCAGTCAGGGAATAATCTTTGTCAAAATAACAAATATAACTCCACCCTCTTTGAACTTTCTGAATGTGAGCGTTTTAAACAAGAGTTTCATCTTAAACCATTTCAAATCTCAACAGGTTGCACCACGTAAGGCCTTGGGGGAACTCACACACTTACTGTACGCTTCTTCTTTCTTTGCAAACTTTTAATACTCCAAAGAGACTTACAGTAAAGTCCAGAAAATATGCCGTGTTGTATTTCATTTTGTCTTGAACGATCAATAATGTGAAATGTGGGATATCTATCTGACATTCTTTGGTACAATAATAAATGAAAAACGCTGAAGCTGCCCGATTTGATCCAGTTATTTTTTAATGAAAAGCCGGGGCTCAGCGTGAAGGGCACTGAAACACACCCGAGCTGGTCCAACATGGGAGAAACCGCATACCGCTTTTGTGCTGTGCAGGCGCTCGGATGGCAAGAGCACAGAGAGAGAGAGAGAGAGAGAGACTGGTGAGAGATGAAGGAGTGAAGCCTTGGCTCTCGGGGTATTTGGCTCGGATCTCTGTAGTTCAGGGATTCATTTATATTTCATAAAAACCTCTCATAGTGTGGGGCCTTGAAACTTTTTGGGAGCCTGGTTTAGAAACAAACTTAGACCAAAAAGCAAGCAGCAGACTGAGCATAGCGTCTAGTCCTGGTGGTATAAATAACACAGAGTACGAGTGCTAGAAACTTCAAGTTTGTTAATTCCATAGGCAGATCTTACAACCAGTAAATCATCAGCACACTGCTTAGCATCACACAGGTACAGGTCAAGAGCTTCACTTCAGAATCAAACCCGATGATGATGAATGAGGTTAGAAGGAATGAGCAGAGTATTTTGAACTGAAGCCTAAAGTAACTCAATCACTCTTTACACCCGCGCTGAGCAGAAAAGCATCTTAGAACTCACAACATAGCCAAGCTTAAGGCATGAGATCTAAAACAGAACCACATCGGGTTCCAATCCCGCAGCCTAGAACAGGAACCTGAGACGGTGCAATTAAGGGAGATCTTAAATGAACTTGTAAATGTAAATGTGTTTAAGAAACAAATAAAACAGTATTTAAAATAGTGTTAGTACCAATTGCAGAACAGATATTTGTTCAATCTACACGTGAGTAATTAACCCTAAAACTCAAGTGGCACTGATCCGTACCGGCAACACAACATAACTCAATGATGATTAAAAGATGAAAGTTATCATTACTTTTATATATTTTATTTTAATATATATTTTATATTACTTTTAGATTTGTAAACGTTACCACTTTCAAAATATGGGAATGATGTCACAAACTACCTAAATGAGCATATTATTATTATTATTATTATTTTTTTATATTTTCATCATAGAAACAACCAAAAACAAACAATAAAAACATGTCATCATGTGTATCTGTACTATTTCTTTACCTATGTGACTAATTAAAAAAAAAAATTCTCAGTTGTGTTTGTCTAAAATGCTGTGAGCTGTAAGGGGTCGTACATCAATCTCAGGGTTTTCCAAGCTGATTAAGTAATTAAAAATTTTTTTACTTAATCAAAAGATTGTTTGGAATAAAAAAGCCACAATAAAGGCATTACTTTATAACTTTCATTAAAACAATGAGAAAGCTTTATTTATATCACCTTTAATACCTAAACATGTGGCTCAAAGCGCTTTGCAGAAAAAGGGCAAATAAAAAAATTAATTAAATGATTTATATATATAAATAAATATATATATATTTATAGTGAATTAAATAAAGTAATAAAGATTCCAAAATTTAACTATTTTAAATTTTTTTCTTTGTGTGTTAAGGCTCTGAGTTACTGATTAACTGATTAAACGGTTCAAGCCCCAGCTCCGCCAGGTTGCCACTGTTGGGCCCTTTAGCAAGGCCCTTAACCCTGTCTGGGCTGGACCTGCGCTCTGACCCCTGTGTACTAACATGAAGCAGGGAGATGTGAAGGATAAAGAATTTCATTGTGCAGTAATGTATATGTGATGAATAAAGGCTGACCTAAAATTTATTATACTTTCTGTATCGAATATTACAGCTAAATAAGACCAGTACTCATTTTTTCTAAAAAGCTATAAATTTCTTTACATATTAAAATTATATCTAAAAAATTTTTACTTTACTATGAAATTATTAATATGATTACTGATAATTGTTGCATTTTTTTTATTATAAACAATATAATATACTTAATTACAATTGCATCAAATGTATAGTATGTATTATTTGGTAAAAAAAAGAAAAAAGGAAAGCATAAGGTTTGTAGTTTAAGTATATAAAAAGGAAAACGATTAAAATAAAACGTTTTTAAAAAAGACAGTGGGCGTTTTAACTTAGCTGTGTTGTAACGTTTCTGTTCTACCACTAGAGGGCACATGTGACCAACAACAAGAGTCCAAAGTGGTGAGCAAAACTTGACAGCAAATCCAAAGTGTTTAAATACTGTACAATACTGCAACCAACTTCTATAAAGTTGTAATTTTAGCTCAGTATCTTATAATCGTTCCTGACTGGCTCTGAATTTATTTTCTGTACAGACAAAATTACTATATAAAATTTTTAAAAAGTCAAATAAGACATTTGTGTCATATTCTGGCATGTGCTAGGTTTTATTTATTTTTTTCTTTTCCACACATTGGCAATCCCACAGGCCACAGGGCTCAGAAAATATCTGGGAATTTAATTACAATGAATAATATCGCCACATTTTATGTGGCTTGAAATAGAAATCATCTGCTTTTTATGCCAAACTTCCTTTACATTAGTAATGAATGAGGCTGCAGTTTGGGCCCGGCGCTCGTGCTGTCTCAACCTGCTCATAAATAGAGACAAATGATCTGAGGACGAATAATAATTCACTGAAATAAAACTCTTAAAAAGATCTGCTTGGATAATTTAGTGATGTTTTATTCCAAAGTATGAGTTATATAAATGCAAAAAAAAACATAAAACTAGAGTTAGAGAAGGTCTGGAGTTATAAAGTGTGGTGTGGCCATTAATTTTGCTAATCAGCTCTCATCCAAGCGCAATGAGTTAAAAGTGTTTCGTCAGTACATTTTACATGTCTATGCATTTTTTTTTCTTTCTTTTGTAAGTGACCTTGCACAATATTTAACATTCGGATGTATCATACAGAGTGCATTGTATAGAGCTGTTGTATATATATATATATGGCTCAGGATTGTGCAGTACGTATCCTTTTTTTTTTAAGCACAACTTAGGCAATATGATGAACTGAATGTTAGTGCATTTTAACCAACTATACAAACATGAATGAGCAAAAAAAAAAATTAAAATGTGTCACATAGGCAAAGAAATAGCACAGATACACACGATCACATGTTTTTCTGGTTGTTTTAATTTTTTATGACCAAAATAATAATAATAATAATAATAATAATAATATGCTCATTTTGAGAGTTCGACATTTTTGCGACGTATTCAGTAGTGGTAAAATTTACACGTTATAAAAGTAATGATGACTTTCATTCTACCTGACATCTGAAAACCCAAATGCACAATTTGATGTCTGAAGCCCCCTCGTTAACACACACCGTCTTCCATATAAGCACATATATTTTTTTAAACCTGTGCTGTGTTGCTGCCACTTGGCTTTTATGGTAAAGCTCATTTTCATCTTTTATAATAGTTTTATTACAGCTATGAACCTTTTAAGATTTTTTTTTTTTCATCTTTCTGGATCGTTGAACTTTAAAAAAAAAAAAAAGTCTACAAATTACAATATATTCAAACTTTTATATATTTTATAAAAGTCAGTCAAATGAAAACCCTACGTTACCAAAACAGTACATTTTAAAGTTATTATATGTAAGTTCTCCTTTGACTCACTTTCATATTATTAAATGTGTCATTGTAAAATCTCATCAATTTTAAACCCACGTCATCTAATCCGAGTGAACAGTCACAGTTATAAAGATCTCACAGTCACTTTGCAAATTGCCCACTCAGATTTCGCTCTGTTTTTCACTCCACTGTGTGCAGTTTTTGTTGTTAGAGGAGTGAGAAGAGCGACTGTGTTCTGTGTTACACGCTGCGAGTCGGCTCCAGGGCTGGGTGGCAGGCTGCCTGCTCGGCGTGCCAGTGCAGCTCGGTGAAAGCTCTGCACAGCTCCAGCGAGCTCAAATTAGCACCAGGAGCAGCTAATAATCCTCAACTCCGTTCACACTCAGCTCTAATGTTCACACCGAGTGTATGTGTGTGTGTGTGTGTCTGAGTCGGGTCATGCAACGGGGCACGTTGCATATCACCCCACATTTAGATTTGTCAGGGATGGGCATGAGTTCAAGGCCTTGTATATATACAGCCTGGTATCTATGTGTGTGTGTGTGTGTGTGTGTTTTTGGGGGATGACAACATGTTTTTATATCTTGGTCCCCACAATGACAGGAACAATTAAGAGTTTTTTTGACCATATTGGGACATACATAAGAAAATGTATCTAAAAAAGAGAAAAACAATAGAACATTCAGATTTTATTTCAGTAAATAAAACATTCAAATGTTTTCTTGTATTTACTGATGTTAGGTTTATTTGTAAGCAGATCATTCATTAACTGCAGGAATAAAGTAAAATGAAGTTTCTCACAAGGATTGGAGAAAAAACCTGTGCGTGTGTGTGTGTGTGTGTGCGTGCATGTGCGTGTTCTTCTGACTAATACAAGTCTCCGTAATTCATTTTCATATTCATACGACACACAAATCAGTGTGTGTGTGTGAAAATGATGCTTAAATTTGGGATTTGAATATTTATGTCAATATTTACATTTTATTCACGTACTTTACATGGTTGTGTTTTTTAATGTAAAATGTTTATTTAAGCAAAGACAACAACTTAAACATAGATTAGGAAAATACTCAAAATCTATCTTACTATCTATTAGAAATGAAAAATAATGTTCTAAACAATACAAATAATAACTTAAGCCTTAACAGTCGTAATGTTTACAAATGTTTACATGTTTACTAATGTTAACAGTTATAATGTTTACAATATTATATTTAACTTAAATTAGAAATAAAGGTGAGACCATCATGAGGGTCCCTAATTTTTGCACGTTATCCTGTAGGTACAACATCAAAATGCCCCCTAAATCCTTGAATTTTGCAGCTTAGTGCCCTGCAATAAATAAATAAACCAACAAATAAACAAGTAATTGTATAAACATTGACTCATCACTACTCGCAAGGGTCCCTAATTCTGCACTTTACAGGTACAACATGCAAATACCCCCTTACATCACTGGGGGTTTGTAATATGAGCTGCAACAAGCCAGTGTCGAAAATAAACAGCGGGCAACGTCGGGGTAACGGCCAGTGTTTCTTTGACAAAAAAGCCCCCGGTTCAGTTGTACTTGCTGACACCATGTTTACTGCAGTGGTGTTATAAATGCGTTGTTATTCATTTCCTGGAAGAAAAAAGCACAGAAGAGTGAAACTGCTTACTCAGACCTGGAGAAGTCGGAGAACTGAGAGACAGACAGATTTTAATGCTTTAAAAATCACATCCCTTTTTTTTTTTTTTTTCATGCACAGGTTTACAGCTGAAGAAAATATCAGGTTGTTTTGCTCATGTTAAAAATAATATTTGCACATGAATAAAAATAAATAAATAAATAGGCATAAAGATACTGTAGAAAATATAGGAAAGTATTTAACATGTTTATTAAAAATGGCATGAGTTTACTCCCGCAGCCTGACATTAATAGATCTGATTAAAACTTGTATAAGAACTCCGATCACTGAACTCATATCCAACAAACCTGTTTCACTTTTGAGCTATATGTATATACTTATTTATCTTTTTTTTTTTTTTTAAAGAACTTACTTATGCCCAAGAGGCAATGAGTAACAAAAATCGAGCAGCAAAGAGTTTCTTTAGAGCGTCTGCCTCTCCGTAGGTGTGCCAGGAGGATAAAATTGTAAAGCAGGCTAAAAATAAGTTTAGGAAAAAACAAAAAAAAGTTTAGGAAACATTAATATGTCTGCTTCAGGCTTGGTCTGTTTTTCTATTTATATGTGACATAAGACCTGTTTATTGCTCTATAGTGTAACTAGAGGAAATATTTCACAACTAACTAACTGACTAACTAACTGACTAACTAATTAACTACTGCAGTACAGACTTTAGAAACAAATCATTTTTAACTTTTTTTTAATATTGTAAAAATATAAGGCTATTTATTATTGCTATAATACTTGTATAGGTTTAGGGTTAATATAATATTATATATAATATACAATATATAAAGAATATTAATTCTCTCTCTTGCTCTCTAAGCAAAAAAACATTTAAGGTGTATTGAAGTCAAATTGTCTCCTTTAAACAGACAGCAAGAAATAATAATAATAATAATAATAATAATAAAATGTGGGCACTAAAAGTTGTTTTACTCTCTCACATACACACACACACACTAAGCACGTGGAAAGTCAGTGGAAGTTCCTGCTTTTGATTAAATTCCTTCATGTGGGATTAATTCATTAGTACTAATGATAGAGCCCATGGGGGTTGGAGGAGGCGGTGATGGTGGTGAATTTGGGGGTCAGTTTGCGCCCATCAGGTTAAAATCAGCTGCTCATGTCATCCTTTTGGATTCATCTTCCCAAGTAATGCTTATATAATATTCTCGAATAATAATAATAATAATAATAATAATAATGTGCTTTTAACTGCGCCATAGCGCACACACCAAGGGCCCACCTTGCACACACACACACACACACGTATACTCACACACATACACTGCCACACAAACAACCACACACACACACCACCTCCGACGCGTTTCATCAATTCCTTCCCTCCGCGGTGTCGGTGCTGCTGGTGCGCCGCCGCATTTTTGCGCAACTAATAATAATAATAATAATAATAATAAAATAAAAGTCCAGCTGAGAAGAGAAGAGAAGCAGACGTGATCATCCAAAAGCCATGAGACAGGAGCTCGGAGAGACTGTGTGTCTGTGTATGTATGTGTGTGAGTGAGTGAGTGAGTGAGCGTGTGTGTGTGTGTGAGTTTCTGTGTGGGTGTGAGTGTCTGTTTGTTTGTGTGTCTTTCTGTCGCTTCCAGCTTTAT
>JAQMYJ010000040.1:3592498-3620419 GCA_030014305.1 Clarias laeviceps | reverse complement strand
AAAAAAAAAAAAAACCCCCACGACCGGAGAGGACTTTGCGTTTGGTCAGTGTCTAGGCGAAGACTGAGGATTTTTACCCAATGGATTTGGAGGGATAATAAAAAAGCAAGCCATTTAAAAAACCCCCGCCCCGGACGACATGAGCGCGCAGTGACAGCGCTGCGTAAAAGCCTCCGAGAGAGAGACAACTTTCCCCGGTCCGGCTCTGGCACTCTCACTCCGAACATGGTACGTCAATGATCCAATCCCTTTCTCCATTCGCTTTCTTTCTTTTTTTGTTTCTTTGTTTTTTGCACCCCTCCTGCAGATGAAATCCCGAGTTGTCCTGAATACGTAGAATAACAAAGTCAGGTCAACACCGCTTCAAGATCAACTACACGGGAGGAGAGAAGTGGCGGTTTTCTCTCTCTCTGTGTGTGTGTGTGTGTCTCTCATTCTCCGTCTAAGAAAAAGCCGGGTTTTTTTTTGTCTTCTTTCCCTGGTCTTGAGCCAAACGTTCAGCTTTGAAGTGTGTGTCTGTTTAAGGTGTGTGTGTGTGTGTGTGTGTGTGTGTTTTGTCTTCATCCTGCAGCCAAAGTTTTTACTTCTTTGCCAGATTGGGGGAAAAAACATAACTGACCAGATTATGCCTATGTGTGTATGTGTGTGTGTGTCATTCTGTCTGTTAACGTAAACACATACACACACACAAAAGGTTTGAAAAATTTCAAGTTCAAAGCCGATATGTTTGGCTCAGCGGGGACGCGGCCGCGGCCGGAGCGCGGAGCTCACCGGGGTGAAGTTGAAGCCGCACGCCGGCGGAGGCGCTCCGTCTCTGGGAGGAATCTCAGCCCGAGCGCCGGAGCTCCGCGCGCCTCTGCGGCGCCTGTCAAGCCGCACTGCGCTCCCTTTTCTCTTCTCTTCTCTTCTTTTCCTTTTCTCTTCCACGCCTGTTCGCTGGTCCGGGCTAATAAACAACACCCCCCCCCCCTTCACACACGCATACTGTGTGTCCATAAAACTGAAAGTGCTCCTAATAACAGTGTGTTTTAAGGGCTGCAGCGCACACACACACACACACACGGCCATGTCAGGGCCAGGCAGCACAGCGCCAAGAAGTCAATAAAACCTCTTTCACAGTCACAAACCGGGAAGCTTCAAGTGCAGTCTCTCTCTCTCTCACACACACACACACACACAACATCGACACGCAATCCCACTCGTTTTAATTCGACTTCACTTTCACTTCAGTGCTGAAGGGTTTTACAACAGCACCATCATCATGCACAGGAACAATGCAGAACTTTCAAGTTCACACCAGATCATTTATTTTATTACTTCATGATCTTAGCCTGTGAAAGGACATTTTCAGTTTCAATCCAGGAAGTGTTTTGTCTTCCTCTTCCCCTCTGCTTAGAATTTAATACATTTTATTATTATTATTATTATTATTATTATTCCTTAAACTATTCTTACAAATAGATTTTTTTTACGTTGTAGCTACAAACTTTTAAAATGTAGCTTGTGAGTTATAATTTATAACATACAATTCTATTATAAATATTATATTACAATAAAAAATATTTTTAAAATGATTAGGTGTTCATGGTTTGCTCTCTTGTTTGATAAAAGTGAAAGGACAAAAAAAAAAAATCCAAAAATATTTATAACTTTGAGGCTTGAGGTTATGTGTACAGTGTAAAGAAGTAGTTCTAAAGTATTTAAACATGCTTTGATTTCTTTTTGAAGACTGTGGGGGAAAAAGTTAAATCTTAACATGGACTCTGTTCACTTTTTTTTTTAAAAAGAAAGAAAAAGTAAGTCAAATTAAAATTCTTAACTTATTTATTTAAATTTTTTTTGCATAGCTTTTTAGATTTTTTTCCCCTATGCATATTTACTACACTATTTACTACAATTATTGAGCTAAAACAAGATCTTTAAAAAATGTGATCTTTAGAGAAGCATAAAAATCTAATCTCTAAAACTCAGTGACTGAATGAAATAACTGTGATGCTACTTTTGTGGACTTTCCCCCCCCCCCCCCCCGCCCCCCTGTCTATAGTTGTAACCAATGTAGTCAGAGTATGATACAGTATATAGTTTCAACAAATATCATGCATTAAACTTTAAAATATAATTTATCTTTAAACCCTTCTAAATGTATCTATTGTATCTAAAATCCTTACACACAGAGTATAATGTCATTTTAACAATGCTGTTGAAATTGAGCAAAAACAGAAAAAGTTAAAAAAGTGTGCAGTGAGTTCCATGCAGTGTGTTGTGCACAAGCACCTCGTATCTATTTTGGTTTTGAACAATATTGCATTTAGGGTTACACGTTTGGAAGAGCCATCGTAACAATGTTTCTGAAGGCCGTGTCACACTCACTGTAGACTCAGGTTCTTGAATAGTAAGAGGTTCATAGTTTCTTAAAAAGGTTCCAGTTTCGAAGAAAGTCTCCAGTCTGTGGTTTTAAGCTTCAGTTGAACAGTTAATCATCATCATGGTTGTCTCATTGGTGGAACCCAAACAATCTGTTCTACAGTAACCTTTAAGGGTTTCCCCAGCTGTAGGGTTCAACAGTACAGCTACCACCACCACCACCATCATCATCATCATCATTCGTATTGTCTTTTTTGAAAGTCAATCATCATTTGGATTTTTTTTACCGCTCTGTGGTAGAATTCTACAAAGAAAGGACTTTAAGAGTCCAAATACTGTAGGGTTATACAGTACAACGTTTCCTCTGACATACTTCTGAATACTGACGAAGTGATGTGAATTTAACATTTTTCCACTGTTAATCATCTTCAAAATATTGACCTTGTATCATCAGCACAGTCGTGTCCCATGTCTCATCAGCTCAGGGCTATACATGGAACCTTTCAGAATTCCCCCTGTTCTTGGGTTGTATGTAGAATTCTATGAAGCCTTATTCTTTCAGCATTTTTCCAGTGTTTTTTAGAGTTTGCTGTTTGATTTTTTTTTTTTTTTTTGAGGAAGCATTTAAAAAGAACCTGCTGAAAATGCTATTGTAGATTTGTAGTTGTTACTGTGAATGTGCATCTGCATTCTCAGGGAAGCAGTGCATACTTGGGCACTTTGCTCCAAGACCAAGGGGTCAGCCTGGGGACACGAGAATGGAGAGAGAGACAGACAGACAGACAGGGTTAGACAGAAAGTCACAGAGATATTAAGAGAAAAATACACACTCAAACCAACAGAGTGAAAGAGGGAGAAAGTCAAGAAGAGACAGACAGACAGGCAGAAAAAGAGAGTGGAAAAGGAGTAAAATAGAGAGACTAAGAAAAAAATATACAAACCAACAGAGCGAAAGCGAGAGAGACAGACAGACAGACAGAGACAGAAAGACGGACAGACAGAATAAGAAAGAATTACACACACACACACCAAAAGAGAAAATATATATATTGTTGATTTGGCAACATTTTTTTGGAACATTTATAACATAAAGCCCATCTGAACTGGACTGAGAGAGAGACAGACAGAAAGAAAAGGAGAGTGGCAGAGATAGACAGGCAGACAGAAGAGAGAGAGAGAGAGAAACAGACAGACAGACATAGAGAGAAAGACAAACAGAGAAAGAAAGAGAGACAAACAGAGAGAGAGAAAGAAAGAGAGACAGAGGAAGATAGAGAGAGAGACAGAGTGTGAGAGAGGGAGAGACAAACAGACAGACAGACAGAGAGAGAAAGAAAGACAGACAGAGAGAAAGACCGAGAGAGAGAGACTGAGAGAGAGAGAGAGAGAGAGTTCCTGCTTCTTTAAGTTCTGCGCGTTTTTTAATGGGATGGGCCATTTTCATAACGTCATTTCATTCCTCCCTCCTTTTTTCATTTCTTCTTCTTTGATTCTTTCTCTCTCTCTCTCTCTCTCTCTCTCCCTCCCCCGTTTCCTAAAGTGCACGAGCTCGCCCGAGCCTCCACGTTTTTCGGATCTTCTGTAGTCGGCGGTCAAATCTCTCCTCTTCTCCTCCTGCGCGCGCTGTCTCTCTCTCTCCCTCACACACACTCTCTCTCTCTCTCTCTCTCTCTCTCCTGCGCGAGCTTTCCAAACTTGCGCTGCTGCTGCACCGGGAGCGCGAGAGGAGCGCGAGAGGAGCGCGGCGGCGATGGTGGACGCGCCGGTACCGCTACTGCTGCTGCTGAAGAAGGAGAAGGAGAGGAAGAGGATGATGATGATGATGATGGTGTTTAACTGTGAAACCTTGCTCATCTGATCGCGCTTTTCTCACTCCGGATCGATTTCTCCGTTTTTTTTTTACACCATGATGTATTCTCCTCTGTGTCTGACTCAGGTAATAATAATAATAATAATAATAATAATAATCATGTTTGTATGGAAGTTTAAAAAAGGGCGGGCATAAAAAAAAAGTAAGAAGTTCTAACAAGGAATTATTCAGAATGCATCAAAAGAAGCAACTCAAAGTTACACTTTAATGCATTTTGTCCCCCCTCCAAAGAAAGCTTTATTTATTTATTTATTTATTTAATTATGTATGTATTTATTTATGGTAATTTCTAATAATAACAATAATAAACATTCCCAGAGTTTTCCTGATGCCCCTCTTAAGTATTAATTCTACTCTAAGCTGGTATTGGTAGTCGTAGCAGGATATAAATAAAATGCAAAAGAAAAAAAAAGTTGTGACAAGTTGTCTTGACAAACTTGGCTCTAAGCTGCTCTTGGATTTTTCCCCCCCTTTTGCAATATAACATTTTCACAAATATTAATGCGTTCATATTTTGTAGCGCTTAACATTTGTATATTCCTCCCGTGAATTGTTCTTAAACTTGACAGTCAGGATAAACAAAAAATAATAATAAATGTCTACAGCCTGCATAGTTTTTTTTTTTTTTTAACTCAGTGATTCATTTTTAATATGTGCATAAAAGTATTACAATCATTGCATTCCTTCTTTCGGATCCTGACATTTGTCTTGTCTCTGTTGCATTATTAGTGAAAAACAAAGTTTTTTTTATTTTTTAATTGCACTATATTACAATTTTGTTCTCTCGCTCCGTCTCTCAGGTGAGCCCTCTACGTGTTCACGTATCACCGATGTGTGCTGCTTATAATCTTGAATATTTTACCTTCTTGCTCGAAAACCTGTTTTACAGATCTTTTTTGATGCTTTTGTGCAGCTGAAAAGCTGTTGCAGAGCCCCAGGCTGTTATATCTGAGACAGTCAGAGGTTGTTTACTTTTATTATAAATATTTTTATTTTTTCAACTTTAAAACATAATTATGTATTTTAAATGCACACGTACTGTATGGAGATGGTGTGTGAACTCCTGTAACAGATTAGATCCACTGCACGTTCTCGCTGTTGTGCCGTTTTGTTTGTGAGCTACACAAGACCTCAAAGGAGCTGTTCTGTCTTTGTTGAAAGTTTGTTTCGATTTTATTGTCCAAAGTGCACGACTTGGACGCAGAGAGTTTTGTAGATGGAAAGGAAATCCAAGTTTGCGTTTGGCCAGCTGGCCTGTATTTTTTATTTATTTTTCTGTCCTGAAACTAAGAAATGACTTAATACAGGAGACTTCACTCATTTCCAGGAAAGTCTCTGTTTGAATAACTCTGACGTCTCTCATGTTTGACTTGTGGTTGAGTTTAGTTTTGTTGTTGTTGTTGTTGTTGTTACTTTTTTTCTTCTAATCCACATCTTTTTTTCTTTTTTTTTTGTTGAAATTTTAACAAACCGCTGACCTGGAATGTGCCAGATTTGGGTCTGATTGTTCAGATGGTAAATTTGAGACGTAATCGGATATTGAGAATAAACAGTCCTCCTTTCAGGTGTTTTTTTATTTTTTTTATTTTCAGGTCACTGCCAAGTGGATTTGCAGCCAAAAGTCCAAGGGACCTGTGCTGTATTAATGTAGAGTCAGGTTTGAAACGAGGCCGTAATTCACATCCGCTGCTCCATGTATGCGTTCCTGTTTTATGTTTAAACTTGAAATTATGATTAAAATTACGTGACTCATGCCTTGGTAAACATTCGACCTTTGTACATTTTCTCACTTCCAAAGGCAAAGCAGGACAGATTTCTGCTTCCTGTCCTATTAAATTAAAAAATGTCCTACTTGTTCGTAGCCGTATCTATCCATTAGATCAAGTTGTATAAACTGTACATTGCAGACATCAGTACTAAACAGCACTTTTTCTTCTCCCTGATCTCGTACTGTGGAAGGTGCCAAGGTTTCAGACTTTTATTATGCACATGTGCTGCTCAAAATCTAATGGTGTACCTTCAACTATTTTTAAATTTAGGTTAAATTCAGATAAAAGACACATACTTCAAATACGGATAACGTTCTCGTTACGGTACCATCTCAACAAGAAAAAGTACCTTCCCGTACCTTTATTCCCGACAGCGTAACAGAACAACGAGGCAACTTTATAAACCAGTTGTTATGATAAGAGCTAAGAGTTGGATGATATTAATGTAGTTCAAGAAAAAAAAAAAAGTTCCTGCACAGTAGACGTTATTTTCTTATCACAGTGGTTTGTGTGTGTGTGTGTGTGTGTGTGTGTGCATGTGTGTGTGTGTGTGTGTGTGTGTGTCGCGTAGTAGATGTGTGCTGTGTGAAGCTGGAAGCTGTCGCCTGGCCTCGTGTGTGTTTACTGTGTGTGAAGGAGAATCCTGACGTGACCCTGTTACAGAAGCTCAGCGGGCAAAGAGAGAGAGAGACACACACACACACAGAGATAGAGAGGAGTGTGTGTGTGTGTGTGTGTGTGTGTGTGTGTAAGACTCAGCACAGTCCTGCTGCCAACCTGCAAGACAGCAGCCATGATCCTGAGCAGAGTTACACACACACACACACACACACACACACACTGTTTCTGAACAGGCTGCTGGGACAGAGCGATAAATCACACCAGATATCACAAAAAAAAAAAAAAAAAGTTTTATATATAAAATAAACATTTAGATGTGTTTTGAAGTATGTATGTTATAGGAAGTAAATTTGGACTTCGAAAAAATTGGTCAGAATGTTTTTTTGTAATTTAAAAAAAAGTTTTGCAAAAAAAAATAAAAAATCTAAAACTAAAAACTAATAAAAATATTAAATACATTGTTACATAATAGTCACTTCAAATTGGAGAAATAAAAAGAGACATTTAAAGAGACAGCAGCACATTTTCAGACTCCTCACTTGAGTTCAGTCATAGACTCTAAAACGCAAAACTACTAAATTCACAGCAAAATTATTTCAAGCTTCATTGTTAAAAATCATCGAGAGTCAGTTGAAAGAGGAAGGATCGAAAATCGCTTGCTTACTTTTATAATGTTATATAACACTTTATATCGTAGTTTAATTTTAGCTTTCTGAAAGCATGCTTCTACCGCTCGGGTTTGGTTTCAGGTTCGTGTGCTCTTTCTGTTGTTGTTAGAAGTACGGGACTGTTGTAGCGCTGACAAGGACTGAATTATCTGTAGCAAAATGTTTGAGCAGGTACAGTGATCGGAAGGTTCTTGAAATTGAAATATTATAAAATAATAATAATAATGATACTTCAACTACTACGGTGACTACCACTGCTAGTACTAGTACTTCTATTACGATTAATACTACCAATATTACTACTATTAACACTACCACTACCTCTAATACTACTCCTACTCCTACTCCTACTCCTACCACTACTCCTACTACTACCATCATTTGAGCATTTTAATCCGCCAGCTCTGGCAACACATTATCTCCTGCCTGCGTTTCTCATTGATTCATTTTGTTAATGCTGCAATTATTCCCTGCTCGAGAAGGGGAGAGAGGGAGAGGAGCGAGCCAGTGGGCAGGGAGACGCCGTTCTGGCCGCCAAAAACCCAGGCCTATTTTAGCGTCTGACAGATCTGACAGCGTGTCGATAACGCTCTGCTCTGGCTTGGACTTGTCATGCGGCTGGTTTTTAATGTTGCTTTTAAACATATTGCATCATTTTACATTTGAAATAGCGGTTGGCTCGGACGCAGCGCTTTGCTCCTGAGCGATGACCTATTTATCCGCCGTTATTGTGATTTATTAAAGCTTCGGTAAATACGACTCAATCCGGCGACAGATCTGTCATGTGAATATGTTGTTCCATATTACAAAAATGGCCTGATGCGCCGATTGGTCGGAAGGTGTCCTAACGGCTCTGTGTTTCAGACTTGTATTCATGCGACGTTCTAATACTGTACGTTATCGTTTCCGTAGTAACGACATACATTGGGGGGAAAAGGTGCATTCGTGATATGGTGATGTTCTCTGTAAGGAGATGTTTATACTGTATTGCATTTATGGAAGGAGTCTCCAGTGTCAACGCTTCCTAAAGCGCACACTCACACTAGTGGTTTCTTAGTAACATTATTCTTTTTTTAATGAAAAAGAGACTTAAAAGAGGAAATTTGGTAAAATGGCATAAAGTGACGGCATAAAGTGAGTTGTGTTCATTTTACTTATACACTTATTAGACATACTGTAATGATGCCATACTGTATTTCTGTAATATTATGTTGTTGTTGTTGTTTTTTTACATCATTTAGAGTGAATGACAAGCATTATGGGATGTCCTTTTCTAAGAAAGAGGACCGGCGTTTAAAATATTCTAGCTCTCTAAATAAAGCAGAGAATATCCTGATAGTTTATGACTTCACCCTAATCTTCTGTCTAAAAGTATCTTATGTCATTATTCGTGTCAGCTTCTCTGTTTTTAGAGTTCAGAAGTTTTATAGGCTCAGGTTACTGTTTTGGACCTCAGTGAAGTTCCAATGTGTTTGTGTGTGTGTGTGTGTGTGTCTGTGTAATGAGGCCTTGCTTTAATCAGTGCTGAAATGTCCCTCGATCATGCTCTTTGAAGTCTCCGTGGCGCGGCTCACACTCGCAGGCTACCGAACACACTGTATGGCCCACTTTCGCCCCTCAGCAGCTCGAAAGCCCCGCTGCGCTCCCGTCAACACGTTAATTAAGCTATTTTGAACGCTTTCCCCAACGAAGTGCTAACCCAACTGTCATTCCTGCAAACTTTTCTAGCAGATATTTATTTATGTGCGGAAATGTTTTTTTTTTTCCCCCCTTTAGTTCTAACTAGAGCACAGAGTTTGATGTTAACCCCGTTGGCTGTGTGATAGTCCCAGTTGGGAGAGAGACACGGGACACACCGGGGTACCACGAGTTATAAAAGCTCCGGCTGTTTGGCATGAGGCAAGGGCTCCATGTTTCCAGCGCCGCAGATGTCCGTGCTCGACGCTTGGCTTCATTTCATATCACACCCAGGTTCCTCGGCGGGGAGCATGGTGAGCGGCGCTAAGTATTTACTTTACAGAGGCAGCTTTGGATCCCACCTAAGCGAACGCAGCGTCCCGAGCCAACAGGTTTTTCCGAGCGAGGAGGGAAAGTGAGCGGGCTGTTTGTTGTTTTTTCTTTTCTTTTCTCTGTCTTGTTTAAAACCAGGGTGTCGTGTAGTATTCGGACGGAGGGACAGTTTTTAGATGTTGAGTAAGGATGTGTGTAGTCGTGTAGTAATTTGCATGGGATGTCTTTATAAATCATACAACAGGTGTGTTTTCACGTTCGTGCTATAATTTCCATGCGTACTACAGACGCTTCGTTTGAACAAAACCATCTTGATTATTAGCTGGTCACATGACTGTAAGATTAACATATTATGATGTATCTATGCTTAAAAAGAATCAGTAGTTTAACTAAAATTTCACTTTCCATTGTCTAGATTTAAATCTATGCTTAAATATTTACAATAGTCCTTATTAGATGTCCACAAAAAGGAATTCTTTCTTTTTAAAAAAAATATGTATTATTACATGAAATCTTTTTTTCTACTGCTCAGGTTACGGATGCTATAACACAGTGTAATTTTTCCATTACAAAAAAAAACAAAAAAAAACTGACAGGACAAATTTTGACTTGAATAAATTCCTAGACGTAGGGCTGCACGATTTGATAAAAAATAATATTGCGATATTTAAACTGTGATATTTAATTATTAAATGCACCATTTTGTTTACAAACGTATTTACCTAGCATAACAGCAAATAAATGGACAAATGATCTCGTTAAGAGAAAGTTTGCCAATATGTATTTATCACATCAAAAGCAAACAAACAAACAATCAAATACTTGAATTATTGAAAAACCTAAATTCCAGACTATGCGTATTTTGCCTGTAATACTTTTGCAGTCTTTTACGATTAAATAATTGCACAGGTCCGTATCACAATGTCGATTTTTATGGGATTAATTGTGCAGGACTATTACACGCCCCCTCCCACCCCATGTGTAAAACTTATCCTGTTCGAATAGGGCTATAGATATTTATTCCAGCCTCCAGGAGCAAACCTGATTCCACTTGTTTAATCAACTGATCTTTAAACAGCTATTAGGCGCGGCTCTTATTTGGCTGGAATGGAAAGCCGGCAGCTGTGGAGCCATTTTGTTTTTCACGAAAAAAAAAAAAAAAATCTTTAACATGTTCTGAAAGATCTAATAAGAATAATAACAATAATAACCAGATCATGTAGTCATAACTGACTGAACCTGTGAACCAGCATTTGGAAGCATTCACATTGTCACTGGTGTTATTTACGATTTGTGTGAGGCTTGTGTTATGTGCGGGTCAGTTCGAGAAGAAAACTCAGCTCTTGGCAGCGGTGTTTTCGTGCTGGAAAGCCTCTCAGGCTGATTCTAATGTCGAACTGGAAGGCGATCAAGAGCAGCGCGGTGCTGGCGTGGCACGGCCCAGCATGCTGCTGATTTAAAAAAAGCTCCTCTCTCCTCTCCTGTGTGTCGAGCCAGCGCTGGACGCGCTCTCGCTGTTTGCTTATTCCCATAGCAACTTGGCCCAGGTCTGCTGGATCGGTTCACGGTGGTGTGAGACGCTACGAAAACCTTTCCAAAATTTCGCAAAAAAATGTTTGCCGCCAGATGTTGCAAAAGGCTTCAGATTTGTAATTGCATCCTGACTCATTTTTATGTTTTTCCATTTTTCGGTCTCCGTACAGCCGCTCGTTATGTTGCACGTCGGCTTCGCAACACCTCATTAGTATGTTTAATTTCCGATTTTGTAATAGACGTAAATGAGGAAGGTTTCTTGGCAGCCGGCTGCAGGCGTTGGACTGCACCCACTGGGAGGAATCCAGGGTGTTTCAGAAATAATGGTGCACTTTGACCGGACAGTCAGCAGTCAGACGATTTGAACTGGGTGCAAATCGTTCAGTGCGACTGTTATTGTCTGCTTTCAGTACCAAAATATAATACTCAACTCTCCTTTTTTTGTGTTTGGTCGGAGTACATTTATCTTTTGTACCTTTTCATATGTATAGTTACCTGGAAATCTGGATAGTATATACTGTACTTCAAAAAAAAAAAAAAGATTTAAGCTTAATAATCGGACCGTCATTGCCTTTTCGAGTAAATTCTGCACATTTCTGTGCCAAAAATACACTATTATGGTACTCTAAGGGTACTACCACAACGGCACAGTTTAGTACCCTTTTTCATAAGACTAAAGCCCTCCCCCCAAAAAAACTGATCAACTGAATTTGTATAAAAATATAACATATAATGATGCTTGGGATGGGTATTATGACAAAAATAAAGAAATCACTCACAGATGTCATGATATAAACAATTGAGAGCATCCCCTTTAGTTTAAAAACAAACAAACAAACAAAAAAAAAACGTATGTATGTTTTTAGCCATCCTTTAGACTTGATGACGCCTTCAAGTGTTGTGAATAGAATTTTTATCCTGTACAAACTTTTGCTCAGTAAGAAGATTTGACAAAGAGATGGATTTTATTAAGGGAGGGAAAACTGAAAAAATATATAAAGTTTTGAATTAAAACTGTACAGTATTTATAGAGGTCCAGTTTTGGGTTTATATGAATTATATTGTTGGGTTTATATGAATTATATTGACTCGACACCGGGGATTTTACTGTGAAGATAAACTGATAAGACAAAGTGAAATTAACTGTGTTCATAACAGTATATTTATTTTACAGAGCGCATGGTAATAATAATATTTTCGATTTTGACATTTACAGCATCCTGCTACGTTATTATTTCTATAGTAACAACTTATTCAAAAATCTGTTCAGTACTGTGCAAAAGTCTTGACCCCCCCTTAGATTTTACTTCCAATGAGCCAGACTTTCTTGTATTTCGCAGTTTGAGAGGAATTTTTTTTGTTTGTTAGGCCACATAGTAACATATGAATCATTTAAACATAAAAAGCATCTAACTTAAGACATGGACCAGTGAGAAACAGGTGCCGATGATGAGAGATGATCAGGCCAGTGATTAGTAATCTGGTGATGCTGAAATTGAGAGGGGAAATGAGGTCGCTGCTGAGGTTGTATCTTTAAGCACTTTAGGAAGCCTGTGACAGTAAAACATTTGTTCTACATCATTTCATTTCATTACAAAATGAACAAAAAAAGAACGAAAAGTAGCTGCCATGCAGCCAATAATATACTATATACTGTGTATTTATTGGCTGTGCGAAGAATTCTTTTTTTATCACATATGAGATATTTTTAGTGCATTTGGAATTTTCTACTCACGGGTTTAGAAGCTGTTTACAAATATCGTAATCTCCTTTCCTGTTCTCTCCGACTAGTTCCCTAATACTGTAGAGCTGCACAAGGATGACTGAATTAGCCGTAGCACAAGGTTTGGTCTCTGCAAAGACTAAAGAACTGTAATTAAAGTATTGTTAAGCAACACCAAGAGCAAACATCTCCAGTAACGAAGTTTTCCAGTGAATCACGGAAACTCCCGGCAATCACAGTATGACTGTAGATCGAAGGTACTTTCCTCGAACGGCAGTTAATGATCGCAATCACAATATACAGCTGGATGCAAAGGTTTATATCCTCGATTGGTTTAGGGTTTAAAAAAAAAAAAAAAAAAAAAGTGCGTCATGTTTTTGTTTTTTTTTTACATTCAAATAAATAGAAAGAAATGAAATATACATGTGTTCAGTAATACATATTGTACATGAAGCAGAATTAACAACAACTATTTAATTCTGAACAAGACGGCATAGGAGATCTGATGTCTATATGATAAGAGGAATGATAAACAAGCTGATAAATAGAAATACATCACTCTCGCTTTTCCTCCTTCGACTCAATCGGTCGACTGAAGTGTGTTCGCTTGGGTGGAACCCAAACCTGCTTTTTTCCCCCACACTAATAAACCATAAAGCACACAATTTTCCATCCTGAAGACTTTCCTGCATCAAGAAAGTTCCAGTTAACGCTTTACTCCTGGTAGCACAGACCCTCCTGGTGGTAAATAACCGGAAACCTTATAGATAAGAGTTATTTTGAACATCCGTCACTCGAGTTCCTGTTTTAGTCGTCGCTCTGGGAGTAATGACTTTTTAGAACCGGTGCATTAATACTGTATACACCTGTGATTTGCTTTGGAGCTACCCCAGCTGAAGTCATTGAAAAAATGACTGGATGTTGTTCTTTGGATGTTATTCTCATTTTTGTGAATAGCATTCTTATTCATTCTAAGCACAGCGCTGCACCGTTACGATTGTGGAGTGTGGATCTGCAGTGTGCAGACTGTAGTTAATTATCCGACTCTGCCTAAGCTCTCCTCCTCCTGTGCGTTTCTCTGTGTGTGTGTGTGTGTGTGTGTGTGTGTGTGTGTGTGTATCTGGGCTGCAGCTGGTCCAGGGTGTACTGTAATGGAGACTCTCCAATACTGCAAGATAAGCGACTGGCCTTTTTTTTCCATCGAAAGTTAAAGGTGAGCGCCCGAGGGAGCTGCAGCCGAGCCACGAGCTTTCTGCTGCAGGGAAACTTCGAAAGTCTGTAGTGGAATGCTGGGAGGCGGGGGGAGAGAAAATACATCATCTTCTACATACATTCGGCTGCTCTTGATAGATCTGAGTCGGGTCACTCGCTCTGCCTCGCTCAAATATATGTGCCAGCTTTAAATAGACCTTAAAAAAACTATAACCACTATAAATAATTCTGAAAGTGATATCTCAGCAAAAAAATGCAAATATATGACAGAATACAGAATATTAGAATATATAAGTCTATATCTATAGCAATATTATAGATCCATGGTTATATAGTGTAGAGGGAGTTTTATTTAGTGTAGTGTATTTACTGTATATAAACGCAATGATTTATCATCAATTAATTAACTTGCCTATAAGAATTTAACTGTTTGTTTTGCATAATATTTCTCTCTAGCTCACCTATCTGTTAACTACAAGAATGTCCACTTGCAGTTCAGGTGATGCGTAATATACATAGCGGACGTTAAATTTTTTTATCAGCCTCATTTTTGAATGTAGACAGAGAGACAAGGCCGGAATTTTTTGTTGTGTTTAAACTTTTTTTGCTCAAATTTGACTTACTATACATAATGAATCATTGATTAAATGAGATTGTGCCACTGGAACTGTTTAACTAAAATGTAACCTAAGAAAAAAAGGTGCGTGTACAACTATGATTTGAGAAATATATGCGAAATTCGCAGCCCTAATGTAAATAGAAGGTTATGGAACTTGTAGCTACAACTTAATTAGTCGTTTATTTAATAAATGAATGAATGAATATGTTGTTAATGTTAGGAATGTGGTATATGAGGAATAAAGCTTATAACTCTGTTTGATTTTATTTGTACTTGAATAGCATGCCCTGAAAAAATTTGTTATTCCTCACAACTGTATTATTTTATTTATTATGTATGTATAGGGAGAGTCTAACAATATTATGCTAGATTAAACTTCATGCACCATTAAGAAGACATTAGAGGACTAGAGTTGGTTGTGTGTAATCTATTGTATTGTACAGTATGCATTGTAAGGATTATTTAACTTTTTTTGGCCGCTGGAACTCTTTGGCACACTGCATTCTTTCTTTTCAAAGTGTCTGAGAGATTTAAAAAAGACACAGAAACAGAGTTCACGCTCTTAATGGCGTCCCGCTGGGGTTCATGTGCTATTGTTCATTGTTCTGTTGACGCGGAACTGAGTAATGGCCTCCGGCTATGTGTTTAATTTTGTTTCTCTGCTGCTTAAAATGGCATGAAACCTGTTGCATACCTGCACTCCTCGCCAACCTTGCGTGTTTATGTGCGATTAGAAGATGCCGGCTGTTTATGCGCAGCCTCGGGACGCGCACCTAAATGGGGCGTGTTATCAAAAGTTCCCACTGCTTCTGACACCGGCCCTGTCATGTACTGTGTCTTACCTGGAAACCCGTGTAAACGTCTAAAGGCTTACCTAAATAAATCCATCGCACAAAAGGACACTAACAGAAATGGGCGGTGAACAAACACGAGTCCCGTACTTGGTTTTTACGAGCTTAGAGTGTGTCAACACCAGCGTGTGAGGAGCCGTTTGGAGACGCTCCCACATGGACGAGGTGGGTGTGCGGATGTGTAGAGGCTCGCCGATGGCAGCTGGTGGCGAAAATCAGCCTGGTTGAGGTGTTGAGGCAAAGCCCACGTTTAGGGATAGCTGTCATCACCGTGCCTGCAATTGGGCAGAGAGGAAGGTAGAGTTAAAGATTTAGATTCCTTCAGTGGCACAGGAAGATCAGAGCCATACAACAAACAACTCTGTACATTTTTAATCCTGTTTAATCATTTCTTTGGACTGATCAAACATTTAAAAAATTCGACTATTTGTGTTATAAAGAAATACTTTTTTGATCTGCTCACCTTCCTAGATACGTCCCAACTTTGTCCTTATATCACCTAACAGAGGTGCTACTGGGGCAGGAATTACACTGCCCTGTGCTCAGGGATGGAGCATCAGGCGTAAGAAGGATATGAAGTTCATATCCTGCATACGCCTTCCAAGATCTTGCTTTATAACAAATTATCAGAATTAAGTCAAACAAATTACTGTAATTGTCATGCTGTAGGGCAGACGGTTCAGACTTTTCAGCTCCTATTTTTTGTGTGGCCTTTGAGATGTAGTTGGAACGATTTTTATTTATTTTTTGCTGGAAACCTGGCAACCCTGGTTAATAATATTAGCTTGTCGGGAGATATAGGAGCACAACAGGTGATACAGACGCTCTATCGAACACATGTACATCTGAAACAACTTAAAATAAGCCGTACTGCTTTTTAGGGACGGCCATCACCTATAGGGTATTATCACGATACCTCAGTGCCAATTCAATTTGTACTGCGATTTTGTTAGTTTCGCGACTACATAAATATCCTGATTGTGTAATTTTTTTAGCAAATAATTCGAACAGGATGCTGTGCTCATTGCCAGTGTGTGAATAGTTGAGAGCGCATCACATGGAGGGTCATGATGGAACTGCAACATTTTACCACCTTAAATGCAAACATATATAAATTACAAATTAAGTTTAAAAAATCGTGTTATGTAACTGAATCTCTGATATATATAGTACAAAATATGAAATGTATATGAACATTTTTTATAAATATTATGAATGTATTGAAATTTAGTGAAATACTTTTTTTAAATTGACGACTTTATGAATAGAGCCATACATTTTAATATGACAGATCTCTACTAGATATTTTCCCCTTCTCTCTTTGTCTCTCTCTCTCTCTCTCTCTTTCTCTTTTTCTCAAGAGTGTGACCCACGCAGTGGCGCTGAGCCCAGACATGAGTTAAAATCCTTTCACATAAACGCGTCTCCAAAACAAAAAAAAATATTACAGTTGGATTGCTGGAGGATGTGCTGCTGTCTATCTGTTCTGTGATAAAGGGCAGGAGTTCTAGGATTTGACTTCTATGACATCACAGATATCCTGTTAGTTCACTTATACCACTCGGAAAACCACGCACAAGCAGCGTGAGGGTAATGAGACGCATGCTTTCATGACAGTATCTCGTAAAGTAGTTTTCCAAAATGTAATTATGTAATTATGTGATAAATAATTGAGTACTAAATCACAGCTACATTAATTTAGTCGATCAGGTTTGCTTCTTAGAGCGACACGACTGACTGGAGATTTTAAAGCGGTATTGATAAGCAAAATGAGGTAAAAAGATCTGTGGGACATTTAACTGGTAGTTCTTTACTTTTTGCTTATTGTCCAATCTGTTTTTAAGGTTGTTTATTTATCCATATCAAGACTTGTGTCCTGTTGCTTTGGTGACGTCTCATATGAAAACTTCACCTGTCTGCATTTTTACATAAATCTGCAGTCAAACTAAAAGCAGAATAGAATAGAATTCAGACAGCTGTAACTTTTTTTCACTCAAGTAGAAAAGACGCAGGTATTTAGTATTAAATTTCTAGTTGAAGCCTCAAAGCATGATTGACGCAGCAAGTGAGATAAGGTTTTATAGCAGCAGAGCGCGAGTGATAGCAACCAAAGAAATAAAGGTAAACAAAATTCAGCGGTACCTCAGCATAAGAATTTAATCCCTTCCGGAGGCGAGTTATTAAGGCAAAATTTCGTATTGCAAAACGCCTTTTCCCATAGGAAATAATGTAAATGCTCATAATCCGTTTCAGCCACCCAAAAATATTATCAATATTACCAATTTCAAACATTATAATGATATTTTTGCATATAAAAAGTCAAAATATGAAATAAATAGATATCAAATCTTACTCATCCTTAATTTATTCTTCTTCTTGGCATGGGCTGCTTAAAAAATGAAACTAAAAGGGGATTTTTTTTTTTTGTTTCTGCTACCATCCTTGCTACATTCCTGGGACCCATGGTGCTATGTCTTCACTAAATCTTGTACGAAATGCAAAAAAAAAAACCACAAAGAAATATGTAAACTCGATTTGCTTGGGTTTCCACTGACACAAACAAGTTTTAAATGGCTCCTGGACATACGAATATACAAATGCTTTGTATACCGAAAAACCATATGCAAAATTTCAGTTCGAAAGACGAAAATTCTTAAGGCAGGGCGCTTGTTTGCGTTCAAAGTACTACTGTATCCCCAAAATACCCAATCTACCCCGCACACTAGTGTAATTCTAACATCATCATGACATGGGCTAGAACCACCTTGTCCACTGATGTACATTAAGAACGGAGTGTGTTTCAATTCCTACACTTTCAGCAGAATTAAAAACAGGGCTACTAGGTTGCTTTGAGTGTATAATAATCAGGGCCAATATTTAGGAATCATAACACGGAAAGCAGATCTTGTACTGTTGGTCTTCTTCTCATCCATCTGTTTTCTTCTTTTCGACCTAACCGTGTCTAATCCACATATCCGTTTCTGTTACGTCTTCAAACAAAGTCGGGAAAGCCTCAGGACAGGGCACAGTGTGCCTATTCATATTGGGTTTGGCTTCACAGCGAGCCTTTAAGTGCGGCCCGTTGTTTGCCTCGCTCCGTGTGTGTGGAGGTATGTCTTCCTTCCATCGCGCAAAAGACAAGCGCACATGTTGGCACAAATCAACAGACGTCAGCAGCTGAAAGGCATGGAGAGCATGCAGGGCAGGAGAGAGGGGTGTGTGTGTGTGTATGAGAGAGAGAGAGAGAGAGAGAGAGAAAGCAAGAGCACATTACAGGCCCAGACAGAGATCTGTAAAAATTAGCGTCGTAGCTCAGCATTGCAGCGTTGTAAATGGAAGAGGATGTCAGTGCTGAGTTGTGACCTTATCTGACTGCTGCGCTGTAGCACAGCTAGCGCGGCTCTTTTCCTAAATTCTTTCCTCTTGTTTTCCTCTTTGTTTTCCCTTGTTGTCGCCTCTTAATTTAACCAATCTCTGATTTTCTTATTTAATTTCCCACCTGTGCTAACAAAGCACAGCTTTTAAACTTTATCCCTTGACTCTAAACTCTAAACTCTCTTTCCATGCCAACTCTGATGATTTGTTCCCACAGAATAAATCATGTTAAAACTTTTATTTTTTAAATAAATAGATAAATAAATAAATAAAACAGAGACTTTCAGGAAAAATCCATAGAACTAGCATGATTAGCCATCCTGATAACTAGCATAACAAATATGAGTGAGAAATGTTTACTAGCTGTTTACTAGCTGACTAAGCTAGTAAGCTAGTGATTAAAATATCTTTTTCCTATTTCTTTTTTAAAATAATAACTCACAAAATGAAATGCTGTTTGTGTATAAGGTGTTGCAAGTATGAGCTAGTGTGCTAGCATGTCACTAGCGGGCTATAGCAAACATAGCTAATGATGAAAGAATGAAAATGTGTTTGCGACTGCTAATGATAATTTTTTGACATAAATTTACACAGCAGTACCCTGCCATACGTATTTAATTTGTTCCCGAGGCGAGTTCTTAAGGCGAAACACATTTTCCCATAGGAAATAATGTAAATGCAGTATTACCAATTTCCAACACTATAATTATATTTTTGGATATAAAAATGAAGTCAAGACATAGGCATTAAACCTCACTTAACCTTTTGATTCCTCTTGGCACTTGAAAGCGTTAGCTTGTTAGATTTTTCTTCTTGCTACCGTCCTCGCTAACATTCTTGAGACCCACGGTGCTATGTCTTCAATAAATGTTGCACAAAGTGCAAACAAACCTACAAACAAATATGTAAACTCGCTTTGCTTCGCTTTCTACTAACGCAAACAAGTTTTGAACAGTTTGGTTCATTCGCTCGTTTGCCAAAAATGTCTTTGTATGCCGAGCTAATTTCTTGCAAAATTTCAGTTCTTAAGGCAAAAATTTATGAGGCGGGGCGTTCTCATGCCAATGTGCCACTGTGTCCAACTCGCTTTCCTGCGACAAATGAGTCTTTAGCTATTTAGGCTTTTCACTGATGCTAGTTTTGCTCTTATCATGTTAGCATGGTTAGCACCTCTAAGAGTGTAAGAGACTTTCTTCTTCTTCTTCAGAAAAAAAAAAAAACTTTAGCTCTTCTAGAACTTTAGATGTGGCATCCATTAGAATTTTATCTTCATGGGGTGGGTTTGGAAAGATAAATTCCCAGATTTTATACTTATCCTGGAAGCATATATGCTTTTGCTTTTGAGATTAGTGGCATTAATGTGTGCCAGTGGAAGAATGTTCATCAATTGGAAGCGGCTGTGCTTGTCACAGGAAGAAAATCCGCAAGTAAAGCGGTGTAGGGGGGAAAAAAGCCTCTAGTCTTTGAGGAGGCGGTGGAAAGGAAAGTCAAAAGAGGACACAGAAAAAGCCCCAGGCTAACAGAGGCCATTTGAATCAAAGTAAATAGGATTGTTGCCTGTTTTGATCAGACCAATCTGCTGTGAAGCGGTTTGCCAGCTCTCAGCGAGCGCCCACCTACGCCAGGTCTGAGAGGGGCACACTTACAAATGCAGGCCACTGCAAACGATTCGAAGAGGGGTGCTCTCTCTCTCTCTCTCTCTCTCTCTCTCTCTCTCTCTTGCTTCACAGGGAGAGGAAGACGAGAGACTAAAGCAGCTTTGTTGCCAAGCTCTTAGCGGATGCCTTGTTGTGGCAGAGCACGGATTATGAAGATTAGCGCGCTAGCACGTTGTGTAATTGCCCGTAGCTGAAGAAAGATGAGAGATATGTCAGGTTTTCGTCTTTTGAAAATGATTTGTGAGCTCCTGAATGCCGAGTCTGTCCAAGTGTTTACCCTTTCATCAGAAGTTGACAAGTTCAAATCCCACTGTTAGCACAGCTGTTTGCGGCCAGGCAGAGTCCTAGAGAGCATAATTGGCTTCGCCGGCTGGGTGGGAAGGATGGCATTCCTCTCTTCTTTAGCGGGAAACACCGCACACTGTAGGATTGATCCGAGGAATCGTTTGAGGCTTGGATTTGTCAGTTTACAGCATAATGCTTAGTCTCTCTGGAGCCCTGTAGAATAGTTACAGCATAAATTATACAAGATAACACAGACTTTCTTATTATACAGAAATATTCGGTATGTATGCATGCAGGTGCAAACATGAAGAATTTGTAAAGAGTTTAAACTCCTCTCAGGTTAAATAATGCTAACCAGATCTCAGCTGTTCAACAAGATACAAGTTCAGTTTATTTTTTTGTTTAATTAAATTATATATATATTTTTTATCATTGTAACCTACTCATAACAAGGTACTGACTTTGACCTCCTAAAGGGCCCTGCTATTTTTTTAACATACTTAAGTGGGACAGACGGGAGTCACCATGTCCCAAAATTCAGTTCTGATCTTTAAATAATTAAACGGGTCTGTATCCTCCTCCTCTTCAACTGATCAATTATTCATCTCGTTTGAAATAGATTTAACTTGATTTGGTCTCTTCTGATCTGTGTCTATCGGCTTAGAGAGAAAGAGGGAGAGAGAGAAAGAGGGAGAGGTAGACCTAGTTCATTCTCCAGAGTTACAGCTGTGCTGCCTGTGGATCTGGAGCTCGAGCCGAATTCACTTACAGGCCTTGTGTAATTAAGTAAAAATGAAGATGGAGTCAGAGGTGAAGCTTGTCTTCCTCAAGTACCCGTCGGCCCACCCGGGTTTGACCTCATGCACACACACACACACACACACAGGCCTCAGGCCCCACAGACTGTACATAAACTGCTCTGAGCCCAACAATTTACACCCCACTTAATTACTGCTGCTCACTGGGAGTTAGTCCGATCACCTGCTTTGTGTTACAAGGAATTTCTCATGGGCAGAGAGTGAAACCATGCCGCTCGGTCGTGATTCGCGTTACGAGTCAATCAGGGCAGAAACCGAGAAGTCCTTCTCCGCTGATGTTGGCTGAGTGGGAAAAAAAATATAGAACTTTTAAAAAATTTGCCAAACTGATTTTCATGGCGAGACGACATAAAACCTTGGCTTTAGGGTTAGCTGGTTTTAAATTGGACAAGCCATTAATGAAAATATAAGGGATGTACGTAATTAATTAATCAATTCTAAGTATTATAAAAAGTATTATAAAATTATTATATATTTTTTGTTCTATAAATGATATGTTTTATATATAAACCATATTAACATAGTTGTCACATTTATTAAATTTTAAAACATATAAAACATTATATAAAAATAGTAAATCATCAAAAAAGTATCCTTATTCAAAATAAAAATATTTTAAATAAAATACTACTAAAATATGAATTAATGTTTTATTAAAGATGCAAGGTCTTCTTTCAATACTTTACATATGAATTAGTTTAATTACATTAATTACATGCATTTAATTAATTATACAATTTATTTATGGGTTGGATGATTTTTAATTTCTATATTTGTTCAGTATTTTTTTTAATCCAGCATGACTATATGCGTTTTTTCTTTTTAATCACTAAATCTAATATATTGCACCTTATTCTGTGTAATTTATATCAGAGACTAAACATTGGCTTTTTTGTCGTTTATAAAGTCTGTGTCAACACCCGACTATATGGTATAATTTTTATCACATTGTGTTTAAGATCACTTCTTTCTCCTTCCTTTTGTTTAAAGATGCAGTTTATCTCCATTGGGGATCTATTTCAGAGTCTCTCGTTTGCTCGTTACCTCGTCAGGGTTTAAATAGCTGCTAAGAAGGTGCGATGGGACACACTTGGCTTGAAAGCGTTCATTATTGATGTGGCTGTGAGCGCCGCTGGATTACCTTCTTTCTCACCCTGTTGTTTGGCACTTAACGCTTGGCCACAGACACAGCACCTCAGGCTGATTTTCTAGTTCGCATTTATGCGCTGAGTCTTTAGACGCCTGACTTTGTTGGCAAGGAAGACAAAGAGCGCAGTGTGTGGAGCCCGATTTTAAAAGCACTTAAAGCTCTATCTAGCGTTTGAATTTCTGTTAGCGGTCTTAATCAGGAGTTGGTGCAATTTACAGCTGGGTCGTGTGATCCTATGTTGACAGAACAGTTAAATAATAATAGGTCTGACGGCTTGTGCTGATTGTGCGCATTAAAATCTATACAGTCTTTTAAAGGCCTACTCTAATGCTTTTGAAGGTAACATCTGGTGTAATGCACATCACAGATGCATAGACGAGAAAATCTGTTTGCACTCTTTAGGGGCGTTCATGTCAAACCAGGACTTTTGATTGGGCAGAATAACAGAACACAGTTCTGAGTGTAAAAACTTCCTTGATTTCTCTATATAATCCCCTGCTACACTAATGCACTTACTGTATCCCAGTATTTCACAAGTGCTCGGTACTCCTTAGTCATGATCAGACTGCCCACTTCACTTCTGCAAGCCTGGTCTCCCAGGAACTCCTTTAATGGCCCAAACATGTGGAAATGGTTTAGAGTGAGGTCAGGACTGTACGAGGATGTGGCAATAACTCTCAGCCGAGTTCCTGTAATGTGCAGGTGGTATTGGTGAATGATTATGTGCAGACAGATGTGTGTCTTCCGAAGGCTTGTTTGGGCTGATATAGGAACGCTGTCACAATAGCATATACTGTTGTGAATACTGTGTTACTTTAGTACACTTTTACAGTATTGCTGAAACTGCAGTTGGCATGCTATCCTAATTGTGCGTGCATTACAGATGTTCTGGATAAATCAGCTTAAAAGCCTAATTAAAAAAAAAAATTAAGGTTTATGTCTTTTAATTTAAAAGGTCTTTGAGTCTTTACTTTGCTTTTCTGCTGTGCTAAACAAAGAGGGAAATCCCATCAGGCTGTGAATATTCTTTGGGGCAGTTAGGCCGGGAAAGATTAAGGTAGGATATCATTGCCTGCAAGTTTCCTGTCCCAGTATCCAGGCTTTAACAATCTGAACGACGAACGTTGGTGAAACCGTCTAAGCCTTCGTGGAAAAGCTCTGATAATCAGACGCAGCAGGGATTATTTAGTATTTGGACGTGGCTTAATATCTGGCTGCGGATGAATACAGAGAATGAGAATTTCTGGTTTTCTGGAATTGCTGGGTTAATAATCTAACTCCTGTTCTACTACTCGAGCCCTTATGTTGCTAAGCACAGTGTTAGCATCCCCCCCTTACCTCTGGGTGCTCATTTGGGTGGTGACACGATACTGTGTGTGTGTGTGCTGTAATACACAGCATTGTGCTTGTTCCAATATGAATAAACGACTTATTGGCTAATTGCCTAGTGTATAGTGCTGTATAGTAAACTATAAAGTATTACATTACATCAGTTCATCATTGATTATTTTTGGTATAACAGAGCATCCTGTCATGCTTTACTTCTAACTCAGAACATGTTCACGTATTAATATGCAGCTGTATTCATCCGCAGTATTGCTCTTTGCTGGAGGTTTGCAATTGAAGCTGTAAATCCTGTGACTCTGAGAACGCAGGCTGTTGCAAGCTGACCAGTGTAGGACTGGGTGCAGGGCTGACTGCAGTGTGAACCGTAAGCCTGAGCGTAGCAGCTGTAGTGTTGGGCTTTAAGTGCATGCTGTACTTACTAAAGAGTGGACACATGGATGACCTAGAAGTCAAAAGGTCATGAGCTTGGTGACCTGGGCATCATGACCATGTGGGGCTTGACCCAGAGGAGTGTATGTAAGAGAGAGGGACAGACAGATTAAACTGTGAGTGACCAGGTGATCCTCTCTAATCCTCCATAATGGATCCATTTTTTCCCCCCAGCATGCTTATAGTCGAGCTGGTGCTTTGCATTTCCTACATCTTTCTGGTTAAATGGCTGAAGGCACTCAGATTCTACCTCAAACGCCCAGGCACATGATTAATGATGTACGCTGCTCACCTGTCAGCAATCATACCTGACTCTCAGGCCACGTTCCGATTGGCTAAGTAGTTTCCTGTGAAGTACGGTAGACAGGACAGCGTAGGAATTGAACTTGGGACCTTCCAAAGTGTAGTCCAACACCTTAACCACTGAGACACCGCTGCCCCTATTATAAAGGAACTGCAACATTTTATCACCCCTTAAAATGCACACATACAGTATATATAGTAAAGTAAAAATTCATATTAAAAATAGACTTTGGAGTCGATACATGAATTGCCAGACAAAAGAATCGCGTTACATCAACGAATTGATATTTACTTTTTGTTTGCTACTAATAACGAAAACTTACTCTTTTTGTTTTTTCTTAGTTTAAATAGTGGTCTGTGTGCGTCCATGCATTAAAACTGTGAGTCACGTTCTTTATAAAATCATCTAACGTTAAATAAAGTAAATTAGCAACGTAGCTACATCAGTTAGCTTGGATCGAGTAGGGTTGTGGTCGATTTTTTTAGCTCTTCTGTACAATGTTGGACTTATTCCTTATGCCACCTACTAATAGATCTTTAAGAACATCATACTGTATAAAAGCTGTTATTTCCCCGCAGTGTCGTCTATATTATTTGCTGCTTGTTTTTTATTACTGTTTTTCTCGTTTAAGATGTTTTATCAGGCTGCTTGTATGGTATGAAACTCTGAAGTTTACAGAGCACGGTTTTCCTTGCTTTCCACCGTTTCTAGCATCAACTATGAAATACATCCAGATGGCTGTTATTTTGCGTTGTACACTAGACTTATATTACATCGCGGCTCCCGGTTTTGGAACATTGCATTCGGAAACGACTAAATGAGTACGGTATGCGGATGACACCCGATACCCCTGTCGAAATCGAGGTATCTTGAGTGATGCTGATTACCGTGATTACCGTGCTGATTACCATGGCCTTGACTGTTCCTAAGTATCGCCTAGCCGTTTTCTCTCTTGTTGGTTTTAAGGGAAAGGTCCACTCCAAACCTGTTCCGTATTAATCATTATGATTCATTTGTGATCTTTAACAGGGGTGAGTTAGGTTTTTACGTTGAAACATCTTTCATGTAAACGTTAGCCTGTGTTTAATTACCTGCTTTATCCACAATGCAGTACAGCGGCATGCTGATAGTGATAGTGCATTGTGCCTTATCTTAAAATGAAGAGAGAGATGCAGTAGCGCTTTACATCCGACATCGACTCTATCACATTCATCATTTTGTAAATCGCTAACTAGCAGAAGCGAGTCGTGTAGCTGCATTGCATTTTGGGACTTTGAGTCCAAAGTTGCTGTAAAAGTAAGAAACTGCACTAGCAGTCCCTTTATGATGCTGCGCATCTGCTACATCTGCTAACTTCTCCCAGGAATAACGAAAATACACCACTACGGGTAACAAATTATCCCCAGAATCTCTAACATCTTCGCATGACAGAAATTTAAATATAAACATCTGATGTGCTTCAAGCAGGAGTCTGTCTTTAATAAAGCAAGAAAACCTGTATAATTTATCGCTTTATTTTCTTTCCGTCTTATGGTACAACTTCAGCCGAATAACTCTGCAGAGACGCCGAATATCAGGTTAGGTTCAGAGAAAGCACCGGGCTATGAGTAGACTCAGACGCTCATGTCACAGGGGGCGTTAAAACGGAGCGCAGCGCATTAGAAAGCCGTAACCCGACACTGTGTAAGACTCCAGCGGAATATAGAAAGGCATGCGGAGCTCAGGTTCACTGGGAGTGGTATTGATTGGACACAGAGCCTCTGTGTGCACGTCTGAGGCCGCGCAGAAACACTCGGCGCACTGCGACTGTAAGAGAGCCACGGCATTGTTCGAGGATACGGCCGTAACCCTGCTGTTCTGTGATCCGTTCCCACACCGGGACTCGCCTGGAGCACTAGTGTTTGTGTGTGTGTGTGTGTGTGTGTGTGTGTGTGTGCAGATAGGGTGAACAGGTTCAGGTGACACGTACAGTGTGTCTTTAAGTTGGTGCAAAACATCCTGCTTTTTCTCCCAGAGCTGAAAACAACACGTCACCAGATATCATTAAAGCACATTGAACAGGATGTATTAGCTGAACGCTGACGTTGTGCGTCCTGGTACTTTGCTCAAAGGGTTTCGAACACCAATATTTGTTTATTTATTACTATTATTGTTATTATTGTTATTGTGGAGGGATGCAATATTGCAACGTGACTTAAAAAATCTGCAAAATATCTTACAAATTTAACAGAAATTTTAAGTACTTTAAACTTGTTGCAAAAAAAATAAAACGCTAATGAACTCACTAATGAGCCGTGAAGCCTTAGCCTTAGTTTTTTCTTAGTATTAACTCGATCAAATTTTTGCATTTCTATTTATTTGATGTCTAATTCCCAAGACTAAATCTAGTTTTACTGTAGCTAAAATGATTCATTATGTTAATCAAGCTTGACATTTTTTTTTGCCTTTTGCAGCTTGTAGGAATTGAGTCGCGTACAAGAAATTATTTTCCACCCAGTGAATAATCTAACCACTGTTTCTTCTATAACTTGATTTAAGGTTCAGGTTTAAGGTTAAATTTGGAGCGTCCTTGTCTAAGCGCTAGAGTTCCCACGTTACGCGTTCCCACCAGACGTCTCAGGATTGACCCTGAGCCACTCCGGGACACAAAGACAACCCGCGTGGAGCGCTAATTGTTCTCTGCATGGAGTGGGAATTCATTATGCTGATCCTTCCTTGTTTCTAATCTTCAGTAAACAAACACTCTTTTTCAATGGCTTTATTTCATATGCTAATGGCTAATGCGACAGGTGCATTCAGCTGGCATGGGAACCTAGCCCTCATGGCTGCTTGTCATAATTAGAGCTGGCCGTCGTCTGACAGCTCTTCATTATTTACTTAGACGTTGATGAAGAATGATTCCCAGTCTCCGTCTTCGGTGCTAGCGTAGCCCCGGGCAACTTGTTGTCTATTTCAGAGATTATAAACGACGTAGAAATTACATAACAATGTATGAAGATGAACTTGCGAATGTGGACAGATATAAGGAACAGAATCCTTCACGGCCAATTAGCAGATTCATTTTCTTAGATTTATTCTCCAGCCACAATTTAGCTAGCTAATAGGCAACGAAAACTTTTATGCCAACTAGTTAAGCCTTGTGTAAAACTGCATGGGCATCACTTCGAGATTTTGTGCCACGACTCATTTCAGTAAAACGCCCATTTGTTACAGTGAGGAAAAATAAACGTTCAGACACTTTTATTCAATATACTGTATCTTCAGTGAATACGTGCATTTCATACTTCCAAGGGGGGGGGGGGGGGGGGGGTTCAA
>JAQMYJ010000040.1:3565139-3592398 GCA_030014305.1 Clarias laeviceps | reverse complement strand
CCCCCCCCCCCCCCCCCCCCGGGCAAGTCAAACTGGGACTTTTGATATTGCAGAATTCTGAGAGTAAAATCTCCCTTTATTTCTCTATATAATCCACTCGGAGGATGTGGCAATAACAGCCAAGTTCCTGTAATGTGCAAGTGGTGTTAGTGAATGATTGTGTATACAGTTCCCACAGACAGATGCATCTCTTCCTCAATCAGACGTTTCACTTGCTCATCATTCACAGGAACGACTGCAGCAGTTGGTTGTAAAATTGGTTGTAAAATTATTAACAGAAAAGACACAGTGCTCCTTAATTAGGTATACAAGTTAATAGATAAGCTATAGGGAAATATTGTGCAAAACAAACCTTATCAGTTAAAAAAAAGGTTAATATTAATTTTATGTGCAGTTAATCAATGATAATTAATTATTAACATTCCTACCATAAACGATGATTGGTTTAAAGGTTAAAATGTAAATAAATCCACAACACTTTGCTGCAAATATAATGTCAGCAGTTATAGCTTTTAAATACTCTACTCTACTCTACTCTAATACTGATAAGAATTATTTTGCAACATTGTGCGTCAATTTTTCAAATTGATTAATTTCCCCTTATTGTACAGTGCCAGTCAAAAGTCTTATTCAATAGTTTTCAACATTACATAATAATATCGAAGACTTAGAAATTATGACGGAACAAATGTGGAATTAAGGAGTCAGCAAAACTGCGTTAAATAACCTTGAACATGTTTTATATTTTCGACAATGTTGGAAAACAAATGATGGTCCCACTAAGTGCAAACCCGATGGGACGGCATGCAGCTGCAAAATGCTGCGGTAGACATGTCGGTTAAGTGTGCTCTAAATTTTGACTGAGTCACCAACGGTGCCACCAGCAAAGCACTCCCACACCATCACCATGCTCCATGCACCCTGCTCACCCTTTCTACATGTTAAGACACGTTGGTTAGAATAAAAAAATCACAAATTTGGACTCATCACACCAAAGGACATTTTATACTGACTTAACTCCTTGTGTTTTTTGGCCCAAGCATGACTCTTCTGCTTGTCGTTCCTCCGAACTGATGTTTTTTTTGGCCGCAATTTGACCGCGAAGGCCTGACTCACGCAGTCTCCTCTGAACAGTAATTGTTGAACTGAACTGCTGCCACTTGAACTCCGAGAAGCATTTATGTGGGCTCTAATCTGAAGTGCTTTAAATCAGCAGTGTGTGAGGCTGGTCATTTTAATAAACTTATCCTCTGCAGCAGGGGTAGCTCTTGGTCTTTCTTTCCTGGGACAGTCCTCATAAGAGCCAGTTTCATCATAGCGTTTGACGGCTTTGGCGACTGCACTGGGGTTTTTAGGGTTGACTGACTCATTTTTTAAAGTAATAATGGACTGTCTTGTCTCTTTACTTACAGTAACTGAATATTTTCTTGCCATCATATGGATTTGTACAGTAGTTGTAGTAGCACTAATATGCCACACCTACAGTATGAGATGAAAAGCATTCCATGTGACTTCCTCATGAATCTGATGAGAGAATGCCATGAGTGTGCCAGGCTGGCGTCAAAGCTAAATGTAACTACTTTAAACAATCTACAATATAAATCATTCTTTGTTATTGAACACTTTTGTAACTACATAATTCCATACATAATGTTCTGTTATAGTCTTGACATCATCAGTATTACTGTGTGATGTTGTAAATAATAATAATAATGAAGGGGAAGGTGTGTCCAAACTTTTGACTGGTAGTGTATATTTATAGTGTATAGAGATCTGTTTAAATCTGCCATAATGTACTCGATAGGAACAACAACAATGTTTCTGATCCTTCCGTTCTTGATTTTCCTTCAAGTGTGTCCAAGAGACTTTATTCCTGCGCATCGGTGTGTGAGTCGCAACATTCGCCGCAAAACTCAACCAGCGTCCGTTAAGTTGCAGGTACGGAAGTGAGGAAGCGAGTGCTGTGCCAAAGATTTTATGCCCTGATACTCAGGAATTCAGATCCTGCGATTTCTTTACAGTCGGGGGGGGGGGGGAAAATAAGGCAGGAAATGGGGGAGAAAGAGCAGGGCCACGAACAAACACTTACACCGCAGTCTTTCCTCGTTGATACCTCCCCCCTTCTCTTTATTTCGCGCTCACTTTTGCTATTGTAGAGGCGATGGCTGACTCAGGTTCTGCAGAAGTGAGAAATAGAGAGAGTTCAGTGACTCACTGTTGGAAGAGAACATAACCTTTGACACAGTTTGTTTGCAATAAGACAGACTTGTTAATTTTGTGAAAATATGTCATACACATAAACACAAAAGCACAAATGTCATGTCTCTGGTGCAGAAGTCCTCCGTCTATGCAGACACCATATTTCACACACTGAAGCCAAGTTCAACTTTCCTCTTTTTCTAAACTACAACAATAATAATAATAATAATAGTAATAATAATAAAAAATAATAATCTCACGCCACTGTGTTCCTGATCTTGTGTCATAGTCAGATTTTGTTGGCTTCTCCAATTGTTTCATCTTCACTTTTTCTCATTACGACATACTCCGGCATTTACAAATAAGCTTTTTTTTTTTTTTTTACAGTTACCACAAAGTCCATGTCTTGTCTCATTCGCTCTCGTCTCAAGACTTTATGGAAATCTCCGCCGATCTGGTTTTCCGGGACGTAATCCATGATTAAGTTCCACCTCAAATCCGGTTTTAGTTTGAGGCCGGTGTGTTGAGGCAGTGCGAGTAACGCTGCGCTGACTCGTCTTCCTTTTCATCACTCATGATCTAGGCTAAAGAAATAATTGCTGTAAGGACATAGATATGTCACTTCAGTACAAATTTTTTTTTAATTAAGTTTTTATTTGTAGATGAATTACATCAAACTCAATCTGAAATCCAAATCATTTGTAAATCATTGGCACGTGGCTAAAACGATGACGATCAAATCCATGCTCTGTATATGTGAGTCCACACATATACTGTAGTGTTTAAAAAAAAAATTGATCTGTAAGCTGTGGGGAAATATTATGCAAAACAAACCTTATCAGTTAAGAAACGTTTAATTGATGTGCAATTAATCAATGACAATTAATTATTAATATCCCTACCATAAACCATAGGCTTAAAGTTTAAAATTGAATACATAATAAATAAAATCATTCATAAATTAACAACACTATGTCAGCAGTTACAGCTTTCGATTGCTCTGTGATAAGAATCATTTTTTATTTTGCATCATTGTGCATCAGTATTTCAAATTGTTTTGTTTTTTCGATGATTTGTAACTCATTGGCACATGGCTGAAATGACGACGATCAAATCCATGCGTCATTTTCCCAGAGTCCAGGTAAAACCAATTTAACTGAATTTAATTATAAAGAATTTATAACACACAGTTGTTACAAAATTATATTTGAAACCTGACGCACACAATTGATCCATAAAGTGCAATTTGAAGATTATGTAATTAAACTGCAAAACTTAACATCATTCATATAAAGGCATAAGAATCGAAAGGCATTTTCAGTTTGTCAGATTGTAGTGGCATGTTTTATTTGGGCCTCCCAAATTTAATATGCAACTGAACTTGAAAAAGTGCCTTCTTCAGGACGTTTGTCAGACTTCAGAAAGGTAGAAATCATGGGTGATTAAATGAACTGTAGTCATCACCCAGAAAAAAGAAATAGCAGGTCATTATTACATTATGTTGTACGAATGTTTGTGGATGGTTTGTGGACGTTATAGGTGGTTTGTGCCGCTTCAAATTCCTTGTTTAGTGTTGATCTGGACAGCTTTGAGCAGTCACTACTGGAGTGCACATATCCTAGACAATCCCACCCTGTGCGTTAAACTACTAACAAGTACTGCATGCTCTAATAGATACTAAATCCACGGCTAAATCCCATCCTGTGTACTGAACTACTAAACAGTACACTCTTCTAGATAATTACAGTGATGGTTATTACGGAAGTGCACACCAGGTTTATAGCTCCTGTAGTCATCAGTATACAAAACACCAGCATCCAGGTGGCTGTTAACAGGTAGAATATCACAGCAGGTCTTAACAGGTTTGGACAATTCAAGTGTAGTATGTACTTTGTAACAGTTAGTATGTAAATTGTGACAATTTTTTGACAGTTTGGTCCAGTTCATAGTGGAATCGTAGCTGATTCGTAAGTACATCTTAACATTACGTGGTTAATGCGTAGACAATTCACATGTGATGTCACAGTGTAGCAACCAAGAACTGTAAGGAACTTTAATTCGGTGGATGGCAAACATTTCAGGAATGTGGGAAACCCCAAATATAAAGATCAGGCAAAAAAACTTTCAAATTAAAATACTTTTCCTTTTATAATTATTATTATATGTGTAGTTAGCTTCTTTGAAGCTTTACGGCTGAGACTAACCATAAGTAAGAGAAGTTTAAGGCTAATAGTTAAGCTGAATATCTAAAATGATTTAGGTCAAGTGTACAATTTGTACAAATATGA
This sequence comes from Clarias laeviceps, assembly GCA_030014305.1. Classification (NCBI taxonomy): domain Eukaryota; kingdom Metazoa; phylum Chordata; class Actinopteri; order Siluriformes; family Clariidae; genus Clarias; species Clarias laeviceps. The sequence continues at coordinate 3,587,911 of JAQMYJ010000040.1, read as the reverse complement.
ATTAGTATTAATGGAACTATATGCTCACCCAAGTCAGTTGACTTTAGGCATATGTCCCCTACTTGCTGCATGTGGTCAGGGAGAAGGTGAGTCAGCTTCACGATGGAGAAGCGTTCAGCTCTATGAGGTCATTTTGTCTATTTTTATGGAAAACAGTCTGTCATAGATGCTTGAATAAAAGGCTACCATTGTTTGTCGCTCAGGTGGTGCCCAGGTCAATGCTTACACTTCTGTTGTTTACCTAGAAAAGCACTTCTTTACATACAGTGCCTTGCAAAAATATTCATACACCTTCACATTTTGTCATGTTACAACCACAAACGTAAATATATTTTTGGGATTTTATGTGATAGACCTACAGAACGTGGCACATAATTGTGAAGTGGAAGTAAAATGATAAAAAAACAAAAAAAAAATCTGAAAAGTGTGGCGTGCATTTGTATTCACCCTCTTTACTCTGATACCCCTAACTAACATCCAGTGGAACCAACTGCCTTCAGAAGTCTCCTAATTAGTGAAGAGAGTCCACCTGTGTGTAATTTAACCTCAGTATAAATACAGCTGTTCTGTGAAGCCCTCAGAGGTTTGTTAGTGAACAATTGTGAACAAACAGCATCATGAAGCCCAAGGAACACACCAGACAGGTCAGGGATAAAGTTGTGGAGAAGTTTACAGCAGGGTTTGGTTATTAAAAATTATCCCAAGTTTTGAACATCTCACAGAGCACTGTTCAGTCTCTGAAATCAACAGTTTCATCAACAGTCATTGTTCATCTGAAAATGGAAAGAGTACGGCACAACTGCAAAGCTACCAAGACATGGCCGTCCACCTAAACTGACAGGCCGGGCAAAGAGAGTGTTAATCAGAGAAACAGCTAAGAGGCCCAGGGTAACTCTGGAGGAGCTGCAGAGATCCACAGCTTAGGTGGGAGAATCTGTCCCCATATGGAAGACTCCACAAATCTGGTCTTGAAAAAGTGGCAAGAAGAAAGCCATTGTTGAAAGAAAGCCATTTTGAAGTAGTGTTTGCGGTTCCACATGGCTTGTTGCAAACTGCTAACGAGTTTTCTTATGGCTTTCTTTTTGGTATCCTAAATCAGAAGTATCTCCTTCCTGAGAGCGTGATATGTTAGGAACTACATCAGAAAGACTCATCATGGTTCGAGGTGAACATGTGACGATTTGAATGTATGGTTTGCGTAACTTTAACTGGTACAGTATGTGTTAGTTTTCCTTAGCAACACTAGCCACGTAGAGCCAGTGAAATAGCGCAGATTCAGACACAGAGGCTGGTCCAGTCAAGTACGCTTTTGATAAGGGGAAAATTGTGTACATTTCCGTTTTGTGTGATTAGATGTTAGATAAGGAATATGGAAAGAAGGGCAAGCGGGACTAAGAGAAAGTCAGTGTTAGATAAAAGAAAAACTGAGTCCCCACCCAGAGTGGGAGGATTTTAGGCACTAATGCTTTCAGAGATCTTTAGGATGAAGAACACCGGCTCAGGTATTCCTCGCTTGTGTTGCTCCAGAACGTTGAGTTCTGACCCAGCTTACGCATGTAATAATAACAACTTCATAAGAGCGGGAAAAGAGAAAAGACAGCGCTTCTTTTTTGTGGTTCTTTAATGGAACGGTTAACGTGGCTCCGCTACAAATTGTAGTTTTGAAATGTCTGCGAAGCTATTTTGATTGGTAATGATGTGGCTTGAGGGGGGAAAAAAAAGAAGAAGAAGAGAAAAAAAAACGGCCACATTTTTCAGAGCTGAAGTAAGTCTTTCCTGACTTGAGTTTCTGCAGGGAAAGTTTTTTCGGGAAGACCGCCGGGGAAAAGCTCCGGCTGCGACACGTGCTGGCCACCAACTGGTTGCTGTGGCAACGCTCTGTGTGTGTGTGTGTGTGTGTGTGTGTGAGACCACAGCCTTCAGTTACCCTACCAACCCTTTAGCCAACCCCCAAGACATTCACACACACACACACCGCATGAGTGTTTATGTTCAGAAAGAGATCCACATGAACGAAAAAGAAATCACAATTCTCTGTGTTAGCCATAATAAAAATGGTAACCTGGCAACAGGCCTGAATAAAAACACATTTCCATCTCTGCAATAACAAACTGATTCGATTACTGCGCCACTATGGCTGGGACGGTCCACCACTCTGCTCTGGTGCATGTGTTGTGTATGTGTGTGTGTGTGTGTGTGTACATCTGTAATGAGTGTGTGAGTGGGTATGCGTGTATGCACTAACAAGCTACAGTACCATGTCCAGGCTTTGCTTCGGTGTGTAAATGCATGAATGTGTCTTACTGTCTATGACTTATTAAGAGTGCGTGTATTCCCTAACAAGATCACACAACCAGACTTTCTTTGTGTGCGATGCGTGTGTCGAGGCTTTTTAAGGGCACTCGGTAGGAAACCAGCAGTAAACCAAAACAGCTTCATCACTACCACTGTTATTTTCCTCATCCTCTTCTAGCCCATGGTTTATCCATAAGGTCCAAACTAAAATTGTCTAAATTTCACTTCTTAGTTTTGGAAGGAGTCTCCAGTGTCAGTGCTTTTTAAATATGTATGTGATAAAGTTCTTAAGGTATTGCGCATTACATATAATACAATAATATTGGCAAATTGCCCTGCAACTTTGGGATGCGCATTTACAGTTAAATAACAACATTCCCACTGTGGGAACAGTAACTGGGCTTCATCACACCATTCATTCATTCATTCATTCATTCACTCACTCACTCATTTATCTTCTATATCACTTATCCTGTGCAGGGTCCCAGGGGCCTGGAGCCTATCCCAGGAGACTTTGGGAACAAGGCGGGGTACATCCTGGAAAGGATGGCAATTCATCGCAGGGCGCACACACACACACACACGCATACACACTACAGGCAAATTGGGAACGCCAATTAACCTAATCTGCGTGTCTTTGGACTGTGGGAGAAAACCTGCATACCCAAAGAAAACCCACCAAGTAGGGAGAGAGCATGCAAACTGACTCGAGGCGGAAATCAAACTCTCGATCCTTGAGGTGCGAGGCCAGAGTGCTACCCGCTACGCCACCGTGCCACCTGACACCATCCAGTCATTTATTTTATCTGTAACAGCACGCTTTGCACACCTTCCATGTTTTATTTCTTAATTGATCCATGAGTTTGAGAAGCAACCTTCAATGAGCAGAATAGGCCTCTTACTTGAAATCTTATGTAGCTTTGATGAATCACAGATATCTTCAGATTGACAGAGAAGAACATGAGCAGATGTGTTATGGAGTTTAGCAAGGCAATGTTTTATACAAGCAAAAGTACTACAGTAAATGTTGAACCCACCCAGTAGTTTGTTCATCCATCATGAAGTCCATCCTGGAGTCTGTCCCGGAACTTAGGGCACAAAATGGGGTGCCATCCCATTGCAGGGTACAAGCACACATACACACCCAGTCATACGGTATGGGTAGTTATGAAATGCCAGCCATTCTAGACCACATGTCTTTGGCCTGTGGAAGGAAACCAGAGTAACTGGAGGGAAAGCACCAAGCTAACCACTTTAGCCATCAGGCTGTCCAACCAATATAAATACCTCATTTAATGGAGTGTAACTGATTATTGATCTTCATCTATAGCTGGCATCAAAGGCTATGGCATATAAAAGTATTGCAAATTAGTTGCTTATGTGGTGATATGCCTTTGATATTCCTTGGTAATTATATTCTTTAGAATTGTCAAGGAATTTATGTTTCATTTCTAATTTATGTTTAATGTCTAAAATGTCTGAATATCGGCACTTGTGGCTTAGGTGGTCCAACCTAGAACAATTCACTTTCCTTTAGAGTGATGTGTAAGTTCTCCTTTGGTGAAGGAAGTGGGGAACTTCATTAATTTTTTTTAAAAGAAAGAAAAATTTCACTAATTACGCCACAAGCACTTGGTTGAGTAACGACGTCACATTTTTGGTGATGCCATACCCTAAACCCTTTGTTTCTCAATGCATTTTGCGTAGAGAATTCTAGAACTCTTGAGCTTGATGCCTGTAGTCTCAAAAATAGGACCGCAAGGAACCAGTTGAAATCTTTTATAGCCCCTTTTAGGCCTATCCATCTCCTCTGTGCATCTTCAACAAACATCAGTGTTCCTGCCTGACCTCAGAAGGGCCATAGGGGAAGCAAAGTGTTGCATTGGAGCATGGCCAGGTCTAATATGGAGGGAAAGGAAAAAAAAGAAATAAAGAAAGCAAGAGACGGGTGAGAAAGAGAAGGCTTCCTTTGGAAGGGATTTGCGCCTTCGTGTTGCTTCAGCAGCACATTCTCAGCTGGTTTACCTCAGGGAAAATGATCACCATCGAAACCTGATCTTCCTGAATCATGAAAAGCCCTAATGAGGGACAGAGCTGGTTTAAAGAGTTGAGAAATGTACGGGTGGTGGTAAGGTTGATCGAGGGAGAGAAAGAGGGAGAGTGAGAAAACGAGAATGAGGTTTGTGTGGTTGTCCTCAGATGCTTGTAAAATTTGGGTTTGCACAGATGGAAGTTGTACAGAAGCAAGAGTGTAGAGGTGACTGTAGGCTGGGGAGGGTGGGGGTTGACGGGGAGGGTGTTAGGAAAACAACGGAGAATAATGGAACCAGACAGAGTATTACGAGGAAGGGAGGGGACCTGCAATTTTTTAAAAATTACCTCTCTAACTTCAACACTTAGAGAAATCTACTGCCTCTAGAACTCTGCTTACATTTCAGCATGGCTGTAAATCACCTGTGTAGGACCTTCTAAAAATCCAGCACTCTGCCAACTCCAGTGTGATAAATTCAAGGCCTTCTAAATTCTGTAACTTGCCAACTCTAATGTAACACTAATTCAGGACCTTCTAAATCCAGGACCCAGTGTGGTAATGAATTCAGGATCTCAATGCCTGAGAAATTCAATGTCTTTTAAAATCAATGCCCTGCTAGCTCTAACATGGTAGTGAGTTCAGGACCTTTTAAAGTTAGCACCCCATCAACTCCAGAGTGGCAATTATTCCTGTAGCATCCTGGATTCTTTAAACTGTCCAATGGTAGTAGTGCAACAGTAAATGTGTAAACGTTCCAATGTGGTAGTGAATCAATGCTCCTCTAAATGAAGTACCTTGAGAACTCCTGTGTGGTAAACCTTATAAATACACTGCAGGACCAATCCATTGTCATCCTAAACTTAGAGCCCAACCACTGACGGTCTTTGGAATATCTAGTGCCCTTTTTACTCAAGTGTCTTGCCAACACCAGATTTTGTTCAGTACATCCAGTTCCCTCCTAATTCAAGTATATTATAAGAGGTATGGTAAATCCACTTTCCTGATAATTATAATACCCTTTTGAAGCCAGGGCTTGGTTTGGATCCGTTCATATTCTAGTACTCTATAAAGCCCAGCGTTTTGTATATCAGGTCTCCTAATTCTAGTACCCTATAGAATCCAGTGTTTGATAAATCCGGTACCCTTCTTACTTGAGTTTCTCACCAATATTAGGTTTGGTGAATCCAGTCCCCTCCCAATTGTAATACTTTATAATATCCAGGATTAGTCAAAATCCAGTACCCTCTTTATCCCACTGTCTTGCCTTCTCCACTTTAAGCACTGCAACTTTAGAGCCAAACTAATCAACTTTCCATGTACTTTAATTTTTGGTTCGTTTTCTTGCTGGGCTCATCCTGTATCAAGGTCTGTCTCGTGACTTGCCTAAGCTCGAAGTGGTCCCAGCTGTAACATTTGAGGCTGCTAGGTGGAGGAAACCCTAATGAATGTTTATTTTCATGAGAGGAGTGCTCAGTGGGCTTGCCTGTGCTGGAGTTGGTGTAATGAGAGCAGCTCTATCCGGACACGGAGAACGTACACACATGGCCATCTGTTGGGACTCGGGCCTGTCTGTAAACTCACGCTCCATTTTAGGAGCTTTGATTTCCCTGTGGCCCTCCAGCGAAATTAAGCACTTAGAGACTGTAACTCGTCTTCGTGCTTCTTTTCAGCATGCTCGACTCCGATGCTTGAGATTGGTGACATCCAATTTGAGGTGTGTTTGGCCTCATGAACCTCTGGTTCGGGATTGTTTTGCGGGAAGAAACAAAAAGACGCAGTTAGGTTAATCTTATCCATTCACATTTTTGCCTATTGTCTGTGCACTCCAGACCGGATCCCTGGTTTCCATCAGTCTCTTTTGCAGCCACCCTCCTTATCTCTTTCTCTCTCTCCCTCTCTTGCTTTTTCCAGATCTTTTTCAGTCAAACCTTGGAAAGTTTATATAGTAATTGTAGCACTCTTGCTTGGTTTTCCAGGCCGGAATCCTGGACAGTGCTGTGATTAGTCCTGGACAGGGCCTCTCAAACAATCCAATTACCCATGCGCTGATTACTTTGAACTTGGACTATGTGGGAAAGAGTCCAAATATAACTGGACATAAAAGTACATCATATTTTAAACTCGCTTTCTTATGGCCCTGTGAGGAACTGCCAGGTTACATTAATTGTTTGTGAATAAATTGCTTGCTTGAATAAATCTTGATGGTTTCCTGTTTTGAATATAAGACGGTGACGTAATGTCGAGTATGCAGCAGGTGCTATTTATATTTCAAGTTCCTAGTTCATGAAGTAGGTACAATTATTGATTATGTGGTCAGGAAGGGGAGGTCCTTAGAATACTTGCAGTTACCTAATGTAAATACAGCATGCCAATCATTTGGGCAAATCTTCTTGGTGATTTGGAAGGAACCACAATGAGATCAGTGTCTCAATTATACAACGTTCAGACTCTTTACTTTGCAGGCAAACTATTAGAGACTGACTCTCATTTTTTTTCCACGTACATATTATGTTAATCATCTCTCATTCATCAATGTCAGTTTTTAAACACCGCACTGCTGTTGGTTGAAGATTTTCACTTGATGGACCGATTCGCAACCCAGCACTGACATTAATGTGTTTAAAACCCCAGGAACGTTACCGCATCTGAAAAACTCAGACTAGAGCAACGCACCACCAGACCATTAATGTGGGCGCCACCCAAATTGTATCTGACCAGCAGTCATCCTTTCCTCTAATGTGTGGTGTTGAGCCACTGCTTTCAAAGTGAAGTCCTGGGACTCACAGATGTCCATTGTGTTTATCCAGGGGATTCCTGAGTCTCTTCCTTTTTTTTCTAACATCATGTGACCGTAATGATGACAGAGTGTTCCTTGGAAAAAGATTTTACTCTGGAAGATGTCTCTGGCAGAAGTTCACAAAGCATGTGTGTGTATATAGAGAGTGAGATCGAAGTGAAACAGGTTTCTCTCGAAACAGCTTTAAATGCTTTGGTCTTTATGGCCAGACGTCAGCACACACACATATTCCTCCGTAATGACATCAGAGAGGTTCATGAGGTGAATTTCAGGTCTTTTGATTTCGTACATGGATCTGCGTTGTGTTGGCGGGTTCGGTGTTGTGTCGCATTGCAGGTGGAACAGTTTCGATCATGTTATTTGTTAAGCGTGTTGGGGTTCCTTCGCTCTGTACCTTCTGAGACGTGTTTGGTTGTGAGCTGAGGGGAACAGGTTCCTTTACACACACGGTGGAAGAGTAGTGTTGTAGTGTGCGGTGCTGTGTGTTGTGTTTACAAGAGATAAATGTGTTGTGGAGCTTTAGGAGTTTGTTGGTTCTTATGTGAAGAGATGAGATTGCAGGAGATGTCTGTCTGTCTCTCTTGCTGTTCTCTCTATCAGTATCTCTTTCTTATAGACTCTCTCTCTCTCCTTGATTGTATTTGTTTTTTCTTTCCTTCCATCATTCCTTTCTTCATTCTTTCCTTATCTGTTTTTTCCTCTTTGCCTCTTTCTTGCTTTTCTTCTGTCTGACTATACAGTATATCTCTTTTTTTTCTTCTAGTGCTCTTTCTCTCAGAATCTCCCAATCTTTCTCGTTCTCTCCTGATCTTTCTCTCTCTCTCTCTCTCTCTCTCTCTCTGTTTAGGACTGACTAGGTCTCTGTTTTTTTTTATATCATTCTTTCTCTCTGAGACTTAATATCAGTCTTCCTCCCTCTGTCTCTCTGTTATCATTGTTTTTCTGTCTTTCACTCAATCTCTTGGTCACTTGGTCTTTCCCTTGCACTGGTCTTTCTCTTTTACAGTCTCTCACTTCTGTCTCTCTGTCTCTCACTTCTGCCTCTGACTTTTTCTGTCTCTTTTTATCAGTCTTTTCTCTTATCTCTATTTCGGTTTTCATCTCTTTTCTGTCTGTCTGTCTCTCTCTCTCTCTCTCATTATGACTGTCTGACTATCTTTCTAGCTCTTGGTGTGATTCTCCTGTCTGTCTCCCTCTTTATTGTCCATCTTTCTCTCTCTAAATCTCTCTCCCTGTCTCTCTTGCACTTTGTATCTCTCGCTTTTTCTCAATGAATCTTTCTCTTTGGCTTTGTCTGTCTCCCTTCTTCATTCTTTATCTTTGTCTTTATCTGTTTTTTTCTTCCGCTCACTGTTTAGTTCACTTTGTCCCTTAATCTCTTGACCTTTTTGTTTGTCAGTCTTTTGCTTTCTCTGTCTTTCTCTGTTTCTCTCAGTCATCCCTCTCTCTCATGTCTGTACTGGTTTTATGATGTTGGCATCGTCAGCAGGCAGCGCTTGAAATCATGACTATGACTTGGAACGTGCTGACACTAGATTTTTATTCATTATCACTTTAGGAAAGCTACTTGTGCGTTTTTAATGTTGAGAATTAAGAATTATCTGCAGTGTCTACAAACACAGACATAATGAGACTTTTTGTAGATTTTCATTAAAATAAAGTTTTTGGTTGTTAAAACGTTGTGGGGACGTTAATTTGACAATATTATGGATGTTGGGACAATGTTGGTAGGTTGGTAGGAGACTGTTTTTTTGTTTTTTTCTTAAGTAAGAATAACTTTTATGAAACGTTATAACAACTTTGATTACATGACGACAGGATAACGTTAAACGAATGACCCCTGACACAATGTGTCACAAAGTGGTTAGCACTGTCGCCTTGCTCCTCCAGAGTCTAGGTCAATGTCTGAGTCCTGCCACGGGGTCTGTGTTGCAGGTCACAGTCCAAAGACATGCTAATTGGCATTCCCAGATTGCCTGTAGTGTGTGAATTATTGTGTGTGTGCCATGTGTTGGATTGGCATCCTGTTCAGGGTGTACCTTGTCTCGTGCCTTAAGTCTCCTGGGATAGGCTCCAGGCTCCCCGCAACCCTGAATACAGAATACAGCAGTATAGACGATGAGTGAGTGAGTAATTTGGAAACTAAGATTTTTTTCCAGAATATCTATCACTTTAGGGATAATGCAAAGGTTGTTTGTCTTGTACTCTTCTCCTTTGTGTGTTTATTTCCCCTGCTGTATCGGAGAGCATAAATACGCCAGTGTATTCGGGTACATACAGTAACTACTGTATATTACTAATGTGAAACATTAGTCCCTGGACAGTCGGGGATTGAGGAGGGGCAACAATTGGGATTTGGTTTCCGCTGGAATATGACATGAGGTCTGTAGATTGCTCTTCTGTTTTTGACCCTCTTATCCAGAGATCAGGAACACCTCTACACCCACACACTCATGAGTTATCAAATTAGCCAACCGTGTAGCAGCACAGGACAGAAAGTCATGCAGGAACAGGTCATGAGCTCCAGGTAATCTTCATATCGGACATCAGAATGGGGACCAAGTGTAAACTCTGGAAGTTTACACTTTTACTTGGCATGGTTGTTGGTTTCAAATGGGCTGGTTTGAGTATTGGAGAAACTGCTGAAACAGTGAGAGAGCAGCAGTTCTGTGGGTGTAAAAGCATTGTTCTTGAGAGAGGTCAGAGGAAAATGGCCGGCTTGGTCCGATTACAGATATAGTAAGTTATATAATCACTCTTTATCACTGTTAAACCAAAAGCACCACCACCAGCAAGAGCACGGATCTGACGCTACCATGCTGTCAGATCACCCACATTCATCACCTGGGGATTAGAAAGCAAACCATAAACCTTTTTCTATGGGTGAGTGTCTGGGCCCCTGATCGCTGCTGTAGCCTCGGGGTATGGCACATGCACCTCAGGGTTTGATGTGTTATGCCTTATGAGATGCTTTTCTTCTCCCCCTGGGTGTAAAGAGTGTTTACTTGAGTCATTGTCAGATTCATGATCCTCCAGTTTGTTGATCCTCTTTTCCAATCTTTTCCGTTAGTTGGAGTATCAAAGCAAATTCATTTCATTCGTTCATTTTTCTTTATTTAATATTAATCCACCACTTTATTTTTCTGGCAATGATGATGACCTTTTTTTTGTTTCTCTCCTTCGATGATATCTTGAATAATCGAATAATAGTTTCCCATGACTTATCATGACCTCGCTTTAAACTAAACGCAGCCGTTCTACAGATTACTGTTATGTGGAATTTTTTTTTAGAGAGCATCGCTCTCGTTATGACTGCACAGACACACAGAGTTTCAGATGCATGTGCTGGTTGTTTTGCTAAACAGATCTACATGCATGTTCAGTCAGCGCTTTTTCCAATTTTTCTATTTTTTTTTTAATGGCACACCACCGTGCTGGCATTTAGCGATGCAACTGCACAGAGACTGGAAGCGATTAGCAATGCCGAACGTAATGCTGCCGCTCTAAACAGAGGAGGAACTGCGGTCTGTGAGCAGCCTGGGAGACGCACACATGTGTATTGTTGTCGAAACTCACCACTAAGAAGGAAAATAGTCAACAAAAGCTAATTGGATAAATGAGGACTGGCTGTGGTTATGCTGTGACAATGAACTGCTGCGGGCTGTGATGTTTTTCGCTGAAAATCCCGCTTACGCAAAAGAACTGGCTCTGCCAGAACTTGGCGGAAAACGAACAACAGTGAAATATTTCAGGAAATAGCGAAACCGAAATTGGCGATAGATAATAAGCCGGTGCTGATATCATCTTACGATTTATGGCTCTATAATTATCATGATTTACAATACTTTTTGTGCTAATGCGTTTCTTAAAATATTTTACGGTCCTCATATATCGAAAGTTCTCCAAGTTGAGTATTTCTTGCTTTATTGAAATGATCTGGGTGGCACGGCGGCGTAGCAGCGCCCCGGACCTCCAAGGTTGAATTCCCTGGCTCGAATCTGTATGCGTGGAGTTTGCATGTTCTCCCCAGGACGGGCTTGGAGGAGGCAATTTAAAGTTATATATAATTAGATCATTTCCAAGACTCATTCAGAAATACATTTAAATCACTATAATTCTGAACACTAAATCACTGTTTTAATATTTCTGTCCCTGAAACAGGCTCCACCCCCAGATCAAGAGCAACTCCTGACCTATGCCTTTTTATACCCAAAAAAATAAGAAACTTATTTGTTAACTTAGACTCACTATCCTGGTCAGGATTGTGCTGGATCCGAGGTCTATTCCAGGAAACTCTTGATGAGTCGGGAATGCGATTATGATGGGACAGCAGTTTTAATTTCTCACTAGCACGGAATGCCTGTACCCTATCCTAGGGGACTCTGGGCATGAGGTGGGGTACAACCTGGACTACCTCATGGGAGCCAATTCACACACCCACACACACCCACACCAATTAAGCTAATCTGCATGCCTTTGGACTGTGGGAGGAAACCAGTGTACCAGGAGAAAATCCACCAAGCAAAGGGAGAACATGCAAACTCCACGCATACTGACCTGTGCCAGGGAATTTGACCCTGGAGGTCCGGGGCAATGCTATGCCACCGTGCCACCCAGATCATTTCAATAAAGCAAGAAATTACAGACTGCCTCTTTAAATTCACATACAGTAAATATATATATATATTTCCATATCTCCATGTACACTGAGTAAAGATGTTCACTTGAGGGTACCACCACCAGTGTCAAGTGATTGATTTGTACCCTGAAATTTACGCAAAATCCCTTCTGTTTCCGACCTTAACTCAATTTCTGTCTTCTTCTTCCCTTCAGGATGAGTTCCATCCGTTCATCGAGGCCCTGCTGCCGCATGTCCGCGCCTTCGCCTATACTTGGTTCAACCTTCAGGCGCGTAAACGCAAGTACTTCAAAAAGCATGAGAAGCGCATGACCAAAGACGAGGAGCGTGCCGTCAAGGACGAGCTGCTGGGCGAGAAGCCTGAGGTCAAGCAAAAGTGGGCGTCGCGTCTGCTCGCCAAGCTGCGCAAGGACATCCGGCCCGAGTGCCGCGAGGACTTCGTGCTGTCCATAACAGGCAAGAAAGCGCCGTGCTGCGTGCTCTCTAATCCCGACCAGAAGGGCAAGATGAGAAGGATCGACTGCCTGAGACAGGCTGACAAGGTGTGGAGACTCGACTTGGTCATGGTGATCCTGTTCAAAGGGATTCCTCTGGAAAGCACGGACGGGGAGCGCCTGGTAAAGGGGACGCAGTGTTCCAACCACGTCCTGTGTGTCCAGCCGCACCACATCAGCGTCTCCGTCAAGGAGCTGGATCTCTACCTGGCCTACTTCGTGCAGGAGAGAGGTGAGTCAGCACGAACGTCAAAGCTAGCAGTCGTCTTTCGACTTAAGGATGGAAAGAGATTCTAGGAAACCGGCCTCACCTCCTTGTGTGTACACACTTTAACAAGAATTGTTGCTGATGTGTAAAGCTCAAACATCCTCCGTATAGCTGTTAGGAGACAGACACGCGTCTTTGACGCTTCGGTGTAAAGCATAGACAATGCCCTTCTGAGAAAAAAGAAAAAGAAAAGCCCCGTCTGAGTCATCTCTGCCCTTGCACAGGACATGGTGAGAGAGGAGACAGTGCAAGGGAAGTTAAGCAGCACCCCTAAACCACACCTAAGTAATACAGAAAGGCTGATATTCAGGTTTAACATTAAAAACAGAGGATTGCAGGTAGGCAGGGATCAGGCAGAGCTGAGGCTGTAAATCATATCCAACGAGGGCCGCTCACCCCGACAGGCTGGGGAGAGGTGCTAAAATTTACAGCGCGGTATAAACCGGTGTCAGCTAGCAGGGCTGGGAGTGAGCTAATGAACAGAATCTGTACTCAGATCACACACACATACACACACGCAAACATCTCTCAACCTGGATCATGGCATATTTCATATGTTAAAAGACTTTAGTGTTAAATGTATCTTTTTATCAGGTTTAATCAGAGTCAATTAATTTAATCTAAACAAATGTTACTAAAATTACAAGCGAAAAAATATTGTTGTGTCGTTTCGGCTGATAATTTTGCTAGTTTTTAAGAATTTATTATGAAAGAAGAAAAAATGGCAAGACATTTTAGTAACAGTTGACTAAATAATCTTAATCTGGTTTGTTGTAATCTCATTTTAAGAAATTATAGATAGGTCTGGCTAGATTAAAGAATATTTCACTTACTAAGATGTAAAATTATTATTATTATTATTATTATTGTGGTTATCACTATCGCCTTGCACCTCCAGGGTCTGGGTTCGATTCCCGCCTCAGTGTCTGTGTGCATGGAGTTTTCATGTTCTCACCCATCCTCTGGGTACTCCAGTTTCCCCCCAAAGTCCAAAGACTAGCAGATTAGGCTAATTGTTGTTCCCACATTATCTGTTATGTCTGACTGTTGACCGGAGGTCCTAACACGGTCGTAAAATGGGAATAAGTACAATGGTCACCTTTGGCCTCCACAGTCCCTAGTTGGACTACAGAAGTTCCTAGATGGATGGATGGAAATTATTATTGTTATTATTATTATTATTATTATTATTATAAGTAGTAGTAGGACTAGTAGTAGCTGGCGTGTGGAATATAATCTTTAGTTTTAAACACCTTTAGGGTCAAGGGTTCGATTCCCGACTCGGTTCTGTGTGCATGGACTTTGCATGCTCTCCCCGTACTTGGTGGAATTTCCCATTGTTTTTTTCATGTTAAAAATGATTTTTGTATTTCCTTTTTTGTGTGTGATGTGATATACAGTAAGTGTAACAGAACAGTATGCTGACATCTATTTTAGCGTTTAGAAGTTTTTTTGTTTGGACGGCGCTTACATGTTTTGACACAGACGTGTAGTCATGTAGCACAAAATGGTGTAATGAGATTTTCTTTTCTTTTACTCTTTTACTTTTTAGCGCTGGCTAATCCTCAGGTCTGATTGGCTGCTAATTACCTTCTCTAAAACACCCTCGTTCTGAAATGTTATCGTGTGTGTGTGTGTGTGGTTAAATGCTGTCATACATTAATTCAAGATAGTTTGGCTCATTTGCATATCTAATGCAGGTCTGATATTACGAGGAACAAGTGTTGCGTCGTGCAGCCGCAGTTTGCATGCCTGAGTGCAGCAGTAGCAAGAGTGGTCTGCGTTTCAGAATGATGGTTTGTGTGCGAGTGTGTGAGAGAGTAGCAGCGGCAGGAGTGACTCACTATGTGGTGAGCAAGAGTGTTTGTTGAAATCCCCCCACTGATAAATTGCCGTCTTCGTCTCCGAAGTTGTTTTTGTTTTTTCTTTCTTTTCCTACTCTCTGCCAGCTCTCGCGAACCTCCCTCCACTGTGCCAGGATATCCGACGTAACAGAACGCGCCACGGACTCCCAATGCAAGTGTGTGTGAAAGAGAGAGAAAAAGAACACATAAGTCAAACGTGACACAAAGGGCCGAATCAGTGGACTACACACACACACACACAAAGCGTCAATATTTGGTTGGCCGCAGGTTCATGACCGGACAACCAGCTGTGAGAAAGTCTACCTCCCTCCATCTTTACTTCTATGCCTCCCTCGCGACCTTCAACTGCACTTGTCTGGGTCAGAGCGGGCGGCCCGAGAGTCACCTGACCCGCCAAATAGCCTACAAAGCCTTGGCTGTAAAATCAAAGATAAGGAGCTTTCCACTCAGAGAGAGAGAGAGGGGGGGGGGGGGGGGGCCAGCATCCGGGCCTCAGTCTTAAAGCTGCAGTGTCTCTTTTACTTCTGTGCACAACTTGTTGTATTCTACATTCCGATTGGTCAGGATTTTTCTTAAAATAAAAAATACTCACAATAACCCGATTCAAATAATGCTTATTTTGCATTTATGTTAATGCTTGTGGAAGGAGTCTCCAGTCCCGGTGTAGAAAGTGGCTCGTCTTGTGTAACATGATAAACTAAACAAGGTGTCGTGAGAGCCTGATGCATAGACGGTGCATGATATTCTGTGTAAAACCTGTATGAGCGGTTAAAACGTACACCTGAGGCAAATAAAACACAGCAGGACACACTGTTCTGGGAAAACAATCAGCCTCAGGTGAGAACAGGAAGTGCGGCTGGAATAATCCTCCATTCTTTGTCTATAACAGCGTAACCTTAAATTGTCTCATTCCTTACTGAACACACCGTAGCACTGAGCACGATAGAGACATTTGTATTTTTTAAACCTCTCTTTCTCTGTATGTCCTCTTGCTGTCTTTCTATCGCTCTTTTTGTGTGTCTCTCTCTCTTTATATCTGAATCTGTATCGTTCTGTCTCTCTCTTTCTGTGTTTTGGTTCCGTCATGCACTCAATCTCTCTCTCTCTCACTCTTTTATTCTCTCTCTTTATGTTTTATCTCTTTATCTACCTCCCTCTCTGTATTTCTATTATTTTTTTCATTCTCCCGCTCTCCTTCTCTCTATTGCTGTCTTTTTCCATCCCCTCCTCTCTCTCTCTCTCTCTCTCTCTCTACTCTCTCTTGCTGTCTTCCTATCTTTTCCATCTCTCTCTTTCTCTCTTCTTCTCTCAATAGCTTGTTCTGTCTCTCTTTTATCTCTCCTTCTCTCTTGGTGTTTTTCAATCTCTCTTTTTCCACGTTGTGGTTCAGTCCTGTATTCTCTCTGTCTTTTTTTCTCTCACCTTCACTCTTGTATCAGTATGCATCTGTGTGTGTGTGTGTGTGTTGTGGTTCAGTCCTGTGTTGTGTCTCTCTGTTTTTTGGTATGTTTGCTAATGAAGCGTTAACCGCGCTGCTCTCCCTTTCACCCTGACTCAACATGGACCGTTACCTCCTAAACACACACACACACAGAGCGGGAGAGGCCTCCAGAGTGTTTCATTTCTTCCAAAAAAGTGCCACATCAATCACACAAACACAATGATGATCTGTACGTCATGGCGCAGTGTGTCGTGTGTTTGCTTTCTTTTGTTTTGTTTGGTTTTCTTAAAGGATTAAATTGATGATTATATTCTGGCCATGTGATCTGGATCACTTTCCATTCTCTCTCTCTCTCTCTCTCTCCTGCTTATTTCTCAATCACGGGAATAAATCCGGCATGAAGTTATGTCAAAACAAATGGCATGGTGGTTTGACTAAAGAGCGACACCAGGCTGGAGGGATAGACTGCCTGCACTCGTCCTGCGGGATTCGTCCTTCCTCTCACTTCCTTCCTTCTCCTGTCTCTCCTTCTCTCTTTCTACGATGTGCAGCGAGGGACAAAAAGAAAAAAACCCACATGCACACATATCTCTCTGGTCACTTCACATACGCCGTTAGTCAGTAGAGCAGGGCGTTCCTACACACACACACACACAGTAAACACAGCGAGGCAGGAATGTGCTCCAGTGCTCCAGCAGCGGAAATTTGGGAGGGGTGGGAGGACGAGGGTCAGCTCAGGTCAAGTTCAGACACTCGTCTGTCTCCAGTAGGGGGAGGTGTTCCACAGGCACTTCTCTTAAAGGCACAGTGTCCTAATTTCACCCATATTTTTGTAGATATTTTAAACACACACACACACACACACACACACACATACATAAATTCAATATGAAGAAAAATTGGTCCAAAACAACTTTCAGTTTGCAAAAAGTAAAAATATTCCCAGAAAAAAATAAGTTAGAGTTAGAGTTAGAAATGCTAGCAGAGAGTTAAAAATGCTAACTCATGGTACCAATAAAGCTGACTTATATAAATAAATTACTTATGAAATATTAGTCCCTGAAGAAAATTAACCCCTTAAAGCTTGCCAAATAATAATAAAAACACAACAATAAAACCACGCTAGCTGTTTTTGCTAGGTTTGCTTTTGCTAGCTAGCACATTCAGACTTAAAGGTAGCCTAAAACTCAGTTTTTAATTCTCCTAGTTTGTGTGCTAACATTAAGTCTGAATGACCTAACATTCAGACCTAAAGGTAATTAGCATAGCTAATGAACAAACTATTGTAAAATTCAGAATTACACTATACTTAAACATAACATATATAAAACTAGCTGAAGTACCTGTTGTTGACGAGAAGGTTGAACCTAAAAATAAAGCAGAACTGCCTAACTTATTAATACAAAGAAATCAAATTTTGTAAGGTTGAGTTTCTTACACCTTGTTTACACCTTGTTTACTTCCTATTCGGTAATCGGAGAGTGAATAACAGATGAGAAATCGAAAAAGTACAGTAGATCGAAATAAAGATGAAGTTTTGTCTTAGAACGACTCTTTTACGAAAATTCACTTATACCACTTCAGCACTGTTATTTCAACGGTGAAAATATGAACTAATCCCAGTAAAAATATTGAGTTTATCTTATTTTAAAGTAGATTACTGTACTTAATCTGCCATATAACTGCTCATAACTTCACTTCTACTCAACATCTGTGGCTTCATTTATGGTCCAATTTAAAAGTTTCATAAAATTTTGTCCAGCCAGTTTTGTGTGATGCTGTGACAAAATCTGCCTGGACAGACATAAAGACAGACAGACAGACAGACAGACATAATGGTTTCTGGTCCTCCAATATATGAAATGTAAAGATATTATTGATAGAGCGAGTTCCGACCAAAGTGCAGACAAAAGATCTTTTACTTATTTAGATGTTTAAGGAAATATTTATAAAACACATTAGCATTTCTTATACGATTGTCTATAACAGTCACATTGTTTAATATGTCAGGTTAGAAATATTTTAGCCATTTTTCCCTACGTATATTTAATATCTTGCCAGGTTTGAATATTTCTATCCTAGTATAGTGAACAATGTCACTGTTATAGCCAGAGCGAATTAATGATCATATGTAAATCTCTTATGGATTTTATAAATACTGTAGTTATTTAAACATTTTAAATATGTTATATTTTAGATTACTGTAAATCTGGCCTTTGCTTATTACACAGTAATATCATTTCATAATATAATATTGACACAAATTTCGTCATATTAAAAAAAAAAAAATCATTATATTTAGGTGTTTAGATTAAGATATTTGATTTTTGCACAAAACTTTATCTATCTACTGTACAGCTTGAGTCATCTCACCAGATAAATTGATGTTTGCTAAGAAACTACATGTTACAGTAAGATACAGACTCAAGCATAATTAGATGTTCTGCACAGAATAACATACAGTAACATTTAAAAGGGAAGAACATTTGTGCATGTCTATGAAAGGGGTACTTGGGTGAGATGCTTTAAATGATGAACGTACATTACGAGTATGACTGCCTACGTAATATGCACATTTGTGCTTTTGCCCACTTTCATATGTTTATTATCTCTTTCTGTCATCTCTCTCACTCCTTTTCTTACTTTTTGTTTTTCTTTCGGTTCAATTTAAATCAAATCGAGAAAGCTTTATTGGAATGAATGTACCAGGAACAATATCGTGGTAACGTTTCGCAGCATGAGGTGACCTCTCCCTGACCTGGCTGTCGCTGTCTCAGTCTTTCTTTCTCTATCTCAGTTTCCTTCTGTCTCTCTTTTTCATTCACTCTCCCTCTGTCGCTTCTTATTGCTTCTCATTGAAACAGCTCTGATATGGAGCTCGCGTCTCGTAGCCTGTCTGCCTTAGGAGAGATCTATAGAGCCGCAGCGTTCCCGCCCACATGCCGTGTCTGTCCACGTTCAATAACTTAATGGGTCTGGGATTCCTGTCCCGGCTCTGGCGCCTCCTCTCGCGTCTCGGTCCCTACGGTTCAGGGCAGTGAGCAATGTCAAAGCCGGACACGTAAAGATAACATGAATGGAAAGAAAAACACGCAGTGGAGTTTTGGAAACGTCTAAAGCATGCTCGTCTGTCTGCATGCCTTTAGAAATAAACATATTGTTATCAGCAGGTCATAAGTTCGACCGCTGCTAAGCCAGACGGCAGCGCGATAACTTTTAAATAAGGAATAAAACATGCTGGTATGTGCAGTTATAGGAAAACAATTGTAGATGTACAACACTGTACCTAGAAAATCTGTTGTTCTTTAATAAGTACGTCCAGTTGTATTTTATAATTTTCTTATTAGTGCCGAGCACCGATGTGTTTTTTAATTATACATAGTCAAAACAGAATAGCCTGTGTTTTTGTACAATATTTTATGAAAAATATAAGTGAAACGCTAGTGGGTGGTAGAGCTGTAATTTCTGTCATCACATTTCTTTTGACAATATTTCATTACATTTTGTTATGTTAGCATTGCTAACTTTTAAAGTATTTTTTTTACACAGCCTTTGTGTTTTCTTTCATAATGGCCTTCACAGCTGTGCTCGATATCTGTTTTAATTAATATGTTTGACTGTAATATTCGCAGGAAGTAAATCTTAAGACAAAACACTTGTATATCAATAAAAAAATAGTATGTACAATTTTATTTAACTTAATCATTTTTAGGTGAAAATGATTAAGGTATGGTTCTTTTTCATATTAATATTTTATTATATGATGCTATGTTTTATGTTATTCTGTTATATTTTATTTAATGTTGTTGTTAATGTCAATAATTTTAAGATTATTTTGTTTTTTATGTAGGTTTATTGTTATGCGTTGTTGTGTTTGTTATGTTTTATGTTAGATTAAGCTATTTTATGTTATTTTAGGTAATTGTATTTTTCTATGTTTTGGTATGTATGGTTGTATTATATTATCTTATGATTTATTTTAAATTATAAGTCTGCGTTATGCTATAGTAGTTAGAACTGAGGCCTCACACCTCCAGGGTCAATGGTTCGAGTCCCGCCTCAGGTCTGTGTGTATGTCCTCCCCTTGGTGGGTTTCCTCCTATAGGCTAAAGACATGCAGATTAGGCTAATTGTCATTCACAAATGCCCCGTAGTCAGTAATTGAGTGAGTTCATGTGTGATTGTGCTCTGCACTGGATCGGCACCCATCCCCCGTCCACTGTGTACCCCACCACTGGGCTACGCTCCAGGCTTCCCCTGACCCTGTACAGGATAATTGGTACAGAGAATGAGAGAGACTCACAGGTTATGTTACTTTATTTTGTGATATACAGTCTTGAACCCTCTCATTTCCTCATATTAAATTAAATTTGATTAAATTACATGATGTAGATTTAAAATAAGAAGTGAGAATAGTGTTTTAATGCTGTAAAGTGACTAAAGACACAATTTATAAATTGGTTGTTTATGTAACCACCTCAGCAGCGACCTCATTTCCCCTCTCGTCTGTTCCAACCACACAGCATTCAGCATCAGCAGTATAATAATCACCGGCCTGATCGTCTGTCATCATCTGCACCCGTTTCTCACTGGTTCATGCTTTAAGTTAGATGCTCAGGTACGGCGACTGGACTGAAAAAGAGAGACAAAAACTTGCCAAAAATGAGAGCCAGAACTGTAGTTCAGGAAGTCTGGAGCTTTGTGAGGAAATGAGGGGGCCAAGACTTTTGCACAGTATTGTATGTTAGGTTATGTTGTGTTATGTTTTATGGTTGGCTATTTTATGGTATGTAGTTTTATGCTATGTTATATTAAGGTTATAGTAACAGCATAGTAATTTATGTTTTACGTTATGGTGAGTTATTTATGTTATGTCTTATGGAAGGTTATTTTATATTACTTTTTGTTTTGAGTGTGGTTAGGATATTTAATATTTTATGATATGTTATATTGGGTTATGTAAGATTATATTTTGTGTTTTATGTCCGGTTTTGGTATTTAATGTTTTATGATAGGTTGCGTAAGGTTATTTTATGTGTTAGGGAAGGTTAAATAAGGTTATGCAGTATTTAATGTTATGTTAAATTAGGTTATGTTATTTCATGAATAATGAAAAATTATTTTAGGGTCTATTTTATATGATCATATGTTTTATATAGATAGATAGATAAAGCTTGATTACACTTGATCCCAAAGGGAAAATACAGTATTACAACAGCTAGTTCACGAATTGTACAAAACAAGACACTAACAAAGCAGGTGTGCAAGAATATTACAGGGCTAAAGTAGGATTTAAAATCATTCCGTAAAGATAAAGAGACCATTTACAGAACATGGGACCTGAACATATGATACGCTGTACATTAGTGCAGTCAGGTGAGTAATAGTTGTACATTACGGTGCGCTTATAAGGTAAAAGTTAGTTGAATATTAACAAATAATACACAGATTCTATGTACACAATGATCAGATGTACAGATGGATATTTTTAATAACTGTACATTAAGGCGCATCAGTGAGAAAATGATACTTATCAAAGTTGATAAATGTATATGATCATATACATGAAGTGTAGACTTCTGATTATTCTGAAGAAACTGTACGGTAAGGTGCATCATGGGATATTAACAGGTTTACCAGTACGGCTACTAACAACAAAAAGTATTTACAGTGTCTATATTATATAAGGCTACTGTACATGTTATGTTGTATTATGTTATGCTTTATGTTATCTTGTATATTAAGTGATTAGCTTATATGATGCTGCTAAACACACTGTCTTGTACATGAAACCCTGTAGCTCATTCTTCCTTCCTGCTGAAGCTTTGTAAAAGCCAGTTGTTGCATGTACGAGGACACCCTGAAAAAAATGCCTGTGTGTCCTAACGTCACCCTGTGCCCTGCCTCGGGCTGATAAGAAGACACGAAACCTCACTGATTACGCCGCAGCTAAGTGCGATAAGCTCAGTGGCATCACTGCACTTCAGGTCAACGAGTCCACACAGAGATCAACTCCGATATTAAATTATTGATGTGGCGTCAGTTTAAAATCAATCACGCCGTTCCTTATTGGGATTTTAAGAATCGTCCGTGTCCTGTGTATTTGGTGTGTGTGTGTGTGTGTGTGTGTGTGTGTGCGTGCATGTGTGTGTGTGTGTGTGCATGCATTAGTGCGAACACTCCGCTGTGTCCTAGAGCAGGCAGTTAAAAAGCCATGAACGCCGTTCCATTACTTACGCACATCCTGATCTGTGTCTTGACTGCTGCCTCTATGTAAACTGCCTCTCTCTCTCAGAGCTGTTAGAAGGAATTGTATTGCAATTTCCATCATATTCACAGGCCACAAGTTACTGTTTAAAAACTCATAATCTGTTTTTAGTCCCCTAATTCAGATACAAAGCTCTGATACTAGAGACTCCTTCCTTACATGTGGCACAAACATCTGCACTTTAAAAACACATGTAAGAGTGTTTTTTTTTTTTCTTTTTTTTTTTTTAATCCAGTGGGTTGTCATGCTTGCCAAAAATTTTTGGGTTGTTAATCATTTGTGTGTGTGTGTGTGTGTGTGTGTGTGTGTCAGAGAAAGATAGAGAAAGTTCCTAGGTCACGAAAGAAATATTCTGACATCTGTCGTAGTGTAGATAGACATATCCACCTCATCATAGTGGTGTTTTGTGTGTGTGTGTGTGTGTGTGTGTGTGTGTGTGTGTGTGTGTGAGATCTGATCTTCAATGCCTTAGAAGTGGAACAGCTGCAGGCCACTGTTGAAAGCGTGCTAGCTAAGCATATAAGTTTTTTATTATCATACTAATAATAATAATGATTCTTATTATTATTATTGCTAAACCACAATTAATTTGTCTGATCGTCTTGCAATTGATTAGCATGATCTGCGGTATTAATTAGCCGTATTCTTAGCTAATTAAAGTTCAACCTCAGTT
>JAQMYJ010000040.1:3551131-3565129 GCA_030014305.1 Clarias laeviceps | reverse complement strand
CAGCAGTTCTTTGTACCTGATTTGAAGATTCATCTTTGTAACTGTAGACCTTTTAACTGTCGGTCTCTTACGATTAACTCTGCATTACTATAATGAGTCTGTGATGATTAATCATGCTAATCTGGTAGCCACATGGCTCCAGCAGCACGCAAAGAGCTGCTCGGATGTTCGGCTTCACGCCGGAAACACGTGCACACCGGTAAATGGAGCGACAAACCGAGGGCCGCAAAACAACCCAAAAAGTCCAGGTGCGATTTATACAAGCGCCAGGTTTATAAACCCATCTGGCTGTTAAAGTAAACGAGGAACGCTGCTGTGTTGGGAAGGCAGATGTCGTCCGGCGTGTGCAAGCGGTGCGATTTTCTACCTGATCGAATTAATTCAATTCAGAATCGAAACGAAAAAACTTTCTTGTGCTGTAAATGACTTTCTTTAATAGTAGTACTGCATAGAGAACGTTATATACAAGGGGCGTTCAAGTCAAACCGGGACTTGGCTTGGAGCGAGGTCAGGACTGTACCGGGTATGTGGCAATAATTCCCAGCTCCTGGGATTTCCTGTAATGTGTAAGTGTTGTTGGTGAATGATTGCGTGTACAGTTCCCACAGACTGATGCGTCTCTTGAGCAAGTTAGCGACAAGTTATCCGTCAAATTCCAGGGAGCAGGTGTTCCACTCACTAAACGTTCACGGGAAAGACTGGGATCATCATTCTCAGAAGTATGACCATCGCATCAGGAGTCTCATCACCATACGGTGCTTGAAGTCTTCTGTAAATGTCGATCGCTTTTTACGGCTTCATTCACTATAAATGTCATCACAAGTCCGGGTTTGACTCGAACAACTCTCGCACAGTTTGTTCATCCTTAATATCTCCCTGGTCTGTTCAAGTTCAGTTACGTTTTTTATACTTTGAGAGTAACATTTCAACTTAAATTGTTAAAAAGTTAAGATTGCGAGTGATGAAGCTGAGGTTGGGGAACTGTCAGGGAGACATACATAAGATAAGATGCAAAAGAAATAAACAGATTCTGATTGAGATAGCAGTCATACGTCTATTAAAGACGTCTATTAAAGAGCAACACGAACCAAAATCCCCTCGGCATTTGTGTTTCTTTGACGGTGCGTAAAGACACATTTTTTTTTTTCTCACCACAAATGGGAAATTAAATTGGTATCGGTTTCCTTCTTGACTCAACCCGATGCCTGAAATGACGACAACGGAAGGCTCGTCCTCAAACAGGAAGTGTCACTCTTTCTCTTTCCTTTAAACCTTGACCTGGCAGCGTGATTAACCCCGACCATGTGCAACAACCGAAACTCATCTTCCACGCGGCATGAACCTTTAGAAATGCTTGTTTTTACTGTTCTTTGACGCAAACACCTGCAGTTGGGAAATGGCGAGTTTCTTTCTGACTTTACTGTCTTTTTATGTGGCCTGTTACTGCGAAAAATACAACTCACACAACGCGCTGTCGTCTTCAACTTTTCCCACTTTGACCCGCGTTGGTAATCCATCGATGAGTCAGACGGCTTTGACGTCGTCTCCGCTGGATGCGCGTCGTCTCTCTGACCCGAATCGCTCTGAAAAGTCTTCTCGGATCCACTCGTTTCTGAGCTGCCTGGCAGAAAATGAAATGCCACGTCAGCAGAATATTATTACGATGTCTGGCTTTAATATGCTGATTTGGCTTGGCTTCTTTATATCTGCTGTTTGCATGTAATGCAGCTTTACTGCGGCTTTTCTAAAAAACGCAGCTCTGCACAAAGCATAAACTGAATACGGGACGCGGCCTCGGGTTTCCTTATTTCCTTGTTTCATTCAAAACGTACTTTTTTATTATTTTTTTTCAAATTAGAACCAACACAAGTGCAGCAGTTCTTATACATCTCATACATTAAGAAAATACAGGAAATTTGAAATAACTTTTAAATGGATATGACATGGGGTGAGAAGTCATATCAGTATTCTAGGCGAAGAACCCAAACTCCCCAGATCCCAATTCGATCGAGCAGCCATGGGATGCACCAGACAAACAAGTCCGCTCTGTGGAGGCCCCACCACGTAACCTACAACACCCAAAGGATCTGCAGCCGACGGCCTGGTGCCAGACACCATGGCACACCCCAGAGGTCGTGCACCGAGTCATGTGCCAAGGGGCCAGAGCTGCCCAGACGGCACAAGCGGAACCTACACAATACTGGGCTTAATGTGATGTTTTGTAATGTTACAGCTGATTGGTGTATACAGTAATATAAAGAGAGAGAGAGAGAAAGAGATACGAGACAGGGACTATAATAATAATAATAATAAAATAATAATAATAAAATAATAATAATAATAATAATAATAACTAGTATTATTTTAATATTTTATTTGACTGTATTGCTTTATTATATATTTAAATATATACATTTTATTTATTATTGTCTGCTTTTCTTTACTTTTACTTTGCTCTACTTTCTCAACATCTGTACTGTAAGTCTCTCTCTCTCGCGCCATATTGTTGTTTACATTCCTATGACATCATGCTTAAAGTGTTTTTAATCCTTATTACATTTTTTTTTAAATTATTGCCTATTATTATTATTATTATTATTGCCATACGTCTTATCCTTCCACTCTCACTTCCTGTGACCGCACACATGAACTCATGGACAGAACGGTTGCTTCTTCTTCTTCTTCTTCTTCTGTGGTTGCTGTGTTCTCAGCAGCGTTCACAGGTTTGTTGTTTGTCCGACCTCTGTCTGATCAAAGCCTGCACTGTTGCTGAATCACACCTCACCCACAGCATTAAGATGCGTAAACATGATGGCCCACGCAGATGTGGTCTTCTTCATCCTCCTCTCTTTTATCGTCACCATCGGCGCTTCTGATCACGGCGTGAACGTTCGCGCCGCCGCGCTCTTCCAGTCAGTCAGCTTTCTCTGGTGATGAATCAGTTTGTAGCGTCATCATGACTGAGCTGCGCTGCACAGGATTTTTTTTCTTGGTATTCATATTTTTTCCATCACTGGTAGTTACAGCGAGCTGTCAGTCTTCTGCATGCACTCATTATTAAACACTTTTCTTATTGCTCTCGGTGCACTGACGCATTGAAGCTCACTTAGATGTACGCATGCGTCTGCAATCGACTATACCATGCGCATAATTATCACAGGCACATATTGTTACTACCCGAGCTCCGACCCCACGTGTGTTTTTTAATTTTTAATTTTTTAATTTTTTATTAAAGCTTAGGATTTCATTTCAAAGTGGTTGATAAAAAAAAAAAAAAAAAAAAAAAACTCTTCTGCCAATAAATTGGCCGAGGCTTTATTTTCGTTATTGCCGCACAAGGTGACATTGCTACTGTGACTCAGTTACACTGGTGTTTAAGGTCAAATATGAGGGACAGGTCTACATTTGAATTATAATGGAAGTTGGAAGTGTGAACTTGGGATTAATGTGATCGCCTTCCACCTCTGTGGATTTGAGCTACAAACTGGGAGGAAAAAAAAAAAAAGGACGTCTAACTAGCTAGGCATCTACTGTACTCATGATGAGGGATGCATACGGTGTTTATCTCATAAATACTAACTGTACAGTCAAATATTTACTGTTCACACTACGGTGGATTAGTGGTTAGCACTGTGTCCTCACACCTCCAGGGTCCGGGTTCGATTCCCGCTTCTGGTCTTTGTTAACGGAGTTTGCATGCTCTTTGGTGGGTTTCCTTCAGGTGCCCTGCGATGGATTGGAACCCCACCCAGGGTGTACCCCGCCTCGTGACCTAAGTCTCCTGGGATAGGCTCCAGGACCACCGTGACCCTGTACAGTGGTATAGACGATGACCAGTTAGGAAGCCGGGGTCAGAGCGCAGGGTCAGTCAGGATACAACACCCCTGGAGCAGGTAGGGTTAAGGGTTTTGCTCAAGTGGCAGCATGGTGGTGCTGGGGCTTGAACCACCGACCTTCTGATCAGGAACTCAGAGCCACGTCACTTAAATAATGACAGTCAAGAAAATAAGAATTATTTGTTATTTGATGCAATAAAATTGCTTTACAACAAGCGTTATTTAGTATAAAGTCCTTTATTCTTCAAAACCTGCTGGAGACAAAAAAGACATCTACGGTACTCCGGTGTCGCCCGCTCTATCCATGCCTGCTTGATCGCTTCCTGAAGATGATGTACAGAAATAAATTAGCCACGGAAGTTAACAAGTCTCATGAACTTTAGTTTTAGTGCTTTTTGCCAAGAGGTGGACACCCTGGCTTCAGATGGTAAAAGTCCATTAACTAAACCAGCTGATTGTAATTAGCTAATAAACTCGAACTAATTAGTGCCATCATCTGTTTTGTGCACAGGGAGAACTATAACACATGGCATATGTTTTCTTTATACTTTTGGCCACCATTGTATATATTCAAATACAGCGGAACTAAAGGCACAGAAGGCGTGGCCTGGGTTCCATCCTAACCCATCAGTTCCAGTCAAGGTCGTGGTTTTTACGCTAAATCGCCGTTGCAGGTGGAAAAAACGAGTCTGCACGGACTGTTTTTAAAAAACAAACATACCAAAGATGGTGTTTTTAATGGAAACGGAAACAAACAATTCAATCAATTTCTGCGAATGTAGGCAAGGGCAAACAAAGTGCAGACAGAGTACGCGTGATGCACAGGAGCATTTTTTAAAGACGTATTGTAAAAACTGGGAGATGGATGAGAAATGCGTACACGTGCAGCGCAGTAAACGTTTTCCATTGCAAAGACAGAAATAAAGAAGCCACAAGAACTTTTTTCTTTTTTTAAGATGCTGAAAATTATTTCTTACACCTGGCAACCCGGATCCTGTAGCCTAAAGTTTGTAGCCTAAAATCCAATGTGATTGCTCCGTTTGGTCGATGTGGATGCCATACGCAACAAATCATAGCATTAGTAAGATCCTTTACTCTAACTGTAACAGAAATTCTACATGCCTTATTATGTGCATATGACTGAGACTGAGACGTAAAAAAAAAAAAAAAAAAAAAAACTGTATGTTCTTTTTAATCCACATACCATGAAAGTAATGACTTTAGTATTCCTCAAAAAGCCAGGATCTGATCCAGCTTGGCATGGAGGCATGGCGTAGAATCTGAGAAACGTGCGCAGAATATTTTATTTCATTTTATTTTTTTGGAAAGAGAATTTAAGGCCCCAGAGCCGATTTTGTTTTAGCAATTAGCCTCATCCTGAAGGTTACAGTTAGGTGGCCTTTTCTTGATGTTTCTCTGCGTCTTTGATTTATTTGTTGCGAACAGATTTGTGATCCGCCATTATTCATGTAGGAGCAGATTCTAATCTCCAGTGGTCGGGCCGCTCGAGTTACGTGGATTTACATCGGCCTGAAAAAACATGCTGACTGAGAGTTTGAAGAAGTCCAAATGCCTCTTGAATAAATTTAAGAAACTCTGCGGGAGGCTTGCGCGTTCCTGCATCGGTTTAATACTTTCATTTCCACACACAGAATCAGCATTTTAATAATATTATACGCAATATCACACATAGGGTCACGTCATCGCTGGGTTTACAAGGATAACTCATAGGTCAGAGTTACTACTTTGACATTTCTGGATGATACCTTTTTTCCGCAGTAAGTTGGTACTCTGGATAATTTAGTCTCATCTCCAGTGTCGTCCCATATATACATCCTTCACACCGTAGCTTAATCATCAACTCTAGCTTATTCTCAGCATTAAATTTGCTCGGTTGCCTAGCAACCGCTTCATCGTTCTAATGTCAAAGCATGCATTTTTATTTGGCGAGCTCAGCCTGAAATCTGTAAGCAAGTTAGTTCACTTACATTATAACAGGCTTTAAAAGACGACAGGTGTTCAAATCAAACCGGGACTTGTACAGAATAATGGAGCACAGTTATGAGATTAAAACTCGCTTTATTTTCTTTCTGTATGATCTCCTGCTACACTAATGCACTTATGCCAGCGTTTCAAAAGTGCTTGGATACCACCAAGGTAGAAGGTTTTTGCAGTATTGCTTGCTGCATGTCTGAAACACTGGCCCCCCAGGAACTCCATAAATAGCCCAAAAATGTAGAAAAGGGCCTGGAGCGATGTCAGGACTGTACAGGGGATGTGGCGATGACTTCCAGCCGAGTTCCTGTAATGTATAAGTGGAGTTGGTGACTGATTGTGTGTACAGTTCACACAGACAGATGTGTTGGAGACAAGTTATAAGTTGATTTTCAAGCATCAGGTGTTCCACTCGCTTAACGACTGCAGTGGGCACAGAGCCACCTCGGCCGGGATCGTCATTCTCGGGCGTACAGGTCTTCTTTAAAGCATGTGCACCGTTCATATGTTTTATGAGTCTCATCACTGTATGGTGCTTGAAGTCTTTTGTAAATATTGATCGCTTTTTTATGCTTTTGTTTCATTTTCATCACAAGTCCCGGTTTGACTTGAACGACGCTCGAGAATACTTATTTAAATAATGATCATGTCAGGTTACTTTTAAAGAGTGTCTTGAAGTGCTGATGCTGGAAACTCATCTCATAAATGTTACAGAAAAGTTTTTTTGTTAACTAATGTTTAATTGACGTATTTATTTATTATCTTTGTGAAGTGACCATAGAAACATTAATCATGTATTAGAATAAGTACATTAATGTAAAACAGCGATTTGCCTAGCAGCCAAAGGTGCTGTTATAGAAAATGAATTAAAAACTTAATCAGACTTGATATAAAAATATCATAATAGAAATAATTTGCTATGTGCTCTATGTTGAGCGCCGCATTAGCGATCTCTTACGTACTTAAATGACCCGTTCCACAATTTTCCTTGGCTCAGTATAAGAATGATTGACGGCTCTCCTCCTCAGCTCGCCTCCAATTCAGTTCTGTTGGCTTGATGTAACCTTGAGTCAGAGCGCTGCCACCCTGGCAACACCAGGCTCGGCTTCAGGCTCGGGTTCAGGCAGCGGGCACGTCTGCTTGGGGAAAAAAGAAAAGAAGAAAAAAATGTGGCTTGAAAGGCTTTGATCCCATTTTCATTGCCCTCTGTACTGTTTGTGATTCTTTCCTCTGTTAACTTCCATCCTTATGTGTGTTTTTCACGCATGCCAAACCCGCTCTCAGCATCCTGTCTGCTCGGGTCGCTACAGAAAAAAAAGAAAAGAAAAGTTTTTCTTCTTTTTTTTCAGGGCTCCGTCTTTACTTTCTTCTTCTGCTCTCTCTCTCTGAGTCTGCAGGAGAGACTGCGGTCTAACTGAAGTACAAATTCTGTGTTGTTTTATTCATTTTTTCCCCCCTCACAATTTTTTTCTCCTCCCGGCTTATTTTTCATTGCTACCAGGCGATACGTTGTCAATATTGATTTTAAACTAGGCAAGAAAAACATGGAGTTCGAGTCAAACATAACAATGCCGGTAAAACGAAGAAAAATATTCTCATGGTCTTGGATGAAAATCCGCTGGTTGTGCCATCACTTATGTGTGTACTTCTGTGTGGGTATGTGTGTATTTCCATATTTGCGTTGCAATGCCTCATTGAAATCCATTTCTTCGCTAAATATCGACTCGTTGATTGCGTGTGTCGAGGAAAACACGGTGCGATGGTGACCTAAAAAAGGAAAGCTGTTCGGATGAGCAGAACGGCCGTTCACGCTAACAGAGCATGAAGTTGGCGCAGGGTGCTAATGAAGGGACTGGAATGTGATGGAGGAACGATTGGCATCAAACCAGCTGCCTTCCGGTCAAACAAACTGGCAAAGGGAGATTGAGCATGATCACTGCAGCTCCGCCTCCCACCTGTCACTCATTTATCACTCGTACTGTAGCTGGCGAGAAGTCTGTTCATTCATTTCTCCTTTCTCAGAGGATCAGGGTTGCCAGATTGGAGGGACTGTTTCCACCCTAAGCACGGTATAAAATCCATTAAGTTTCTCTCTATATATATATATATATATACCACTATAGTATCCTGTATAAAAAATGGGGATATTACACGCACAATTGTGACGGGAAAAAAACGCAATTTAAACTTCTAGAAGCTCAATCTGGCAACGCTGCTAACAATCTGAAGAGTAACGCAGGGCATGTAGGGGCAAATAGGGGCAAGTAGCGGCATGTAGGGGCGCTGGCTCGCTACTAAAGCGTATTGCATGTTCCCTGCCTTCTGTGTGTCCTCTGTCTGTCTTTCTGTACGGCAGAATCTCTGTCTAACTTATTAATACAAAGAATTCACTTTTTTTTAAAAGTTGAGTATCTTACACCTTTCTTACACTAAGTTGTTCTTCTTTCTTTCATCGTCAGCCAAATACACTCCCTGTTCAGTAATCGGACAGTGAATCACAGATGAGAAACGGAAAAAGTTTTAAATTCACTTCAGGTTTTTTTTTTCAGCCGTGAAAATATGAACTAATCCCGGCAAAAATATTCAGTTTAGCTTTTCTAATTAATATCTATCGGTCCAGGTGTTTGTTTACATTGAGAAAGTAGATTAATAGTATCTTATTTTAAAGTAGATTATTAAATCCGGCTCATAACATCAACATTGTAATTTACCTTATGGTGCAGGTTAAACGCCAGACAGATACTTACAGTAAGTACTGCAAAAGTTTCATTAAATTCTGTCCACCTGTCGATTTAAGACGCGCCGACAGTTTGACGCATTATAAACTTACAGTTTATAATCTGGAACAAAACTGCTCAGAGCTTCCCTTCTACCCTACATTTTGATTTCATTTATGGCGCAGGTTTAACTTCAGGCTAATCCATGTAGACTGGCAAAGTTTCATTAAATTCTGTCCAGCCAGTTTTGCATGATGCTGTGACTAAATCTGACTGGACAGACAGACAGACAGACATATAGACAGACAGACAGACTGGTTTGGGGTCCTCCAATGTATAAAACGTAAAGATCTCATTGAAAGAGCGAGTTCTGATCAATGTACAGACAAAGCATTTCTTTTATTTAAATAGATTAATTAACCAGTAAAAAAAAAAAAAACAACTTCTGATCTGTTGTTATCCTGCTAGAAAGGGGGTTTAGCATTGTTTTTTTCCCTCCCTCAGGATAAACACACTCCAGAAAACTCCTCGCTAACATCTTCCACTGAATCCAAAAGGATTTGTGCCCCAGTAATCCTCAGACCCAACTTGCGTGACACGAGGTTAATGCTTCTTAGCATGGTAGAAATTAAGCTAATGGTCAGTGCTAGCTGCAATTCCAGGCTAATTGTAGCCATACTGAGACCTTTTCATAGAAGTTTACCAACGCAGCTGACGCAAATGTTGGGATTCCTGAGAGTTTAATCTCATTTTACCGTCATGTCATCTAAATAAAAGACTTTTATTGGCAAAGTCATTAGCCACACTTGTTTGCTAGCTCATTCAGCAAACATATGGCATTTCTTAGTTGCCTAGCAACCCTTTACTTACAAAATGATTACAGTGAACAAACATTACGACATGTCTAAACAAAACATTACAAAAGTTTTCATCGTCTGTATTGGGGTGGAGAAAGAAATGTCACAAGTCATTAGAAGATATTCATATAACAGTAAAAAAGGTTGTTAGTTGCTCCCGTCGAGGGGTCGCCACAGTGGAACAACAACTTGGCACAGCTTTTAACACCAGATGCCCCATGCTGATGCAATCCTCCCGTTTTTATCCGGGCTTGGGATCGGCACTGCATCTAGGGGGTGGGGTTTGGACATCAGGTGGGAATCGAACCCAGGCCTTCTGAATGGCAGGCGAGAAACCGACTACTGAGCCACCAATGCGTCACATTGAGAAAATGTTTACGTTTATATATTTTTTTAATTTATGTTGGAGACACACCTTTCTATTTTCTGATTTTCGTAAAATAAATCTATGAATCTTTAAGTTTTGGCACCTCGATCATAAATGACGTTTTACGGCAAATTCACTTTTTGACCATCACTTTTGAACGTGTGTGTGTGTGTGTGTTTGTGTGTCAGATAAAATATGAAAAAAACAAAAAGCATCCGTTCCCATCCCCCCCCCCCCCCTCGCCCTTTCCATTTTCTTTTTCGGGAAATATGCTTGAACACATCGTACAAACTGGTATGACATCATAGCCTTCATAAGAAAAAAAAGCGGAAGGATACAGGATCCAAAAAATTATGGAAATAAGTTCACAAAATGTAAAAAAAAATAGGCATAAATTATAATTATCAGCTTGTCTCTGATGAGTGAGCCAAGGAAAACCTCTCTGAGATGACAATAGAAAGAAACCTGGAGAGGAACCGGACTCAACAGAGATCCCATTCTCGTTCTGAGGCTGAACGTTCAGTATAATCAGAAAGAATGTTTAGGTTAATATGAAGTCCACTTTCTTTGTTGTCCTCATGTGCTGCAGTTTTTCAGGACGGTCCCATTTTTGCATTATGTTTGGTTAAAAAAAAAAAAAAACGCTTTTCCGCAAACGAATGTGAAGAGAACAGACAATAAAACACCACGTTTGGAAAAGGAGTGAAACATAAGGAAAGCGGTGCTTCAGCTGTAATGTTAACAGGCACATTTTGGAGATGTTTACGGCTTATGTTAAATTGTTATAATACAGAACATTTAAGTGTTCAGTGACTTTTTACCCCCTTTGGGATTATAGGTCATGAAATTGGCACATAATTAATTCATATCTACAATAAGCAGTCTTATAGATGGTGTATTGTTTTACAACCAAATAACTCTTTTCAAGTTTGATAGCCGTTCAAGACGCAGTTTGGTTTGGTACATTTTCTAATAATAATAAAAAACAACAGTTCTTCCAGGAGCAGAAGTATTTATACCGATATCACATGATCCTTTAATTGCACACAGGTCGATTCCATTCGATTACTTCAGGTTGAAGACTAAATTAGGCTGTGCATATGTACTTATGCGATGCTTCAATATTATGCACTATTTGTCTGAATATCCACAACTTACATTTATTACATTTACAGGTTATAACATTACAAAATGTAATAAAGGCTCATTCCTACGTTTACCCTGAGGGTGTGCAGACTTTTGCACTCAGCTGTAATTCTTTTGTATGGGCCTCTCGCCAGATTTTTACTTCCCTCCCTCTGTTCTCACTCGCCCTCCCTCGCGCTCCTCTCTCAGCCCAGCGCCAGCTGCTTATTGGTCACATGGAGCTGTGCCAGGGCTAGCAGCTGGCACCACGAGTGGCACTGAGACAATGACGCCGCTGGCTCTGATGGCATGCCTGGCACGCTGCCCGTCCGTCCCATCGCAGGGGGAGGGCGAACGGCACCAAAAGAGGAGATAAAGAGAGGAGGAGACCCAGCCGGTGCATTCTTCTTTTCATCCCATTCACAGAACAGAATAAAAAGAGTGAAAGAACAGGCTATTATACAGTTATTTAGGTTTACTCATCTCTCTTTCCCTTCCTTTTTCCTCCTCTTCTCATCACTCTGACCCGCTCCTAATTAGCAGAGCCCTAATTGAGGGCTCACAGCTACAGCTGCTGAGAGGAAGAAAAAGAATTTCAGGGAATAATTACGGCCCGGTCGCTTTTTAGCGAGCCTCATGCTTCATCCTTTCAGAAGCCAAGCACTTTTTTTTTTTTTTTGTCATCTTTAATCACGATTATGTTTATTGCCGGGGGGAGAGGCTCTGCGCGGCAGCCGTGAATGGATGCGTTGTTTTCCCGGGGCCGATAATGTGAACCCAGACGACTGCAAATTACTGCGACGAGAGCTCTGAGAGACAGCGCTGAAAGTTTGCGAACAGACCGCAGGTGTCCCCTATGAGATCCGCTGGCATGTTAATTGCAGTAAAACATAACACCGCACCGTAAATCTCAGACACAAATTGAACTTTGGAGCGGAAAGTGTGCGTTTAAGTGCTGAAAGGGGGCATTTAAGGGCGATTCGGGGGATTCGCCCGAATTAATGCCACCTCGGCAAGATATTAACCGCAGGGAAGAGAATGTGGAAGTGAAATCCAAGTGAGAGAGAGAGAGAGAAATAAAATATGATTTGAGTCACAAAACTCAAAACTCAAAAGCTCTGAGGATGATAATGAGGGAGCTCATTCATGCAGGACCTGGTAGAATTTTTATATTTTGTCACGTAGCTGTTGAAGAAGGAAAGAAAAACACACTATGGGCAATTCGGTAACGCTAATTAGCCTAATCTGCATGTGTGGAGGAAACAAACCAAACACGTGGCGAACACACAAACTCCACGCGCACAGACCCGAGGCGGGGATCGAAACCACGACCCCGGAGGTGCGAGGTCACAGTGCTAACCACTAAAATTACAAAAACATTGTGCTGACGTAAAAATTGTCAGTTTAATCAAATCATTTAATACTTTAACACAACACAAAGAGGACACTTTACTGTGTTAATATGTTAATAGAGTCAAGCTTTTATTGCATAAAGTTGTATATTTCAACAGTTTCACGGCAAAACGAGATATCTGCCTTTTGTCTTTCTTTTTCAAAAAATGCAAGATGTATTACAGGCATTTAGAAAATATTTGTGCATCGTTTCTTTAAATCACGAGGGTTTTAAAAAGCACAAATGGCAAATTATTGTTTTAGTTTTGTCAAGGTGGATTTTGGATGATTTTGCAAAATGCTATATCTCCACTTCCTACACTTTTGCCACCAATCAGCCTGCAGTTGTTATTGTGGCCATGTAAATATGCAGTTTAGGGTCAATAACAGTGTTGGTTAAGATTTAATTACAAAATATACCTGACTCATGCTTTCTTTGTGTTTATGAAAAGAATGTTGAGTTTTCATTTTACCAAGCCGTGTAATTAAAAAGGTTTTGTGTACAACAAAACTCGACACTTTGGATTTTGACGACAGCACCTTATTACAGTACAGGAGTGCATTGTGCAATCAGTCCTCAAACCAACCACATACAGTATTGTCTGTGGTCCCATAATAGCGTTCAGACATCCTGATTGAAGAACTGGACGTAGCAGACGTAGTGTCTCATGTCTTTTGTACACAAAGCGATCACACCTTTCCCTAGTGTTGTAGCATCTGTCTTTATTTTCTCTTATAAATATCAATCCATCCATCTAGGAACCTCTGTAGTCCAACCAGGGACTGTGGAGACCAGAGGTGACCATTGTATTTATTCACATTTTACAACTGTGGTAGGACCTCCGGTCACATTATAAAGTGCTGACACTGGAGACTCCTTCCATAAATAAACAGTGATCGTTAGACAAACCTCCACATACTGTATGTTCTTATAAAGATGTGTTCTTAGATTAATTTGCTGTAAATGAGCTAGATCTTTACTGGAGACTTGAATTATATACTGTAGCATTAATATAACACTGTGATGTGCAGCTGCGGATGGTGTCACGTTTGCTCGTACAGAGAATGAATGAACTCTTTCTGATCGAAACCGTGCTGTGGTATTAGATGCAATAGCACTTGGTTGTCATGTGTCATAAGATGGGACCGATGTATAACGTGTGTGTGTGTGTCTATGTGTGTTTGTGCCAGAGCTGTGACTGAACTTTTAAGAGCAATTTGGAGCTCACCACCAACTACTGGACAGACAGAGAAAGAGAGAGAGAGAGAGAGAGAGAGAGAGAGGAAACTAGTTAGACAGAAAAGTGACCAAAGCGGAAATCAAGTAGAGCGTTCTTGAATATCATCAAATTTATTTAGTATCTTCTATTATAAGTAGTGTTGTTCTTATGTTGATCGATTAAAATTTTTGACTGTGATTAATCACGATTCTTTCTTGTATATTAAACATGCAAAGTCGGAATAAAGAAGGGCGTGACAAACTGGTTAGAGGAAACAGATTATGCAGTTTTATAATATCGCAAACATTAACCTTTAACAAATGTTCAATTAAAATCCCTCGAATCGGACTGGCTGGGTAGTGTGGGGTGTGAGTAGTGTGGGGGTGGTTAGTGTGGGGTGTGGGTAGTTTGGGGGTGGGTAGTGTGGGGTGGGTATTGTGGGGTGTGGGTAGTATGGGGTGTGGGTAGTATGGGGTGTGGGTAAGATCG
>JAQMYJ010000040.1:3523202-3544352 GCA_030014305.1 Clarias laeviceps | reverse complement strand
GTTCCCAGTGGAAAAACCCCCAAAAGTGAGCTGTACTGAACCGTGCCGTGCCGTACTATGCAGTGGAAAAGCGCCAATAGAGAATAAACCATGAGACAGTCCTGAGAAACGTACGAGATTTACGTTCAAATTTTCCACTTATTTCGCTTTAGAATATCAGCTACTGTAACTTCCATGTTCTGGGGTTGAATCCCAAATAAGTGTTTAATGGAAAGGTAGTGCGCTATGTAGGGTGTAAAATGCCCTAGGAGGTACAGGAGGTACAATAGAGAGGGATTCGGGATTCAGCCTTGTGTTAGAAGCGAGTTACTGAGTGTTAGACAGTTCAGAAGGGTTTCAGAGCGACTGAGCAGCGATTATTAAGGAGTGATGTTTTGGATGATAATATTATCAGATGCATTTTCTTGCTGAAGGTTTAGGACTGTTTTCAGTAAAATCACAAAAGATAACTTCCCTCTCTCCTAAAAACATTAGACAACTAAAGACATAATAAGCTCACAGCTTTGCCTTTGACTAATACAAAGCTCTGAAACTGGAGGCTCCTTACATAAATAAACATCTCCAGATCAATGAATAAATCAATGTTTTTGTCATACAGTAACCTGTTTAAGCCGTTACTATGGGGACAAAGAAGGGAAGACGTTTGCATGAATAACTGCGTTCCTAGAAACCTGTGATTTGCCTGGCAGAGCATTTATCACCACCTTCTGTGCAGCCGGAATGATGATTTAAAAAAAACAAAAAAAAAAACGATTTCCTCCTGAGTCCCCTAGTGTAGCCTGAGTGACATCATAGAAGGCGGTTAATTCTGCTAAATCAGATAGCGAGCGAGGCAGCAACGTCACGCCGGTGTAATCAGGGTGAGCGCTGTCCTGTTTGGCCTGATAATCACCGCGCCCTCGGCCTGCACATCACCACACACATACGCCCCAACACACACACCCCTAAGAAATGAAAAGGAAAAAAGGAAACCAGAAAGAAGGCGAGCGCAGGCAGAGTGTTGTGGGTGGAGGAGTCGAGAGTTAACTGTCAGCTTGGAGAGACACGACCCTCTCTCTCTCTTTCTCTCTCTCTCTCTGAAGACGACGGCTTCATTAAAATTCTGTGGTTTTCTGCAGAAACCGCTGAGAAGCCTTCGAGTTGAGCTCCTGCCAGAACCCCGGAGCTACATGTTGCAGAAATGTGATAAACATTTTAAAGTAGATGTTGTTTTTAAACCTTATTGAAGTGGATGTTTTGTGGGCCTGAGTGTCTCAATTTCCCCAGGGCTTTGAGTTCGCCTCTTAGCTCTAGACCGAGGAAGTCCACAGTGTGTGTGTGTGTGTGTGTGTGTGTGTGAAAGAACCACGTAACACCATTTTGCTTTTTTTAGCCCTGTCATATTGGGTCAGACATACTTTTTTTTGTTTAGTTTAGTTTTCGATTATGTTCTATTTTAACTTTTTTTAGTTTTCAATTTCACCCACAGCCGTGTAAATTCAAGTGCTGTCGATGATATCCTCATTCTTCTCAACCTCCATTCCTCATTTTATTAAAAAACCAATGAGAAGATGAAGTGGGTTCAAAGATGCGGTTGGAAGATGAGACAGATGGGACTGATCGAATAATCGGCATCATAAACGCAGACGGGCGAAAAAAACAAACTATAATCGTAAAAAATAAAAATAATAATTAAAAAAAAAAAGTGAAATCCAGTACCAGCTCAGAGGTTTAAGACTTTTTCATAAAATCAAAGCACGGTGTGTAAGAATAAACCGATCAACCGATGATACACACCAATGATGGGACGGGTGGGGGAGACCGGGACGAGGAATCTGTGATAGCGTGGTTATAAATCTCGCTCCGCAGTCTCTACTGAGACCCAAAATAAACCCTGGGAACTAAAGCCGTAGTAGTGGAGAACAGCAGGTTAGTGCTTGATGCCATGACCTTATTTGCTTTTAT
Organism: Clarias laeviceps; assembly: GCA_030014305.1. Taxonomy (NCBI): domain Eukaryota; kingdom Metazoa; phylum Chordata; class Actinopteri; order Siluriformes; family Clariidae; genus Clarias; species Clarias laeviceps. The sequence continues at coordinate 3,542,408 of JAQMYJ010000040.1, read as the reverse complement.
GTAATTGCATAGTACAAGGGGCGTTCATGTCAAAGCGGGACTTTTGATTTTGCCGAATAACAGAAAACTGTCCTGAGACACTTTATGTCTCTATATAATCTCCGGCTACACTAATGCACTTATCCCAGTCTTTCACTAGCGCTTGGACACCATCAAGGTAGAACGTTTTCTTTGTATGATTAGACCAGCTGCTTCGCGTCTGCAACGCTGTTCTCCCAGGAACTCCTTTAATGACCCAGACATGGAAATGGCTTGGAGTGATGTCAGGACCGTGCTATGCTTAAAGTCTTTTGTAAATGTCAATCGGTTTTGTGCCGTCATTCATTGCATCACAAGTCCCGGTTTGACTTGAACACCCTGCTTATTTGTGTTTATTGTCAGACCAAGCCCCTTCGGCTTCGCCACCTTTTTTTTAGGTTTGTAAATAACAAGAGGTTCGATTAGATGTTGTAGCTGTTACTGGAATCATGGATTATTATTTTTTTTTTTCGGATTTCATTTGTTTGGATGGCGTAGTCATGACGACAAGCGCAACCCCTTGTACTACACAAAGCAGACAAACATGAACTGATGATACAGTATGTTGTACAGACAATGACTTAGCAGGAAGTTTCTTAAAAATAAAGTGCACACTCTGCTCAAACAGATTCGCTTTTCTGCTAATACCGAGCTGAGCCAGGTTTCTGCCCCAGCCTGGGACGTCCACACTAGGGGTTGCTCGTTGCTTATAAGAAATAAGCCATAGTCATTTATATTAAATTAGCAAATCAGTGCTTTTGAAATGTTTTCCTTCAAAAACGGCTTCGTGACGAATCACCGAAACGGGATCAAACAGTCACCGGCTCTGAATCCGTGTTAGATATGGAGACATTTGGGATTCATTTTCTGTCTCTGAACATTTTTGTCCATGATACACTCACGACTTGTGGTTTCACATCCAGAAGGAGAAAGAACATACCACAGGGCACACAGTGACGGGAGAGAGACATGAAATATAACAGTTTCATTTTTCAATTTGAGTAGAATTCAGCTGTATATATAAAAAAATAAATAAATAAAAATCGTCTCCATTAGTGTGTGTGTGTGTGTGTGTGGTTTCCTCCGGTTGCTCCAGTCGCTCCAGTTTCCAGGTCTCCTGTGAACCCACACACGAACCAATACTCCTTTAATATCAAATGATCTGCGAGTCTAGCTTTAAAAAAAAAAAAAAAAAGAAGCTTTTTTTTTTTTTTTATCAAATTTTTAAATCAAACAAATAAAGTTGAGGTTGCATGGGTACTTTTAACTCACTTCATTTGCATCACATTATTTAAACCATGACAGCCTCCAGGATCATCTAACTCTTTTTTTTTTTTTTTTAAGTTAGGCAGAAACTCGTATCAGTTTCCTCATAAGGCTTTTATTCTGTGATTGCGACGAGTGCCAGCGGTTTACTAAACGTTGCTGCTGGAAAGTTCCACGCTCCAGAGTGAGCAGTGTGAGCCAGAATCTCCTACATCGCCCCCTGATGGCCACACCGATCAGGACTCTTCTGAAGTAAATAAAAAAAAAAAAAGAATTAAATAAAAAAGTAAACGTTGTGTGGATCAAGATTTAATCATTACAAATCAGACCACAAAAGAATGTCCTCGGATTATATATATATATTTTTTTGTAACATTTATACCGACTCGGATCGGATGGACATGTGGAAGAGAAGAGAGACGTGATCGTGGGAGAGAGTCCGTCTGTGAAGTGGAAGTGTTTTCGCCAGAATGGGAGTTCGTGGGCAGCGGACGACGACTGTGTGAGACCGACTCCTGGCCTTGGAACTTTCTCCAAAGCAAACAGACTCCCGGCGGCCACCCATGCAGCCCGGAAATATTCATCACAGACACGCACAAGCCGCACACACAAAAACACACACACATTTATACTGCAGGCTCGTAGACCAAGAGGCCTCCGCGGGGTCACGTGCACCTCACAGTCGTCTGGCGTCCAGCAGTAAGCTCGGATTCTTGGGGAAGCGTTCTGATGATCCAGGGAGTGTGCGTGTGTGTGTGTGTGTGTGTGTGTGTGTGTGCGTTCCTGAAAAACAAAAAAAGAAAAAAGTAAAAATAAAAACCTTCCAACCTCCGTCGTGAGTTTCGGATGATGTTGTCACGTTGTCAGAAGTGAAAGGTGAAGGTTCAAGAACCACGAAAGGTGCTCTGGTTTGACTTGGTCCTCACGCAGAACCCTAGAAACTGTAAGGATTTACTGTACGTTCTGTAAAAGTTGCACTTCGAAACCATGGGGAAAATAAACCTATTAGGGGGAACAGTTTAAATCTAGAACCTTTCTTGTCTGTGTCTTTAGTCAGAACCCTAAACGTTTCTGTGCAGAACTTTACAACAGCTGGTTTTACTTTTTTCGAAAAGGCTCCAAGTAGAATTCCTTTAGGACGCTGCGAGCGTTATCCGTCTGGAGAACCCTGTACAGACTGGAGTACAGATTATTTAGTTCATCCAGGATAACTAGACTCTTAGGAATAACAGTGTCGCTCTGTGCATGTTAAGTAAAGCCCTGATTCGCCGCATAGACATTAATGCAGAGTGAAATTCTTGTCTTCGCATATCCTGGCTGAGGTCAGCGCACAGGATCAGATGGACACATGGACACGGCGTCCCTGGAGCAGACGGCGGGGGGGTTTAAAGGGCGGCTTGGTGGAGAGTGAAGGAATCCTTACAGGGGTTCCATGCAGAACCCAGTTCTTCCAGGAGCGGGAACCTTCTTATAAAGAACACTTGATTAACCGTGCTTTTATATCTACACTATTAAAGGTGATGAAATTAAACGTAGAACCGTACAAGGTGTCGTTTGTGTGTGTGGGATTTGATTTTAGAAAAAGCCCTTCAACAGAGTCTAAGGAGAACCCTATGTTGGATACAGGTTAAAGTTTACCCATAGAACCTTTAAAGAACCAGTGAATTTATAAGAAAGTTATGTCCTACAGTATGTTACCAATTATTATTATTATTATTATTACTCAGGATAATAACACTGTTAGGAAAACCTGTTGTTGAAGGTTCTGTGCGGAACTCTTTTGGAGAGTTCTGGAAACGCTTTGAGAACGGTAACCACCCGAAGGTCTCTCGAGGATCCACTTCCTCTAAGAGAATGAGGTGTAAAGTAAATGAATCGTTAATTAAATAATAAGTCGTTCATCGTTCAAGACGTATTATCTAAGCAAGTCTTTCTAATTTTGTTGAGGTTCATCTGGATGAACGTTTATCAGGACAAACCTGTGGGGAAAGTTGCCGACTTGGCAGCGCAGGCGGCGCAGGGGCCGGGGGGTAGGAGGGGGTTATTTGGGGTCGGAGCGAGCGGTGCAGCTTGCTTTGGCGATTAACGGCGCTACGGGACGCGGTGTGCAGCGTGTACTCCTCGTAAATGTTTATAGGGCGACGCATGTGTACCGGTGTGTATGATCTACGTGTGCGTAATCGCTCAGCGCCGTGATTCATCCCGGCGGAATTGCCGCGTCTTCCCCTGCACGGGTCCACGCAAATGACATGTTGAGCTCAAATTGCAGGGAAAGAGCTTTATAGCGCGTCCAAAGGCTACGCCGGGCTGCTCGGCCCCTTTTTTCATATAAATATATGTTTTAATATCCCTCTGAAATGCGTCCAGGAATAACTTGAAACGAGCGCTGCGTTTCGCATCTGGTTTTTATCCTGCGGCTTGTGGAAAAAGCAGGAGAAACAGAAAGGGGGTGGCGGCGGCGGCGGTGGAAGAGGAGAGATCAGGGCTATCGCAGTGGGAACGGGACACGGTTAAGGGTGCGAGGAGCTGGAAACTCTGGCACTTTATTTGTCCTTCACCTTATTTACTATGCTAATACAGTAGGTGGACAATTCGGCTATGCTGAATTGCTCCAAGGTCCTGGTGCGAACTTGGTATCTTCTTCACATCATCATCCTCATCCTCCTCATCATCACCATGCTTTAATAATAATAACTAGTACTTCATTAATCCCACAATCACCACAATTATTATTATTATTATTATTAATATTATCATCACCCTGCTGTCCCTGAACACAACGCTGCGTTTGCGTTTCCTGCAAGCTCTCCATACAAAGACGTCATCATCATCCGTCTCTCTTACGCATCTTCAGAGTGTTTATGCGCACTCCGTATCTCGGGTGCAATATGTCGCTTTCGTCCTCTTTACGTTTCGTGGTCTGGCGTGTGTCTTACACCAGTGTGAGGCGACTTGTTTGACAGATCCATGGTCTGATATACATTTATATCAAAGCTAGATTTGAACCCAATAACCAGGTTTTTCCATCAATGTACAGTATATTAGAGGAGAGTGGGGTCTGTTTTGCGCTCCTTACTTGTATCAAACGAATAACATTTTAATATTACTATTAGAAAATATAAAAAATTAAGAAGCAAAATATTACACCCGGCGTCATCATGGGTGGTTGGGGCGAATATAACATAAAATCTTCTAATAAAAATTGTAACATAAAATCTTAATTTGTAATAAAGTTCTGTTATTTTTCAGGGGGAAAAATCATGCAGTACAACATGTACAGTAGTTTACACCAGATGTAGCATCGTAAAATGTATTTTTAAGTGGGTGCATAAACTTGTGACTCTCACTAGCAGCTGGTGTGTTCAGGGTCGTTGTGTTTCATTCATGCGCCCTGAAGCAAACAACTTAAACCTCAACCATTTTTAAATCTGACATGCTTGCTAACAGGCTTATCGTTGTCATGCTAGCTAGAAACATAATGCACAATTTTCAACAATCTCCATATCAGTAAGATTTTTCTTTTGCGTTCAAACCTTTGTTAAATCAGGTTACAACTGAACTCGCTCGCCTCTATTAGTTGTTTCTTCTGCATCTTTGTAGCTGTAAATATTTATCAATAAGAAAAATCTTGATCGTAAATCCGATCTTACTCTAGTAGTCGACCACACGCCATGACCTTGTGTTAGCACGTATCTCAGTTAGCATCAGGAAGGGCGAAAAGACAATCGCTCACATATAGTAGCAATATGGTGACTTTTTTTTTTTCTATCCTTGATTAGAAATATGATTCCTGATTCCTAGCGATTCTGCAAGTATACATCGATACATACGAATTTAATTCGTTCCGGAGGCGAATTCTTAAGGTTCTTAAGGAAATGTCGTATTGCAAAACACGTTTTCTCATAGGAAAGAATGTAAATGTAGATGATCTGTTCCAGCCACCCAAAGATATTACAAATATTACCAATTTCCAACACTATAATCATATTTTTTCTATAGAAAAACAATAAAAACATTTAGAAAAGACATGTAAATTAATTAAATATGAAATAAATAGACAATAAACCTCACGTAACATTAGCGGCTCCCTTTTCTTCTTGCTACCGTCCTTGCTAACATTCTCGGGACCCAAGGTGCTACGTCTTCACTAAATCTTGCACAAAATGCAAAAAAATAATAATAATATTTAAACTCACTTTTCTTGGGTTTCCTCTGACGCAAACAAGTTTTGCAACTTGTTTAACTCTTGCAAAATTTAACTTCTTAAGACGTAAATTTGTGGGACGGTCATATGCCAGGGTAGCACTATATTATTTTAAAATGTAGCATTGAACATTGAGGTTATTTAATGGGATTACATCATGCCTACTGGAGATGTTATTGATTACTGGCTTTAATAATTTAAGTGATTTAAAATGTATTGACTGATGATAAGGTTTGTTTTGTATGCGGTAGTAACCACGACAATCCAGCTTAAGATTCCTATCCTTCCTAGCCATAGGACTTATTTGAAGACTCTGGTCTGTGCGATTTCCTCCTTTTGAACTGGGATTGAGTCGACCTGCTTACGATCCGCTGCCCTTCCACCATCTTTATAATCACAGCAGGTTCCGTCGCCGTATCTCACAAGCGATTTGTAAGCGTGTCACGTGCACAGCCTTCTAAGGTGGGGCAGGGCTGTCACAGACAGGTCTGAGTGTCTGTGTGTGTGTGAGAGAGAAAGAGTGCCTGAGCGAATCTATACTCTGTGTGCAATTAAATAAGGTTTTACTCATTTTAAATAACAATAGAAAAGTACGGTGTGTGTGTGTTTAAATAACACTTAAACTGAGAGGGAAATTGTGTGTCTGGTTATCATTAATTATTAGTGATCAATAGATTATTTATTTCTTAACATGTTCGACTACGGTTTAAGAAAAACGTGCAACCCTCAGTGCAATCCAGGTAGATTAAATAATCATAATCTACACCTGAAGTAAAAACTCACTTGCCTTCTTGTCTGTAATTGTTAGCTGGGTTTAAAAAAAAAAAAAAAAAAAAGCTACTACGTGGTACAAGAGTGCGATGAGTTGCACCAAAATGAAAAAAAAAAGGTGTAAAGTGGAAAAACCACAAAAAAATAAACAGTCAAGAAATAAAATAGAAGTTTGCATTTTTTTTATTTTACTTTATTTATTTTACTTTTTTTTACTTTTATTTATTTTCAGTATTTATTTGTTTGTTTGTTAACATCAAATAAAAAAAAATAAAAAATTCCTGCAGCATGTCCAATACCTTGTTCTGGTCCAATAAACTCCATATTTTTCTTTTTCTGTTTCATTTGTGTGTTTTCTTTTCTTTTCCCGTCTTCATATACAGTAGGACACCGGTTTGGCAGGGCGGATTAAAAAAAAAAAAAAAACGAAGACCGCATTGTGGAGCTCTGCGGCATCTCCCTCTCGCTTTCTCCTAAGCTCAGCAACTTTTAAAAGCAGAAAGCGCTCTCCCTCTCTCTCTCTCTCCCTCTCTCTCTCCCTCCCTCTCTCCCTCTCTCCCTCTCCCTCTCTCTCTCTCTCGCAGTATCTTTGTGCAAACACAGGACTCCTTCGGGCCAAAGCCCTGCTGTTGCTTCTCAGTTTCTCTCTGTTCTCTCTCCTCGGCTCGATGATGTCTTGATTTTTTCTCTTTCGAGCAGGCAGAAGGCCCGCAGCCGTGCCGCGGAGTGGCGGTTGTTTACACACTCGTCTGCTTTGAAAGAGAAAGTGCTCCGAGCTCACTTTTAACCTCGTTCCCCGTGACTGATAGTGTTTGCACTAAATTTAACAGCGCGCTGATGGTCATTAGATACGACGATTGGCCATTAAAGCGTTCCTGCTGCTCTCAGATCAGCCACGGCCTGCAGGCTCGAGCGCGCCTTTATCCGGCTTAATGCACCGAGACGCCTCTCTCTCTCTCTCTCCGTCTCTCTCTCTCTGTCTCTTTATTTCTGTTTTCCTTTTCGTCTTCCATTCATTGTCTTTCTCTCTTTCTCATCCTCTCCTTCTCTTTCCTCCTCTCGTTCTGGGGTGGATCGATAACTCCTAGCGCAGACAGCGTCCCCCTCGGGGACGCAGAAGCCAGAAGGAGTGGAAGAGAGAGGCAGAGAGAGGAAAAAAGAGGGAGAGAGAGAGAGTGAGAGAGAGAGAGAGATTAAACACAACTTCGAAACTAAAAGTGGTAGAAACAAAATGTTGTTCTTTGAGTTTTTTTTTTACTATAGATGAGAGATTGATTAGGAGTCCTGAACGGAGCGCAGGAAAGGAAAAAGAGAGAGATTCTGCTGAATATACAGTACAGTCATGTTAAACCCGAGTCAGTCAGCAAAAAAAGATAAAGTTTAAAGATTAAGACAAATTATCTCACTGCGCCGTCGGATTCTGTAATCTGATTGGACGGAAGGTGTTGATTAATTTCCTACAACAGCAGCTCTGACGGGAGCGCAGTAACAAACTACGGGATTGCGCATGAATATTTGATGGTTTCTTTAGTAACCACTCGTACACGGGGACTCGTACACGGGGACTCGTACACGGGGACTCGTACACGGGGACTCGTACACGGGGACTCGTACACCGGATGCTCCATATAATCCAAGATTAAGAATAAAGATAACTTTTTTAACGACTTAACTTTTAACTGCATCACACATTTTTTTCACAAATCCATGGAAAGGTCGCCCTTATAATGGGGGAAGTAGGCAGAGTTTTATCCCACATCATACAGATACACTAAAGATACGAGACTTTTTAAAATTAAACACTGAAGTCTGATGCTGAGCATCAAAAAGCAAAAAAATTATAAAAACTACAAAGTAAAAGAGAGGAAAAGAAAGTGAGAGTGCCAGAAGAAAATTTCGTAGTGTGTCGTAGTGTGTTCTTTATATACTAGGTGTGTTCAACTCAAACTGGGACTTTGATCACGCAGAATGACAGAACACAGTTCTGAGAACAAAAACTCCCTTTATTTCTCTTTATAATCTCCTGCTACCCTAATGCACTTATCCCAGTGTTTCAGTGTTGTGCTTGGAAACCATTAAGGTAGAACGTTTTCTAAGTAAATTGGAGCCATGACCAGACTGCCTGTCTGATTTAAACGCCGGCCTCCCAGGAACTCCTTTAACGGTCCAAACATGTGGGAATGGCTGGGACCGAGGTCAGGATTGTACGGGTGTTGTGGCAATAACTCCCAGCCGAGTACCTGTGATGTGCAGGTGGTGTTGGTGAATGATTGTGTGTACAGTTCACACAGACAGATGCATCTCTTCCACAAGTTGGTGACAAGTTATCCGTTGATTTTCAAGGATCAGACGTTCCACTCGTCGAATGTTCACGTGAGCGACTGCAGCGAGCTCCGAGCCACCTCGGCCCGGATCGTTATTCACGGGCCTTCTTTAAAGCCTCTGCAAACCTTCATATGTTTTACTGCGGCTAAGAGTCTCATCATCTGTACTGTGCTTCGAGTCTTCTGTAAATGTTAATCGCTTTCATGTCTTCATTCATCAGAACTTTCATCTATTTATTTTTTATTTTTTACATTTTATTTGTATAGCGCTTTTAACAATTGTCATTGTCGCAAAGCAGACATCATCACATCATCACAGGTCCCAGTTTGACTTGAACAGCCCTTGTAGTTTGTGAAGGAATGATTCAGACACATAATGTCCATAATCTTTCTATGAATTTTGAGGCAGCTAAGCTTGTCCATGCTTTGAGGCTTTTTGTTTATCAATATGAGTCATATCCATAATTCTGGACCCGCCCGCCTTCATCAACAATGGACACGGTGAGAAATTTCCTAAAAGCACCGGTTCATGATTTTACTCAGGTCACATGACAGTAGCAGTCATTCTTCTAGTCTCGACATGTGTCCTAACTGCTAAAAAAAAAGCTCTTGCTATAAGAACATTCTTCATCAAGACAACTGAAAAGACAGCGCGGTATGGGAGGAGGCCAGGAGGCGTTTGAGACACGGTTTGGTGTCTTCACATGTTTCTGTTTAGCACGATTCCTGTTTAATATTTGCTTGTACACTACCAACCTGGAGTTCATTCACAACCTTGAGTGAGGTGAGATCTGGAATTTTCAAACAGGGCGTGGCTTCAGGACTCTTTGAAGGGGAGTGTAAAGGAATCCAAGTATGAGTATAAGGAGTGCAGTTTGTCACATTGAAGTGATGTTACTGAGCCGGACGATGATGCATGATGATTTTTTTCGGGTGCATTGTAAATAGCCAGCTATAATCCTGTCTTACTTTATCAGGTTAACTCCAGATATATAGATTAGCTGATCAACATTTGAGGTAGGAAAGAAATGAAAAATGTATATTATAGGGACGGGAATTACAGGACCAGGGACCAGCCGATACGATATTATCACAATACCTAGGGGACGATTTGGTTTGAATTGCGATTCTGTAAGTATCATGATTTTATAAATCGTCTATACTGCTTTATCCTGTATTCAGGGTCGCGGGGGGCCTGGAGCCTATCCCAGGAGGCTTAGAGCATGAGGTGGGGTACACCCTGGGCGGGGTGCCAATACCATGCAGGACTCTCACACACACTCATTCACACACTACAGGCAATTTGGGAACGCTAATTAGCCTAATCTGCGTGTCTTTGGACTGTGGGAGGAAACTGGAATACGTGGAGAAAACACACCATGTGCAGGGAGAACATACGAACTCAACAAGAAAAACATTGATTTTGGAGAAACTATGGCGATACATGCATTGCCACACAAAAGAATCGCGATTCATTAATGCATCTTTTTTTTTTTTAATCACATCTCTAGTCTATTATACAAATATATTAATATTTGTGGCAGCGTCTGACCAATGGACAATAGACCCTGGAACTAAAAAAGCTACAAACAATGACCATCATTCATTCATTCTTTAGTAAACACTTCACCCTCTGTCCCTAAGCATTCGCTGGGCCGAGTCCGATGAGGATCGCACCGGGCTCCTGCAGGACATCTGTAAAGCCAGGCTTTGAGTAACACCTCCATTGAGGAGGAACAGACACCTCATCATTCATACCAGTGAGGAGCGCAAGTGCTGTCTCTGATGCCGTCGGCTCTAAATCATATTTGGATCGAACGCTCAGGTTTATTGTCTGGGACTGAACTGGGGGAAGGCCACAGTGAAACCAAACACAAGCAGCGCTAGTCCATGAGGACTGGCTAGTCAGACATGCGTGCGGGGGAGGGGGCATGTTTTTGCAGCATGTCTTTAAGGATTTGATCTTGTACTGTAAGCCCTCATTCAAGTTCGAAGATTGGAAGATATGAACATGCGGATGAACAATGGCGGAAGTTAGATCACATGTCCGCCGTACGTTGTGTCATATGTGTGCAGCGTGCATCTTCTGCAAGCGCAGTACAAACCCAGCACAGTGGCTTAGAGGTTAGCACTGTCGCCTCGCACCTCCAGGGTCTGGGTTCGATTCCCGCCTTGGGGTCTGCAGTTTGCAGTTTGTATGTTCTCCCCATGTTTGGTGGGTTTCCTCCCTCATTCCCAAGACATGGAGATTAGGCTAACTGGCGTTCCCAAATTGCCCGGAGTGTGTCAATGTTGACTGGAGGTCCTACCACGGTTGTAAAAATGGGAATAAATACAATGGTCACCATTGGCCTCCACGGTCCCTAGTTGGACTACAGAGATTTCTAGATGGATGGATGTCCTAATGCGCCACAACAATGAGTCCAACACGTTTGGAGGCACGTGCACTGAACCCTTGACTGTAATCTTCCACTTGTTAGCGACTTCAGTGCACATAACTACAGTACAAACATATTTGAAGAAGCAGGAAAAGTTATTTCAGACGTTACCTTTAACAGACTGAACTCACTGACATAATGTTTCTGATTTCATCCTGATGCCACTTTAAATTACTTCCCTTGATAAGATCCCATACCAGCTTCCTTTTTTTCCCCACCTCTTTCTGTGCCTTGTATCCTCTTACAGTATATCTTTTATACATCTGATTTGGATCAGGTTGTGAGTTATATAGTGACAGTCATCGTGTTGTGAATCTCCTGCCAATTTTTAAGCTTTAGCGTAGCCCTAGCATGACATTTAGCAGATACAGAAACAGATTAAGGTCATGAAGTAGCCTTGGAGCAGAAAGAGAGAGAGAGAGAGAGAGAGAGAGGGCGGGATGTGGTCGTGCGGACTTGTGTTTTAGCGATCACGTCGCTCGGCCTCAACAGAGGTCTGTATGAAATTCCATTCGTGTAGCGTAGACGGAGTTAGTAATCGGTTCAGCGTTGCACCGATGCCGGCTTCGGCGCCCCCTGCTGGACGGATCCGGGGGGCCTCTGAGAGTCAGGAGCGTAAGAAACGCGTTGGAAACGGCCCCGAATGACGTCTTCTCGTGAGACGTGCGATGGCGGTCGTCATGGCCGTACGGCGGAATCGTAGTTGACTCGTTGTCTTCGTGCCAAGGCGTGTTTCATGTCAGGCTCGCCACAGAAATAAACACAAGTGACACATGTTGTACTGGCGCCAGTTTAACTCATGGTTCTTATTATATGCTTTATGTGTTTGTGAGCGGCATTGTGATGATTTACTGCTTTTTTTTTTCCGGCCCTTCAGAGAGAGAGAGAGAGAGAGAGAGAAAACTCTTCTTCTATGTCTCTCAACCTGTCCTGTTTATGTAATCTCTCCGCGAGTTGTTGTTTAGCTGTTACTCGTTTCTAAAGCTGAGCTAAGCTCAAGGAATGTCTTTCTCATTAGGTCATTTCCACAGCGAAAACTTTCTCTCACTCACTCACACACAGAATGTTACACCATTTATAGCTCCCTCACACACTCACACACACACACACACACACACACACACACACGCACATTTCTTGAATCCAGATAGCCCTTTCCAGTTTTTCGATTCTCTTTATCTCTGCGCCTCTCTCTGTCCTCACGCTGGCACTGCGTGGTCGGGTTCTTCATACTTTAGTTTGCGCGTTCTTGCTTAGATGGCACGGTGAGAAGGGCCTAAAATGGCTGCCAAAAGCAAGCAAACTCCTCTGCACATGAAATGTCTGCCAAAAAAAAAACAAAAAAAAAAAAAACAAGCTGAAGGCCTGAGTCGATGAACGATTCCTGACTGTGGAAGAAGAAGAAGAAGAAGAAAAAAAGTTGAAAAGAAGCATCAACAACGTGGACGTTATCCTCAGAAGACTCGGAGACACGCACAGGAAACGCCGAGCGCCGAAATCTCTCAGAGTCCCGTCCAAAGCCGTTTCATATTATTTCAGAATCCTGATAGAAACTAACTGCGATGAAAGATGATTTGGGAAACAAAAAAAGTTTCTGTGAGAAAAAATAAAAACGCACAGCCAGACGTGCACCGAGAATCGCCGGCGCGCTCGTCTGTTTTGTAAGAACGTTACTAAGGATTCGCAGGGAAAAGTTTTTTTTTTTTTTTCTTTTCCTCCCTGCGGATGAAACCAGCGATAGCCTTGTAGGAAGGAACGTTTTTTACGAAATGGCGGCCGTGTGCAGCCGAGAGAAAATGGACGCCGGAGAGTTGCTCGAGCGTATTTCATTACATCATACTTTCCATTCTGGCTTTTCTATTTTTCTGTTCGAGTGTCGTGGCGCCAAAAACTGAATATATAAAAAAAAAAAAAAAAGGAAAAGCCACAAGGTTTTCAGTTCCGAGAAATTTCCTCACCCATTTCATGTTTTTATGTGGACTGTTTAAGAGTGGTTTATATATTTATTTTAAAAAACATTTTTTCAGACTGTTATGAGCAGGGATGAGTGTGTGTGCCCTTCATGAGCCCTGGTTTTATTATTATTTCTGTCTTTCAGTGAGCCATGCCAGGGGTTTAGTGTGAGGGCGGCTTGCCTACTAACTGCTGCAGCTTTTGGCAGAAGTGGTTTTAGAGTTTGAAGATAGCTGACAGAGAAACACACACACACACACACACACACACACACTGTTGGATTGAGGCCCATGGCGTTGGCACCGGTGCACATCTTAGCCACAGAAGCAGCGATGACGGGTGCAGTTTTGGTGTGGGTGCATCCGTGTTTGTGTGTGTGTTTAAATTAGCAGCGATACACACAATCAAAGCTTCCATATTCAAGCTTTCATTGTTACGGTACATAGTCAGCCAGTTCCAGAAATATTGGCAGCTTTGGTAAATAAGGTTGACTCTTAATCTCCCACTAGGATTATGAGAGAATCTCACAGGACAGGTGTTTGGTTTAGGATGAATGTTCAACTTGTTATTTCTGAAATGGAATAAAGGGAAGAATTATTGCTTGAAAGCGCCTGCCGCACCTCCGAACTGGAAAAGGGAAAACACTCACAAACACACAAAGAGTCTGAAGTTCTCTGTTTATTATCAGTAAAGAGAGCATACTGCAAGTCCCCTACATGTGAACATTCAAGTTACGAACTTCCTAAGATGCATGTGCATGCAGCGTACATCTCGGGAAGTCCGGAAGCGAGTATAAAACCAGCGGCGATGAAGCTGGTACTGCTAAGAATCGCCAAGCGATAACGATAGAGATAGCATGAACCGTTCAATGATCGGCACGATTCTAAAGGATGCTCTACTGTAATATACTGTGTATAGCCAATTATGTTAGTATCCTAGCACCTAGACACTGTTTGTTAGACTTATGAACAAATTGGACTTACGAACAAGCTCTCAGAACGGAACACGTTCGTATGTTGGGGACTTACTGTATTTAAGCCTTTGGCCAGGTGCCCTTTGTCACATATGTCCAATACATTAAAAGAACCAGTTATTAACATGCAAGTCCTAGAGAGACCAGGAGACAGACAGACGATTGGAGACACAGTTTCCGGGGTTAGACAAAAAGGTTCCAGCAGACATGAGCTATTTGTACTTATTTTTGTCTGGACTATAGGAAGTATTCCCTTATAAGTAATCAGCAAGGGGTTTTTTTTATGGTCAAAGAAGCATGAGAAAGTTTGTACAATATCAGAAAACCTTTCAACAGGATTATGAGTATCAACTTTTTTTTGTTATGAAAAAAAAAGGTATCAGTTACAGGGTGTTGCGATGGAGTGGAGCTCCCACAGGGCCTCGTTCTCCTCAGTACAGTACCTTTGAGGCCGTTATCCCTGTTACCTTATTTTTTCTAGTAGAGCTGGCCTCAGAAGCCCAGCTGGCCGACAGCTCACCGTCCTGCGGGAGGGTTAGGTGGCAGTTATATGGATCTACGCCGTGTACACGCTTCTGTATGTGTCATGATTCAGCCTGTTATTGGCCGTCACGTCATCAATAAAGAGAAGTGAGTCAACTCCAGATGTGGTGGGATACTTTGGGTCGTGCACAGTTCCTTTATTTCCTCCTCACTTTCCTCACTTCGTTAATCTTTCTCTTAACTGTCAGGAGGACTTAGTCCTGGAGCTGTGCACGTTTTTTTTTTTTTTTATTCATGCTTAGCAAATAACGACTTGGCTTTTTTTTTTCTTTTCTTTTTTTTTGAGAGCTTGAGGCTCACCAGTTGTTTGTAACATGTGGTTAAAGCCTGTGAGGTCATGCTGGTGTTTTCTTGTGCCTAAAGCAGCGCTTGACACATATACTGCATGCGCAGGCTTTTGTCATCCACTCATGTGGTCTAGCAGATGGCTAGGCGTTGCTGAGCCCGACGGTGCATTTCTGCTTTCTTAGCAGTTGATTTTGACACAGCAGAAGACTTCGGTAGAGTCTGAGATTGATACTGATTTTTCCATCCGCACGATGGTCTGCTTTATTGGTACTCATTGTGTGTTTATTCCCTACGCTGAGAGAAACACCCCATATGCAGACAGTTCCATCCAGAATCAATGCTTTTGTTCAGGAGACAATGATGTGATGACATCAGTGTGGTTGGATAGGCCTGGCTCAGTGTTTATGATGTTGGATTAGTGATTTGACGGTGACAGATTGACATTCCAGCACCACCAAACTGCCTCTGTTGGGCCCCTGAGCAAGGCCCTTAACCCTCACCTGCTCAGGTGTAAGTGCTGAGAAACAACCAAGCAGAAGATCTGAGGTAACATCATTAATTATACATATGAGTGACCTAGCTAGTGCACTTCAATGGCGCATAGTGAGAAGGACAAGGCTGAAATACATAGTGGATCAAGATGCGGCACCTGTTCATCACACCAGGCCACCATTTAGCCCATCTCCAGGCATGTTTTTGGAAAAATGAAAGAAACCACTATGGAGTCGCCACACAGAGATCAGCAGGGGTGGAATGTAACTGAGTACATTTATTTAAATATATATTTTGCATATCTGTACTTAAAACTACTCACACTTTACAGTATATAACCACAGTAGTGTATAATGGTGGCATGGTGGTGTAGTAATTAGCACTGTCGCCTTGCATCTCCGGGGTTCGTCTTCGATTCCCGTCTCCGTGTGCATGGAATTTGCATGTTCTCCCCTTGCTTGGTGGGTTTACCTCCGGGTACCCCAGTTTCCTCCTAAAGACCTGCAGATAAGGAAGGCTAACTGGCGTTCCCAAATTGCCTATAGTGTGTGCATGCATGTGTGCCCTGCGATGGATTGTACCCTGCCTCGTGCTCCAAGTCGCCTTCCCTCTGTGAAACACTCAACAGTGTAGCAGGTGTTTGAAATCAGAAGGGGAGACGGTTGCAGGGAGGGTGGAAGGAGAGAGGAGAGAAGCCCTTTTACCTTTTACTATGACGTAAAGCCCATAGTGAGTTAATACAAGCTCAGTACTTTTCCTTTTTGCTCTCTAATGTGCAGTAAATTTGAGGTTGAGCACTTTTGTACTTTTACTTAAGTCGACATGCAAATGGAGGACTTGTACTTTTACTTGAGTAATATTTCACCTACTTTTATCCAAGTACACGACTTGTGTACTTTGAGATCAGCTCATGCTCAGGATCAAACCGGGAACTCCCTGACTTTCTGTACCACTGTGTGACCCACAGGTTCATGACCCCGGTCCTGAAAAAAATCCCGTCTTGCACATTGTAGTATTTTCCCTCCTCTATCACACAAACATCAATTGAAAAAAACAGGTTTATACAGTAATTAGGTGTGTTGGGAGCTGGGAAACATTACAACATGCAGGGCAGGAGGTCCTTCAGGAAACCTGTTCCTGAAAAGCAGAACCAGAGCAATAATCATGATATCCCTTTTCAACCGCCAGAACTGATCTGGTATTCATCTTTTCAGCATGTTCAAACTAGATTTCCTTTTTTTTTTTTTGTCCGTTTGTGTAAATACGTTCTGATTACATGGACAGCAGGCATAATGGAAACACTTACAACCCATTATACAGTGGAATACGATTAAGGCAATAATTCTCGTCTCCTGTAGTACAACCAAAGTCATAGATTGTATCAGTTATGTTAAGTGTGTGTGTCACATCGCGGTCAAGCTTCAGACCTGCAGGTCAGTGAGAGCGTGTGAGCGGTAATGATGCGTTGCGTTCTCTGGGCGCTAAACTCAAACATGTGCAGCAGGCCAGACTCGTCTCGGCTTTGATCTGCCAGTGGAGACCGGCCTATCAGATACACCGCACTTATATTTATTTATCTGACTTCGAGCCCTTTTTTTTTTTTACAGCCTTTTCTCTGAACCTCTGCCAGAGACCTTGTGGTAAACTTTGCATCCCCCACCTCTGCATTCAGTAAACTCCTCTCGGCTATGGAGGTACTCGGCGTGTTTATCTACGGGTTTTTATCTCCGTGTACCGCAAAAATCTGGGTTCATGCAAATAAAAAAGGGTTTTATGGTCGGCTTAGGCTGACTTTGTCCTTTTCATGCTGCGTTGATGATGGCGACGTGATCCAGTCGCTTTCCCAATAAAGAGAGAGAGAGAGAGAGAGAGAGAGAGAAAGGAAAAAAACAACTGTCAGGATTTGCCAAACGAGTCAGAGAGAACAACAATGAGTTTGGTAGGTTTATGGGCCATATGAGTTAGCACTGCTTTATCTCTGTATCACATGGTGATTTATAGAAAACATATCCGTTCACATCTGCGTTCTCATTTGCTTTAGCATCAGAAATGATAACGCGGTGCTCCTGAGTGCTGACTCAGGCTTTGGCTTATCATTCAGGGATGATGAGTTTAAACCCAGGCAGGCAAATATACAGTAAATCTCTCAGCCGTCGATCATATAGACACGTCTCTGTGTGTCAGCTGTCTGATCCAACACATCCACGGGCGTCCATTATTGAGACAATCTGAGTGTCCTGAAATAAAAAGACCAGGACTCATCCTGGCCACATCTGTCCACTTTGATACACTATTCTCGTATCTGTGATTGTCTGCATCTTTCAAAGTAAGGATTATAAACTAGCACTGGATAGCTCAATAACCTCAACATTCAACTTATTTTAAGGGGCGGGGTTAAATGTGACATCACAACTTACCTTTCTGTTTTTTTCTCTTTCAAATATTGTATCTATTAACAGTAAGCACTGGTTTATTACATTTACAGCCTTGTTTTGGGTTTATTTTCTTGCATTAAAATACTCCCCTAGAGCTGTGAGTGGAGCCTCCATGCTGTTTGTCCCTTATTTTGCAATAAAATAAAAGCTCATCCAAAGCAGCCAATCCAAAATTTAAGAATGCCACGGCTCCTATCGGGAAAATCCACCAAAACCTTTTAATCACAGCTCTTACTGTATAATGGACTATCATAAACAAAGCGCGACACATTATTTAAGTCCCATTGCTTTATTTTATTTGTTCGGATTAAATATTGAGGAGTAAGCAAATAATCATAATCATTGTATGGTAACTATGAAAATTAATAATTTTTCATTTTAATACTTGTTTATGAAAGGTAAGGGACGCTCACGGCCCACCTGCAGTACCATCACCGCCCACTTGGCGGCTCGTGCTTTATGAAACACTAAATGGTTGTCTATGACAAGTTATTGCTAATTAATTTTTCTGGTAAGCTTTAATTTAATGTATTTCTTTTTTAAGGTTAACAAGTGTGTGATTTTTATGAAAAAGGGAACGAATGAAGAAAGAATTCCGACAGACCCAATAGCATCTAAAGCGTAACGGCTAAAGAATTCGATGTTTTGGTTAAAAGAAAAAATTATTCACCTGAGTGAGGACTTATCTCTCTGTTTCATTCTCTCTCTCTCTCTCTCTCTCTCTCTCTCAGAGGCAGCGGAGCAGGGCAGTAGTCCTCGCACAGGTATCGGTTCAGACCAAGAAGACAGTCGAGCCGCCACCATGGGTAAGACTTCACACACTCAAACACACACTCATTTAACTAATGGTTGGGGTTTTACAATCGATTCAACATCATGTGAATGTTAGACAATAATAACACTGCAACGTGCATATGTAATGCATTAAGACTTGCATACAGATATTATTTTAGTACTCTTATTTTTTTATTTCTTACATTTTTTTTTTGTCATTCTTGACTTGTCCTCGAGTCGAAAAATGTCCCAAACTACTGGAACAACTGGATTTATTTATAGGTTTAAAATCTAAGACTTGTGATGAAATTTCTGTTGAATAAGCAGTACAGCGATGAGACTCTTAGGCGGGGTGTAACATTTAAATGGTGCAAACATTTGAAACATCTGTGAACGTCGATCCCGGCCGAGGTGGCTCACAGCCCACTGCAGTCGTTCTTGTGAACATTCAGCGAGTGGAACACCTGATCCTTTACAATCGACTGATAACTTGTTGCCAACTTGTGGAAGAAATACAGTGCATCCGGAAAGTATTCACAGCGCATCACTTTTTCCACATTTAGTTATGTTACAGCTTTTTTCTAAAATGGATTAAATTAATTTTTTTCCTCAGAATTCTACACACAACACCCCATAATGACAACATGAAAATATGGTAGAGCGGCCAGACGGAAGCCACTCCTTAGTAAAAGGCACATGGCAGCCCGTCTGGAGTTTGCCAAAAGGC
>JAQMYJ010000040.1:3510610-3520862 GCA_030014305.1 Clarias laeviceps | reverse complement strand
ATAATAAGAATCTTATAATATATAAGAAAAACTTGTATAAATATTTTAATACTAAATTTATTACTATACATTATATATTGATATATATGATAATATTATTAATATTATATTAATACAATATACATCATACTATTTTTCTTTTCCTGAAGTGTATATTATTATATATATATATATATATATATATATATATTATATATATACTTTTTTTTGCCTGACTCTATGTATGTATATATGCGTATATAGTTGTTTCAGAGTATATAACATGTATGTACAGTACAGTATGTATTTAAATCATGTCTATAGTATTGTGCATGGGTGTGTGGATGTGTGATACCTGCAAAATCTGTGCAGTCTCTGCGTGTTCATGCATGTCCTGGTCTGTGCGTGTGTGCGTGCATGTGTGTGTGTGTGTGTGTGTGTGTGTGTGTGGTCAGGTGAGACTGTATGGAAGCCTGAAGCAGAAGGCGTTACAGTGCAGCGCAGGTCTCTGAGCACGGTCCCACACTGTACAAACATCCTGTTTACACAGCGCAACCTACATAGAGCTAGCTAACCCACACCCTTCTGCACCTCCAACACACACCTCACGACACCAACACACATGCACACACACATGCTTCCAAACCACACGAAACATGCTTGCTCACACTAAATTCAACCAGCAAAAAAAATAATCAAAAAATAACAATAAAAGTTCTGAGGCTTGTTATTGAAAAAAATAGGTATTTATTTACAAGTAGGAACGGGGCGAGGAAAGAGAATCCCGAAGCTCACATCACACATAGATCAGGCCGCACGAGTACAAAACCCCAGGCTAGATACGGCTTGATCACAAGTCGAACCGCTGACTTTTGTTCATTTATTTACTCTTTATGTAATTCAATCCATATTCTGGATTCTCTGGTTTCTGCATTTTTTTGTTTCCCCATCATGTGTTTTGTGTGTGGCTCCGTTTAGCGTTTCTTAATCGGCGTTCAGATGAACTGCGCCATCTGGGGGTCGAAATGTCTCCTTCAGATCCGATCATGAGCTCAGACACGGTTAACTCCAGAGTTACTGGAGCCTTTTACTGTAAATGAGAGAACTGAGATAGAAATGTGTAAAAATGGATCAAATAAACATTATGATCAATGATGCACAGTTTGTACTCCTTGCATCCAAGCATTTTTTTTATTTTTATTTTTTTTTTAGTTATGCTATTAATTTTCTTCTAAAAAGTGTACTGCAAAATTATTGGCACCCCAAATACTACAGTACTTCTGACTAGACGTGATGGATGAATTAATGACTTTTATCCTGATGAAGAAAAAAAACAAACAAAATGGTTTTAAACACAAACATCCTAGCACACATGCTGCTGTAGAAAAATAATCCATGATGGTGCGGGATGTGATGTGATGTGATGTGATGTGACCAAATCATAAACGCCATATTAACGTGCGATTATTTACTTGTAAAAGGATGCAGGTTGATATGGACAGAATCCTATACGCATATTCTACAATTTATGTAGGGTTTGTTTTTTATATATGATTTTGACGTAATTAATAAATATCAATGCGTCAACGCGTTCCAATTATTTGGTTTTAGCCTCAATTCATACAAAATAATATAGTTAATTTAGTAATTAATTTAGTAATTAAATATCATGGTTTAAACCAAATCACAATATGTGTCAAAATAATCGCAATGTGATAAAAAAATATATTTTTATCAAATCCTGCAACCCTAGCTTGAAGTGTCATGTTCCTCAACTTGTTGCAATGTTTCATTTATTAAACGAACGACTTTGTGCGCATGTTCCTGTTCTCACTTCTCTCATATTCCTGCGTCAAACTTTTCTTTCTCTCTCTTTCTGTCTCATTACGGAAACAAGTAGGTAAAACCTCTCTCTAATGAAGAGTTTCCTGTATTGTTACAAAGCGCTGACACTGGAGACGCCTTCCATTAATGTTACTTCGTACAACTCTATCCTTGCAACAACAACAAAAAAAAAGCTTCACTGTGTCAAATGATTATATGATTTTTTTTCTTTATGTCAAATAACAACCTTGTTTATTTAATTTGTTTCTTTATTACCCTTAAAATTACTGGAAGGATTATGAATGACTTGCTACTATAGAAACAACAGCCTATAACATAAGAACACTTAACCCTAATATAACCCTGTCATGGACATTACAACTGTCAGAGCTGCTTTTACACAAAAAAAAATGGAAATTTGAGAAGCGGTGCTAAGGGAGGGGTGCTTATAAGGGATACTTATAAAATATAAAAATAATTTAAAAAGTATTTAAAAAATCAGGAAAATTTGTAAGGATTCAGGTGTATCAGGTGCATGAATAGTCAAGATTCAAAGATTCAGAGAATATGATTAATTTCTTATTCTTGGTTACAGTTGCTTACAGTTGTTGTCCGGGAGGAAAGAAAAAGAGTAATATAGAGAAAAGAATCATTGGAGTAGATCATGTTCAGTACCTACAGTATCAACTTTCATATCAGCTCCAGAACTTCACTTGGAATCATGTCTTACATTATGTTCAGATGAGATGTTTTTCCCACGAATCCTATCTTTAAAAAAAACATGGCTGGATATGGAGGTGGAATCGTGATGCTTTGGGACTGTTCTGGACGTGTGATCCATGACTGGTGACAGAATGAATTCAGCTCATATACGTACAGGATATTTGAACTATTTAATCCTGCCATTCCCAGAAAAGTTAAAGATCGGTGTCAGACGGCTTTCAGCGTTCTCAAATGCACGACCGTAACGAATCCATGTTCTTGAGGTTCACATCAAACTCCGAAGAAACAGCGTCCAAGATAATGATCAAAATGCAGGCAAACTCACAGACCTGCAATGAAAGCAGACAAAAAGAGCAGAAACAGAAACAGCGATGGTCAGGCATAAGGCTGAGAACTTGCACCAAAATACTGTAGTTTTTGGCAAGACTTCGTCAAAACGAACGTTCGTCATGCTTAATGTAGTCTGTAAACAGGAAGTCGTGTGTAGTAATGTGGTAAGTAACGGTTGGACGTGGAACAAAGTGTTTTTGTGATGACGAGAAATTGGAAAGGAAGAGGAGAGAAGCTCAAACTGATGGTGCTCAGTTTTGTTTTGGACTCTAAAGTATCAGTGATATTGCTGGGGTGCCAATAATTTTGAAACCAGCATTTAAATTGAAGTCTACGGTTTATCCTTCCATCCATCTATTATTTATAACATGTTTCCTGTGTAGGGTTCGAGGAAGGCTCAAAATGGGGTACATCCAGAACGGGGTGCTCACCCGTCACAGAGCACAGTCACATGATGTAGGGCTAGTTAGAAACGCCAGTCATATCCTACAGTTAATATATTTGAAGTGTGAAAGGAAACGCACAAGTCACAGGGAGAACATGCAAACTCCACACACACACACACAGACTGGAGGCGAGATTCGAACCCCAGTCCTGGAGGTTCAAGGCGACACTGCTAACCACTGCGCCATCATGTCACCTCCCTTATTGGCTCAAGGGTGCCAATAATTCTGGAGATGACTGTATGCTTTTCTGTTTCAGAACCTAGAAGTTTGTTTTGAAATAGTTTCAGGTCAGACAGTAGGGAAGAACTATAAAAAAAAAAAAAAACTATAACAGTGATCCTATTGTGTCTTTTTTGTGTATGGTGATAATGATAGAATCACTGCTCAGTTTTAAGAGACACTACCGCATTGTTCCTTTGTTTTCATTTTCTTCTTTCGCAGATGGGCCCGAGTTTCAGGAGAGCTTTGTCACATCGGGAGTGTTCAACGTGACCGAACTGGTACAAGTGTCCAGAAGTAAGGAGCTTAAACCTTATTCTTTCTTCATCTCCAAATACAGCAACATAATAACAATCCGAACACGGGGGCGGGGGGGGGGGGGCTTGGGTGGGGGGCGGATGAATTGTGTCCCAGAAAATGAAAAAAAGACTTAGTCATAGACTAGCTTAGGAGCATTACACGTCAGAAAGTTCCAAGTTTAGGCTTGCAAGAAGACTGGCAGGAGCATCAGCCATTCAACAAAGAGTGTGTGAAAGAGTGACCAATGTTAGCATTACACTAAATGAGGAAAAGTGTATCGGGAAGGATGGAGTGTATCAGGAAGCCTGAATAAAGTGAACAGAGAACATGGTACACAAATACACGACCGAGTTTTGTTTCCCACATTATATTTAAGTCTACTGTATTTTAAATATTAACTGTCGTTCATGTCAAACTTGTGATGAACTTTCTGATGAAATCGTAAAAGTGTTCGACTTCAACCACAGTGATGAGATTCGTAGACGCGGTAAAACACTTTTATGGTGCAAACGTTTTAAAGAAAGCCGTACGACCATGAATGAGATCCCGGCGGAGGTGGCTCAGAGCCCGCTGCTGCCGTTCCCGAAAACATTCAACCTGTCCCTTGGAAATCGGCGGATGATCACCGGCTTGCCGAAGAGACGCAGCTGTCGCCGGGAACTGTACACACAATCAATCACCAGCACCACCTGCACGTTACCGGAACACGGCCGGGAGTTATTGCCACATCCCTAGTACAGTCCTGACCTCCATCCAAGCCATTTCTACATGTTTGGAACGATAAAGGAGTTCCTGGGGGGCCGGCGTTTCAGAAATGAATCACACATCATGCCTCTGGCCTGCTGGGAAAACTGTTCGCCTTGATGGTATCCAAGCACTAGTGAAACGCTGGGTTAAGTTCCTTACTGCAGCAGGGGATTATATAGAGAAATAAATGGAGTTTAAACTCTCATAACTGTGTTTTGTTATTCTGCACAATCAAAAGTGCCGGGTTGACATACAAAATGCCCTTTGTATGTTACAGTAGCTAGCCTGGCATATCAACCCCAGATATATGCAGAAATTAGCAGTTAAAAATCATTTGTATTCATTACAATAATAATTTATTGTTATTAATTATTTGGCTGAGATTTCTACAGTAGTTCATTCCTGTGCGCTGGTAACAACATTTATTTGAGTGTGTATTAAATGTTTTTGGTACGTGTGTGTGAAAAGTCGTGCGAATTCCAGCACAAAGACTTTATTCCCAAAGCACGTTAACATTTCTGAGAGCCACGTCACTTGACTCAGATTGGAGTCGATGTGTCTCCCAGCTGGGACGGCCCTTTTTATCCACAGAGTCTCTGCACAGCTGGGGTGTACGTGTGTGTGTGTGTGTGTGTGTTTGTGTGTGTGTGTAGCCAGTGGCCTGTAATGTAACTAACATTACTGCAGTTTTGCTGGAACGGCCTCAAACGCTTCCACATAAGCCATCCTCAACTCATTCCAGAGACTCTGCTTTTTCCATGCAGCCGCTCTCACACTGAGACATATCGTATGCTGCTCCCAGGAGATATACTGTACGCTATAGAATCAAAACCGTCGCCGCTCTCAGGCAGAAGGGGCGGAGTCACGTCTCTATGTCAGACGCTATACAGTACATAGCAATTATGTACAGTTATTTTCACATTTGTGACTAGAATCATTAGAATAAGTTAGTGGTTAAAACTGGCAAGGCGTGGAGTTAGAGAGGGAGTGAGTTAACGAGAGACGAAAAAGAATAAAGAGTAAAGAATTGAGTAAAAGTGAAGTAAGTATTTTAGAGTAAGAGTGAAAAAAAGGCTTCCGTTTGCCAGGGTTCATATGGATAAAGATTTTGGAGCAATGGAAAAAGTGATGTGACCTGATGAGCCCAGGTTAAGACTTATTCCAGAGCGATGGGTGTGTCAGGGTAAGAAGGGAAGCGCATGAAGCAGTGCACCCATCATGCATTGTGGCCACTGTACAAGCCTCTAGATTCAGTGTTATGATCTGGTGTTGCATCAGATGCTCAGGTCTAGACTCAGCAACGTTATGTGGCAATAAAATGAAGTCAGCTGACGACCTGAATGTACTAAATGACCAGCTTATCACATCTATGGAGTTTTTCTTCCCTGATGATACAAATTGTGAAAGAGTGTTTCTGAATTATGAATTGGCCTCACAGATGCGTGACCCTTAACCCCATTAAACGTTTTTGGGATGACCTGGAGGAGACTTTTGACATACTCATCATCAGTACAAGACCTCGGCCAAAAATTCACGCAGCTATGGAGATAAATGTTGTTACTTTGCATTATGAATGTACAGCTTAATCAAAGTGAAAGGCGATGTAATAAAAATATTAGAGTGTGTAACTGTTTTTTTTGTTGTTGTTGTTTTTGGCCGGCAGTGTAATTGTGTTGTTCTGTTGAATGAATGCTGATGGATGGAGGGTGAAATGCGACAGTAAAACATTCATTAAGCCGCTGTCAGCTCTCTATATAACGCAGCCTGATCTGATCGTGGTCGTGTATTGTTCTCACTAAACACACACCTGTCAGCTTCTTCAGTCTACAAAAATAATTTCTCTCTACTTCCAAAGCCGGAACGTGTTTCCTCCCCAAAATAAATCAATCATTTTCATATTTAAAAAAATCGGCAAATTAAAGACACCTGAGGTTTAGAATTGTCCAAACACATCCTGTGATTTAAGTTGTGGCTTGTTTAGGAATCTGTAGACGAGTCAGTAAGCCAAGCATGTGCTACCTGGTTTTGTTTGAGGAGCGTGAAGTGGATCTGACATTTGTGCTGATTCTGAGAACCGTCTCTAATTATACAGACTACTGGTTCTCGTGATGTTCTCTAGAGAGGATTTAATCTGCATAACGAGATTGTTTGTGTAATATGTGAATCTCCCTGTGAAGCCCTAATGAAATAATAACGACCAACACAGGGGACATGTAAAGGCGAATTATTCGAACTAACATCGTGTGGTTCAAATGTGTGGTTCCTGGTGTTGTTTTATATTATACAACAGTTATAGTAGTTCGGACCGAGCAATCTGATTGGACGAGAGGCCAGTGTATCACTCTGCATCACGTGTTATAATAATCGCTACTTATAATAACCGTCGCAGCATACCGTAGGTGAAATTACTGTAGGTTTGTACGGCCGCAGTACTGGAAAGAGTGGAGAGCAGCTGCCTCCTGCCAAAACTCACGTTCAAAACCAGTCACAGACGCACTTTCAGCAAGAAAACACATCTAATAAAGTTGTCATCTTAAATAACACTTTGTCTCTTTTGAAATTATTTCCAAGTCGTTCCAAATTGCCTCCGAAACACTTGTGTCCTTTATTTACAGCTACGACGCTAAGTAGCTTCTAACGCAATAATTCATAATATATCTCAGGTCCAGCACTGTTTCATATTAAAGGTTTGACTTTGTGTGTAACCTGTAGGGTAGAGACTCTGTCTAACCTATGAGACAGTCATGTATACTGCAGTATTGGCCTTTAGTTCTGTAACTCACAGCCCACAACTGGTCTTTACACTTCTGTACCGCATTTCTTTAGATTTCATCAACATGTACAGTGGTACCTTCGCGTATAAACACCCCGCCTAATGTACTTTTACTTTTTCTTGTACATTTTCAAGAACTGAAATTTTGCAAGAAATTTATCTCGACATAGAAAGAATTTTTGGAATACTTATTTATTTCATGTTTTACTTACTTTTTACTTACTCACTTTTACTATGGGAAAATGCATTTCGCAATACATAATTTAAGGTTAAGAATTTGCCTCTGGAATGGTTTCAATTCGTATGCCGAGGTACCACAGTAGGCTATATGTTTTTATAGCTGTTGCTAGGAAGCTAGCTAACCTAAAACGATTCCTGAGAGGATATTTAAGCAAAAAATCCTCAGCATTCCCTCAGAAATTTAACTCATGTGAGCTAGCTAGCTAGAGTAAAAGTGAAAACTAGCATGAATTATTCATCATCTTCATCGCTAATCCTAGATTTCTTAACAATATTTATAATTGTTATTAAGCTTTCCTGCTTAAGCAAGCTAGCAAACCTTACTTGATTCCTCAGAAATAATATTTATAAATCTTAAGCTTCACTGATAACTCTAGCTTTCTCTAGCAAAGATGAGCCAGGCTGATTTCTGTAATGATTTGTAAGGCTGTTTCTATATATTTATAACTTTAACATAAGGTATCCTGACAGGGATGTTGCTAGTACTGGCTAGCTAGCTAGCTAGATAACAGAATATAATCTCATTAGATTCCAGACAGGATCTTTGAGAATTATACAGAAATAGTAATTTTTACTGCAAATGCAAGTTAAGTAGCAAATGTTTGCTAACCTGAGAGGACTTCTGGCAAGAATTTATAGTATTTATATTGTAACTGTACATGCTTTTCAGAGTAAAGCTAACTAAATAGCTAGCATAAACAACCTGACAGGATTTCGGAAGTCATTTTGAATACTTTCTGGGTGATATGTGTGGCTAAATTCTACTGGCTAACATACATTTCAAGTGACATCTTTTCACAGTAAATAGTCTTAATCTTTATTACTAGATTTAAGTGGTGTTTTAAATTGTTTATCCTGGGTTTTTATGCTAGCTGGGTATCAAAATTAAGTAAACATGAATCATTGTGTATCCTGTTTTAGACTTGAATGCACTAAGTATTTTAACCTGTGTGTCTTTTTTATCATTTAAAGCACCGGTGGTGACAGGAACAGGGCCGAACTTCTCACTCGGGGAGCTGCAGGGACACCTGGCTTACGATCTGAACCCTACAGGCGTGACCATGAGGAGAACCCTACCCAGCACCTCTTCTAGTGGGTCAGTACAAACACACACACAAAAACACAGCGCTAAACAAACTGTCACCCTGTGACATCCCTGATTGATTCATTATCGCTAAGCAGGATGTTCATTATGGTATCAGCCCATTGCAAAATTTTGTTGCTCAGAATGAGCTTTTTCTTGTCTCATGAGACTTAATTGAGCTGTCTCATTACAAGCTCGACTTTGTCTTTTCTATTTCTCCTAAACCCCACTTAGGAGAAACAAAGAGACATAACTGAGACACAAAGCGAGACATACTTTTGAGAAACATTTGAGAAATCTGAGATGTACATGAGAAACAGAACTGTATTTGAAGGAGAAGCAAATGAGCCATATATAAGACCATAATGAGATTAATATATATATATAAATGAGATGTATGAAACTAATTAAAAATATTATAGTTTTATTGAACATATCAAAAATCCCCAGTTGACAGCATACAGTGTAATAAATTTACAATTCACACAATATAATAGATACCAACAAAATCTGCCAAATCAAGACACTAAATGATACAAAATGTCATAAAACCTGACAAAGATATTGTCACATTGCTCAACTCATAGTATGATTTATACAGGAGTTACACAAAGTCCACAGCAGTGTGACAATCTTCCAGTGAAAAGAATCTGTCAAAAAGGAGATGAAAAATTTTAAAGGAAAATTGGTTGCTTGCTGTATGTAAGGGCTACAAGAACGGGCCAATGAAAGGAAAAGTTCTCCTTCACCAGCTACAGCAGTCTTCTCTTGTGGTGGATGTCCAACAAGTTTGTCCAAAGTCTGTATCTAATGGAACAAAAAAATATACTGTATATTAAAACATTTGAGATTTACCTAAACACCATTCAGATCATCAGGGCTGGTGCTTACCTGACTGATGATGTGGTGCTGATGGAGACTCGGGAACATTCTCCTGCATTCTTGGTCTCCTGAGGTGGCATGTTTCTGAAAAGAACCCAGAAAAATTTATATAATTTCCAAAATAACCTTTCCACAAACAAACATATTGGTCTTCATTTATAGAACATAATTAACTGATGTCTCTAAAGTTACATGTTCTGGTAACTACTGTTAAACACTGAACAGTCTGTAATTAAACTACTGGTTTTCAAAAACTGATCATGCAGTAACATTAACTTACTATTTAAAAAAAAAAAAAAAAAAAAGCCTAATAATAATACTGTAGCCAGCTGACTGATTTTTACCAATAATAATAATAAAAAAAAGACTTTCAACTTTTTACCTAGATATGCTAATCCAAATGCTTAACCACCCACAGATAGCATTTGAATTCCTTTTACAATTTAAGAACAAACTTAAGCTGTGTAAATTTCAGCTAAGTATACCACAGTTTTTTGTATGGTTAATTTCAATAAATTCATTAAGGTGTACACATTTGTAAAATATTAGCCATGATGATCAACTAGGGACACCTGGGTTTACTGTATAATAATATAACTTTTGGTGGATTTTTTTTTTTTTTAAATAAACAAGCTAGATTTTGAAATAAAACATTTATCTATTACAAAGAAATTTAAAAAGACTTTAGTTGTTACAAACCTAAAT
>JAQMYJ010000040.1:3464766-3510510 GCA_030014305.1 Clarias laeviceps | reverse complement strand
AAGATGGCTCATTTCTGTCTAGGAGACAAAGAAGAGATTAACATGAGATCTCATCTTGGAGTTTCTTTGCTATGGGAGTATCAGAAGTGATAAGGACCAAAAAAACATTTTGTCTGAAACAAGTCAGCAAAAGTTTTACTAGTACAACCATAAAAATGTATAGTTAATAGATGTTAACTTGGCCAAGTGTAATTTTTTTTGACAGGATTACGAAGCTCGGCATAGGTGAATTTTAGCAAAACCTTTTTTTTTTTTAGAAAAAAATTATTAAATTTTTGTATTGCGAAACGCATTTTCCCATAGGAAATAATGTAAATGCAGATAATCCGTTCCAGCCACCCAAAAAGATTACCAATATTACCAATTTCTAACTATTATCATATTTTTTGTATTAAAACAGTCAAAACATATAGAAAAGACATGTAAATGAAGTCAAATATGAAATAAATAGACATTAAACCTCACTCAACTTTAATTTATTGTTGATTCCTCTTAGCACTGTCTGCTTTAAAAATGAAACTGAAAGTGGCTCTATTTTCTTTTTGCTACCGTACTTGCTAACATCTTGGGACCCATGGTGCTACTGTATGTCTTCACTAAATATAGCATAAAATGCAAAAAAAAAAAAAAAAAACTTGTAAATTGTTGTAAACTTACTTTGCTGGGCTTTCCACTGCCCAAACTAGTTTTTAATTGCGCGGTTTGGCCCGGTTTATTCGCTTGTATACCATAGATGCTGTGCTTTCCGAGGCAAATTTCTTGCAAAATTTCAATCCATAAACCTAAAATTCTTAGGGTGAGGCACTCGTTTGCCGAGGTATCACTGTATTTGGTCACTGAGGTGATACTGATTGTGAAGTACTGAAATACACAGAGTGTGGCCATCTGATATTATAAGGTATTTATGCTATAAAAAAGAAAAAAGGCGAATCTTTATTATAATTTCTTTCGATTGTCTCCTGACAATCCAGTTAATATACAGAAAGTTTGTTTAGCCTGAGTGTGTTGTTAAGGTAGACTAATTAATTGTATAGCTAATTACCTTGAAAAGTTCATTTTAAGTGAACGTAGTATGCAAAATTCACTTTTTATTCAGTTTTCCCTGTGTTAAGTTTTTTAAAGAAACAGTAAAACATGGACCCTTTAAAAGCACTGTCGTTTAAAGCATCACCTTGCACCAGTTACTTTTCGACATAGCCCCTGCAGTACTGCGTGCGTCGTTTCGGTTTATCGCCCATAATCCATCACAGCCTTCGTTCTGTGGATATTGCATATTCTAGATCCACTTGTCATAGCTAGTGAAAGCTGAGTGCTTGATTCTGATTGGCTAAAAAAATAATAATAACAATAAAAAAATAAGTGATTAATTTAATTTAGCTCTCAAGCGTGACCCCGTATTTCCTGTACTAGTATATTTTCTTTTCTTAATTGTTTAGATCTGCAAAATGGAAAAAAGTAAATGACAGATGTAGAGGTTTAGAGGAAGATCAAGGCAATTTCACTCAGCGTGATGATTGTTATTGTGACATGATAAAGTGTGTGTGTGTGTGTGTGTGTGTGTGCGTATGTGTGTGTGAATAATTTTGTAATAGTGTAGGAGTAGGTTTGTCAAAGTGACATTATAAAATGCTGGTTTGTGTGTGTGTGTGTGTGTGTGTGTGTGTGTGTGTGTGTGTGTGTGTTTAAGAACCCTGTTGACAGCAGTCCCCTAGGCTCTGTGATTTATCTCTTCTCCTTCACTGTCCCTGCTAGCTTTGATGAATGCTCTTTTCCCAATAAACACTCTGCCAAGTTCAAACAAAGTAAACTTTTTGCCAAGCTGCACTTATCCAGTAGCCAGCATCTGTGTGTACGTTTACATCTGTGTGTGTGTGTGAATGTGTTTTACTTATTTTCCGTGTGCACCGTTTATGCTGTGTGATGAGTTTAAAGCGATCTGATTGCTCTGTTTTTTTGGCCTTGTCCATGATGATTGCTCATCCGTGTCTGTGTTTGTCTCATGCAGGAGTAAGAGGCAGAAGTCCAGCTCTGTCGAGGGTGACATCGACACCAGCCCCGGGGGTGAATACTACACCTCACCCAACTCTCCCGCTAGCAGCTCTCGAAACTGGCAGGACGAGATGGAAGGAGGTTAGAGCTGTATAATAAAGAGGATTTGTTTTACACTGAACTCTTTACACTTTGTATTTGATTTAGGTCAGAAATATGGATTCATGCAACATTAAGTAGAATAAGATCTTAAGTAACTGACAATTTGATTCATACACATTCACATTCCATACAAACTTAAATAATTCTTTTGATTGTGTAAAGCTGCTTTGCGACAATAACAATTGTTAAAAGCGCTATACAAATAAAATTGAATTGAATTGAAGTAACAACCATTTTAACTACCAGTAAATTAACTGACTTTATTTTAGAGTTTATCCAAACAGGGTTATGGTTAAATATCTGAAGGTTTTTTTGAAATAGAAAAAGTTTTTGTTGTTTTTTTGCGTGAAGTTTTTGCCGTTAGTTACAAGAGGAAATATTTCCTCCCTACATTTATGTGTATTGCCTTCAGTGCCAGTGGTTTTAAATGAAGTGCAGTATTAAATTCTACAGTCAAATAATGTAAAAATTCATACAGTGTTGTTACCATCATAGACACGATATTAAATCTCTCTAATTACACATCTAGAAAAAAAAAAGAAAAGCAAAGAAACCAACCAAGGAGATTTGAAATCTCATGAAATTGAGTTAAGAACCATTGAACTTAGTATGGTTAGTTGTTTAGCTTAGTTGTGTTTAAACTTTAATTAAAAATTCGCAAATACTATAGACTGCCAATTAAGGCCCGTAAATCATTACTATTACTGTATAATTCTGTGCTGTGCCTTTTAAGAGCATCAAATATGATTCTCTTTATCACCTGGAAGAATAGTGCTGAACCGTCAACTTCGTGGAAGAAATGTGGACGGGAAAAAAATAAACCATGAATTAGGATCACTTAAACATTCGGTGAAGCTGCATTGTAAAAAAATTTACAGTATAAATCAGAGCTAAGTGTGTTCAATACACATACAATGTCGTGAGAACTCACAGGACTGGGACTAAACAGCTGTGTGTCCATAAGAAAACCATTTGTCAGTGAGACTCATAAGACAAAAAGATTCAGTTTGCTAGAGAGCATAAAGATTAGACTTTGGAGCAATGGAAAAAGGTCATGTGATCTGATGAGTCTAAACTGACCCTATTCCACAGCGATGAGCGCGTCAGGGTAAGAAGAGAAGCGCATGAAGCGATGCTCCCATCATGCATAGTGTTATGATCTGGGGTTGGTTCAGTTGCTCAGGTCTAGACTCAGCAACGTTATGTGGCAATGAAATGAAGTCAGCTGACGACCTGAATGTACTGAATGACCAGGTTATCACATCTATGGATCACCAAACCAAACTTCTCTGATGGCACAGGACTCAGAATCATTTTCACACATGAACTGACCACCACACAAAAATCTTTTATCATTGCCACATCTCTTGTATGGTCTTCATATTGCTCCAAGCCATTTCCACTTGTTGGGGCCATTAAAGAAGTTCCTGGGAGGCCAGAGTTTCAGACATGAAGCAGGCACCCTGATCAAGGCTTGGCGAAAAAACTTTCTACCTTGATGGTGATACAGTAGTAATCTGATAAATCTTGATTTTTGCAGCATTTTGCGTCCAGAATCATGAAGTTAAAAGTGAAGATATACTGTAAAAGATGAAAACTTTAAAGAAATACTTATAAAAGGGGCGTGTTGATGAATTCTTGTGACATGATTAAAATTTACGAAACATGTGACCAGTTGTGCGATAAAACTAAATTAAATGATGAATAAGTGTCAATAGACCAAATTAAACATGTTGACGTGTATTTGTCTGGATTTAAAAACACTAATAGAGCCTCTTGATGTGTGTGTGTGTGTGTGTGTGTGTGTGTGAAATTGCAGTGTAAGCAGAGCTGAAACACCTGGGCAGGACAAAACCTGGCAGCAGTGAAACTAGGTCACATGGTGGTTATATAAACCATACTGTGAGCT
Organism: Clarias laeviceps; assembly: GCA_030014305.1. Lineage (NCBI taxonomy): Eukaryota > Metazoa > Chordata > Actinopteri > Siluriformes > Clariidae > Clarias > Clarias laeviceps. Next base: position 3,506,450 of record JAQMYJ010000040.1, on the reverse strand, counting down.
ACTTCAGGAGTGTGTGTGTGTGTGTGTGTGTGTGTGTGTGCGTGTGTGCATATGTGTGCGCGCTTTCTTACATGTGGTTATAATATATTTGCGGTGGTTGTAACATAATGTTTGCTGTGTAATCAGAGTTGTGTTTAGGTTTTTTGCCAGTGACTAATGTAAAACCCGTTCCTGTGTTTAGTTCCCGTCTGCACTGTCGACACACAAAGAATGACAAAGTCGGCAGTTTAAGGGGCTTTGAATGGATTTTTTTTAAAGATCGATAATTCTTGACAGTCTTGTTATGGTTTAGCTCTTTATTTTAAAAAAAAAACAAAAGGTCTAATTCTGGGGCGCGTTCGAGTTGTCCAGATTGGATTTGGTGTGGGTTTTTTTCTTCTCTTTTAGTTTTTTTTTATTTTTGCTTAAATTACGAAAAGATGGAGCTGCATGTTTCATCTGGAACATGTTTACTTTTTATAGCTTTTCAAGGGAAAAAAAGTGTTTTCAGAGCTGAGTTAGACAAACACATTAGTAATAACTTCAGGTTTAAGGAATATTCAGAAGTCGTGTACGAGTGACGCACAAAGGGAGAAGTTTGTCCAAAACAGGAACGTTTCTCATTTATTAAGATCTAAAAAAAAAAAAAAAACTATTTTCTTGCAGGATATCAGCTTCAGTGAACTGAAATGTATGTTTTTGCTGTAAATTTACTGCCACTTAAAGCCATTTGATCATTAATAATACTGTATAATACTATACTGTGCCTTTAAAGGGCACCAAGTATAATTCTCTTTATTGTCAACATTAGACATTTACACGAGTCTCAAGGACAAACAACGAACATGAAAAGATAAAAAAATAGCTGTTTCTCCTTTTTAATGTGTATTGGTCAGAGCTTAAACAAGCAAATCAGATTTTTGTCCTATTGTGACCTCATATACTGTAGCAAGAAACTGTCCAGCAACTGAAGCTCTTTGTCTCAGCCATTCTTTGGGTGCCATTTTTAAGAGCTATCGTAAAAAAGTCGAGGCTTGCAGGTAGCTTAGCTGTGTTTAAACTTTAATATTCGAGTCATACGATGTGAGGACTAAAAATTTTAAAGGAAAATTAAACCTATTATACAAAATTCACTTTAGTGAAGTTCATTTTAGATGTTTAGATGGGTTTCTGGAATGTGAGTGTGCAAACAAAAAAATCTAATCAAATATTTTCATTCAAAAAATGTATTTGTCATGTACATAACACGGTATGATACGCATGAAATACTTATATGAGTGTCTGTGGATTAAAAAGGAGAGCTAGAATGTCTGGATATACAGAATAGAATAGAAAGATTTTACTACAATAAAAGAAAAAATGCACTAGAAGAATACAATTAAAGATAAAATTTCCAATAATATTATTATTATTAATAATAATAATAATAATAATAATCATATAGTAAAATAAAAAGGAGCATTTACAAATTTACAGATTTAAAGAAGTTACAAGTAAAATAGAATAAAAATAAAAATATTTTAAAAATCACATATAAGATTTATGTCTAAAGTGTAATTGTAAACGGAGAAGTAATAATAAAAAAAATATATAAGATATGGTGTCTGACAGCATCAGTATGAGTGAAACATAATGAATAAAATAAAAAGATATGTGAGTGTCAGCAGCAGTGTTATTGTCCATGTTCCAAAGTGCAAGTTAGTCCTCATTTTATGTTTAAAACAAGAACACACAATGACACACAAAGGGGGATGTTTGTCCAAAACAGAGACGTTTCTCATTTATTAGGAGGTAAAAAAAAAAAAATCATGCTGGATATCGGCTTTAGTGAGCGTTTAGCAATGTTTCACGCTAAAATGTATGTTTTACTGACAAATATATATAAACTGCCATATAGACATAAAAATACAACATAAGGAAATATGAGAAAACATGAGAAAATAAAACATTTCACTTTTTATGGCCCATTGTTTAAACAAGCTAATTAGATTTTTTCCCCAAATGTGACCTCATACAAGAGACCCCCCTCCTCCCTGTTTTTTCCTGAGTTGTGCTGATCTCGGAGGGCGTGGCTCAGCAGTAGCTCATTTACATAGACACTGAAATGGCGTATTCGGAGTAGGAGTGAAATTTAGTTTAGAAATCCATTATCTGAGGCCTGTTTTAGTTGGAGCATTAACACACACACACACACACACAGTTCATGTGCTTTGAGGCAGCGCTAAGTCCTGTGTTAAAGTTGTTTTTAAAAAAAAATTAAATATGGGACCTTTAAAGTTGCAGGTTCATTGTAGCAGATGAGGGTTCGGTCAGCTGATCCTTCAAGTGTCTGGCATTATTTCATAAATTTGCCATTTTTTTAAACGCTTGATTAAACAGGCTACATCTTGTGCAAACGATTTCATTACCTCAATGTAATATTGTGCGAACATTGATTCTAATTGTAATATGATTGTTCTTTGAATTTAATGGATTTAATCCAAAGCTCTATGGATCCAGCAATAATAGGAGTCATAACATCATGCTTCAATACTTCTAGATTGCTTTCTAGTAGTAAGCGATTAGCACAACTTTAGCATTCAGCCCTGCTCTGGAATGGATGAACTTAATGAGACATCCTGCGTGAGAGCAGCCCCGTCAACCTCACTTCCTGTCTAGACAGTTCCAACGAGGTTTTTGTTACCGGTACCTTCTTGGCTGATTGCTTTGGGACAAAGGGAGAGTGAGAGAAGAAAAGAGAAGCAGAGCAGGGCGGGCCGAGCAGCAGCTGGACGTACACATCTGTCTGTTTCGTTTTATAAACCTTCGTGTTAGCAAAGGTTTATAAAACGAAGCATTCAGCAGTTAGAGTTCACAAAAACTGTCAGGATGTCTGTGAAAAAGGATAAAAAGTATAATTCAATTATGCTCCTTTAATTCGATATCAGAGACGCAAGCCTGAATGTACGAATGGTGTTCACTTTTGATTGTCCAGAATAACAGAACACAGTTATGAGAGTAAAAACTGCCTTTATTTCTAATAAAGCACTAATAGAGCAGTAATGCACTCATCTCAACGTTTCACTAGAGCTTGGATACCATCAAGGTAGGAAGATTTCTCAGTAAGCCGGAGCCATGATCGGGACTGGCTGCTTCACGTCTAAAACTCCGGCCTCCCAGGAACTCCCAAACTGGAGTGGAAATGGCTTGGAGTGAGGTCAGGACTGTACGGGGCATGTGGCAATAACTCCTATTCGAGTTCCTGTAACACACAAGTGGTGTTGGTGAATGATTGTGTGTACAGTTCACACAGACAGATGCGTCTCTTCTCCCACGGGAACGACTGCATTGGGCTTCGAGACACCTCGGCCTGGATCGTACGGATTTCTTTAAAATTATCTAAATGCTTTACTGCTGCAGCTAAGAGTCTCATCACCGTTCTGCGCTTGAATTCTTCCGTAAATGTCAATCGCTTTTTTACACCTTCATTCACAAGAAGTCCCTGGGTGACGTGGACGCCTCTCGTTGCTGACAAGCAATAAAACGAAGCTTTTACAAGAGCTACAAGTTTAACCACACAAAAAAACAAACCTGCTGCAAAATGCATCGTGATAATATTGCAGAGTAATATCCAGGTGTCCTATACAGTATGTAGAGATGATAGATTATTTCTATTTCTATTTCTCCTCCTCCACGTAAATCTTAATAGGACTTTAGACGCCAAGCTTATTATAGACAGTAGATAATGTGCAAATACGGACACGGTTTTGTTATGTAATTATATTTAAAACTGTGTATGTTTTTGCATCCCTGCATCCTCCCTCCTGTCTGACACACACTGCTGTAAGTCCACAGGGACACACGATTATCCCATACACACTGCAGTTCTCTGCAGCACCATAAAAACTAAAGTACTTTTTATATGCTCTGCCACCCTGTGGTCATCGCTGGCAGTACACCTAGTGATCGTTGTTCAAGCTGACCTGTCTCTCTCTCTCTTTCTCTCTCACCCTCTGCCCTGTCTCTCAGGTATCTCCCCGGTGAAGAAGACTGAGATGGACAGCCCATCTCCTCAGGAGAGTTCTCCACGCCTTGGCAGCTTCACACAACACCACAGACCTGTCATCGCAGTGCACAGCGGTGAGCATGGACACACCCGCACACACACCTTTAAAAGCACACAATAGGACGTAAAGGGTTAACGTCAAATCCCAGATTCATCACAGAAAATCTATAATCATGAATGAGTTCTGAGTTATACAACTCTGGCTTTCGTGGGCGTGTCATATAACAGGAACTTTATCTTGATTCCATGGACAGGTTCAGGAGAAAAGTAAAAGGAATCCAGTTTATCTGTGTTATGAGAGAAAAAAATTAGGAACTTCAGTTAACACGAAGGAAAACCAACTAGGAAGTGGTTTCTTATTTTTGAAATAAAAACACGAAGAAGAAGGTTAATAAGTCGTCCCCTACATACGAACATTCTAGATTGCACATGTTTAGTCGCGGAGGTTAGATCACATGTCTGGCGTACATTGTCACATGCGTCCATCGTGCATCCTAGGAGGTCTGGAAGCAAGCGTAAAATCAGTAGCGATGAAGCTGCTACTGCTGAAAAGCGCCAAGCAACAACGATGGAGACTTAAGTGAAAATAATTGAGAGAAAATATGGCAGACGTTGCTCGTTCTTTTAACATGAATCGTTCAACCCTCAGACCGATTCCAAAGACAAAGGACAAGATCATGGAACATGTTAGTTTAATACTGTGTATAGTGTTGTGTTAGTATCCTAGAACCTAGACAATGTTTGCTGGACTTACGAACAAATTGGACTTATGAACAAACTGGAATTGGAACTCACTCGTATGTTGTGAACTTACTGAACTAACCACCACATGTTCTATTGTTCTCTGATTTTTTTTATATTTTCATTTCCATACGAAAAAAAACTTCTAAGTAGCTAATGTTAGCTTCTCGCTGCTGTTCACATGTTCAAACATCACATTACCTAATTTTACACCATCCCTCTGAATGAAACGCCAACCTGAAACTCCACACAAACTCCCACTAACAATAACTCTGTACAGTATTTGCGTAAAGTTGCTCATGTCACTTTCTCTTCTGTCCATGTAGCAACTGCTAACGGCTAACGCTTTCGGTTTTATACTTCCAATGCAAAATTGTAATAGCTACAGTATAAATAATGTCCAGACATGTTACGTATAAAATATACGTTAATCAGCTTGAAAACCGCTGGATCAATTAACGCTAGGCTTCCCACTAGCTTTGCTGATGCTATTAGGATTAGCATATGCACACTATCTACGCTCACTAGACACACCAGAGATCCCTGCTACATCCTTCCGAGCTTTTAATTTTTACTGTGAAGTCTCTATAAACATTTAACGAGAGCTTGTATATGACAGGATAAGATGTCTTTGTCTTTAGTAAATACCGATTTTGCGATAGCTATAAATTTGCGCACCCTTCCACTCTTAGCGGCGCTAACCTTGTGCGAGTAGTGTAGTAAGTGCTCACTTGTGTATTGAGTGTATATTGAGACTAATACACTGCTGCTGACAGGCTGTCTGGAACAGATAGAGCAATTCGTTTGTGTGTGTGTGTGTGTGTGAGTGTGTGTGTGTGCGATATGAGCCGCTTTATTGCAGAGCTGAGAGCACCATGCAGACAGCCCTGCTCTCTCTGACAAGTAATTGTCTCTGGAACAATGAGGCATAATCTGTAGTCTGGCAACGCTCCACTATCCGCACAAACGATGCTACAACAATTAGCGCGGCTTGTTCAAGTGAACCGGTGGAGCGTCGCCGCCATATGTCACCACGAAAAGAGTGTTAGCGCCGGAATCACAGCTGTCGCGGCGCATTACGGAAAATCAGCCTCGCTGAAAATTGGTCGTTCCAGCAGGAGCAGGAGAATAAAGATTGAGGAAACCTGACAACCAGACGACCAAACAGATGAATTCCACAAAAGTCTAGTAGCTTAATGAGTGCCGATATTGTCCTACTACTTAAACTTATTATTATTTTTTTTTAAGAATAAAGTCCTGGAACTGTGATTTTTTTTCACCAGTTCATTCATGTGATTACACAAACTGTGAATCAGGTGGGAGGAGCATAATCACACTGCACATACTGCACATGAGAACGATCTCAGTGACTTTGACCCTGGTGTGTTGTGAGGATTTTGGAAACTGGTGTGAAGAGAATAGCCAGACTGGTTTTAGCCGATATCTGAAGTAGCCACTCTTTACATCTGTGATGAGCCGAAGAGGATCTCAGTATGTATAATATGTACAACCTCGAGGAGGATGGAAAAACAGGTGTCTATCTTTGACAACTAGACATAATGGTGTGTGTTTTGCCGAATTGATTTGTACTGTGATTTTTAAAATAAAAAATTTAATATAAATCATTTTTCTGCGATTTTGCTACAATTATAAACAAGCTTAGCAAATAATTCACTCCAATCGGGTTGAGGAACGGCATCGTTTTACCACGTCAAATGCAAACATACGCAGCAGTACCATGGCGTACAAATTGAATCCGCCGGCGAGTCCTTAATGCGAAAGTTCGTATTGTGAAACGTGTTTTCCCGTAGGAAATAATGTAAATGCAGAAAATCCGTTCCAGATACCCAAAAATATTACCAATATTACCAATTTCCAACACGATAATCAAATTTTTGCATAGAAAAGCAATAAAAACATTTAGAAAAGACATGTAAATGAAGTAAAATATGAAATAAATAGATATTAAACCTCACATAACCTTAATTTATGATTCCTCTTGGCACTGGCTGCTTTAAAAAACAAACCGTTTTCTTCTTGCTACCGTCCTGCTAACATTCTTGGGACCCGTGGTGTTACGTCTTCACTAAATATCCCACAAAGAACTACGTAAACTGGCTTCCCGAATGTGCGCTCAACTCAGTCGGCGTTCGGTTCGGCTCGGTTTGTTCACTCGTTTGCCGATTCAAATTTCTTGCAAAATTTCATTTAAGGCAAAAATTCATCATTCGTATGCTGAGGTCCCACTGTATTAATATTTTTTCTTGGATTTTGTTTAAATTCTAATCAAACTTAGCAAATATTAAACATATTGATTTATTTAAATAATTGAAAATATTGATTTTGCAGTCAGTGCAGCGATGCAAGAATCGCGATACGTCACTGAATAATCTCTACTGTTTAGTGAAACCAACATCACCAAGCTTTTATGCATGACACAAACCTGACCAGAACTGACCCGGGATTAACAGAAGTAGGTCTGTGTTTTCCAGCAGGTATCTCCCGGAGTCCGCACCCATCGTCGTCGCTGCATTTTTCCACGGCTCCCATCCTGCCCCAGCCCACCTCCACCTACTTTCCCCACACGGCCATCCGCTACCCGCCCCACCTCACCTCGCAAGACCCGCTCAAGGATCTGGTCACCATGGCCTGCGACCCGTCCAATCAGCAACCCAGCCCGGTAAGCCTGGATCCCCGCCCACAGCATTATTATTATTATTATTTATTATTATTATTATTATTATTAATATTATTATTATAGCCAAAGACTTTGGGAAATTGCAAGTTTGGACGTGATAAAAGGGTGTAGAACAAGAACAGAACACCATTCTGAGCCATATATATATATATACACACTGTTTGTGTATGCGAACAGTCAGGGGTGTGTGTGTGTGTGTGTACAAGCACGAGCATCAGGCATGTGCACATACACTCTTGGTGTCTTGCGCTGAATGTATTTAGCGTAACCTGAGCATAAGTGACTCAACCACAGACATCTAGACGCGTACAGACCTGGAGGCTTCGATTTCCCTTCTCGCCTTGCTTTTACCACAACCACACACACACACACACACACACACACACACACACACACACAGATCTAAGCATTTTGCTCTAGCATATTAATCCTCTCTGAATAAAAGTGCTGATCTTCTCTGTACTAATTCATCAGCAATACTTGTTTAAGCCTCAGCAGTAGTGTTAATAATAAACATACTATACTGTAGATGCATCACCGGCTAAAGAAATTCATATTATAGGTTAAACTGATGCAACGCTAACACCATGGTGATGTCATGGTCAAGGCTTTAGAGAAGGTCCGGGGTTGTGTGTTGGACTCTTGAGCTTACAGCAGCTTTTGCCTTGAGGTTCTGTATTTGTAAAAAAACATAAAAATAAAAAAAAAAAAAAGTACTATAGTGAAATCACAGTAACATGTAGTAGTGTTTTAAAGAATAAAAGTATAAAAGCAGTGCACAGGATTATGGGAAGGACTAGATCTGGCCTGGGTTGCTTTTCTTCAAACAGCCAAACATTCACTTGTGCTGCAGTTTCATAGTGCTGCTGCTGATTATAGAATAACTGCAGTCAGACAGAGTCAGTGTCTTCAAAGGTCTCGCCTCCAGGGGGAAAAAAATCCTGAGTCAGAAAGCTGTTTCATTATCTGGGAGGAAGAAGAAATGAGGGCAAGAATGAAAAAGAGCGGGAGAGAGAGAGAGAGAGAGAGATGGAAAACTAGATCTGAGGGAAAAATAGAGAGCAGGAGGAAATACGCATTTGAACGAGGAGATTCCTGTGCGCGCCTGGCAGCAGTGCTGACGTTGGCAGAGAGAGAGAGATTTGAGATTTGTCAGGCTTGGCCTGTCCTGCAGTCTCATTGAAATTCGGCCCACCGCAGTGCGACTGCAGCCAGCCAGTCACAAAGGACAGCAGCACCGGCCCACAATGTCGCTGACTCACGCACCGGGATGTTGTTGTGCAGCAGAGTGAGAGTGCAGTCCTGAGGATAGGTGGATGGATGGAGGGATGGATGGATGGATGCAGACAGAGGGAGAGAGAGAGAACGACAGATAAGAGGCTGTCTGCCAGAACATCCGCCCAGAACATTAGCCCGTCTCTCATATATCTGCTGACGGAGAGTGAAAGAGAGACGGCGGGGGGGGGGGGGGAGTTTCGGAGGCGGAGTTACAGTGAATCTTAAGAAACGTTGCAGGAAGAAAGCAAAGTCAAAAGGAAATAAAAACCCCTTTTTTTGGTTTTCCCAGACGCATAAGCTAAAATTCCCATTAAACACCTTCAGCATGGTTTGATCACCAAGGTATCGATCTGGGGCTAGCTCTTTCAACTTCTGATTTTTTCTAAATTTTCTCACAAGCAATTGTAGATCTTATTTTTTTCCGATTCCTGCACAAAAAAAGCTTTAAATCCATCCACCCATCCATCCATCTAGGAAACTCTGTAGTTCAACTAGGGACTGTAGAGGCCAATTAGCCTAATCTGCAGGTCTTTAGACTTTGAGAGGAAACCGGAGAACTCGGAGGAAACCCACCAAGCATGGAGAGAACATGCAAACTCCATGCACACAGATCCCGAGGTGAGAATCAAACCCAGACCCTGGAGGTGCAAGGTGACAGTGCTAACCACTAAGCCAACATGCCGCCAAGGCTTTAATTGGAAAAAAAAACAAACCTTGTGTTTATGCTTGTTAGTACATTTTCAGAGGGTGTGTTTAGGTGATACTAGCTGAGTTTGCACCAGCTGCTTAGTTTGCACATTCGGAGTTTTTGCAAATGAGTCACCACACAGCAGATATGTGTCTTGTCATGAAATCTTTTAGAGCATTTACTCAGTTCTTCAAACCAGTTCCTTGTGTGGTAAGACATTAGTCTTTTAACTCTATCAACAGTTATATAGTTCTGCTCATGAACACCAACAAGACACTTACCAAAAGAGGAAGAGAAGTAGATGGATAACATTGCAAATAAGAAAAAAAAAAAAAACTAGGCACAATAATAATAAGAATAATAATAAGAAGAAGGAAAGTAAGAACAATATATACAGTACATCTAAAAAAATATAGGAAAAATATATTTTTCATATTTTAATTCTTTCATACTAACGTATTTTCTAGATTCATTACACATAAAGTAAAATATTTTAAGCATTTTTGCTCATGAAAATCAAAATTCAGCTCATGAAAATTACATCTCATGAATTTCAAAAATCTTCAAGATTTTCTAAAAATCAATAAAAAATGGATTTACAATACAAATATTCAGGAAAAAGATATTATTTTATGCACACATTTTATGCTTCAGCATGAATTTCATCAATTCGATATGGCATGGAGGCGTTCGCACTGTGGCACTGCTGTGGCATCACTGAAGACCAGGTTGCTTTGATACCAGCCTTCAGCTCATCTCTATTGGTCGGTTGGGTTGTTTCTCATCTTCCTTTTGACAACAGCGCATAGATTCTCTATGAGGTTCAGGTCAGACGAGTTGGCCGGCCCGTCAAGCACAGTAATATCATGATTAGCAAAGCAGCACTTATAGGAAGTTTTATAAGTCGGCACCTCCATAAAGCTTGTCAGGAGACGGACGGATGAAACCCTGTAAAATTTCCTGGTTGATTGTCCCATTGACTTTGGACATGATGAAACACAGTGGACTTAAACCAGTAGATGAAATGGCACAGCAAAATCATCACCAGCTGTGGAAGCTTCACGCTGGACTTCAAGCAACCTGGATTCTCTGTGTCTCCAGACTCTGGGACATTGATTTTCAAATGAAATGCAAAATTAGTTTAATATAAAAAGATGTCTTTGGACCACTGAGCAACGGTCGGGTTCTTTTCTTTACTAGGAATACAACAGTTGTAGCCCATTTCCTAAAGACGTCTATGCATTGTGGCTCTTGATGCACTGACTCCACCAGCCTCAATTCACTCCTTTTAAAGCTCCTTTTAAATCTTAAAAAGTCTGGGGTCATTTCATCCATGTTGCTTGTGTACCTTTCCTCTACTCTCCCTTCCCTTTCTAGTCAACTTTTCATGAATATGCTTCGATTCAGCCCTTTCAGCGAAGACCTTCAGTGGCTTACCCTCCTTGTCGGTGACCGTCTTCTGGACGACTTTCAAGACAGCAGTTTTCCCCACGATTGTGGTTGCGTGAACTGAACTAGACCGAATTATACATGGTATTTATACTGTATGAATAGATTTACTCATTCTAATATTTATGTTAGATACTTGATATTCATGAGCTTGTAAGTTGTAATCATCGAAATGAAAACAAAATGAAATATTTCTCTCCATAGGTAATGAATCTAGAATGTATAAGATTTCATATTTAAAACAGAAAAATAAGATATATGTATATTCAGTTCTACAAAAGGAACTCAATAATAAACTACAGATAGGTATTGAAGTGAGGAATGTGAAGGTAAAAAAGCTTGGAGATGCAACACGAGCTGCTGATATGAAGACCAAGGGAAGGAACGGAGAGCAGGTGGGTGTCGGAAGAACGACGAGGTGAGTATGTAAGAAGGAGGCTAGAAATCTAGGAACAAACCATGAAAAAAAAAATGAAAGTATTTTATGTTGTATGTACAAAAAATGTAACAAGTCTGATCCCATAGTCTGGTGTGGGTAAGAATGGTCAGCGGGAGGTTTTTACTGTTAGGTGGGAGATCAGATCATATCTCGCTGTAGGATCTCGAACTGTGAGTGATGTAGCTGAGGTCGAAGAACTGTTAGTGTCGGAATTATAGAGCGATGGAATCTTTACATCTAGGCTTTTTTTTTTCCCCAAGGGTTTCCAGAGACAAAGTAGTGGAGGGTTAATATTTATTTATTCATCTATTTATCTATTTTTTAGCTAGAGTTTTAAGTTTGAATAGAGATATGAATAATAAAGCAGTAAAAAAAAAAAAAATACAGATACAGATAATGGCGTTGCATTACACATCTAGTGGTAATAATTTGGGGTTTGAAATCTTCACCCCCTTGTTGTGCCACTCTACCCAGGGCAGGGGCATTAATCAATGTATTACTCAATCGCCCAAGCGCACAATTAGCAACATTACCCGACCCAGTTCAAGCCAAGCCTATAATGTCAGTCATACTGTAAGCCAGAGTTTAAATCAGAGTAATTGGGATGGAGGTGAGGTGAGGGGAGTTGAGATGAGGGGAGAAGAGCAAGGCGGCGGGCGAGAGAGAGCAGCTGAGTGTGTTATATCGATGTTTGGCCCCCCGTACTGGCGGGCCGTATAGGTGCTGGCTGACCGTTGCTCTCTCTTTCTCCCGCAGCTGAATGGCAGTGGTCAGGTGAAGGTCCCCCCCCACTACATCTCCTCTCAGATGCTGGCCCCCCCGCCTCCCCCGGCCCTGCCTCGCCTCACGCTGCCCCCTGACTCCAAACCCAGCAGCACCTCGCCAGACGCAGCCGCCACCTCGCCCACCTCCCCCAGTAAGTGGCCCACCGTGATGCCCGCTCGCTCACTCGCTCCCTGCCCAGTCCTGTCCTGTCCTGTCCTGTCCTGTCCTGTCCAGAGTGGCACTCAGTCCTGATAGAGTTTAGATGGCGTAACACATTTAAAGCTTGAATTCTGATCTAACATCGATCTAACATTGTCACTCGTTTCCATGCATTGTAATATTGCCAGTTCTATACTGTAGGGTCATGTACTGTACATTGATGACTATGAAAGAAACTTCTAGAGACTTTCAATAAGAAGACACTAAATCAGGTCTGTAAAATTCATCTTAGAAAGGTTTTCAAACAAACACCTGATCGAGCAGCAATAAAAAAAATGTGTTATCATACTATATGGAATGCTTGTGCTGGCGGTTGGCTCAGAGTTGGTGCTTCTGCTCTTGTCATTGTTTCTCTCACATCTCATACCATAACAACTCAAAAGACTAAAGCTGGGCTTAAAATATTAATATCAATACTAATCAGTGGACAATAAGTCAACATGAAGCAAAACCAAAAAAAAAATACACTACAGTCACCGGATCAGATACTTCTCTACTTCTCATTGGATGAATGCTGATCTGTAACCACTTCAGATCAAAGAGATCAAAGAGGATTCCACCGCATGTACTGTACAGCGTGCTCTTTGTTCGAATAAATGCATAAATCTGATTCCTTTCATAATCTGTGCATCGCTGACGCCCGCGAACAGCCGTGCACTTTAGATGACGAGGCGGTCGGCCATAGACGCTGCCGTTTGTTATTAATTGTAATTTCATTAAGAAATGCTGAGGAGAGCTGAACACACACACACACACACATACAGCATCAGTGCTGCAGTGATATGTGGCCTGCAGCCTTCTCATCTCACTAAATACGATTAGAGCGTCTGTCTGCCCGTGCAGCTCATCCTCCGCGTAATAGTTATGGATTCCCGATAATCTCAGCCTGATGTGAACGAATGTGTTGGTTTTAACCTCTTGAAAAAATTGCAAGACTGCAAAAGCAAGCTTCATATATGTGTGTGTGTGTGTGTGTGTGTGCGCGCGTGCAACAGCACAATTTAATATAGGATTTCCTCAGAGAGACCAAGATAAACACATCTGCCTTTTTTTTTTAATTACTCCGCTCAGTCTAGAGAACATTAAGGCGAATTTTTTATTCAATAACGGGACGAGTAATGATATCTTACTGTATGTGCAGGCGTGTGTTTAGATGCTCTGCATTGGCTTGTTTGCTGGCGGACTAATACACACACACACACACACACACACACACACACAGCATAGAGTATTCCTCGCAGAATCATGAGTATACAGACAAAAAAAGATCGAACTCTCTGCACACGTCACTCCAAAATCTGCCATAAGGCATTCTGGGTTGTGATGTGGTGAGGGTGAAGGCCACAGCTTGTGATTTATGTTGTTTTGCTCCTCATTAAAGCATTCGCTCAGCCCTTTTGCTCTGTAGGCGGAAGAGAAGAAGAGGCCACGCCCATCTGATGATAAAGATCGATCCACATCTAGCATAAACCAGTTCTTATTTTTGCGCCTCAACACTCGAACTGTCAAGTGTGCATTTGTCTTGTCTTTTTTTTTTCATTTCTTTTTCTTGATTTTGTGAAATTTTTGCATCAAAAATGTCTGACCCTGATTTATGCTCATTCCTATAGATATACTGTAAATGCAAATGTAAAGCTGGTCACTAGAGATGTTTAACCGATTAATCACCGATGGACGAACTGCTGGCGAAATTTAACCGATTACAAAGCTTACTAACCTACAATGTTTTGCGTAATATTTCTCCGTAGTTCACAGATCTGTTAATTAACTTGTCCACCACAAGAGGGTGCACTTGCATCTCCGGCGATTCGGCGTATTTGTAGTAGCAGCCTTGTTTTTGAAGCGAACTTGAAGCAAAACTGTCTGTTTAAACCATTCGCTGCTATCTTGTTATCTTGTTATTTATAAATGAACCCGATTATTAATTGAAGCTTAACCGGTTCTGTAGCTACGGGTTTAGAAATGTGTGTTAAATTTGCCACCAGGTTTCTCACTGCTGCTGCTCCAGAAATGCATTTCCGATTCGACGTCGTTCCCCTGAACTTGACCCCCCTGTCAGACTGATGCAGCAGTCGGGCCTAACTGAGGTTTGCTCAGCACTTTTTATCGGCGCCGTGACGCTTAGTAGGATGTTAATTGCTTATTTGCGTCGTGCAACACATCTGTCTGGAAGCAGCTGCACTCGCTGCGTCGGTTCTGTTCGAACAAACCCGTACGGACGCACGCTTCATCACTCAGCCCTGTCTAGACGACATCAATCGCTTAGACACCGGAGGCCTATATGTTCACTTATGACACATTAGTCATCAATAACACATGCTTGATTAATGACAGCATAACGAATCTCTCTCCCTCTCTCCCTCTTTCAGCATACTCTGCTCCCGGGACACCACCTGCCAACCGCTCCTTCGTAGGAATCGGCCCTCGAGACCCTGCGAGTCTGTATCAGGCTCAGGTACTGCACCTCCACTCTTACGTCCTTTAGACACACGGGTTTAGAATAATCAATAATCCTGTCTCGTGACACAGGAGCAATGCGGTTCGACTGAAAGAGTAATATAATTTATGATCAAAATAAAGTGTATATAGTGTATTTAAATCAGTGAGATGACCAGACAGCGGAATTCCTATTAACATTCCTAATTTGCATTCACATTCATGCATATATATGTATAATGCATTCCTTATAATATACCTTTGATTATTTATTACTGTATTTTAAGACATGTTAATGAGGTCAGTAACTACAATGCAGCTACAGAGTGCAGTGAGGATGTGCACACGTGTGTGTGTGTGTGTGTGTGTGGTGTGTGTGGTGTGTTAGCTGCAGGACTGCAGGCTAAGCCACACGTTGCAACGTTGCTGCTGCATTGCAGTGCTCCCTGCCCAGTAACCAGTGCAAGTGTACCTCGGTAAGATTAGAGAGTTTGATGCGACAGAGGAGTGTGTGTGTGTGTGTTGAGTGTGTGTGTGTGTGCGCGCTGCATTTTGCTGACATACAAGTATATAATCGACCCGATTCTATAAGCAGTTTGTGCGGTACGTGCGCTGTGGCTGCGTCCTCGTCCCTCATGAGATCACCGTGACTGTTTGGGTGTGGAAAAAAAATAATACGCACAGAAGAGGACGTTACGGAAGAGCGAAAGGAAGGGCAAACCACGTCCCCGGTCCAGGAGACGCATGTCCAGAGCAGTCTGGTTGTCAGGGGAAACCAGACATGATGTAATCGTAAGGTGAACTTGAACTCAGAGGAAAGTCCACAGGGTTCATCTTACGGCCTGTCAGAACGGCGCGACCGCGAGCGGAGGACGCCGGGACAATCAGACAATCAGGATTTGGAAATCCAGGCGCACCTCATTCTTTTTTTTTTTTTGTTCATAATTTGAAAATGACTGTTTTAGGTTTAACGTCTTTCCTCAGCATGCCGCTGTCAGTAGTTTCAGTTTGACTCATAGTTTCCTACATTACCCACAATGCCTCAGGATTGTGGCGCCAGGAGGATTTACCCCTCTCCGTCATGTCTGATTAGTCAAAAAGAGAGTTCTGTATTCATTCCTGTCCAGCGTATAAATAACGCAAATCAGATCAGCATCCAGAGCTTCGGCGTTCGTGCTAATTCCTCCATCCTGATCTCGCCACGTGGACGCTGTATAGCCGCATTGCATCCTGGGTGTCGATTGTGTCCTAACGTTGTGGCAAAATCGTAGAAGAGAAAAGATTCACTGAGAACGTGAGCGTTTTCAGCTCGTGTTTTCAAAGCGCCTCATATTTCGGGCTCGCCTCCAATTCGCCCTGAAGCGTTTAATTAAATGGATAGATTGTCATTTTGCTAAGCCCTCGTGGCCTAATATGCCCCCTTTTCTTCCCCCCTTCCTGAACCGTGAACACGCCTTCGTCTCGGCTTTATGTTTTCATAACTTCCACCACCTGTCAGCCAGACAAAGCCTCCAGCTTTTATAGAAAAATAAATATTTCGGTTGGAGTCGAGGCCTAACCGCTGCTGGCCTCTCCACTGCCGCTACCGCTTCCCTTTTCTGCAGGACCAAAGCGGTGCAGGGGGTTATTTTTAGGGAGCAGTGCCTTTGATACAAATAGCTGGAGCTTTTTAGCAGCTGGCATTAACGTAAGAGCTCAAGAATAAACAGTGGCCCAAGGTGGTTGACGCAGGACTCGATTTCCCCCTCGGGTTTGATCTTTTCTAACTTTTCAGAAGTTTTTAGAAAAAAATACAAAATAAATGTAAATGAAAGCTCTCTCTCTCTCTCTCTCTCTCGTTTTCTCTCAATGATTCTCGGTTTTACACTAACAGGAAATATTTAACATTTTATCACGTCACTGGTTGGATTTTTTTGGTTCTCAAAACGTTGAGGTGACGTTCATTTGGAAACGTTACAGACAATGTTGGTCATTTTCAATAACATGATGTTGGGATGACGTTAATGACGGGATGACGTTGAACAAATGACCCCTAACACAACGACTTTGAAACCAAATTAATACCAAACTGATGGCCGAGACCACTGCTTATTTAATTTGGGAGCTGAGATGCACCTCACGCTAATATTTCTGATTTAAAATGAAACAGAGAGGTGACTTTACAACACGTGACATGACATACACGCACTGTGTGTGAGAAGCTTTTGCCTTTAAAAGTGGTTTAATTGCATGGCTCTAATTGTGACACCAAGAAAGTGTGTCATTTTAAATATCTTATCCATCATTCTAAAATGAAGTTTAAAACCGTGCACACACATTATATGGAGATTTGAGAAGATAAAGGAGCTGGAGCTTTTTAAAAATTTCCCACATGTAGCATGATGGTGTTTTTTTTTTTTTTTATTGTAATTGTAACAGAATAGAAAAAGGAAAGAATGAAGGTTGTACATGATGTTTTATTCCTATACACTGGATGTTCTCCGAATTTTCATCACTGCAGTCAATGTTTTTAAAAAATCGCATCTGAATTTGAAGAAATCAGTTTAAAATGGATTGTGACTGTGAACCGTAAAAAGACTGAAGATTCGATTCGATTTTTATGTGTTGCAGTTTTCTGTTTGATTCAGTAGTACAAAAGTTTATTACAGTACAGTATGTTTCTTACAGAGTTTGAAGTATTTAATAAACACAAAAATGCTGGATAACTTGTATTTTTGATTGTTTAGATGCCACGTCTTGTACAAAAGCGATAATCCGCATTTCCTGCCCCACTCTCCAGTCCAGTAGGTGGCAGTATTGCAAGAATTGCACATAAACCCAAAAGAAGAAAACACAAAAGAAAGCACTTTTTTTTGCATAATCGTTTTAATTGCACGGCTCTAATTGTGACACCAAGAAAATGTAATTTTAAACATCTTATACATCATTGTAAAATAAAAGTAAAAAAAACAAACAAGCAAGCTTGAGTTCTAATGAACATCTATGAAACGTCACTCGACAAAATAAGAAGCTCGAACATTCAGATTTTTATATATATTTTTTAAAACTCTTTTTCTCCCTCTGTACTTGAGCTGATCCGCTCGCAGGACCTAAAATATAATTCAGTAACGGAGTGTATTAGTCATAGAGAAATACCGCTTCCGTTTCTGTTAACTGAAACGTTCAGGGAAGTGGTGTGTGTGTGTGTGTGTGTGTTAGAAATTTTATGTACGTTTCAACAGTAGGTTGCTATTGCATTAAACATGAACAAAACCGTTGTCGGTGTGTTCAGGCTTGTACATGCCGTGTCCTGACTTTCAACCAAAAATGCTTTTAGGGAAAAGCTTTGCTTTGTTTGTGTATGTGTGTGTGTGTGTGTGTGTGTGTGTGTGTGTTTCCTATCCTTACCCAATCCTGACCACATCTTCAAGAGATTTGAGATTTCCTAATTTAGCGTTCCTACACCCAACCTACCCAGGGACCTGACTGAAGCCATGGAGCAAAAATAAACATCTTTGCAAAGGTTACTCATTAAGCAGCGCGTTTGGATTTTCAGCAGCGCCCCCTCCGTGTCCTGTCTTTCCACCCTGGCGCAGGGCTACAGCCCCCTCTGCTGGACTCTTGTTGCCGTCTGCGTCGGATTAAAGTCCGCCGAGGCATCCAGAGTAAAAATATTCCTTCTTATTCTTGTTTTCACAGAGACGGCCAGCACAGGGTCACTCTTTCCTCTCCGGTGCTGAGCTGTGTACGCTGGCACGGTTCGCTGCGGTCTGCCGTCGTGTGCCAAAGCATCTCTCTGGAGCTCTGTTCCAGCTCTCTCTGCCGCTCATATGGATGCAGTTCAGTTCCTTGGCAGTTCCTTCGAGTCCTCTGGTTGTAATTTTACTCCCAAGGATGAATCTCGGCTCGATTGTCTGTTTTTTTTTTCTTTTCTTTTTTTTTTGCTAATCTCAGGCCTGTTATCTATCAGCGTGTAGCAAAGTATTTGCAGGCTTGTGCAGATGCAACCAGTGCACAAGTGAAATGACTATCATTCAGAATGTTTTTGTTTTTCCTCCTTAAGCCTTATTAAATCAGTGCTTTTGGGTGTAGCCGAAGACGTCTGTTTGGCTGGTTTTAGGAGGTCTGCGCTCTCCCCTCTTTAGCTTCGTGTTATGTTTAATAGCCGTGTTGTTCTCCAAACTCTGACAGCTATCTGCGCTCTGAGCCCACTGGGGCAGGAGACGCTGATTACCCCGCGCTTGGAAAGTGCAAGTCATTACGCTCTGTTTTGGCCCAAGCCTGGAGTCCTGTGGTTTAGCTTTATTCAGAGCCATAATTTACATCGCAGAACACACACATACTCACACACACACACACACCCTTCATCAGCAGTTCATGATAATCTGTTATGCTTTGTTTATGTGTGTCTCAGTGATGAGAGAAAGAAGGCCATGCTATATAGACGGGAATAATAATAAAACATCTGAACAGGCTGATGGTTAGCAGAGTTCAGTGACTGAATGGTTTGCCAGAGGGTCAGAGTAAAGGGAGAGAAAGAAAAAAAAACGGTCTCCAGAATGGTTCTTTGGATGGTTACAAGTTGAAATTCTTTAATTCTGAAATTCTCAAAAGGAATCCCTTTGTTGCGGAACAAATAAGCATTTTCTCAAATGGATGAATTAAAAAAACTTTCGGGAACCTTTTTAACCCTTTAACATTCTTCTCAACGTTTTGGTAGAGCACATTGTAAGTGACGTGACCAGCGTATTTTTGAGACGGCGCATGGCAGATCATCTTTGTAGAATCTCTGAAGCTAAGCTCTTACTCTGAAAATGACTTAAGTATGACTTTTTGATATATGTCTTTAAGTCAACCCGACTGAGCCATGTCTACCATTCGGTTGAAGTATTCTATACTAAAAAAAAAAATACCACTAGATGTTTCAGTTTCTTTAAATTGTATGCATTTTCAGTTGGTTTCGGGTATACAGTACTATGCAAAAACTCTTCAGCCATCCATCCCTAATTTCTACATATTTTGCTTCCAGCAAGCCAGACTTTCTCATATTTTCAATGTAGTCTTGAGGGATAGTTCTCCAGGCTTCCTAAAGGACTGTTTTGTCTCTCATTTTCAGTTCAATTCCTTTGAGCAAGAAAGTTTTTTGTTTGTTAAGCCACACAGTAACCTCTGGATCATTCAAGTATAAAAAAAAAAAACATCTAACTTAAGGCATGAGCCAGTGAGAAACAGGTGCAGATGATGAGGCCAGTGATTAGAATACTGGTGGTTGGAACAGACAAGAGGGGAAATGAGGTGGCTGCTGAGGTTGTTACATAAACCTATATTTGTTTTAACTGTATCTTGAGACACTTTGCAGTCTGTCACAGTACAACATTTGTTCCTATTTCAATGTTTAGAAATGAGGGGGGCTCAATACTTTTGCACAGTACTGTAAGACAAGAAATAAAGTGGACCTAATGCCCGAAAACATTCGTGCTTTTGCAGGGCCTTACAAAAAAACTGCCATCTTATGTGACTCTTTCAGAATTGTTTTGGTATTTATAAATGTATTGATACTTTTACCATGAAGCAACATCTCAACCGTTTGGTAGATGCCTACTGGGCTCTGTTAAAAAAAAATGGCTTGTGTGATACAGTAGGTGCAAAAATGACAGGAGTGAGAACATTAGGGGAACAAAACCAATCATAAGACACGGTTAGAGGTGAGACAGAAACCGAAATGAAATGTCAGGATGGTGATATTAGGATAAGAATTGTTTGTTATTCAAAATTTTAATCGTATTCACCTATATTTTTCCTTACAGGTTAATAATTTCTTGATTTAATCAGATTGTGTTACTAATCTCTCTCTCTCTCTCTCTCTCTCTCTCTCACACAGTCCTGGTATCTGGGGAACTGATCTGGACTCGGCGGATACACCAAAGCCGGCGTGGACACAGATTTGAGATTTTTTTTGTTTTTCCGTTTTTTTTTGTTTTGTTGTGGAATTACGACAAAAAACACGAACAAGATGCAAGAGGGAAAATTTTTTTGATTATATATGCAGTATTTGTATATATACAGCATATGTACGTGTGTACGCATCGATACGTACGTGCGCACATATATAGGCGTAAAGCTATATCAAATGCTTGGTAAACACTTTTTTTTTTTTTTTTTTGAAAGACAGTGAAGAAAGGAATGTCGGAGGAGCTCGAATAGACTGCGGATGCATGAAAAGAGACGAGAGAGAATGTTGTTTCGGAGGCGTCGGCTACACACCGAACTGCAGGCCAGAGACTGAAAAAAAAGGATATTTAAAAAAAAAAAGAAAAGAAAAGAAAAAAAAACACGCCCACTTTGCTTCCCCCCTCCCCTGGCTCTTGGAAAGGAACGGCCCTCCTCACCCTCCCTCTGCTACAGGTGCTGCTTCCTCATATATGCAAAATACGTATGTTTTCTTTCCAGGGAAAGGAAGCCCTGATGACGGACGGGGGATTTTTTTTTTTTTTTTTTTTATAAAGCTTTAGGACTTTCCCCACACATTCGGAGCTGATTGTGTCCCTGTTATTTTTACTTTTTAGGTTGATTTTTTTCAATTTTTAAACTGATCTGAATGTGGGCAGGGGTTTCGGGGCAATATGAAGGGTCGATGACTTCCCCCTATTTTCCCTTCACCTAACTTTGGGCCCCAAAATGGCCGCGTTTTCGTTCGTTTTTGATTGACAATCCTGTTTATAAATTTTTTTTTTCCTTTTCTTTTAAATGCATCACATCTGACATTTGTATTAGAGATCCACTTTTTGGTGGGTACCTGATCCTTTTTGCTTTCTTTTTCTTTTTTCTTTTTTAACTTGATATGTGGTACGTCTGTGGCATTGTACATCACAGTCAGCGTGTGTGAGTGATCAGTCACGTTACACTCACAAACACACACAAACATAAACACACACACACACAGATTTATCAACACGCCATTACAAGCAGTCTTCAGAAATGGCACGTACTGTTAATACACTAAGCGTAGGCCGATACGGATGATTTCGGAAGTGACGGAGCACCTTGTTTTTTTGTCTTTTCTGTGTCGCGCTGAAAAAAAAAACGTTAATCTTGTGTGTGCAAGTGTGTATGTGTGTGTGTGCGAGTGTGTGTGTGTATGCATATGCGGTCTGTGTACGTTGCGTTCGTGCATTTTAATCTTTCCGGTACCTCCGGTACCAGGGGTACCTCAGTGGTTAAGGCATTGGGCTATTAATTGGAAAGTCCCAGGTTTAAAGCCCAGCAACTCGAAGTTGACCCCATGAGCCACGCCCTTAATCATCAACTGCTCAGATGTAAAAAAAATAATAATAATAGTAATAAAAAAATGGCATCTGCCAAATATTAAATGTTAGTGCAAAATGAAAAGAACAAGTATTTAGTATTATATTTATTAAACCCGCGCTGAAATAGAAAATTCTTGATTCTTTTTTTTTTTTTTCTTAAAAATATTAATTTAGCAAAATGTATTTATTTGGACTTTTTGATAAAAGATTTACTAAAAATGGCCACAACATATAGATACCCAAATAAATTCACCCCGATCAAAATATTCTTAAATGGCAAATCTTGCTTTTTTTTCCTCGACATTTTTTAACGCTATAAAAAGAATAATAATACTAAAAAAAAACTTTAATCGCTAATCCAGCTTTTTATCGCTGATGCACATCTGGATCCATGCGTTAATTTTAGACCTGAAATAAATCCACAATATAAAATTTCTATATAAAAATAATACTGTAACGGACGCAGCGTGCATGGATGGTGTGTGTTTGTGTGTCCGTGTTATATCATGTTTTCCCCTTAGACGTCTGAAGCCCCTGATTCATCAGAACTCCTTCCGTATGTTCTCGAGTCATGTAGATAAAAGCAGAAGAGCGGACTTAGCCTGCATAGTGACAAAGGGAGTAGAGTTCTGTCACTAATAAGACAGTATTGGGTTTAGGATTAACTTTTTTTTTTTTTTTTTTTCTTGTTGTGTATCTTTTTTCCTTTTTTTTTTTTTGTAAACTGCATTGAAAATTTACAGGCATTGCACTACTTTTAATTTTGCATCTTTCTGGCCTATTCATATGAATGCTGCAGGTTTGTTTGACTTGTTTTTTTAGGATATAATTTTTTTTTGTAATGTATAGATCTCTTAGTAGGGTGCGGGAATATTAGCTTCAGAGACGCCAGGCATCCGAGTCGAACGATCCATCCGATCCGACGTCCTGCTCGAGACTTAGGGATCCATCCGCCGCCGCCGCCGCCACAGTCGAGCTTCAAGGGATATATTTTTTTTCTTTTTTAAAAATCCCTTGAGCGTTATTTTACTTCTGTATGCTTTATTGTCAAATGCAACATACACTCACACTTACACACACACCATGAAAGCTGATTGTATTTAAGCCAAATTGCTGACGTTTTAGCCATACGGCTCTGTGCTTCCCAGAATCCTTTGCACAAGGACAGTGAGTGAGGTTAACTCGTATCTCTTGGATTTCTCGCTTCTGTGAGTGAAAAGTGTTAATGGATGAACATCAGGGCTTATGAATCTGCTACCGAACCCAAAACAATCCCAGAGCCATGAAAAGTGCCTACAACATTGCAAAAGTTTGAGTTTAAAGTATTATTATTATTATTATTATTATTATTAGGGATGCATCGATTCGAAAAAAAATTTTCCCAGCCTGAATTATAGATAGATACCGATTTGAGTTACCTGCTTGGTGTCGATCATTCAGGGACGTCATGGAACAATTTTATAATAAATAGCTATAATAAATCTGAAGCTTTTGTTCTTTATAACATTAGCGCGGCAATGTTTAAACGGAGTGAACTAGCTAGCAACATTAGTTTTTAGCATTTGAATTCTCTGTCCCGAATTAAAAATGATCCAGTTTTGTTGTCATTTTATTAAGCGTCACCCTTTTTTACACCAAACGTACATCGCATAGCATCGACTCGATTCCTGATACCAGTACGAGTATCGCTGCATCCCTAATAAACTATTCTCATCAATCCCAGTCAGTCGTACCAAGCAGGTGGCTTCCACACAAGCTAAATAAACACACACACCTACTGCTATCCCTTTTATACATCATCAACAGACCTGCGAAGACTAAAGCACTGACACTCTCAGCAGTCCAACTCACAGGTTTTTTTTTGTTGTTGTTTTTTTCTTGCCCCACACCAGTTCTGTTCATCACGAGACCCCGATTACATACGACATGATTGCGTTCAAGGTGCTGACATGAGAATCTCTATATATCGATTATACCTATATATGTAAAATTGCATGGTGCTTTCTAAGAGTGAGGATAAAAAAAAAAAAAGAAGAAGAAAAAAAACCCGCGACCACCGTATCTTTGACATGGGCGCATGGCAGATAATCTTAGTAGAATCTCTGAAGCTAAGCTCTTACGCTGAAAAACTACTTAAACCAACCCCGACCCCTGACAGTACAGAGCGCATCGGGATTGCGAACGGATACGTTTTTTGTTTTTGTTTTGTTTTGGTTTACGTTCGTTTTTTACCTTGCGATGCGCGACATCGGTTTCGAAATCGGATCCCCGCAACAACCCTAAACCCCCTCCCCCGAGCCCTTCGAGTTTGCACGACGTTTTATATAACACATTATGTGCCTTGCCTTTAGTTAAGAACAATAATACATGATTGAGAATTGTAAATGAATTTTTTTATGTAACCAATCGTCGCTGGAAAAAAAATTACTAAAAAAAAAAAATCTTAATAATTATAATAACGATGCATGTTTGCTTGTCACTATCTGATTAGGACTGATAGAGTGCAGTAGATTGAGACGGGTGAGACTGGCTTTCTTTTGCCCCGCCCCCTTTGAGACTGCATGAAACTTCCTTTTTTTTTCTTTTTTTTTTTTGTCATTTCATATTTTAATGACGTCACTTCTGACGAACCTGCTCTTTGTTTCAGATTATCACTAACGCCATCGTATTCACCTGAGCTGTACTTGTTAATGCTTTCTTTTTTCTCTTTCTTTCTTTAAAACTATTTAGAATGAATGTAGCTTGAATGGAAGTATTAGGCGGAATAGTGTAAAAGTTGTTGGTGTTTGAGTGTTGAAAACTTTAGAACGATGATTTGTGAACACGGAAACATTCGGAAATTTTATTAAAGGGACACGTATTTAGGAAAAGGGAGGAAAAAAAGAGTCATGGGGGCTCTGTTGGATTTTAAGATGCATCTCAATTCTATTATTTTTCCCTCAAGACATATTTAAAAATAAAACATTTTAATGCAACGTCACGCAAGTCCAAGTCTAATAGAAGAAAAAAACAGTAGAAGCGAAATATATTTTTCATGGAAAGCTGTGAATAATTGGTTAATAAAACAAAGTCCTAAGCCAAGATAGATCATAGATAAGCTAGGTTAAAGATGAACAACCATGTGCATGTCGTACAAAGGTCAGAAAGTAATTGAAAAGTGGACACATGTTGGAAGAAGAACCCTTCCTCTACACAAAGGTACGACTCAACATTGGCTCCATCACAAGTCATGTGCTTGTGCCATCGTTGAACCCCATCCTTGGATCGAGGTTTATCTTCCATGTTCCAGGTCCAACGATGGCGCAAACGCATGGAGACTATGTTGAATATACACTGGCCGGCCCAAAAAAAAAAAGTCATACACTCTAATAAGTCATCGGACCACCTTTGGCTCTTATTACAGCACGTATTCACCATGACATCGTTTAAACAACATGTATTTAAATCCAGAGTCGCATTCCTTTCTCTCTAAGATCTTGTATTGACGATGTCAGAGTTGGACCGCTGTGTAAATCCTTCTCCAGCACGTCCCGAAGATTCTCACTAGGCTTAAGATCTGGACTCGGTGCTGTTTGATCCATGTGTCAAAATGAATGAATCATGCTCCCTGAACCAGTCTGTCACAATCTGAACCCGATAAACCCTCCCAACGTCATTTTGGAATACAAAGAACAAATCCACTGATGGAAAAACCTGGTCACGCAGTGCATGCAGGTCGTCGGCTGACTTCATTTTGTGCCCATATAACATTATTAGAGGTTCGCTTACCGATTTGCTTAGTCAAATCAGGGTGGTGACTGTTTTTTTTTTGTTTTGTTTTGTTTTTTTGGCGCCCGGGCCGTGTGTGTGTATATAAGAGATCATGTATAGAATTAAGATGCATCAAGAATGTAAGGACGTAATAAAATTTCCCACAGTAGAAGTGTGAGCAAATGAACAATGACTATCGAGTTAGCATGTCTAGTGTTTATATTTAATGATGTTCGTACATGATAAGTAAGAACGCACATTTATAAAGGTTTATTCCATCAGACGTCAGCTGGCATCTGTATTAATAGCGAAGAAGTTATAATAAGAAGTATAAATAAGAAGGGTTTGTTTTGGTTATACAGGTTATTTGCAATTATATGTTGTATTGAATGACTGACTTTACTTAAAGATCAGAATCACAACTAGGTGCTTATAAAAAAAAAGATCAAATCAAAGAAAAGAAAAAGAGCTAAGAGTTAATTGTTTTTGAGCCAAAATTTCATCTCATGGCAGCTGACGCTTGTTAGAAAAAGCCTTTATTATATCATTATCAGGCAGTGATGTTCAAGAACAGGAAGGGGTCATGATGTCGCCTTTGATGAAAATGCCCTTTAGGGTAGATGAAATGCCCCAAGGGTCCACTTGCGCGGCGCTACAGTAACTCGCTGTTGTTCTGTTGATTCAAAATGTAACCTGGCATGGCGGCCTTTTTGGCGTTCGCTCAGCGCTGAGTTATTCCTGACTTCCTGGAAGGAACGTTATTATGATTTGAATTCTTGTTCCTGAAAAGCGCTCAATGTTACATCACTCTCTTTCTCTCTCTTTCTCACTCTGGCTCTTCTTTTAATAGCCGCTAATTTCAGAGCGCAGACTTCGTTATTTAGTCCAGAGCTTTGGAGCTGACGAGGTCCAGATCAGTGTCTCCGCCGGTTATCGTGATGGTACGGTTCCTTACTCTGCGACTTCTCTGATTAGTCATGAAGTCGTTTCAGTTGACTGTTCGTTCGTTTGTTTGTTTTTTGTCGTCGGATACCCATAAATTTTCAACACCGAAAAAAATTGAGCGAGGGTTGCTTCTTCTCAATTTAAATTTATTTTTTTCATTTGGACTTGATTCGTCCATAAACCTTTACTTGATGTTTTTTAGCTACTCCAAGTACTTTTGTATTTTCTTTATTTCTTCTTTTTGTAAGGTTAGAGTGTAGGAAAGATGATTTGTAATCGATTATATCGTAGCGTAAGACGGATTGTGTTGAACAAGTAGTATATAAGAACGTCGGATGAGTTAAAGGCCATGTTCTAGTTTGCGATGCGGTGAAACGTATTGTTCCTGCGACGCCGATATGCAGCTCTGGTAGCGATTACGAACTTGCTGGTAGTTAGTTTAGGAAGAAAAAAAAAAAAGAAAAAAACTAAAAAATATATATAACAAAGTGGAATTGCTAGAACAAGCGGTTTTGTTTACATGAAGCCGGAGGTTCAGATTGTTGACGGAGAGCGAAGTCCGACTCGCGCCCTGGCAAAGAGAGGAAAGCTGCGATTACGCCTGTTCCATCAAACCCATATTATACACACACACACACACACACACGTGAGAAAAAGTGCTGTCAACATTCAGCAAAGGGACTTTATTTTTATTTAACAGAGCAGGTGATGAGGCAGGGCTTCTGCCCAATGATGAAGAAGCGAGGCGTGGTGTGTTACTAGTCTGTGAAGCGTAGTCAGAATAGTCTGATATGTTATTATTATTATTTTTTCAGCCATTTTGACTGAATTAAGATATTTGAATTATGCATTTGAGAATTAAGTTTACAGTTAGTTTTATTTACAGTCCCTGAGTCTATAAAAAACATCAAGGATTCGTCTCGTTAAGCACTAAATCTGTGTGTTAAAGAAGCGGTATGTCATTTTCGCAGCCCTCTGCTGGCTGCAAGGCAAATTGCAACTGCAGTGTAAAAATGTTTTTTTTTTAACAAAGTTGATCCAGTCCCTTGTTTGTTTAAGATCTAGTCTGATTTCTGGTCTGGGGAATGTAATAGAAGCCTTAAATTGAAAAAATTATATAATAATAATAATAAAACACTAGCAAGATCAGTTGAATGCTGCTATCTGTGGCCTGGAGTCCAAGAAAGAACTGGGGTGCTGTAAAGTGTGGACAATTCCAGAGCCTTTAAAAATGCTATAGCAGTTTAAAAAAAAGCATTGGCTTTGTCAAGGTTAGTTCGTTTGTCAAGAGGCTCAGGATCTCTACTGCCCCCCACTGGGTGGCAGGGAGGGTGTAGTCAATCAGTTTTTCTCGTCAATCAAAGAGACGCTAGCCGCTGGACGTCTACGAGTTTGAATATGCGGAAGAGGACAGATAGCGTCCAGCTTTAATGTCTTTAACTGTCCTGTCTTTTCTCAAACAAGCGCCAAATGAAAGGGTCACTAAGTTCTCATGCGCGATCTATTCAAAAGTATTTCCTTTCCTGATGGCAGAAGCCTGTTGCCCATCACCTGCCCTGTGAAGATTTGCACTGCTCCACACTCACCTCTCCGAAGTTGTCGGCCCTCCAGCCAGGGCGCGAGCCCGTCGAGAAGCCTGCGAGCACGTCACCGTCTCCTCCTTCTCCTTTCTCCTTTCTCATTTCTCATCGTTTGCTTCGTTTTGTGTAGCGAGAGAGCTCAAAGACAGACAGACAGACAGACCGGACTGCTCAGCAAGACTAGCTCTGTCATCACCGCAAGACACGTAACGCCGGATGATGACCGACGTCTTGCAACTGGCGCATGTACAAAAAACAAAAAAGTAAAAAAAAAAAAAAAACGTTTTATTTCATAAACCCTTGTCTAATATTTTTACAGAACTGAATAATGAGTAATTGTTATGCATAGTGTTACATTTTGAACACCTTGTGTACTATAAATGCTTAACATATATATCTAGTACAGTAAGGAGAAAATGTACAGGAAAAAAAAAAAAACATTTTGTATGAGATAATATGTTTGTGGTTTGGGGTTTAGCTATCATAAGCTTGTGGCAAAGCCACAGAAAACTTCGCATGTTCCTTCTAAAGGATCTGCTGTTCATGGTGCCGGGGCTCACGGGGCTCAATGGGCTCGGCGCCGCAACCGTGAAGCCGCCACGCTACCCGAGAGCGTCAGGCGTTCGGCTTGGGAAACGAGGACTCGTTAAACTTCAGCTTCCCTTTTTTTTTTTTTTTTTTTTTAACCAACCAAGCCTCGGTTAGCTCCGAGGGGATATGCAAATTCCATCACTATTTTACTTTACTTTTTTTTTGCCATTCGTTTCTGCACTTCTTTTACGATTCACTATTTTCTCCTGACGATCAACACTTTCGTTTTTCTTTCCTTCCATTCGAAACGATTGCACTAGATAACCTGCTTTTTGATTATTGAGATTTTGTCTTGAGAGTTCCTTTTTTTTTTTTTTTTTTTAAATGACGTGTTTCTGTAGAAATATTTCTGTCCGTCAACCTTGAAGATGAATCGAGTGAATGATGAGAGAGTAAGATAAAGAGAGGAAAAAGAGAGAGAATAGCTGCTTTAATGCCATTTTTTTTACACTTAGCATCGTTTGTCCTATCAGAAGTCAGCCATGTTGGATAAAGGAATGTTACGACTTCTGGATCAGTGGGAGACGATGCCGATTTTTTTATTTTTTGGGAAAATTCAAGATTTGCAGAGCTCTAATGCGACTCAAGAGTTCAGAGTACCTTTTCGTTTATTAGGTCATGATTGAATGTTGGAGATTTTTCCGACTTGTGCAATTGCAGAGGATTTCATACTCGAGTCGGTGTTTCCCGATGGTTCAGCGTTAGAAAAGGAGGTTTGTAATGTATTATATTAATATAGCACTCAGATCTTATGCACTAGAACATCGCGGTGACGAACGGGACGCGAGCGCTGGCACTTTGCTAGTTAGCGACGTGTAGCTGATGGTTAACAGGCTCCGAGGTTTGAAGCGATCAGTAAGGACAGACTCACAGCTCAGGCCTCGTGACTGAACTCTATCACGGACTCTTCCAAGGTCTGGACGACTTCAAGCGAACAGGTTTGCGTGAAGTGAAACCTCTGTGCACCTTTTGTACTGTTTCCGTTCCTCAGACGTAAGGGCTGGACAACTTCTTCAGGTCTGCAATTCGGTCTGTTCATGTTTTTATTTTTCATTTTCTTCTCCACGATTGTTTCAGTGCACAGTGATCCTGGAGCGATCCGGCGAGGCTCTCAGGCTGCCCGTCTGTTACAGTACAATAAAATGAATCTTACAGTAAATTAAAGAGGAAAAAAAATCCACCCTGAACGACTTGCATATTAATTGTCAAAATACTTAAAAAAAAAAAAAAATCCCTCCACACCCCTTTAGAGAAGAGCACTTTCCTAGCCAATCAGAACACAGGATACAGGATGTGTTTGAAAAAGCTGAAATGAGCCGTTGTGCTGTTTTTTTACGGTCTTGAATAAAGAGAGAAAAAGAAAGAAATGTTTTGTTTTTTTTTTTATATATATGTCTATTTTTGTTTCTGTGCGCACGTCGGTGTCTAAAAATGACCAAAACAATTAATAGGTCTCCTTTAATAAATTTTATTTTATTAATTTTTACTTCATTTTTGATTATTTTTACTATTTTATTTTTTTTATAGTGTGACCGTCGATTTATTTTGTAATGAATACCTGAGTCAACTATTTAAACTTTTTTAATCACCATGTTGGTATTATTTAATTTTCAGTGTGGTATAGCTGCATTGCATTCTGGGACAGTGTTCAATTCAGATTCAGGTTTAAATTAATTAGTTGAACTTAAAAAATGTTAATCCAAAATTTTAAACTATCTTTAAAAGTATACTGCAGTGTTTATGACTTTCTGCCTCCATTTTTCATGAAATACTTGCAAAATACTAAATAGTTTTTCCAAGATTAGCATATCCTCCTCTTCTTCTTTTTGAGGTTTTAAGCGGTTGGTGCAATACTGCCACCTGCTGGAGCAGAAGATTGTAAGGAGAAAAGGTTGTTACATTTAAAAACTGGACACCACAGCATTGTGCACAGCGTTTTAATATTCATAGTTTTATTAGTTTTTAATGCTTTAAAATCTGTTAAAAATAAATTTGCCAGAGACGATAAATAATTCATCAATTAAATTTCAGTATTTTTATGATTCACAGCTCTAATGTTGAAAATAGTGAGCAAGAATAAAAACACTTTCCTTATTCAACAGAATTGTAACTGCACTAGCAGTAACGGCGCCCCCTTGTGATGTGATGTAACTCTAGCACAATACCGCTGATTTGATGTTCTTCAGGGTGGTTTTTTTTTTTTCTTTAAAGCATTAGGTTCTGGTGTTACGATCCATTCTCTCTAAAAAAAAAAAAAAACTCCTTTAAACGGATCACGTTTCTGAAATCTGACTCGGTATCAGAGAGGATAAATGACGGAGCGATCCAGCCTCCCTGTGCTACGGTAACCTTAACTAGCGATGCTTTTGATTAATTTTTCCATCACCAGTATTTATTCTCCTGTTTCTAACCCGTGTGCTATCCTCAAGGATAAAAACCAGCAGCTGAAAGCAAACACATTTCCATGTGCAGAGAGACGTACAAACCAAAAAATATATATATATATTTAAAGAAACATCCTCAACGCGCAGTGCCTGATCGTTTTCCTGCTTTGTTTCGAAACTCATCCCGTCAGTCCGTCGTCGTTAGTGAATGGTTTCGAGAGCCGGATTTACCCAAGCCTCTTAATGACACAGCACGACTGGTGCAATACACACACCATGACCAGTCTCTAGGAATGTCTCTTTAGTTTTGTTTCATTTCATTTTTTTATTTTTTTTTCCAGTGTGTTATTATGTGTTCGAAAGGGCTGAAGGCTTGCGTAAGCCTGGCCTCCGTGTGGCAGCGAGGCTCCAGTGCCTGCTAGTCGCTAGTCTCTGTTCAAAGGGGTGAAAGCCATGCTAACGCTTTGCAGTTATGCAATCTTTATTTGATTTTTGTTTTTTGTTTTTTTTTGATAATACTATCGATTCTGAAATGCCAAAACACTCTGGCACGCGTCATTCTGAGATTTGAAAAAAGAAAAAAGCTGCGACGCGTTAATATTAACGCAAGACATTTGGTTCATCGTGCCCGCGTCCAATAATAGGATTTTTGATTTTGTTCCACTTGTCTTTTTGTTGTTGTTGTTGTTATTATTTGTTCATTCTGGTATTCGCTTCCTCTGTGTAATAGGTTTTCCCGGTTTATAAAGCATGCTGTTTCCTCTCTAATTTGGAGGTTGACGTGACGACAAAGCGGAGATGAAATGTTTCTCAGAGAACATTCTGATGCAGTGTTAAATTTTAAGGGTTTTACTGTTTTTTTTTGTTGTTTGTTGTTGTTGTTGGTTTTTTTTGTTGGTTTTTGTTTTCTTTCCTCTCATTATTCTTTGCGAATATTACCATGGTAGTTATGCATTAACCGCTTGCTTGCTGCACAGACACACACTTCACACCAGGAGGGAGCATGTGGACATTTAGTTTACACACAACTGGTATAACACAAGTACACAACATATACACACACACACGTAAATCCGTTTATTCATATATTTTTTTTCAAGTTCGGAAATTTTGTGTCGTTTCTTTATTCTCTGTGTACGTTTAGGATGTTGCAAAATTTCCGGTCAAATTGTTTTTCTCCTCATAAACAAATCACAAACAACAACGAAAGAAACTAAATTTCCCATGCTCTTAGAACTGGTGTGAGGGGAAATTTACAAAGCTTTGACAATATTTCATTATAATTGTATTCTGCCATCGCTGTTTGCAGAAATCGCTCATGAGTACAGTACTGGAAGTGATTATGTTTTTCTATGCAAAAAAAAATATAAAAATTAATAAACAAAGCTATGCTACAACTCAGACAACACAGGTCTTTCTGACTGACGATCTTTGTGTGCATGAGTTTGTCTTTGTTTTGTCGTGAAGGGGTCATGTGACTAAAGATGATTTGTTGACTATATATTATACATTAGATTAGATTAGATTAGATTAGATTCAACTGTAGTGTAATTATGCAAAGTTACAGATACAGAACCAATGAAATGTAGTTATAATCATAACAATGTCAATGTTTATATATAAAATAACTATGTTTTATACCCAGTGTTTTATATACAGTATAGTACAGTATAACTGTTCGAATATGGTGCAGTGGATAAACATGTCAAGAAAATAACATGATATACGTGTTACTATATGACACATGTTTAATCACTGCAAGAAATAAACTCACCATGAAAAAAATCACTTCACAAATTTACAACTTTGATACTAAACAAAACATGTACACACACAAAATCCCCCAAGTTGTTTGTTTGTTTGTTTGTTTGTTTGTTTGTGTTTGTTGATGTTATTTGAAGTTTAATGAGGTTAGAAACATTCAAATCAGCCCAGTATTTCTAAATTTACCGCTTGACTTTTTTTACTGGACTAATGCTGGAAAGCGCTGTCACACATCCTGAATATATAAAAGAGAAATTTAAGTGTTTTCATTTTAAAAGGATTTTGTAATTTGTCTATATTGCTAGCTATAGTCTGCTCACTTACTCACACCCCCACCACTTTATCCTGTACACAGGGTTGTGGGGGGCCTGGAGCCTATCCCAGGAGACTTAGGTCATGTGTCAATCCATCACAGGACACACACACACACACACGCACACTCTG
Source organism: Clarias laeviceps (assembly GCA_030014305.1). Classification (NCBI taxonomy): domain Eukaryota; kingdom Metazoa; phylum Chordata; class Actinopteri; order Siluriformes; family Clariidae; genus Clarias; species Clarias laeviceps. The sequence goes on along the minus strand of JAQMYJ010000040.1, from coordinate 3,472,969 downwards.
GGAAATTTGTCACACCAATTAGTCTAATCTGCATGTCTTTGGACTGTGGGAGGAAACCAGAGTACGTGGAGGAAACCCACCAAGCACAGGGGAGAACCTGCAAACTCCACACACACAGACTGACGTGGGAATCGAACCCAGACCCTGGAGGTGCAGGTGACAGTGCTAACCACTAAAGTAAAGGGATATGAGAAGCTTAAGAATGTACTAAATTAGATCATCTTTTATTATTATTATTATTATTATTATTATTATTATTATTAATAATAAAAAAAATTTAAAATGATAAATTCTACATGGTAATGAAACTAACCTAGATATAGAAGTAGTATATGTTTTTTGACTGTGATTGGTCTTTGGACTGGTTTAGTTAAGTGTAGTTTAAATGACATCTAGTGGCACAAATATTCTTAATTTTTGGTCTCAGGATCGAAGCCTCATCTCAACATACTGTAGTTAGTCGGTGGACGGTATAATCGGTAGTTAAATTGTCAAATAAAATAAAAATAATCACCGAAATTAACGGCATTTGGCAGGTACCCTTATCCAGAGCGACTTACATTATACATCCGAGCAGTTGAGGATTAAGGGCCTCGCTCAAGGGCAGTAGTGGTGGTGCTGGGGTTTAAACCTGGGACCTCCTGACCCGCTGTCCAATGTCTTAACCACTCAGATACCTCTAGCCTGGTTATCATCTCTGGTTAATATGGGTTTATGTCCATTACAGCTCAGTGAAACTTTTTTTTTTTTCACATATCCCAGTTTGCTCAATAAGGTTAGGCTTTGCTCAATTTCATCAACAGTTTCATCTTGGTGGTGCTGGAGCTCGAACCCACAACCTTCTAATCAGTGACCCAGAGTCTTAACCGTTAGAGCTGAAACACTACTGGTAAGGCATAAAGCATAAAGCCAGGGCAAGGACCGAAGAAAACCCGACATCACACGGGAAATCCAGTGGAGTTTTGGAGAGTTTTTGTTCACAACAATCAATAACAAAAATAAAAATGCGCCATAAAGATTCAACATCATTCTTCTGTTTTTATTGGTTCTCTTTCAGGACTGATGATTACATCTTGAGGTTCGTACATAATAAATGGATATCAATTTCAACCGGATTGTGTTATTCCTTACAAACCCAGCTTTCCTACCGTAACGAGGTTGACGTGACGGGTCACTGATGGACGTGGTGCAGGTTACACAGAATGATATGAAGTGAAACGCTTACACGACCACTGATGACCTAAAAATTAAAATGAAGAAAAATAAGAGTTTTCAAATAAGAATATAAAGTATAAAATAAGATTTTTTTTTTTTTTTTTTTTTTTTTTACAAATGTAGAAAATATAGAAAAAGCGTTTAGCTGTAAATAAAATTTACTTAATGTTCAAATAATGAAATGAAATAGAATTGCAATGGAATATAGAAACCATGTCCAGACAGGATAATGTGCTGAGTCAAGTTCAAAGTTTAAAGTTCCATGTTCTGCAAAATGTGCGTTATATATAGTGTGTGTTGTGCATTGTGATGATTCCTGAGATTGTTTGTGAGAAAGCAGATCAGAGTGTTAGATCCTATGCGGTATTATTATTGGGAGTCCGTATAGCCTTCAGGGAAGAAGCTCCTCCTCAGTCTCTCTGTGTTGGCCTTCAGGGAGCGGAATTGCTTTCCTGACCACAACAGAAAGAACAGTCCATTATTTGGGTGGTTGTGGTCCTTCACTGTCTTCCTGGCCTTGGTCCAGCATTGCTTGCTGTAGATTGAGTGCAGGTCAGGGAGCTCGGTGCGGATGATGCGCTCGGCTGATCGCACCGCATTCTGTAGAGCTCGTCTGTCCTGCATGGTGCTGTTTCCAAACCAGGTCGTGATCTTTCCCTCAGGATGCTCTTTATAGTGCAGGATTAAAAGTTCCTAAGCAATTTAAAGTCTCACATCAAAGTCTGAGGTGGTAGAGATGCTTCCAGGCATTTTTCACCACGGTGTTGATGTGAAAGGACCATGACAGGTCCTGCATGATGAGGTATCTGAAGCTGTCCACTCTCTCCACTGGGCTCTTGTTGGTGTCCCTAATGTGACACAGGTTGGAATTTTTATTTATTTCTGAAAGCACAAATCAAATCTGAGCCATTTTTGTACGTGGCCCTGGACCAGACACATATACGATACATGGTCATGTGACTTGAGTGAGAACAAGCAGATCTAAGTTCATGTGACTTTTTGACTCTGTGCATGGCTAGGCGGCTTGATCTCATCAGTCAGTTACCAGCAGTGCAGGGACAAGCAAAGCATCTGGCTTTCTTCCTTCTTCTGGACCTCAACACATACAGCCGACTAACTGCCTGCCGTCCATTCATTGTTTAAAATAAATGTAGCTGTCACACAAATATGTTGTGTTTAAACCGAGATAATGTCAGCAGAGACACATCATCGATGTGCCATTTCAGAGGACAGACGTTATAGTCAGATAAAAGTCACGTGTAATTATAAATGTGAACTTTCATGACATGCAAATTTGATCTGAATTCAGCAACATGGCTTGTAATGTGAATGTAGCCCCTGGGTTGTTTTATGAGCCCCTGGATGAGCCGTCCTCGTGCTCTTGGAGTCATTTCGGTAGGCTGGCGACTCCTGGGGAAGGTTCACCGTTGTTCCCAGTTTCCTCCATTTGTAGATAATGGCTCTCACCGTGGTTCACTGGAGTCCCAAAGCCTTAGAAATGACCTTTCTAACCCTTTCCAGACTGATACAGACCTTGTTTCTCATGTGTCCTTGAATTTCTTTAGATCGCTGCATGATGTGTGACCTTTTAGCGTGATTCACTTTGTTCTGTTTAAGTGATTTCTTGATTCAACGTGTCTGGCAGTAATCAAACCTGTGTGTGGCTCAGCTTTCCAAAAATCACAGTTCACTCATGATTTACTTTTTCAAATAGGGTCAGGCAGATTTGGACAGATTAAATTTGCATTAATAATTGAAATCATCATTCAAAAACTGCATTTTGTATTATTCGGGTTATCTTCGTGTAATAGTAAAATTAGTTTGATGATCTCAATTATTTAAGTGTGTCAAATTTGCAAAATACAAAAATCCAGTAAGAGGGGAAAATACTTATTCACTACACTGTATGATGTTATTTTAATCAGAGTTAATTTGATTCAGTGAAAAAACGAAACCCTAATAGCTCATATTTGTAAAAAATGAATGCGCTAATATTTCACCGCTGCGATGCCTGATGATTTTTTCCGTCATCGTTCGTCAGCTCGTATGTCAACGTGACTCATTTGTTTTGCGAGTTCTGATTTAACTTTTGCATTAACAATCCACTTAAATGACATTTTCAATTTTGTGAAAACTAACTTGACGGAGGAAAAACATAACAGGCTGAAGGAGGAGGAGAAGTGAACGAGCGCGGTGTGGTGTGTGGTTTCACTCGGACTTGGCCTTGGGATTGAACGCACCTGACTTTAATCACCCCGAGATTCATTTTCCCCTGGATAGAAGCGCGCTGGAGCTCGAGTTTGGAAAAATACAACTTTCCCCTTTTGTAGAGGAAGTCAAGTCTTATTTCTTTTTAATGAGTCAAAACCTAGCACGAGCCAACTTCTTTTATGGCATGCGAGGGTGAGCGGGTGCAGCAGCACTTCAAAGTGTTGACACGAAACCCGTTTACCCAACATGCACTTAACCGTCCGTGCTCACAACGAGAAAACGCAACACACGATCATTTATTTTCAATGCATGTTGCGAAATACACCGTTCCGTACAACAATAACACTTCAATAGTGAGATTCTTAAAATAAACAAAAAAAAACGAATTAGCTAGTTACGTTTTTGTGGATATTTCTTTAAATCCTTCCAATTAGAGATTCCAGCTGAACTGTTTCATGGATGCTGATCTGATAACTGTGTGTTGACTTGCTTTGATCAGATCAGAATAAAAATAAATAAATTTGGTTCTGATCGCTGGGAAGCGTTTAATCTGCTGTTACAGAAGAAGAATATTTCTTCAACTTTGAGGTTAGGTTAGACGTCCCATCTTTTCCGATAAACCCAACCATCTGAGTCATAATTGGTTACAAGAGTTCGGTCTCATCTGTGATTGATCAGATGCTTTACTACATATGAAATGATGAGCCAATCGGTGGCCCGTCCTCAGCAGCCAGGAAGGAGAGACTTGATTGCTGTTACAGATTTTACTGATGAGGAACGGAAGCAAAACTGCCTCCTCATAAGCTCATCTAATATTAACCCCAACGTGGAGCAAACATGCACAGTAAGACTCCAAAGAAAGTCAGTGTGCCAAAAGACATCGACAGCAAGTCATGTACAGCAAGTTAGAACAAAGAGCGAGTTTGAAACTCTGAGCGGAAACTCCGCCACAGAGACGTCCCACATGATTTGGAAAGTTGAGTTGTTTTGGGTGGCACACGTGCTTCAAGAGCAGAAGAACATGACTGTAAGACGACGAGAGATCAGGAAGACCTTCAACAAGCTCAACCCCAAAAAATGTTGAAACCATTTAGCAACTTGTACGTGATGATTGTCGGAGAACAATCCACAACATTGCTGCTGTTGTCGGTGCGTCATTTATGTGTGTCAGATATGCAAAATACTAAAATTCAGGAAAGGGGGCAAATACTTATTCACTGCATATTTTAATCAGGTTTAATCTGATTCAATATGTCATATTCTGTGCCGATTCAGAACAGTCCGTGTGATCCTCACGTGTGACCTGAACATGCACCGTGTTACTGCCAAGTTCGTCCCCAGGCTGCTGACCCAGGAGCAGAAGGAACATCGTGCCGATGTCTGCCAAGACCTCCGTCAGCGTGCCGTGGGTGACGCGTCCATCATGTCGAGGATCATTACCGGTGACGAAACTCGGGTGTATGGGTACGACCCTGAGAAGTAGCAACAGTCTTCACAGTGGAAGAGCCCATCCTGTCCATGGCGAGGCAGGCAGGTCCACAGCGCGACCGAGTGGCTGCTCATCGTCTTTTGCCACATTGGGCATAGAGAATTCGTCCCCAGGAGCCAGAGCGTCAATAGCAAATTCTACTGCCAGGTTTTTAAGGTGAAAAAACAAAGCTTGTAAACAGAGCTAATCTCAAAAACCTTTTGATACCATTTTGAAATAAAGGTTTACACCTCCGTCTCATTCAGACTGAAAATTCATTCCAATTGTGGTTAATTCCAATCATGTCCTATCCAATGATTGTTCTACAATTTGTAATAAAACATCTGTGAGTAAACCACACTATGTATGACATCATAAAAAGTACATCCAAAACACACAGTATGAATAATTTCCCAGCATTAGTGGGTGTGTGTCCCAAACTGACGGCCGCTACATACAGATGAGTCACTTTCTTTGTTGTTAGCAGGGTTTTTTTTTTGTTTGTTTTTTTAGTTTGAGACGCGACCGTTGAATTTGTTGATGTCGCCATGGGTGTAGCCCTTACACATGGCTAGATTGCTGTTTTGTTTTATTGTAACTCTCACCGAGGCAGCATGGTGGCTTAGTGATTAGCACTGATGCCTCGGACCTCCAGGGTTAGAGTTCGATTCTCGCCTCGGAGTCTGTGTGAGTGGAGTTTGCATGTTCTCTCCGCGCTTGGTGGGTTTCCTTCGGGTACTTCGGTTTCCTCCCACAGTCCAAAGGCATGCAGATTAGGCTAATTGGAGTTCTCAAATTGCCCGTAGTGTTTGAATATAATATATATTCATATTGTGAAATGAGAATTTGAATGATTAGTATGAGAAAGAATGAGTGTACGCAATGGAAATCCAGCCTTTCCCGTTAATTCAGGAATATCTTCATGACTGAGTAAAAACGTGCCGTCAAACTGATTTTCCTTCCTATAAAAATAAAATATTGCACGAGTAAGACGTGATATACAGCACAAACAGAAAGATCTAGTAAAGTAATAAACCAGCAAGATGCTACAATAATTATTAGCCCACACTGAGACTAAAAGCTAAATTATCACGACGTGTCTCATCCACAGAGGAGCCCTAACCGATCCGCAGACGTAATGCCTTCCAGATTTTTGGACGGTAAAAGAAAAAAAAGAAAGAAAAAAAAAGAAAAAAAAAGCTGCTTAGCACTTTTCTCGTGTTTCACCCATGGAATGTATAATAAAGTAACACATGATGAACTTAAAGCGCTCGATTTACAGTATAACAAAGCTGTTAACGATTAGAGATGTTAGAATGAGTTGCCATAAACTACTGGAAAGCTTCACCCAGCAGTAAAAACCACTTGATCAGGAGATCAGTGTAAAGACGTTAACAGGTGTGCGTTGGTCATGTCTGATTGATTGTTGTAACAAGTGATGTACTAAGTTACTACACAGTTTGGCACCTAAAAAGAAAAGGAAAACAAATAATAAATTGGCTTGAAAACTTTCCAAAACCTGGAAGAATAATGTGGAACCGTCAACTTCATGGAAGAAATGTGATTAGGAACAAAAAAATTATGACCCTTGGTGTAGATACATCTTTAAAATATATATATATATATATCTCCATCTAGGAGCCTCTAGGGACCATGGAGGCCAGTGGTGACTGTTGTATTTATTCCCATTTTTACAACCCTGGTAGGACCTCCGGTTAACATACACACGCTACGGCCAATTAGGGCACGCCACTTAGCCACTTAGCCACTTAGCCTAATCTACATGTCTCTGGACTGTGGGAGGAAACCGGAGAGGAAACCCACCAAGCACGGGGAGAACCTGCAAACTCCATGCACACAGATCTGAGGTGGGACTCAAACCCTGACCCTGGAGGTGCAAGGCGACAATGCTAACCACCATAGATAATAGCTATGTTTAATAGTGAAAGTAAGACAGCAGGTGGCACGGTGGTGTAGTGGTTAGCACTGTTGCCGTGCACCTCTAGGGTCTGGGTTTGATTCCCAGCCAAGTCTGATTCCCCTGCATGTTCTCCCCATGCTTGGTGTTATAGGCTGGTATGTTCCAGGACTCGGAGTGTGAAAGAGTGCTTTTGGAAGCCTGAGGAATCACTTTCACAGTGTGCGTGTCTTGTTTAGGACTGTAGTCTACTGCAGGTTCAATAGTAAATATGTACGACAATGATCCATAGTGGTGTATTACAAAAAGAATAATAATCTGAGCAGATTTCGTTGCTTCAGTGTGTCCTGATTGCTCAGGCACGATTCAGACATCTGCATTTTTTGTGATTTCATGGTCACAGTGTTGATTCCATTTGAACGGACACCTGGTGTGTTCTCTTGCTCATTGCAGTTCTTTGAGAGTGAACTATTAGACGGTTTGATTGCAACGAGAAAGTGATTTGCCTGTAAATGTGGCCACTCCCACAACAATCCCTGCTCCCAAAGTCTAGCATCTTTCCTAAGAAACTTGCACCCCTAATGTATTAAAGCATCCCTGAACATAGTGGCAGGGAGTTTCCCAAAGAAAACTAATCACGAGAAATCAATACGGCACATTAAACCCAGTATTTAAATGGGGGTGCAAATATTTTTTAACAAAATTAGCAGTGAGGGAGTAGCTAATTAGCAGTCGCCCCCAAGGGCCTCGAACACACTCGTCTTACTGCAGAGCAGCTCCAAAGAAAACAGACGGCCTCCTCCACTCCCGGGCCTTTGGGATTTTTTTTTTTCTGGAAAAAGCTGAAACTCACAGCAGGGGAAATTTGAGCTTGATTCATGAAAGTGCTGAGAATATCTTCTCAGAAACATTTTAATTACAGCTGCAGCTGTTAAGATCATTAACTTCTTTATGTGCCCTATTCAGTGGTTAGTGTCTCAGTCGCTCTATATTGACACAAGCCGGTTTAAAAGAAACCATAAGGGATGAAGAAGTGAACAAGACATCAATCTGTCTATCTATCAGTCAGTCTAATAATCATTTATACATTGATTATATATCCGTCTGTCTATTCTTACATTTATTGCATTAGGACACGACTTACAGGGGTGATTTCATCCAGCGGCGGTTTTAGACATGGGCGAACTGGGCAGCCGCAGGGGGGGAGAAGAGAGGAGTGAGAGGGGATGGTGGGGGGGGGGGGGTGATGGGGACGATTCAGTATAGAACCGCCACTGATTTCATCTATCTGTCTGTCTGTCTGTCTGTCTATTTATCTGTCTGTCTGCCTGTCTCCATGTATGTATCTATGTATATAAATATCTATCTATCTATCTATCTATCTGTCTGTC